>JAHTLZ010000204.1:91335042-91369270 GCA_023846285.1 Phrynocephalus versicolor | reverse complement strand
TTATTATTATTATTATTATTATTATTATTATTATTATTATTATTATTTATTATTATTATTATAGTAAAGAATATTCCACAGGCAGTCTAAAGGTACACAATCCAGGAACAGTTTCACAATGTGATCTGTACAGGTCAGCCCTTTTCTGATTAATCAGTAATGTGAAATTTAAATTACCAGTAGGGTAAAGTTTAATATATGTGTCTGAAAACAAGGAACATGCTATTCTCTTTTTATATATGTATTTTTGAGAGTGAGGTTTGATTCTGATGTGTTATTACTATAAGAGTTTCATAATTTAAAAAAATAGTTGTTTTCTTCTAATAATGGATAATATTTATTTTTGAAAGATGTATCAACTACTATGTATATAAGTAGACACTGGTAGCAGATTCATTTAAATGCCATTAATACATTCCAAAGTGTTGTGTTACCAGAATCCTGTGTTGAGGTCCTTGAAACATCTAATGAGCAACATTGTTTGTTTTTTCTTCTGTTTATCATTAATTACAAATATCCAAAATGACCAACATCCACCTGTTATCCCAAAATGTATTGTCTGGTGCAATCCGGTACATGCAAAGCCTACCAGTGGCTGAAAACTTGCATAGATATGCAAACAGTGCAACTTTTAGATGCAAACTATCTGTTGTGTCCTGAGTTTGTTGAATGACTGTTTTTGTAACAGAGGTCTGTAAGTTACTCAATTCTTTTATTTATTTATTTAACTTATATGCCGCCCACTACCCAAAGGTCTCTGGGCGGCTTACAATCCAAAGAATAAAACAATTTAAAATAGTTAAAAGTAAAATATCAATAAATCATCAATAAAAACCTTACACTAAAATCATTATCCTAAAATTGTCATCAGCGGACCCACAGTCTATATTATATCAATTAAAAACCTTCTGGAACAGGAAGGTTTTTACCTGGCACCAGAATGTAATCAGTGTTGGCGCCAGGCGGATCTCGATCGGGAGGGCATTCCATAGCTTGGGAGCAGCTGCCGAGAAGGCCCAATGTCTACAAGCCATCCCTCTCACCTCCTTGAGGGATGGCTCTTTCAAAAGGCCCCCCTGGCTCGATCTTAATTGCCGGGTAGGTTCGTATGGAAGGAGGTGGTCCCTCAGGTATCTAGGTCCTAAGTCGTTTTGGGCTTTATATGTCAGAACAAGCACTTTGAATTTGGCTCAGACAGCAACTGGTAACCAATGAAGGTTACGCAGAATCAGTGTGATGTGATCCCTGGCGGCCCCACCACTTACCAGCCGCGCCGCACGATTCTGAACCAGTTGCAATCGCCAGACCATCTTCAAAGGCAGCCCCACGTAAAGCGCATTGCAGTAATCAATACAGGATGTTACCAGTGCATGCGTAACTGTCATGAGGCTGTGCTTGTCTAGGTAGGGGCGGAGCTGGTAACAAGACTGATTTCTTTTTACTCTCTCATTATGATGTCTTATTTAATTTGCTTTTTGTTATATTCTTATTTTGTTGTAAACTGCCCAGAGTTCCTCTGGAAGACGGGCGGTATATAAGTATTAAAAATAAATAAATAAATAAATAATTCACTGCTAAAAGTTAGGCTATTTGCTTAACTGCAAAACAAGGTTTCAACAGGTGTGTTACTCTACCTACAAATTCTGGGGCAATCTGAAACTGTTTGGTTCTTTACTTATTCCTCTGTCTCCCTTTTGTACCACAGAACCTCGTGAAGAATTCTAGAGAAATCAACCAACTGCATTCCTCTGTGGGATTTTGGTTTGTGCCTCAGTACTGTACAGCTGTGGATTTTGTTTTCATTCTGCTCAAAGGCCAACACTTGTTGTTTCATCATCATCATTATTATTTTTAGGTGTGTTCCATTGCATGTTAAGGGATTGAATCCACCTTTTGAAGAAAATAATGGAATAACAAAAGTACAAGCACATAAAGAGCCAGTAATTATACTGATTTATTATAAGTGAACAACTCAGGTATAAGATGTCAAATTTTGTTGGAAAACAACCTGGTCAGCTTTACACAGCTTCACCATTAGCAAAAGTAAATTTTAAGTTGTCCACACTAATTATGATTTATTAGGGACTTTGTGATAAATATGATACATTAAGTGTTGGAATACTGATAAATTTTCCTGTATGACTACCTCAGCGGGTTGACTATGTGGTTTAGAATTGTGATGGATGTGAACCGAAAAAAATGGCGATTCATTTTGGTTCGGTTTGTTTTAGGGTTTGTTTTGGATTGTTTTGTTTTTATCAATTTTTTTCAAATATTTGTTTCATTGGTTTGTTTTGTTCGTTATTTGTTTTTCCCCGCTTTGCGTGAGTTAATCCATTTGACAGTGCGTGGGCAGCAAAAACATTAAAAATTATAATAAAAACACAGATGTTGACAACAACTGCACAAACTGGACTGGCAGCATCCTCATCCTCATCAACCACATCCACATCATCATCTTCAATCATCATTCATCATCCTTACTGTGCAGTGGCAGCGGTGGCGGCAGCGGCGGGGTGATCCTGGCCCCTGTGGCAGGGGCTTTTGAGGTACTGACTTGGGGCAGCACACCTCTCAGCTGAGAGGCGCTGGCTTGGGGGCAGCACCTCTTTTTTATTTATTTTATTTTCAAGCGCCGATATATATATATCGTTGTTTGTTTGTTTTTGATTTATTATTGATTTATTATTGATATATTGTTTTTGATTTATTATATACTGCTGACCACGTGGCCCACGTTAGAGCTGTAGCGCGGGCTAGTTGGCTTTTTAAAAAACTTTTGCCGGATTTTTGTTTGTTTGTTTGTTTGTTTTTGCCAGCCTGTGGGCTGGTTCCACAGCCCGTGGGCCGGGGCCGGTACTCGCATGCTGGTACTGGGGCCCCGCGCTGGATCTTTTACTTTATTTTATTTTACTGCTGACCAAATCACTTCTAAACAGTAAGCCACTCTTGAACATTTCATGAACCTGAACATATCTGTAGGGTCACCTTAAGCCGGCAGAGACGTCATGTCACACAACAATGACATTTATTTAAATTCATTACACACGTATTACGATCATATTTTTATCTCTCCATTCCTCAAAAAAACTCAGCAAATAAATGCATGACTGGTGGTCTCCATCCCCCCAATAGAAATTACAGTTTTGATAGAGAGAATGCAAAATAGAAAATAGAAGAAAAGCTAATAGCATTCCTTTAAACTTTTAAGCAAAAAAAATTGACCAACCCAAATTAATTAAAATCTAATTCAGTCACTGCTCCCAGTTAGAGTAGACCAATTGATGTTGGCAGAATAGCTCAGTGGTTTAGAATTCTGGATGTGGAGCCAGTGGTTGGAATTTTGATTTCCCACTGCGCTTCCTGCAGGTAGAGCCAACCCATGTGACCTTGGGCAAAGCTGCACAGTCCCAGAGCGCCTCCAGAAGAAATGAATGGTGAACTACTTCTGAGTCTTCTCTACGTGGAAAACTCCAAGATGGGTTGCTATAATTCAGGATTGGCTTCATGGGACATGGTTATTGATAACTGAATTGGTAACTGAATGGTGAATCAAAACTTAAATAAATCTCCCTCATCATTCTGTAGTTCTACTTTAATCGGACTTTGATCTAGGCCCTTAGTTTTCACGCACATGGATTATAATCTTACAAAGAGCATCTTTGACTAACCTTTTATATCTGGGCCAAATCCAAGTTTTGCTAGTATATGATGCTGTCCCTTTTATTTAATTGAGGAAAACCTTCTGTCTTCAACACCAAAAGTCACCGCAATAAGTGGGCTTCACCCAACCCAGAGTAACATTTACAAGGGGGTGGTGTGGATTGAAAGCCACAGAATTGATGCCCAAAGTCTGGCATCAATTCTGTTTCTGTAAGAGCTCCATGCCATTGTTAACTTTGCTTAATCATTTATATAAGTACTGCTGGGTATAAGCTAAATATGAACTCTTTAGCTTTATGAAGGAGGAGCTGAGTTTCAGACAGTATACCCACCATACAGAAGGTGAAGGCCAAAAAGGGGCTACTAAGCCAACAATTCTATTACTCTTTTTGGCTGGGGTGGTGGTTTTACAACTACCACCACTCCGAGCCAACCCTGAATCACATGCCGTTTTGTGCACACTAACATAACAAAAAGTTCCAGCCTCTGTCGATGTTACTGTGGTTTGCACACTTATGGAACTATATCTTCAGTACCAGCACACTGGAATTTCTTGCACTCTTTGGAATGGAACTGTAGGACCGAGGAGGTGGCTTGTTTTCCTTTTCTGATTGCAGTGAAATTTGTAAAAGCAACGAGGGAAGGCGGCGGCGAATCACTTTTCTTTACCAAGAGGGAAGAAAGGGGCCATCTTATCAGCTGCAGAGTAATTCTGAACGTCCTGACAATGACATGGGTAATCCATCATGTCATCAGTCCTGTGACAGATGTACCCTGCACCTCGTCTCTATATGTGTGCAGAGAGGACTATGTCGGAAGCCAGGAGGCAAGGAACACTTAACCCCTGCGAGCTTCATGTTCCTGCTGTGCTTCAGACAACCTCTGTCATGTATGAAAAGCCTAAAGAATGACAGTAAATCTATACAGACCTGTGCAATCTACCATCATGACAACCACACACCATGCAGCCTTATAACACTATTAAACTGTATCATGACAGCCATGTAAGACAAGACCTTTATTATGTGCCTTGTTGAGCTACTTAAGGCAGCATTGGACATAATGGCTGGCTACTTTTAAAAAGTCCAGGAAATTATGCAGGAAAGGATGCAGCTTAAACTCTCGAGCTGATTATTTCGCTCCATTGCTGATGACCCCATTGAGCTGTGTCTTGGGATGAAAAGAGACCGTGCAGGCGGCCCTGCACAACGTACAGTCTATCATACCAATCACAACCCAACAGCTATGCTCAGTGCTTTGTGCCCCTGCTTTTTTGAACCCCTGTGCCAGAGAATAATTAAAAAGCTGAGACCTTCATAGGCCTGTTTTTGTACGATGGCTAAATTTTATTTCCCTGGCTAGATAGCCATGGCATATGATTCCTCCAGGGCATTGAATCCATAGTTAATGCCTCTCTATTGTAACAGGGCTGATAGAAGTGGACTTTTCTGCACTTTCCTCCCCACTGCAACCCATCCAGCTCTCTACCAATGTTACACAAAGGATGGGGAGACATGTTGGGACAAACTATGGGTGAGCAGAGCCCATTTGTCCACAGAAGACCAATCCTGGATCTAATCCAGTGGCTGGAAACTAGACTGTCTTAGGGAAAGATGTGATGTTGTCCATCATATCTTGATTCTACTCAATGAGTCTAATATGTAACCAATCTATAAGAAAGGATTCTCAGAATTATTCCTAGCTATTCCAAATCTCAACAAATAGAACTCAGCTTTGCTCTTTACTCCGAATTCTCTACAAGGTCACTGAGGGGTTGATCAATCAGGATGGTGGGGTAAGGATTCACTAATACACTGAAGATACCCATCTCTAACTCCCTGTTTTTCACGTGATGCTAAAGAAGATGTGGACACCCTGAAGCATTGTTTGCATGGAGTACAAAATTCTCCACCACATCTATACAGATGGGGTAAGTTTTGGAGACAATTTTACCCAAGTTAAGAAATCACTTTAGGCATCTATCAGTTGCATCCATATAATGCATACAATCATTTTTTAACTTGGGCAGTTTGCGTCTACATGTTTTGCTATTTGTACTACTCCAGCCTACCTATATAAGAGGATTTGACGACCAAGGGCTGATTGAGGTAGGATGGTAGGTGAACACAATGTTTTTCAGTTTTTCAATGTTTTTCACAACTGGTGGGGGGGGCAAGTGGGGCACGTTTCCCAGTCACCATGCTGGGAGATGTGCCAACATGACAAAATAGTATTTATACATTGTGCTATGCTCACCCTGGGTGGCACAGAACCTAGTTGTGGGACTGTTGAGTCCCAGGAAAAGAAATCAGTTAGTAGACAACAAGACCTAGGTAGGGGGTATAACCAACTCTGGATAGGATAGTATATTGATTAGCTGGACAGTTTGGAAATACTTATGGATCTGGCAGTCTTCCACTTGGAAGATCATGTGACTGGAATTATGAGGATTAGCTTTGCTCTACCTTGACCATTGCATTGTCCCTCTCCCACGTTCCCACCATGGACAACTGAAAGGGTGAGGGCAGTGAGAGAAAGACTTCCCCTTAAGGCCTGGCAGGCTCATAGACGAAGATGTGGTCTTTTTACATAGCTTGGACCCAAGCCAATTGTGGCTGGAAACAGATTGACAGACAGAGGACATGCTGTACCAGGATGTTATGTTCCCAGTAAACAATCTGGCTAAAGTATTTTGGACCCTTTAGCATTTCCAAACACTCTACATCCCACATACAGCATGTTACAGTTATCTGGCCAAGATATAACTAGGGCATGTGTCACCAATCCATGTCCAAGTCAGACCTCTCAACGAGAAATAGATATAGCTTCTGCACTAGTTTTAACTATGCTATGGCACTCGTCCACTGCAGAAACCTGGGCATCCAGTCTCAATGATGGATCCAGAAGCTGGTGTTTTAAAGAGAGTGTAACTTCATCCAGCACATAATGCAAGTCTGATTCCTTGATCTGGTTTTCTCTAGTTCAGTTAGTATGGTAAGCCACAGGGCTTTTTCCTGTGATAAAATAGTTGCACATCCACACACTCTCTCACACATCACCCCAAAATTATAGATATTGAGTACATATTGTCCAAAACCATTAGACTGGGTTTCTCCACTTTTGGTCTCTTTAAGTGAGATGTGCATCGTGACATACACTTTTGCAACCATGTGGTTCTCTCCTCAGCTTACTTCTGTGTATAAGATGGCCTCCATTTTTTGTATAACAAGTTTAGACAAAAATATAGTCTTATACATAGGAAATACTGTATTTATTCCTGCTGAACTCTTGATAATCTTGCTGTTGGTATCATCACTTCCAGGACAGTGGGATGTTGGAGGCTCTGTGATCCACAGTTTACCCAGATAGGAACCTCTGTGATGTTTTCCTCATCTGTCTAAACGTGAGCAATATTTCATGGTCACCACCACCACCGCTTGACTCCTTCTGGTGGACACTGTTAATAAAATGCAGCTCTCAATTTCCCCAAACCATTTCAAGGCATAAAAATCAGTAATAGGCACAATGTTGTTAGGTTTTTTTGTTGTTGATTTATGTATATTTTATTTTATTATGTATCTTGTATTTTGGTATTTAAAATGTATTCCTTTGTTTAATTGTTATGTTATCACATGTTGTAAACTGCTCAGAGTAGCCCTAGGTCTAGATGGGTGGTATAAAAGTCAAATAAATAAATAAATAAATAAATAAATAAATAAATAAATAAATAAATCTTATTAGAGTGCTTCTGTTGTCAAGAGTGCTATTCTTTGCAAATATTGTGTAGAGCTACACTTGATTTCAACTAAAAGGCTGAGAAGTCTAGAACAAACCATTTGAATTATGACTAGAGGTGGGCACGAAACAGAAAAATGATGGTTCAAGTTCGTTCTGTTTCGAGGGGGCTCAGTTCATTTTGTTTTGTTTTGTATCAATCTTTAAAACAAAAATTCATGCAAATGAACCAAAATGAACTGGTTTGGGTTACCTGGCTGGCAATGGCAGTGGCAATCCCAGCAGCAGCAGTGGTATATTCCGACAGTGGCAGCAGGGGGCCTAGGCTGGCCTGCTGGCCGCTCAGCCACTCTAGCTGACTGGCGGGGTTCCAGCCACAATGATCCTGGTGGCATCTGCCACTGCTTGGAAGCCTCCTCGCTGCTCGCCAGGCTGCACCCTGGTGGATTGGCGGTGGCGGCAGCTGCTGCCACCTGAAACACTCCATGCAGTCTCACCAGGCTGCTCTGTGGCAGACTGGCAGTGGCCATTCCGGGCAGTGGTAGTCCTCGCCGCCTCCGGAGCCCCGGCAGCAGTGGCAGCAGGTGGCGGAAGCCCTCTGAAGCCCTCTCCGTGGAGGCTTCTCATCGGCACTGGCCGCTCTGGGATCCGGGTGGCTGGCACAAGGCCTCTGAAGCCCCCTCCATGGGGGCTAGTTGGCTATAGGATGCTGGGTGGCCAGAAGGCCTCACTGACCCAGACATCAGGAGGTAAGAGATGCCAGTGGAGTGGGAGAACAAAAAACAAAACAAACAAAATGGAAATTTCTGCTTTGTTTCATTTTGTTTTTCTTTGAGGGGGCTGTATAACAAATAACAAAATGAATTTTTATTCATTTTGTGCCCATCTCTAATTATGACCAAAACAATTGCTTTGTCATGTTAAAACTTCAAGCACTTAGATTGGTTGCTTGCATCTTTTTAATTTTTTTGTTTTTTTTTTTTGTTTTTTTGCAATTAGTCTATTTATTTATTTATTTATTTTTATATTTATATCCCGCTTATCTCCAACGAGGACTCTAAGCGGCTAACAACAGATCATAAAACATCAAGAACAAATAACGAATAGCAAGTTAAAACAGACAGTATAACATCCTCGAGATCCTAAAATCGTAAAATCCTAAGGCCTCCAAGCGCGTTCCAGCACGTCAAGGCGTGAGTCCTAACAAATGAAATTGGAGACACCAATGGGCATAATTATAACAACAACGATGGCGGAGAAGGAAAAAAAAAATTAAGTTTCGCCAAAGGCCTCTCGAAATAAAAAGGTCTTTAAAGCTTTTCGAAAGGCCTGCAGGGACTCTGCAGAGTGCACTTCGCTGGGGATGGCATTCCATAAAGATGGGGCTGCCACAGAGAAGGCCCGGTTTCGGGTGACCGTCTTCCGGGCCTCTCGAGGGGTGGCAACCCGAAGCGAGTGCGCTCGCACCTGCCGAACTGGACGGACCGAGATGGATCGCTGGACGATACGCTCTGACAGGTGCTTCTGTGCATGCTTCTCCTTTTCTCCTTTTCAAATGAAAATGAGGAATCTTCCGGAGGATTTAAAAATATAGTTGAAGTGTCCTACAGTGCCAAGACAGTGTGAATCAAAGAAAAAGGGGAATTTATTTATTTATTTATTTATTTATTTATTTATTTATTTATTTATTAGATTTATATGCCATACCATCTAGCAACAAAGTCACTATGGGAGATTTATAGAATTAAGTAAATGCTAAAATATAAACCATAAACATCAATGCTATGCAAAAAAGTAAAACAATACAACATACTAAAACAGAATAAGCATAGCTAAATCCAATCAGAATCACATCAGAATGAAGGAAAAAACAGACCAATGACAGAGCAAGACAAGATGAATATCAGCAAATCAAATAGAGTCAACTAATAACCAAGGAAAGCCTTTCTGTATAGCCACATCTTAAGATGTTTCTTAAAGACAGGCAGGGAGTGGGCCAGACAGATACCAGAAGAGAGTTGGTTCCAAAGCCAAGGGGCCACCACTGAGAAAGCCTGGTTCCTCCTTAGTGATTTACAAACCTCCTTCAGTGATGGCACCCTCAAATGCCCTGCCTGAGATGATTGGGTGCTACGGACAGTACTCTGCAGGAGGAGCTGTTCTGACAGATATCAAGGTCAATTTCTTCCCATCTCTGCTCATTATTACCTTTTAAAGTGCTGTAGGAACCTCTTTAAGCATTTTAGGAACCATCCCTTCCCTTACAGATCTATTATGAACTCCTAAGGCTCATTCCCAGACAGCAGTCCAGAAGTGGGTTTTAGTAGCCAAGATGAAGAATAAATCATCACAGCATGACCAGCAGATGGCCTGGAGCATCCATCTCTTTCTCAGTCTCAATACCGGCAGCCATGTGCTTGATGGCATGAGCAACTTTGTCTGCAAAATGTCATGCACAAACACAAGATCACAAACACAATCCAAATGACATCACAAATTCCAATAAACAAAATTACAGAAGTGGAAGGAATGTAAACATCTGCCACTGCCATCTTCATTGGGTTTCAGAATAGAGTATTCCTGTCTTGCCCTAGGTCCATGCTGAGCTGTGAGACCTTCCTGCATGACAAGTCATACGTATGTTGATAACACATTTGTTGGACATGGTTCTCTTCTTGGCTCTCTTCTCTAACTAATACATGTTCGTGTGCACTATTTTCATGTCATCAAGATGCATCCCCAATCTTGTAAATGTACATCGAAAAGAAAAGAGAGAGAGAGAGAGAAGTATGGTCTTTGTACTCAATTGAGCCTCGTGGCGCAGTGGTTAAATGCCTGTACTGCAGGTAAAACTGTGCTCACGACCTGAGTTCAATCCCCGGTAACAGGCTCAAGGTTCACTCAGCCTTCCATCCTTCCGAGGTCGGTGAAATGAGTACCCAGCTTGCTGGGGGGGCAATGTGTAGCCTGCACACTGTAATTAAAATTGTAAACCGCCCAGAGACCATTTGTAGTGGTATGGGGCGGTATATAAGCAGAACACTTTGCTTTTGCTTTGCTTTCAATCTGAAGGTAAAGGGGGCGGTACTGTTCTTAGACCACCAAATCACAAATATATGCTAGCTTTTGACCTCGTGCAGGTCTTCAGCAGGCTCTACACTGCAGCATGGTAGAGGGTTCTTTTCTTCTACATCATCCACAGTTCAATTGTACCTAGTCTCAAGAAGACCTGTATATAAAAGGTTGACAGCTAGCTTATGCTTGTGGGTTTTTACTAGTTTCCCCCACCTCTTTTGCCTTTGGCTTACAAATGTATGGATTTCTAAAGTCAAGTGAAAATTTGTCCCACTGCCAGTCTTCAGCTGGGAGATATGAAATGGGTATTTTCCAAGAGAAATTTGAACCTATCAAATTGTTTTCCCATGGCTAACCTACCCAGAATCTGATCTACACTAAATCGGATGCAGTGGTGTGACAGACAACCTAAGATGGGGAAAGAAATGAGGGTAAAATGGCAGCTAAAAGTAACAGTGAAGAGGACAAAGGAACACTGAATAATAACATTGAAATGTTGTGTGTTTAGAGCAGCACATGCCCATAATTATTGTGGCTCCTTTAAAAGGTGCTAATTTTGAAGCAACGACCAACAATGGTTGAAGATGTTGCTGTAGGTAGGATAAAATGGACCCATTTAGTATTCAACCAGCATGCTAGTTTCAGGAAGGGCAGGCAGCTATTGCTTAAAAAAACAAGGCTGGATACAACCTCTAAAACACAGGCTCTGCTATAATAGCTTGCTTTTACTTTTGCTAACACGTGCAAAGCTCCTCTTGGGTAAAGAAAGACAAAATAGCTGGCTGAATAGTAATAAAGATAGTTCATGTATATGCAAGAAAAAGATCTTTTTGCACCTTGATGAAATTAACATACATTTAAATAGTAATGAAGTGATGGAAAGACGAGAAGAATATCAAGGACTCCATTCAAACTCAGCAACATTGCTCGGAAAGATATTTCACGTCCAGGGACACATGACATAATTGCGAATGGATATACCTTTTCTATGCAAGGCACAGTTCCCGACTTAGTAGAAATATGAAACCTTTATCAATGTAGCAGTACCTTGTAAAGGATAATATGTTCTTTCTGGGGATAAAATCATATCCCTCCATAATTGTCCCTCCCAAAAAAGAAACATATCTCCTTGGGAGGAAGCCATGCATTGGAGAATTGTGTGTCAGCCAATTCAAGGTACTTTAATGACTGTCAATCCAGCAACTTGACTTTTCCATTCTGGAGGCCCAATATTTTTGGTAATGGCATGAGAATCACAACATGAAAGAATCATGTACTATATTTAATAATAACATTTAAAAAGAAAAGCATGAGTTTTTGTAGACACGCAGTTTACCTCCTGAAAGGCACAAGTCACGTTCCGGGATTAAGCTTCATATACAGTACCTGCGGTTGAAGGGGAACAGGCTCTAGAGAGGAAGCAAAGTGGGAGTGAATTTGAATGCAAAAAATGTTTAGCACCGACAATTTCATTAACATACACCTCCTAGTCCTAGTCTAGGCTCTTAGGAATGTGAAGAATTCTCACAAAATTATTCATTCCTGACGAGACAGGTTGCCTTGACGTGCCAAGATAGCCAATTGTGAGACTGCTAATCCCCATGAGATTTCTTGCTGCCGGTGCAAGAACAGGACAAAGAGCCGTTGTTTTGGTTGACATTTCCACCATTTAGGCAAAATTTCTCCAAGCAAAACTACAGTCCGCTTTCTCTGTGAAGCAAAGATGCACAGAGACCAACCACAGAACTCTTGGTTGTCTCATGACAATGATGGAAACTACATTTGAGGTTTCTAAACGCCCATACAGGAAGAAAGTAACCCTTGTAGTGTTGTGGAACATGAACAATAATGGTTTTCACAAAAGCAAACGTGCCTGTTGATACCACCATTGCCCAAGTCCCTTGGGCAATGAAAATGAATTTGCATATGTGGTCTCCATTAAAGGTCACACCATCATAAAGCTTTAACTTTTAAAGGTTCCACATGACTGCTTTTTCACTGCAGCAGAATAATATGGCTACCTTTTGGAAATTATTGCAATAAATCTGATTAATCCTGCATGCCAACCATTCTAGGTGGCTAGCCATTTCCATATACCACACAGATAAGCTCACAAGCTCTCTTGAACACAGTTACATCTTTATGGCTCGTTCTGAGAACTGGAGCTGGAGCCTGAGATGGAAAGAAAGCTGTCTACTCTTTTTTATGTCATAGAACCTTCAAGTAGAGATGGGCACGGAATTCAAAAATGGTCTTTTGTTTCATTTTGTTTCTCATTTCATTTTGTTTTGTTTCATTTGAAACAATTTTTTATAAAAAAAATTTATAATTTTTTTTATTAAAAATTGTTTCATTTTTTGTTTTGGTTCGTTTTGTTTCTCTGTGTTGTTGTGTGTGTTGTGTCTTTCTTTTAATTTTTTTAAAACTGTTTTGGGGGGTGGGGTGCATATGGGGTGCTTGTGCACTATGTGTATTTTCCCCTCCCCCAAGCCCGCACACCAGCTGATTGGCGCTGAGGCGGGGGAAAAGGTTGTCAATGCGGAATTTCCACATTGGTAACTGGGCCATTTTCAGAGAGGTCCTGCTGACCTGTCATCACTGGACCCCTTTAAAAATGGTCCAGTCGCCACCAGGGGTCTCCCCAGTGCCAACTGGGCCATTTTTAAAGGGGTCTAGCTGATGACAGGCTGGCAGGCCCCCTCTGAAAATGGCCCAGTTGCCAATGCAGGAGCTCCACGCTGGTGACCTGACCATTTTCAGATGAATTCTGCCAACCTGTCATCAGTGGGACCCCTTTATAAATGGCCTAATCAGCAGTGGGGGTGGGGGCGACTCCTAGTCAGCCCAGTGCCGATTGGGCCATTTTTAAAGGGGTTAAGTTGATGACAGGTGGGAGATGGGAAAGCACAGCCTTTTTAAATTCCTCCACCTGCTGAAGCCCATGCTCCAGCTGATCGGCGGTGGCTTGGGTGGGGGAAAAAGCCTCCCCTTTCCCCGGCGCCGATGGGGCATGTTGGGGGTGATCCGCCAGCTTTTTCCCATAGGATTGGATTGCTTCATTGCATTCCTGTGAGAAAATGAAAAATGAAGTGAACAAAATGGAAATTTCCATTTAGTTTTGTTTCTTTTTTCTTTGATGGTCCCTTCGTTATTTGTTTCATTCCCTACCAAAATGAATAACAAATAACGAAATGAATAAAAAAATTGTTTTGTGCCCATCTCTACCTGCAAGTACATGAAGGAGTGGGAGGAGGGGAATTAACCACCAGGTAGCCCTGTAACACACATCACTTATATGGCAATAGTGCAGCCAAAGTAACAGCTCTATGGCAGTATGACCTTTCATGGAGACCAAGTATGCGTATTAATTTGCATTGCCCCAGAGGCTTTCTGGTGGTTTCAACATGTGTTTTAGACAACAAAACACATTATCCACATCCAAGCATTCCAATACATCCGGAAGGACATCAAATGAAGGAAATCTGCCAAAACCCCACATGAAATGTTTGCCATGCAAGATCTATTCAGGGGGTCAGATGGGGATCCCGCATGTCACTGAGCTGTTACTTGCTTCTCTAACTGCTGGCTTTTCTAGTGACAAAGACACAGTCTTTCATTCTTAATTCTTATCACATGTTGGGTGTTTGGGGTCACTGCAGATCACTTAAACTCAAATGTGGCTTCTCTGATTCAGTTGCTGCAGTCACTTAGGCTGACAGTCTGGGGACCAGGTGGATAGGTAGGCCATGTTCTTGCGAAGCATCAGCTGATCCTAGCTGGAATGTGGGACATTTCTGGCAAATAGGTAATGCTCCTTGCCCCGTATTGTTTGAGTTGAAGGGTTTTCTTAGTTTCCCCTCCACCCCATGCTTTCTCATAAAATGGGGAGGAAATGTGACACCTGAATGAAGCCTTTCAGTGTAGGATGCATTTATGAACATGCACCACAGATATCTTTGTTTTCCTTATAGGACATTAGTGTGGTCCTTATGGTGCTGTCAACCATCATTTGAGAAAGTTCACTGTCTGGACTACAACTTCCTAGATGTCTCACACGGCATGGCCATTAGCAGGAGCCGTGATGCCATACAATCAAATAAATTATTTGCTATGAACCAAATGCATATGTTCTGATACTTACAGGACACACTGGTGTTCACATACATCTCCACCAGCACATCAAAAACCTAGAAGTACTTCCATCCCTTCTCTTTTCCTTCCCTACTGTACATGCCCTGCAATTTGAAGCTGCACAACAGGAACTCGAGCAGAGCAGCAGATGGTAGCATATCATGCATGTCTAAGCAATTGCTATGCTTTGTGTTGTGAAATTTCCTTTCAACACGATTAGCACCTTTTGTCTGAGCCCAGACAGGTCTACAGCAATGTCAGTGTTAATTTGCCTGTTTAGCTAAAACAAGCAAACACAAGTGACCTCAGGTAGTCAAACTCCTCCTCTCTCCAGTCTTCTGCTCTCCTTACCTCCTCATCTGGGCCACTCAAGAAATGACAGGCCTTAATTTCTAGTCCCAAGTCCCTTCAAGACTGTTGTCCCTATTCTTAAAAATATTAGTATGATTCTCTGGGTTTGTTCTGCTTAAAGGCTTCCTGCCCTCTTTCAGGGCTCCAGTTCCTTAGCCATGTACTCTGCAGATGGGGTGGACTACAACTCCCATCATATAGCTGGTGTGGTAGGACCTATAGTTCGAAATGTCTGGTAGGCATAACTCTGGAGGAGCCCAATTTAGAAGATGGATTGGAGGAATAAATACTGTATATCTCAAATTTGGTTGAGGGCCCTCTAGGTTCTGCTAAAGGGTACAATTCCTCTTGTAGCATTGCATACCACTAAATTGTGGCAGCATGTACAGTAGAGTTTGGGGCATGAGTGGGGACTACAAACTATTTCCAGTTTACTGAAAACTGTATTTCTCCCCCAAAATAAGGTAGGCAAAATATCTATTGTGATTTCAGGAGCATGATGTTTCCTAAAGCACGATCTCCCTCTAAAATAATGTGCACATATTCCCTGTGAGTGATTTCCTTGTAAAAATGCAGATATTTCTTTTATCACATGGTATATTCATTATATCAATTTGGTGACAGCAGATTGACAGCCTGCAAAAAATGGCTGGGAGTTGCATGTATGACACTCCTGTCTGATGCAAATTCATTCATGGGGATCCAAACACAAAATACAGTCCTCTTGCCATTTTGTTCGCAGAGTTGGCTACAAAGACCATAAGCACCATGTTGTGTATTTCTGTCACGCTGTTTCTGGTTAATGGAAACCTCATCTAAGGTTAGACACATCCTTAAAGAAACTCACAAGTTAATGCAGGGGAGGCTACTCTCAGTTCAAGAAGAGACTTCCACAATTCTGGCTTTGAATCTCACTGTGGAACAGGGGTGCATGCACAAGGGACCACAAATCCCATCCCCCCTCCTTACCATGCTGAGCAGGGAGCTCTGACCAGCAGCTCTCCACAGATTCCCTTGAGTAGACCCCCATGTACAAGCAGGAATCCTGACAAAATTGGGTTTCTGGTCTCATAGAAGCTTCTCCTATTTAAAAGAACTGAGAGAGAACCACCCTTCCAATCCTCTCCACTACCATCCCACCATAGTTTACTCAACAGGGAGAATGTGAGTGGATAATCTAGGATACATGAAAAGTGAGTACAAATTCCTCTGCAGCCATGGAAATGTGTTCGGCTAGACAATGGTGAACTTCTTGTTGAACATCTCAGATATTCCCCATAACCTTGATGGGGGTCACCATGGCTTGAGATGCTTTGATGGACCATGACAACAAGATCTGAAGCCTAAAGGACTCCATAGAAAGCAAACAAGTCAGGGAAATATAAGTCAAGGAGACAGAGAATGGATATTATTCCATCAACTCTCTGCCTGGAAATAAAGGCTTCCAAAATGGACCATACAGAACCCTGCCTCAGGCATAGCTGCATACCATCAGAATGACATGAGGGTACATCTACACATGGGGGGCAGGAGGACAGGTCAGGGGTGAAGAGCAGGCTGGGTGGCACATAGACCTGTGTCCTTCGAGGAAAGCCAGGGGAGAGCACAAGAGGTAGCGCTAGAAAACTGCCATTGGTCTTCCTCTCACTCTCCTCTGGCATCTGAGACAGTTGCCTCTCCAGACAGACATTTCCAAATGCAGGCAAAGCAGGGATAGACCTGGTTCTTGGAAAATAAAAACACTGTGTTTGACAGGGTGTGATGAGAATAGCAATGGCCACACATGGAGTGGTATATTTTCATGGGCAAGAGTTTTATATGTTTTGCTTTCCACTTCCACATTTCATTGTGACTTTATCTAGGCTCGTTCAATCAGGCCATGCACATCACCATCACCTCCTGACAACCTATCCTGGCTCAACCATTGAGGGAAACAGCCTTCCATAAACAAAGCAGGCAAGCCCTGCTTCTCTTAAGATAAAATCTACTGATCTCATTATTGATTGTCTGCTTTCCGGGGGCTTTTTTATTTTTTTGTTTCCTGGAAGTTTGATATGGGGCAGCAGAGGTGACAACAGATTGGCACTGAGACCTGGAAATTAAATGGCCAACTATTAGATCAATGTCATCTGGGAGGAGGCTGGAGTGTTTGGCAAAAGCATTAGATGCTGTCTCTACTTAATCTTTCCTTCTCTCCTTTATCCAGAATCTCTCTGGATCCCTCCCAGGCAATTTGCTAGGCCAGGCGTTGATTTTTATCACACAAATTTACCTCTCAGTTGAATTACTGAATGACTGCAGGTAACCCACCCCATATTCTGAGCCCTTGTGTCCTTCATCCTAGTTGGGGGTGGGGGACTCCAGAAAGAAAAAGGGAAATAAAAACCTTTACTTTAACTATACTCATATTTTTCTGGCTTTGAATAAGTACCTGGTTTGCACCCATACAGATATCTTATAAAAACTGCACACAAAGCAAATGTGCATCAGAATTAGATTAGTTCAAGGGAACGCATACATTTTGAATTTATCCAGGAACGTTTAGATGTAGATTCTATCATGAAGTTTGTAGAGCCTTGTGGTGCAGTGGTTAAATGCCTGTACTGCAGGCAAAACTGTGCTCACGACCTGAGGTTCAATCCCAGGTAGCCAGCTCATGGTTGACTCAGCCTTCCATCCTTCTGAGGTCGGTAAAATGAGTACCCAGCTTGCTGGGGGCGGGGGCAATGTAGCCCACTATAAACCGCCCAGAGACTGCTTGAAGTGGTATGGGGTGGTATATAAGCAGAACACTTTGCTATTACTTGATGAGGCTGTTCAAGCCAGCCTGCCTTACCTCACAGTAGAGATGAACACGAAATGAACTTTTAATTCGTTTTGCTCTTCATCATTCATTTCGTTACCTAATGAAACAAATAACAAACGAACCCATCGAAGTAAAAAAATGGAAATTTCCATTTTGTTTGCTTCAATTTTTGTTACCCCTCCTAACTTGTCACCGCTGCCACTGAAAGTTCTCCTGGTCCTGGAAACTCCATGGAGCTGCCAGCGCCTCAAAAAAAAAAAAAAAAAAAAAAAAAAAGCTGGGGACTTTTAAAAATATATTTTTTTTAAAAAAAAGAGTGCCAACCCAGCCCCAGGAGCTGTGCAGTTGGCACTCAAAAACAAACACCCCCCCAAAAAGTACCGACACGGCCCCAGGGGCTGTGTGGTCGGTGCTCTAAAATTTAAAAAAGAATCAAAAAATATAATGAGAGCCGACCCAGCCCCAGGAGCTGCGTGGTCGGCACTCTAAAACAAAACAAAACAAAACAAAACAAAACAAAAAACTGAGGCACTGGCCCCAAGCCAGCACATCAAAAAGCCCCTGCCCCCACCGCCACCGCCAGTAAGTCAGACTCAAACCAGTTCTGCTCAGTTCAGTTCGTACAATTTTTTAAAAAAAATCATACAAACCCAATCCAAATCAAACCAAGGGTGGGCCCAAAACAGAAAGAACTGAACCCTCGGTTTTCTGTTTCATGCCCACCTCTACTCACAGTCACAATCCAAAGGACAACACTCTCCCTTTAGTCAATCCAGAACACAACCCGGCAGTCAAATCCCTTAAACACACCCTACGCAAATGAATGAGAGCTGCATAAGGGCATATTCCTTTGTTATTTTTCAGTGAGCAATGAGCATATCCTGTGAGTCCCCCACAGCAGATCATTGCCTCACTGGCCTCCCACAGAACTGGTTACCTTCTGTTCTTCTCCCTCACATGTGGCATTCAACCGACCTCACTAGGGGGTGCCTCCTGATGCCTCAGAGCTGGACCTCCTCAGCTCTTGTTGCTATCTTTTCTCTTCCCAACCCACAGTGCTGGGCAGGTTCCATGTTACAGTGTCAGCATTGTCATGCTGCTCAGGGGTTTAAGCACAATTGCATTGGACTAATAATTACAAAAAGTACTGTAGCTATGTAGAAGAGTTATTCTTCTAAGCATGTCGGAGGACTCAGAAATGCTTTTCTGCAAACCGGAAGTGGTCACTTCCAGTTCGCGGGGAAGCCCTTTTGGAGCCTATGATGGGCCTAAGAAGGCCCTTGCAGGCCCGCTCGGTGCAGCGCCAGGCTGGGGGTAAGTACAAGAGCCCCCAGCTAGCCCCCCCCAGGCCCAACACAACCTGCAGCCCCATATTGTGGATTTACAATTATTATGGGTTGGGACCAAGATCAACATCACACGTGTATTTCTGAAAACTATGTATGAATGTGTAAGCTGGACATTGAAGAAAGCTGACAGGACAGCAATGGATTTATTTGAAATATGGTGCTGGAGGAGAGTTTTGTGGATACACTGGACTGTCAGAGAGACAAACAAATGGGTCCTAAAGCAAATTATACCCAAACTCCCCTTGGAGGCTAAAAGGATGAAACTGAAGCTGCCTTGCTTTGGACACATCATCAGAAGGCAGGATTCTCTGGGGGTGGGTGGGGAGAATAATGCTGGAAAAGATTGAAGGCAGCAGGAGAAGAGGAAGACCAAAAAAATAAGATAGACTGACTCCCAAAAGGAAGCCATAGGCTTTAATTTATAAGAGTTGAGAAGGATTGTTGAAGACAGGACATTTTGGAGGCCATTCATTCATAGGGTCACCATAGGTCAGAGACAGCTAGACAGCATGTAACAGCAACAGAGGCCTACAAGGAAGAGCAGAAGATACTTTGGGAGTACAATGTTAGATTTAAGCCCATCATTTCAGCACTCAAGTGAATAAAACTCCAGTAAATCTTAAAACTTTTGACTCATCTTAACTAACCAAGCCCAATGTCCTTCTGCTATCAAACATGAAAGAAAGATGAACTGCTATCTTTCAGTATGGTTGACAATTACGACACCTTGTTTGTGATTTCATTCATCAGAAATTCAGAGGAAAGTTAGAACTGCATATGCAGTATATTTTACACCTATGTAAAATAAAGACCACCTGGTTTGAAACTCTCCTTCTAAAGCTTCAAAAAGAGAATTCTTTGTACTGTTTTTATATATAATTTCAAAGACTAAAAGGAAGCTGTCTCATATCAAGTCACAAAATTTGTCTCATAGGTTGGTGTACCTGCATTTACTGGTGCTCCAGAATTTCGGGATCTTTGCCTAACATACCCGATGAGGCTGAGGTATAAGAACTTCCTTAATTCTTCCCCACCATCACGACAACTTCAACTATTTCATTTTCCCCATTTATTGACTACAATGAATGAGATGGCATGGTTGTATCAGATCTTTTTTTTTTTTTAAAGCTCTCTTTCTCTGAAGATTGCCACTCTCTTAAAACAATCAACAGTTTAAAGAGGAATTTACACTGTGGGCAATGACCTTAGTAGCCTTTCTTCTTCTTCTTCTGGGCATTATATCATTCCAAAGGAAGCCAACCTGCAAAAGAGATGGAGAAGAGAGAGAGAGAGAGAGAGAGAGAGAGAGAGAGAGAGAGAGAGAAAACACTATCTGTGTTAAAACTAAAAGAGAGCTGATAAGGATATTACATCTCACACCGAGAACAAGGAGGGTGCATAGCTCAGATCAATTGTAGCCATTAGAAGGTATGCTTTAATGGTTCTTTTTGATATTTGTCAGAATGGATATGGGGGACAAAGTCTCTCAGATGGTAAGCAGGTAAAACAGAATGGAACATATATTTCTTTCTTTCCTTCAGTTTAAATAATGTTACTTTAAAAAAAATGGTACAGGCTGCCAGGTAGAAATCAACCAATATTAGCAGAAGTTTAACATCACTTTAAAAGAGATTGACCTACTGAGAAAGTACATGAGTAAATGTGTAGCAATACACTGATTATTACTGTTTCCCCTCAGGCAAATACCTCTCTCTTAAGCATAAGCTGCACTGGAACATTTTGTTTTATTACCTTGTGAGATAAGTGAGGGAAAAAGCCTTTAGTACCTGGGGAATTTAAAAAAAAATCAGACTTGTCATATCAGTGTCTGCTCTCAATTTCATGCCGGGCGCATAATTATAACGGTGTTTAAATTGAGCCCAGAAGAAAGATGGGTTCAAGTGCAAATTAATTTTAGATTATCACAACAAAGGCAATCAAACCTCAACAAGCTTGCCAGCAAAATACTTTGCAGAGGTCCCCAGGTCCCTTCCCGCCCCCAACTTACAACAAAGACCTTTCAGCTCAAATTAAGCTAATGATCTAATGTAACACTTCTGCCTACCTTTCAGAGTTTTATTATTGATTTGAATTTAATGTAGAGCAGTGGTGGTGGTGGTGGTGGTGGTGGTGGTGGCATGGGGGGGGGAGCATTAAGGGAGAAGAAGCTGGATAATGGAGGGAGAAGGCCAGAGCAGGATGAAATATCAGTATTTAATATCAGCAAAGTGACAAAATAAACAGTCAACAGGCCCGACAAGATCTGTGCGGTGTCGGATTGTCTTAGCCGGTAGAGACTATCAGAGAGGATTGGTAGCACTGAAAGAGCCTTGAGTTTTATCTGAATCCTCCCCCCCCCCCGCTGCCCCAACCAGAAAGAATCCAAAACCAACAGCCACACTCCCCTCCTCCACCTATCTATCAGCACAGCTTTTATAGAAATCCAACATCTTACTCTTATCCTATGGGAACCTGCCGGGGGAATGGAATCAAGTACTGAGATGGGGTGGAAAAAAAAATATCAAGTCAAGCCTCATTACCTCCTCATTACCTTTGCAAAAGTGGAGTGAGAGAAAATTTTATCTAGGGAACACAAGCTTGGGAATCTCATTGAGAGTTCTGTCTGGTTATTGCACAGCCAAGCATGGAGAACCTGCCTCTGCGGGATTAAAGTTTTCTCCCCATTTCTCTATAGTAATGATCTGCTCATTAAGGTTTTTAAGGGAAATTACCATCACTTATCATTATGCCAGTCACTCAGTAAAGCGGCATTAAACGAGGAGTGTCAGTCGAAGCCTCCACTTTATTTATTTATATATTGCTTCTCTTTCTCGTCGACAATCATGTGGAAATAAAGAAAACAGAATTTCGGGGATGGTTTTTATTATTCTAGATTCATATATATCTGTAATTTTCCTCTTGGAGTATTCAGTTACATGCCCTTAGGTCAGACACAGTAGATAAAATATAAAATGCATTTGGAAAAAAAATCTATTAGATTACATCCTTCTGAAATAAATCCCCAGAATGTTACTGCAATTATGCACAGAGCATTTTTATAACCGTAGATTGTCTAAGAATTTTAAGCACCACTGAAAAATCAGAGAGCTATTTATTTTATAAAATGGAGACAAAGGCACCATTTTTAATTACTCCAAGCGGTTTGGATTTAGCTGTTCATCCTCCATGGAGGGGTTAGAATTCCAAGTGGTCTCTTTGGAGAGGCCTTGTGAAACCATAATGGCCCTGAGACTTTTCAGAAAACATGCACAGACCTACTAGAATGCTCTTTCAGCATTTTGAGATTCTACTCTTTTGAACATGGTTGCAAATAGAATGGGTTTGAGTTTAAATATATGAACAGGTTCGAGTTTTACCATGACAAGATGTTGTGCTGTCAGGATATCTGACCGGGCATGGCTTATAATTCATTCAGCACAGCCCTTATTTTCTTGTGACTTTCTCAAGAATTAGGTTAGCCTGTTGGTTTTGTCTCATCGCTCACAGAGCAGGCCTGCGTCACTGGCAGAGGCATTTTTAAGCCCTTGGCAGCCCTCATACAACCCTGGGAGGGTGTATTTGGCTTTATGTACAGGCCTCAACTAGAGAAGCCAAAGTGGGTCCACAGCATGAGCATAGCACTAGAGATGGGCATGGAACAAACTTTTAGTTCGTTTCGTTATTCATTTTGTTACCTAACAAAATGAATAACGAACCCCAGAGTGAATTTAGAACGAACTGAACCAAACCGAAAAAGATTGGTTCAGTTTGGTTTTTTTCGTTAATGGTGGCAATGTCTCCTACCTGGTGCTGGATGGTCTTCGATCTTCCTGGCTGTCGGGAAAAAACGACCGGCATGCGCTACAGCTTTAGCGCAGGCCATGTGGTCGGAAGTAAAAATAAAAATAAAAATAAAATAAAGGAGCATGGGTGGCCTGGTCTGCACCCTAAAATGAAAAAAAATATATATTAAAAACACCCGAGCAACGATCTGGCCCCAAGGGCCGCACGGTTGGCACTTGGGGGGAAAAAAGAAAAGCCAGCCCGCGCTACAGCTGTAGTATGGTTGGAACCCGGAAGTAAAATAACATAAAATAAAAATAAAAATAAAAATAAAAATAAAATAAAGGAGAGCCAACCCAACCCCAGAGGTGGCCAGGTCAGCACCCTAAACTCAAGAAAAAAATAAAACTAAAAGAAGCACCAACTGGATCCCAGGGGCTGCATGGTCAGCACTTGAAAGAAAATCCCCCCCCAAAAAAGGAGCACCAGCCAGGCCCCAGGGGTGGCCTGGTCAGCACCCTAAAATAAAATAAAATAAAACAAACCAGCACTGACCCAGCCCCAGGGGCCGTGAAGTCGGCACTGGGGGGGGGGAGCCGGCCCGTGCTACAGCTCTAGCGCTTACAGAACCCAGAAGTAAAATAAAATAAAATAAAATAAAATAAAATAACATAAAGGAGCACAAACCCGGCCCCAGGGGTAGCTGGGTCGGTGCTCTAAAATAAAGAAAAAATAATAAAAAAGAAGTGCCCACCTGGCCCCAGGGGCCGTGTGTTGGGTGCTTGAAAAAAAGAGCTGCTGGCCCCATGCCAGCACCCCAAAAAGCCCCTGCCCCAGGGGCCAGGATCCGCCTCCTCCACCACCACAGGGAGCTGCCACGGCCACCGCCAATAAAAACCTGAACCGGAGACACAGAGAGAGAGAGAGAGAGAGAGAAAAGGGATCTCTCTTCTACACACACAAAAACCAGTCTCTCTTTGTCCACTCACACAACACATAAAGCAGCTTTGAGCAAACAAGGACAGGAGAAGTGAAGCTAGCTCAACTGTAAGACAGCAAGCTAGCAGTACTGCCAGAGCTGACTGTAACTCCCCTCACTCCCACAGATGACAAAGAAAATGAAACCAGCCAACCTCTTATATACCTTAGCCCCAGGGGGCATTTAGAAACCACACACAACCCTTCACCAAAAAAAAAAAAACAGCACTTTAAAATGCATTCCTATGGGCACCCCTTTTGAGTTGAAAAACTTGCCTCCCTGTGCCCCCAAACTGTCCAAATTGGGTGTGCTTAAAGGGAAGCTCCGCTGCTCGCTTCCTGGGATCACTATTTCCAAGCACATAACATTGTAATTATAAATGTCTTTTTCTAGGGCACCCCCCATTTGAAGTTGAATAACTTGATCCCCTGAACCCCAAATCTATCCAAATCTGGAGTGCTTAAAGGGGAGAGTCCAAGGAGGTTCACATCAAATTGTGTTGCCTCTAGGACCCAGGGGAGCCATTTAACAGCAAAACAAATTGGTTCATTTTGTTACTAACAAAACGTTTCTTGCACGTTTTGTTTTGTTTCATTTCATTGGCTAATGAAATGATGAAACAGCATTTCATTTTTCGTTTGGTGCCCATCCCTACTTTTGACTCCATGGAAGAGGACTTGGGTTTCCAGTTTCTTGTCCTCTTTCAGAAACGGTCAAGCACATCCTTCCATGTTAGTGTTCTTCCATGAATTTCACTGTAAGAGATGTGGCAGAGCTGCTGGGCAGCTGCTAAAACAAAACCAGAAAGTATAAATAAGCAATGTTCATCGTGTCACGCTCTTGGGGACCTGGGTCAACACAGAAATCACAAAGTGGTACATGAGGGTGATTCTGGAGTTGTGTTCTCTCTCTCTCTCTCTCTCTCTCTCTCTCTCTCTCTCTCTCTCTCCCTCCCTCTTTCTCTCTCCCTCCCCCTCTCTCTCACACAGAAAAGACAGGTGCATCACCAGTTGGCAGACGATCTCCTTCCCAAAGATGTACCAATGACTTTTCCCCTGTAAGAATGAGTAATGTTGAATGAATTATAAAGAAATATATTCAGTCCCTTTCTAAATATAAGACTGAAGAATCTCCCGATGACTGTGCATCACTTCTGACATGGTAAAATATGGCAGGACCTGAGGGAACTTACTGACAGCAAAGTCCGTCAATCTTCATACTTTCCTGTTCTGAGACTCCCAAGGCCCAAATGTGAGCCATTAGCATTGCTAACTTCCTAGAACGCTGCTAAAATGGCAGCAGTTAGTAGTGCCCATTTGTTACAAATGCTATGCTTTATCCTAAAGCTGTTTGATTCTGGTTTTATAAACTTTAAAAATCAAAATAAGTAGCTCTCCAGATTGAAACAAAGTCTGCATTATTGAGAGAAGATGGAGCATGTTAATTCATTTTTGGAAAATTGGAAACATATCTCTCAGGACAGAAGCCATCTAATGAGGCAGTTGATTCAGTTATTGAATGCCGAAGAGTAATTCGTAAACTTGAAGTTGAAACTTCTATATCCGATCCAATATTGTAGGGCAGATAAATGATGTATTGATGCTGAGGGCTTGTCGCAGTACTGAACATCCTGTTGATGGATAGTCTCTTTTGAGATATTAAATTTGGAGTACATTAGAGAAGAACCCAAGATCTGTCCCTTAGATTTACTTGTTACGATTTTCAGACACTTCTTGATCTTGTGTCACCAGCTGCCAGTCATAATCAAGGATATGCATCCAAGGAAAGACTAGAGTAAAGATTCTGAGGTGGTGTTGCACTAAAGAAAAGGCACTGATGAAGCTCCTGTAAGGGAAATATGACAGAACTGTAGATTCAGTGAGCTTGGAGGACCCAAAGAGAAGCTGCAAGATTTTGGCTTAACTGTTTTACTAGACTGTTATCATTAGAGATGGGCAGAGAATGAAATTTTTATTTCGTTTTTTGTTTTTCCTTTCATTTCATAATGGAATGAATAATGAACTGATTTTTAAAGAAAAATGAAATGAAACAAACTGGAACTTTTTGGTTTGCTTCATTTCATTTTTCATTCCCCCACAATGTGCCTGATTTGGTGGGGGGGGGGGAGTGCAGGTTTTTAAACTGTCTTTGAGCCACCAAAGCAAGTGGCAGCTGCAGCCATCACCACTTGCTTTGATGATGGCCGCCTGATTAGGGGGAAAAACAAATAGTGAATAAAAATGAAAAATGAAACATTTTTTAAAAAAAGTTCCTTATAAACGAAATGAAATGAAATGAGGACAAACAAAATGAAAAATGAAAGAAGACACCATTTTAGCATTTCGAGACCAACTCTAGTTATCGTGCAGGGACTACATGAAGTGGTATGGGGTGGTGTATAAGCAGAGCACCTTGCTTTGTGTCTTTTTCAATCTGTCTCTACCATAGTTCCACCACTATAAAATTGAAACATCTGAAACTAGATGTTCATACTAAGGGGACCCCAAAGATGTGCATCATGGGATTATTTCATTTTTAAAACCTATTAATTCCTTGTAATTAATTGATAGCTCTCTGTAGCCTTCAGTGCCTCTAGTTAAGTCATTAGGTAGCACGCTCCAAAATTGTCAAGACTAAGGGTCTTCTCAAGACCATGAAGCCTTTCGATCAAAACATTTTAGCTCCGCACTGTGCATTGTGTGTGTGTGTGTGTGTGTGTGTGTGTGTGAGAGAGAGAGAGAGAGAGAGAGAGAGAGAGAGAGAGAGAGAGAGTATCTATATCTATATCTATATCTATACAGTATCTAGCACCGTTCAAAGACCATGGCAAGATGCTGTGGATTGTATGCAACACCATGTGCAGCCATGCACACTCTCTTTGCTATTATATAATTAAAATGAAACCCTCATCTCTGAAGGCAGAAGAAATCCAAATATGTGTTATGGCAAGGTGGTGTTTTGCCTGAAACCACATGTTGCCTGCACTAGTAGAAGATGGAAGCAGTTGAAATGTGTATATTGGAGGGGACAGACAAAGACACAGAGTGGTGTGGTGTGAATTCTTCCCTTAAGAGTGATTTGTCTTTCAGGCTTCAATCCATCCTATATCCGTTTGGGTTCTGTCTTGTTAAGTCAGGAAAGACTTATTGCAATCCTAGCAGGACTTTCAATGTAAGAGATATTTAAAGAGAGGTTTTACTAGTTCCTCTCCCCCAGTGAGTTTCCGTGGCCAAGCAGGGATTCAAACCCTTTTCTCCAGAGTCCTAGTCTGTCACTCTGTTCATTACGTCATGCTGGGACTCTTTAAAATCCCTTAGTCCAGAGTAAATCCAGTTGAATTCAATAGAAGTTATTTTTTACTTCTGAGTAGACATGGCACTTTTAAAACACAGAAGTCATTTTTTGTAAAAGCAGGAAGCTTTCTTAACATTTTCGGAGACACATAATTTTAGTTGCCTCAAAGAGGCTTCAGATCTTATGGAATCATTGTTTGTGGCAAAGGTATGCATGTTGAATATATTTTAAAGGCACAGGAGTTCCATTGCCCCCCCATCCGGAACCTTACGAGACAGTTCAAAGTCCTATGTAATACGGGTGGAGGGAGGAGAGGGCTATATAAGCCTGTTTCCACCAGGATTGGCACCGGCGGAGAACTTCTCACTCTGCCACAACCGGTTTTGGTTTAGGCCGCATGGTTGGTGGCGGCAGTGGCAGTGATAAGAGGAGTGTGGTGCTGGCAGGCTGAATGCCTGTATTGGCAGCCCCAATCTGTAGTCTTTCTGCTCCCAATGGCTGTGTGGATTTTCAGCTCGCCAGAGGAGGGAGAGAAACAGCGTAAAATAATGAGTAAAATAATGAGTTTCTGTTGTAAAATGAGCTAGCAAGCATTGCAGTGGAGATGGATTTAAGGATTTTTGTTTGGTTGATTGATTGTTTGTTGGGGTCTATGTCAACGGGTGAAGCCAATCCTTAATCAGCCTGTGTATAATGTGCACGGTGGATGTATGGAAACAATGAACAGGTACAATATAAATAAAATTATTGTTGGTGGTGATCCTTCTCAAATAGACATTAAACTGCCCTTACTGACATGGAGATTCTAATCTACAGTAGTTAGCTATAAGTGCAGTTTAATACATACATTTGTTGCTATCACTTGCACATATTCTGGAATGAATTGTACACAAGGGACACAAAAATAGGGCTCGTTCTCCTCTGTTACCTCCCTTAAAAATAAGATCATTTATAAATATATTATTATATCAAAATCCTAAATCCCTTCTGTTATGAAAAACATCACATTCCTGAAGAAAGCTGGTAATCCCAAAATTGGTTATTTGCAATCATAAAAATGGAGGGTAATCCCACTCATTAGACTAACTCTAGATAGACAGACATACGGTATTCTCGTCTGATTGTGCTGCCGCTGAGGAGCCACTGCTGCCACCGGTGGTGGCGGCAGTAAGGACCAAACCCAAACCGGTTCGGGTTTGAACAAATTTTTTTAAAAAACACTTGTTTGAACTCAAACCCAATCCGAACCAAAGGTGGGCCCGAACCAGACAAACCCAAACCATGGGTTTTCTGGTTCGTGCCCATCTCTAGTTATGACAAATGCAAATTGATAAATGTTGACAAATTAGCCAAATTCATCAGAAAACATGATTCATTTTTCAATTCCTCCACATCTCTAATTTCCAACACCAAAATGTGCTGGAACAAGACTAGGTACGGTAAACAAAGTAAAAGGATGGCCAAGCTGCCAACCCAGTTACTGTTATTGCCACTTGCAGTGGCACTGGGGGTGGTGGTGGAATCCATTAAGAAAAAAGAAGACCAGTGTGTGACAAATCACTGGAAATAATAGTTCCGCCACTGTGGAGTTATTTAAGATTTCCTTCTTCCCCTTGAGAAATGTATTAAAATGGCAGAGTCAATATCTCTGCACACATACGGGGTAAATAGTTTTCAGATATCATTTGTGCGCCACAGT
This sequence comes from Phrynocephalus versicolor, assembly GCA_023846285.1. Lineage (NCBI taxonomy): Eukaryota > Metazoa > Chordata > Lepidosauria > Squamata > Agamidae > Phrynocephalus > Phrynocephalus versicolor. Next base: position 91,340,405 of record JAHTLZ010000204.1, on the reverse strand, counting down.
GGTCTGTCTGCACCCTAGTTTCCCAAGCAAAACATTTCTTATCCTCTTCTTCCTTGGATTGAGGTGCAACAAAAGGGCTCCTTTGAGCATCAATGCAAAACTAAGGTGGCTTGGCAAGCTACTCTGTGAAGACTGTAGCTCACTGGACTGGACAAGAATCCATCTGAGGGTGTAGAGATATATTATGAAAATAAATTGGGAGAAGGTTTGGGTTTTTTGAAATCGGTCACCTGCCAGCCACATTGTTTTTGAGTTGCGTGCATCCTTTTGGAAAATGTTGTAATCCATTTTTAAAGTATGTTGTATCTTGGCTGAGAGGGCTACATGGGATTTTAGAGTTGTTGCATATAATTTCTTACAATGTGGCACAGCACTACTATGGCAGATAGAAAAAAATAAAACAGATTGGACTGCAAGCTTACACTGCAGTCTGACACGCATGGAGACAAATGGAAAGACTTGGACACACATACACATGGTGGACAAAGGAGAAGGAGAAGGAGTGAAGGAACCAGCAATGCTATGCACTGTTGTGCCTTCCCTTGCCCCAGCTACTGGTTCTCCTCTTCCACCTTGTTTGTCATGCACTATGACAAACGGCATACTAGTGTTATGCCAGTTTGCAAGAATTAAAAGAAATACTTAAAATAACTCTACAGGAATAGTAGCTAGTGCCTGTGTGAGGCAGCCAGTGCAAGGTGAGAGGGAAGGCACACACAATACTGAATGACAAAGAGAAACTGACAGAGCAACTGACAATATGAAAAGCTTATAGGCCTGCAAAGTAGAGAGCACTTTCCCCTACCCAACCTTTCTCTCTTTCCTGGTTCTCTTTTCAGATTGGATAGAGGGGTTTTCTTTCAGCCTTAACCCCATGATTCTGGCATCCCTTCCATGCCAAACCCCGTAGACGCAAGTTACATTGACAGAGGTATTTGCATATGCCAAAATGATTGAAAATAAATCAAATTCACAATTGATTTAAAATAAATGATGCTTCACTCTCCAGCCAAACAACAACAACAACCAGGCTTCCTGGTCAAAAGTGACCTGCACTACTTTGTGTGTTGTGTACTCACCATTTTTAAAACTGATTCAAAGCATGCTAAATTTCATTCCAGCCCCCAGCCCCCTTCCACAGGCAATCAAACTCTTGGTCTCTAAGTCAATTTCTCCTTAAAATCCATTATTCAAGATGGCGAATTTTCTCCTCTCCCCCCCCCCTTTCCCCACTCTCTTCTCCCTTGCTGGCTAAGACATGTCTATGAGCAGGGGTGGCAGCAGGGAGGGAATTCCTTAATATTCCGGGGGGGGGAGAGAGAGATGTAGGTCTGTGAGGAACTGGAATGCTGAATTCCACAAAGGTATAGATGAAGGAGAAAGCAAACAGGCACTGCTGCCCCATGGAGGCGGGAAAGGAGGCATGGGCTGACTGAAAGTAGCTTAAACCAGTTGGGTCTGTGCCTTACTTGCTCTGGTAGCCTGGCTTCTCTGCTTGCACTCAAGACTTATGACACTAATACCAATGCTTATTCTTACACCATAGCATCCCCCCAAACTTCCTACAATTTATATTTTTAATTCTGAAAATAACACAGCCATATTTCATAAAATTTGTGGCATGAAATGGGCCACAGATTTTGAAAGAGGAATTAAAAGGTGTGTGGGGGGGACTTGAGGCATTCATCTTCTTTTACAATGATTTTTTTAAAAAAAAATTTAACCAATCCAGAAGAAAGTTACATAAGGTCATCTCTGCACATCCTCCCCAACTCCCATCTCATGCAAGTCAGTGTGGGAATTGCCCGAGCAATTTTATTACCTCTCACTCAGGCAGGATTCATTCCAAAATAATTCCCAGCAGTGCCTTCAGCTGGGGTGTGGGGTGTGTGGAGCGGGCACGGATTTGTAAGATATTCACTGCAGCTCCTTTGCCAGGTGCTACAACACAGAACTCTTATTGTTGCCAAACTCAAGTTTTCAAAGGATCGCTCTATATGTTTAATAGTCATCCATTCATTTATTGGCCAGCATTGGGCACCAGTCCAATAACGCACAGTTCTGCTGTCTTCCACAGACAAATGGCTAATGATGCTGGCCCGTAAAAAATATAGGAAACTGTAATCCTCTGGACACCAAACTATTAAACAGTAGTTTCCTCTTTTATAAATACGTTAAACAGCAGGGATTTCGCTGGCTTCTAAACCAGAGTGGTTTGTTATCAGCGGGGTAACAGAGATTAATTCCAGTCCTCCCTCCCAATAAAACCAGCTAAAAACAAAAGTGCTAGAATAAAACTATTTCAAGAGCAGAGGATATATGTGCATAAAAGAATCTGTACTACTAGAACTATAACTTGATATAATAGTCAAGATATGGCACATTGAAGAATTACACACACTTAATTTCCATTCAGACTTTTATAATTAACTACTTTATAGGATCAAATACAAATGCTTCCTGGAGGGGAAAACACCCCGATAATCTCTTTGTAAGGAAACGTATTATCAAACTTTTATTCTTTCCGCTGGTAGTAAAAAGTCGACTGCTTAATGTGTTTCATTTGTCATAGTTGTCCTCTGTAAAGAGAGGCGACAAAAGGAAGGCACAGATATCCATCTGGGATAATGTAAGTGATACAATAATTGATACACAGAGTAGGGCTTGATGGAGAGGTTCTTTTTCTGAGCACAAACTTCAGAAAATCTTGCAGCAAACAAGAGCCATGGAGCCACTGACTGGCCATGCATGCTAGGTTTTTTTGCACCCTAGGTGAGGGGCAGGGGTGGCAGGGGGTGGGGTGGCAGATGGGGGTGGATGGCAGGGGGCGGCGATGGGGGGCGGGGACAGGCAGCGACAGGGGCAGGGGTGGGTGGCGATGGGCATGGGGGACGGTGGGCGGATGGCAACGGGCAGCAATGGGCAGACGGTGACAGGTGGCTGGTGGGCGGGGGTGGGACTGACGGTGGTGGCCAGCGGCGGGGGGGGGGGCGTCAGGCTGGCCAGCACCCTCTTTTCATTTTGGCGCCCTAGGCAACTGCCTAGTTCGCCTTAATGGATGCGCCGGCCCTGCATGCATGGCATCTTGCAATGATGTTCTTTTCATGGAGATATGACATGTCCCCATGGGTAGCAGCTTGTTTGAGCTGCTTGTGAAGGTTTTGATGCATAGTCTTCCTGCGAGAGAGGCAAAGGAACCAGGAAATGGGTATAATGGACATGCATGGGGTGTTAGACCATGTCACTTCTGTCCACAGGATACTGCTAGGCAGTATGATGAGAACTGTAGTTCAAGAGCTCTGAATCACAGATGCATGCCTTCGTTACACCTTGGCTAGATTATGTAACCCACAGTATGTGGGGCTGCCTTTGGGAAAACCCAATAGGTCCAAAATGCAGCAGTCATATTGTTAATGGGAGCTGGTTATAGGGAATGTATCACCTCCCATCTTATAACAGCTCCACTAGCTGACAATCCATTTCCGGGAACAATTCAAAGATCATCACGAGAGGCCTTTCTCACAGGCACATTCGGTGGAAGGCCTTCTCTCTTGCTGCTTCCAGACTTTGGAACTCCATTCCATGGGAACCCAGGCTGGGCCCATCTTTCTCTTCAGGAAGGCTTTCCTTTAAACGACTGGCGGAAGACCAAGGGGAATATTTTTTTAAAAAAGGGGGAATATTTTACTTGAACTTTTATTGTTGCTCTTATTTATGGGTTTTAACCATGGTATCTGTTTGCTGCTTTTCAGTCATTTTAATAATTTATTCTTTAGCTTTTGTTTCTTTCGTAAGCCACCTTGGATCCTTTAGGAGAAAAGTGCCCCTAAATAAATAAATAAATAAATAAATAAATAAATAAACTCTCCTCCCTTGGAAAGGAGTTCCACCAGCTGGCAGCAGCCACTGAGATGGCCTTGTTCCTATTGGCAGCCCTTCCATTTTAACTCATCTTGATTCAACATTATGCAAATGTGCTTTGTTGTGATAGCTCTATTCCATGGCTGCTTCAAGGCTGTAGAACTCCCATCCAGGAAAGGATAGGCTGGCTTCTTTTCTGCTCTCTTTTGGTGGACAGGCAAAGACCTTCCTTTATAGTCGAATAAATCTTTGTACAAAGACTAGCTGCTAAGGAAGGCTCTTTCAATGGTGAGTGCTGTGCTTTGCCCTCCTATTCTGCTTTTCAGGGGCTTCTCAATGGTTTTGATTTGCTGCTTTTAAAAATACAATTTATATGTGTTTTAACATTTATTGTGTTAAATTTATTTATTGTGGTTTTTGATGTGTCGGATTTTAATTCCTGTAACCTGGGTCGTCCACTTGGCATCAGGTGAGCTATTAAGTAGATAAATGAACACTGATGTATGCAGGACAATCAAAAAGATAGGCATGGTCAAAAAACATCAGTGTCCACTACTGAATGGACAGAAATCATTCTTTGGTGTCAAAGGGAAAAACACAGTATGGCATGAGCATGTTAAAGAGCTGTTTGAAGATAATGGAGCAACAGATTTTATTATAGAGAGACCAACAGACTTTATTGTACCAGACAAGAAATGGGACAAAAAATACAGAAGTTAAAAAAAAGTGGCTCATAAAAGAACAGCAGAACTCCTCCTTTTGATGATATTTTCTTAGAAGTGTCAAAGCTAATAGAAGGTGGCAGTTTGGATATTTTAGGTATAGGGATTTGGAGGATTTTTTTTAAAAAACACACACACCTCAAAATGCCTTGGTCAATGCACATTGTGGGGAGCTGCCTAGTCCTAGTTCTACTGGGTGGCTTGGAATTGTGGCCTCAAAGCCCAGCTAGTAAAAAGTAGGTCTTTGAAAAATGGGGAAGTCTTTGCCCAAGAGAATGACCAATGAAGAAATGGCAAGATAAGTTAATTAAGACCTAGAAATCACCAGGCTCCTAAAATGTAGAGAGCTAAAATATTTCATCAACAAATGAAGAATATCGATTGTTACGGCAGATCATTCAAGGCAAAATAGGTGTGTGTGTGTGTGTGTGTGCGCGTGCACGCATGTGTGTGCGTGCATGTGTGCATGTGTGCAAGATAAGGCCTCAAATGCAAAAATTTCAAAAACCTGTGTAGCACCCTCAACCAAAACACAACGCAGTTTAGAACTGATTAAAAGTTTTCTCAAAAGAATTAACACAGCAACTCAAAAGTCATGGGACTACCATGTGACCTTAAACTGAATTCAAAAGCCCCAGTCCACCACCAGGAACATAACCATGTCCTGAGGAAGTGTAACCTAATCCTATTGAGAACTATATATTCTATGTAAACCTTTGCTCCTTCTTATACATGTGTGTGTGTGTGTGTGTGTGTGTGTGTGTGTGTGTGTGTGTGTGT
>JAHTLZ010000204.1:91312822-91323255 GCA_023846285.1 Phrynocephalus versicolor | reverse complement strand
TAATTTGAGTACACATAAGTCATCTGGTGGATTCATGACTATGCTTTTTCTTTAAAGAAAAATGAACTCCATCCAGTGGCTTCTGTTTGTCATTGCTAGACCTTCTCAGATGAGACTATGCTAATGGTATAAGGATTTGTTTGAAGGAAGGGGGACAAGGGGAACGGAAATTTACCTCAGACTATGAGGAGTAAGGAAACCCTCTGCATGACTTATTTTCAAGGATCCCAGCACCTGTATCATGAAGAAATAGTCCTCAAATGGAGCTCAACATCTTTATGTCTATGAAGATTCTCAATCATCCAGGTGTGTTCATCTGGATGTTGAGTCATAGCAACTGGACTTCTTTTTCTTGAGAGATTCAAATGTTTCACTGCTCATCCAAACAGCTTCATCAGTCTGAAGAAAGCTAGTTGCGAGTCCACCATTTTATAGTTCACTTTGTACTCTTGCCACCCTGGTCTGAAATAGACTCATAAGAGGAACAATGGGCTGAATAGGCTCGTTAGGTAGACAACAGTCCCAATAGCCTTAAGGTGAACAATGGCCTAAAGTGCTAAAACCCATCAAGTATGGGTTGTTAGCTATGGCCTTGATAGTGAAGGCATCAAGTATTTTTTTATTTGTCTGGGTATTGTTGAAATCACATTCTGATAAGTGGCAGATAGACTGTGCCTGAGAACCAACCTCTATTGGGAGAGGGGGTTTCAGTGCTCACATGAATGGCTTCCCTGACCCCTCTCTCAAACCACCTATCTTCTCCATCTAATATGTGTACATCCTCATCTTTCAAAGAGTATCCTTTGTCCTTCAAGTGGAGGTGTACTGCTGATTCTAGTCCTGAGCTATTACCCCTTCTTCATTGGGACATGCTTCTGTTTAATGGCTGTTTAGTTTATCCAATATAGAGGTCTGCACACTCCTCTGCAAAAAATACTTCACGCCTTTACCACCAAGGCCATAGCTAACAACCCATAGGTTGTAGCTGCTGCAAATAAGTTTCTGCCTCTTGTTGAAGATTTACAGGCCTCCCCTCCCTCAGGGGTGGCAAATCAGAGGAGCCTCACCAGAGATGATCTAGTAGGTTGGGCAGATCACACTAGGAAAATATCAGGCTGTGATTTCAACAATACCTAGACAAACCAAAAGTACTTCATGCGTTCACCACCAAGGCCATAGCTAAAACCCCATACTTTATGAGTTTCAGCACTTTAGGCCATTGTTCACCTTAAGGCTACTGAGACTGTTGTCTACCTACCTAATGAGCTATTAAAGACAGTATAAAACAGCTGTTAACAGATTAAAGACCTAACAACCCTATCCAGGCAATTGTTCCTCTTATGAGTCTATTTCAGACGAGGGTGACAAGAGGACAAAGTGAACTATAAAATGGTGGACTCGCAACTAGCTTTCTTCAGACTGATGAAGCTGTTTGGATGAGCAGCAAAACGTTTCACTCTCTCAAGAAAAAGAAGTCCAGTTGCCATGACTCAACTTCCAGATAGCTCAATAAACATCTTGTTTATTCCTTTTAGATTGAGTCTACAACTTTCACACATTTTGTATTTTTTTTTTTAAATGGAGGCCTTAAATTCTATTCTTGGCATCACCAATTAACAGGATTTAAAAGGCAGGAGACCTTGAGAGAGACTTCTTCATGAAAACTGGGACTGTGGCCACCTGTCAGAATAGACATGGTTAGTGGAGACAGACCAGTCATCGGACTTAAATTAAGGCTGCTTCATATGTCCATAATGACCCTGCCAACTTCCTAAGTGTTTGGATTTGTTGTCAGTGGTTCGACAATGCCTTTGAACAGAACACCCTGTTGCATGTTGTCCAGCAACCCTGTTAAGCTTCATGGGATGAAAGACATTTATATGGCAGAAAACCATTACATCGCCTATTAGAACATTTCAAACGTATTTGCATAGCACCATGCTCCAGATTGTAAGCCACAGCTGCACCTGCCTTTATCTCGAGACGTGTCACACAATATTCTTCTCCCACACACAGGGGTCTGCAAAGGTTATTTGTTTTAACCCGAGCAAACATGGCATCCATTTGCATGCCTGCTTGAACTCCTTTGGTATCTTAGAATAGGCACACACTGCCTTTAAATACATTCACATGTTCCACATGTATCTCCAACACAGACACATACCCTTCGTGCGTAAAAGGCCGTACAAACGGGATAGGCAAACAGACAATGTAAGCACTTCTAAGCCTCATAGGTCTCAATGGGAGAGTTAAACAGGTGGCTGTATCTCTCCTGCTAGTATTAGTAAGACTGGAAAGTGTTCAAACTTGGGTAGATCCTGCCCTAGTAAATAAGCAGAAGTTGCAGCAATGACTGGGAAACTAAATGGCTTTATAAATGCCATTCCCTCCCTCCTTCCCCTCAGTACAGTAGATGATTCTTCCTTTACCATCATCAATGACTACCTTTCTTATGAGAAACCTGCTCCGAGGCACCCCATTATTTAGGTAAGAGGGAGAACATCACCCCAAACCTTCAGAGTGAGTCTACATGTTCAGTCCACAAGCTATCTCTGCCTTTGGCTTAGCACTTTGAACAGCGTTCCTAATTGTAAGTTTGAATTCTTCTTCAGCTGTCCTAAAGATGTGCATTAAAGCAATTCATTTTTTTCCACACACACACACACAAACCACCCTCCAGTAGGTCATTGTGCTTCTGCATCTACAATTCACAATGTTAGGGCATGGCCCCACGTTGCTGCATAATACTGTGTCCACATTGCCAGTAGGAAAAAGGATGCTAAGGCTTACATAGCCAAGGGCATCCTGAACGTTGACAACACCAATGGAAGCAGTCAAAATGGTCTACAGGATCCCCTCTTCTGCTCACTACCATTCATGGAAAAGTAAGGAAAAGTCCCAGTAGCCTAATCGTTTTTTTTTTAAAAATCACTTAACTACTTTAATCAGTTACCTAGTTATCCAGACATAAAGCAATTGCCATGGCAGTTTTTTGACAATTGAGGCTTGTTTATGGAACATATCAACCCAACAAAAATCCTTGATGAAGAATTTTAAATCCCTGTCATCAAGAGCAGGACAAATTACTTTTCTCTCCTTAGGTAAAGGTAAAGGTAAAGGTTCCCCCCGCACATGCGTGCTAGTCACGTCCAACTCTAGGGGAGGTGCTCATCACCATTTTCAAGCAAATGGCCAGTGCAAGTCCGTGGCCATGTGGCTGGCATGGCTGCACAGAACACCTTCCCACTTTTTACAGTGGTACCTATTTATCTACATGCTTTCAAACTGCTAGGTTGGCAGGATCTGGGGTTAACAGCAGGAGCTCACTTGGCAGAATGGCACCCGAGATTCGAACGGCTGAGCTGCCGACTTTGCAGCCAACAGTTTCAGCACTCTAGTCCACTGAGCCACCACGTCCCTCTCTTTAGGGTCTCTTCAATTTGTCCGCCATGTCCAAAATCATATGTGTTTGTGTATATGTATACATATGTGTGACATTTCCCTTTGAGAAGCAAAAAGCACACAAAAGCACACTTATACACAAGCACATATGTTTGTTGATAAACAAGCATGCTGTCTGTTCAGTGCATTAAGTTTTTAAACAGAGGTGAACACATCTGGTAGACTGGACAATTCTCACAATTTGTGCCATTGTTTCCTTAGAAATTTTGTGGAGAAAGGGCTATTTTGTGTTTTAAAAATGACAATTCCAACCCCAACACACACACAGAAAAATTATCTTTTTCCATACTACTAACCTACTGAAAACACCTAAAATTCCTCATTAGAGATAGGCACGAATAAAAAAAATGGCATTTCGTTTGTCATTTGTCATTTGGAGGGTGCATTTTGGTTCGGTTCCGTTTTTCGTGAATTTTTGCAAAAAAAATCATTTTCGTTTTCGTTCGTTTTGTTACCATTTCATTACCATTTATTTCATTTTTTGTGATTTTTTTTTTTTAGGATTTTAAGCAATTCACTCATATTGCAGTAATGGAAACGAAACGCACGACAAAATTTCCGGTGTTTCTGTTCGTTTCGTTTCATTTTAGAGACAAAATTCATTTGTCGCTTCATTACGTAACAAAATGAAAAAATGAAAACGGAAACGAAAAATTGTTTGTTTCGTGCCCATCTCTATTCCTCATTATTATTGCTGCTGCTGGGGGAAAAATGCCGCAACTCATCAATCTGCCACTGGAGGCAAAAATAATTGAGAATTTGTTGTTTTAACAAGAACAGCAACAACAGTAGTAATAATTATATGCTTTCATGTAAGTTCTGAGTTATGGCATCCCCTTTCAGGTTTTTCTTGGTTTAGAGTGGTCAGAAGTGATTTTTGTAGGTGCAAAGAGCTGACCTGTCACTAAGAAGGCACAGTTGGGAATCAAACTCCTAACCTCTGGCTCTGCGGCCATGGAACCCAACTCATTGCCCTGCCTAGCCAACTTACTCCTTCCTTGATCATACCCACTTTTTTCTTGAATTTAAAAACTGGATCCAAAAATGTAGTGCCAACTGAAACAGCCTTTGCATTCATCACTAATTGCACCAAAATCTGATTTTTGGACCATTCCGGATCAAAAGGGAAATCAGAAGTCATGTAACACCTATAAGACAAACCAGCATTCTTATTTTCATATGTTCTTGTATGTCCAAGCACACTTCAGATGAACAGAGTGGCAATTTAAAATTCAAGCAACACCTCTAAACTACCAGCAGTTCTCCATGGCAATATTTTAAAACTATATCTTTAACAAACAGTGGGGAGTAATTAATTCCATCACAATGGTGGTGATTAGGTTCAAAGTGAATGACAAAGATTCAGATGATTAGATTAGTATATAAAATTATACAGGAATTCATTGTCTTTGTTTATGCCTAGAGAGTGTGTGCTGAACTTCCTGATGTATTCCAGCTCAGTTGTCTTGGTTTGGAATGTGTTGTTGAAGTTTCTTTGCTCATGGACTGCAACTCTGAGATCAAGGAAAGAGTATCCAGGAAGGATACCCGCTGATTTCTGGGTATTTCTATCCTGGTGTCCATTTTGTGCCATTTCCTCTTTTACACAGAGTTTAATCCTGTTTGTCCAATATAAAAATCGGTAAGGCATTGCTGACAATTAGAGATGGGCACGACTTAGCGGTATTTTCGTTTTTGTTTTCGTTTTCGTTACGGAAACAAAACAAAAACAAAAATCGGCACCAACCTGGACCGAAAACGGAAACGAAACGACTAATTTCGAGCCAATTTTCGTTTTTTGTTACTGGAAAAGCACTCAATTGAGCTAAATGGGGAGAAACGAAAATTTTTTCGTTTTCGTTTTCGTTTTTTCATTTTCGTTACGTAACGAAACGAAAACAAAAAAATTTGAAATTAGCCCACGAAAACGGAAACGAAACGACTCAGACCCTAGACGAAAACAAAAACGAAAACAAAACTTTTTTTCTGAGTCGTGCCCATCTCTACTGACAATTTTACCCCCCTGTGCTACAGCATCTGGTGGGTATTTGAGTCTCAGGAAGGTCTCCTTCATCCCTTCCAGTAGGGAATCTCTTTCAGGCAGTTCTGAGCAGATGCAGTAGCTTGGCTGTGTAAATGATGGGTTTGTAAAATATGTTCAGGGTGACAGCTGGCAGCCTGTAATTATGATTGTCTGCCTCTGGGTTTGCTTTAAAGTGGCATTTATCTGTTCATTACATGGTGTCCAGGAAGTTAACCTGTTCCATGGAATGGTCTATGCTAAGGTTTAGGTTGGAGTGGAAGTTATTGAGGCCCTAATGGAACCTCATTAGTACCTCTTCATTATAGGTGCTACATGATGCCTGGTTTCTCGTTTGCTACAACAGAGTAACAAGGCTACCCGCTAGACTCCCGTTCAGGAATGGTAATCATAATGCGTTAAAATTCAGCTTTTATGAGAGTAACAAAATAGTTGTGAAGGCATCTAACATGGTCACATTCAAGCTTCAAAAAAAAAAGGAAACATCTTTTAGAAATGAGATTTGTTACAAGAAAATTCACAACTCTTCAAGACACTTGGGAGCTATTTCAAAAACATGGAAATAAAGGTTCAAATTGTATGTACATCTTAGACAAAGGAAGATATGGCAAGGTCCAAAGAGAAGGTAGAATGGCATAAACAGAGTCAAAGAAGCTCTTTGACTCTGTTTATGCAAGAAAACAGATGTTTTCTTACCTGTTTTCTTATGCAAGAAAACAGGTAAGAAAAACATTTTTCAAAACAGCAGACTTTAACTGATTGGGAAACTGGAAAATTAAGGCAAGAACAATCAAGAATCTCTGAATCTGTAGTTCATGGACACTTAACTGGTCTTCAGAATTTGGAGTCTTGAAGGGTGTAGAGAGATTCAGTCAAATCCCCAGACAGAGGTGGATGACCACTGAAGTCCAAGGAAAAGCCAGGCCCAAACCATGAGAAAGATGCAGTCTCAAAGCACAAGTCTGGGTAGAGGTCCCCGGGCACAATGCCCAGATGCAAAGGAAAGCTCTCGGTGAGCAGAGAATCCCTCAATGGAAAATTTCCTTGAAGGAAAGCTCTTTTTTCTTAGGAGGACCAGCTCTCCACAGACATGCAGCTAAAGTCTTCTTCCAAGGGAGAACAACTGCCCAGATTCCTGCAGATGAGATTTAAGGGGTGTGGGGTTCAGCACTTAAGCAGCATAAACCTTAGCCTTGGAACTCTGAAGCCCCTGGAAGTAACATCTCTTTGGAGTTTCATATCTTGCCTGCTGTTTTCTTATACTCTTACCTGCTTGCCATTCACCTGCTCTATATCACTGCGTACTAGCTTGATTCTCTTGGAATTGCCCTTCCTGCTTGTTGATATAGCTGGATTAGCTTGACTTTGAGTTACTTATGGACTTTGGCTTTCAATATCCCTCACTTGGAAGCTTGTGTTTTTGGATGGCAAAGGGCCAGACATATCAGAGCACACTTACCGTACACCATCAATCAGCTGGTCACCATAATCTTGTTTCCAGAATGTGCTACCTAGAATAGCACATGAGGTTAGAAATGGGTAGGAGAAAGAACTATGATTAGAGATGGGGATGGAATGTTTTTTTTTTTAAAAAAAAATGGGGATTCATCATGATTGGTGATGCTTTGGGGCTGACAAATCAATGAATTTCCAGTGAACTTCCATTTTAAAATGCAATACAGTGTCCTCCAAGACACCTAGAGGCACCAAATTTGGAGGGACGCATCCCCTAACTCTCCCATACAAGAAGGAATTTTGTGTCTCTAAGTGCCTTGGGGGCCATTTGATGGACCAACAAATTAAGGTATCAACATTGCTAAAAGTTCATCCATTTGCATTTGTCTGGTGTCTTCGTTTAAGAGGAATATGAATTGATGAATTTTGATGACCTGCCCAAATTCATCAGAAAATGTGAATTCATGCCCACCTCTAACTATGATAAACGGTGGGAGCAATGTTAGCTTTCGTGCAGCTTGTCTGTAGATTTTGTTGTTAGCCTACCGCATGTGGGGTTCAATGTGAATCTATGGAATGCAATTGTCAGGCTGCCAGGCGCAACACTCTCAAGCTGGAGAGGCTGGAGAGTGAGGACAGCCAAAACACTATGACTAGTGCCCCACCACCACCACCACCATAAATTTGATTGCTCCAGATTTGCTGATGTTCCATGCTGTGGTAGGAGAGTAAGGGAAAGTACAGAGCTTCTCACATAACTACTACTATTACTGGTGCAATAGCTTTTAAAGTTCAGTTGCCTCTCATATTTGAAGCAAAGCAAGTTCGGGAGCCATGTAGCCATCACAAAAACCAAATACAAAACTAGACCAAGTGATACCTTTAGGCTACTAGTAACTCGAAAGTTGCTAATATTTCGAGGGCCATACCTTAGAACTTTTGGCACAGCCAAACTTTTGGTACAACCTTGAACCTTGAACTTTTGATACAGCTCTGAGGAAGAGGGTAATATTAGCAACTTTTTTGTTATTTTTGTTGCTGTGTTGTTATAGTCGTGACTGACTCTTCATGACCCCGTGCCCATGGACTAGTAGCCTAAAGGTATCAACTGGTCTAGCATTGTATTTGGCTCTCATATTTGATTATTTTTTGTACCTGATTTGTTGGAAAGCTTCCATGATCTTCCCTTGTCAAATGACTTGCTCTGGTAAGAGGAGGCAGGGAGCCATACAATAGTTGTGGCCAGAAAGGGGCAGGGCTAAAACTTAAATTTTATTTTCATTTTGTGTCTGCCCTTCTTGCTCCAAAGTGGGAAAGGTGAAGCAGTGCCAAGGGATCAGAGCTTCAAAGGTGTTCTGGTAAGTCTCCTTCCCTCAAACTTCCCCAGCCTGCAAATGCACCTCCTTATGAATATTCTAAATGGATTTGGATTTACAGGGACTCACTTTGAAATAAACATGCGTGGAAGTGGGCTGCAAGTTACAACCAAAGCGAGCCAACAAAGTTAAGGCAAAATTACAAAGGTTTATTTCAGGAGTAACTTAATTGAGAGTAGCTGGGTATGCTGCATATTTGTATGAAATTTGTTGCTTTCTTCCTCTTGCCTTGATTTCCTTCTTTTACTGACTAATTTCAATATAAGAAACATCCAAATGAATTCTTGAATGAAACATCAAGGAATTCTTTTGAAATGTTCTGTACCTTACACAGGAATCATATGAAAGGAAATTCTGAATACTATTTAAATTTTGTTGAAATAATTCAGCTTTTTGCAATAATTCGCTGGTTATTAATTTACAATATTCCCCTCCTTTAAGTTCTGGCTGCTTTATGAACTTTTACAAAGGCATATTCCAAGGCTAAAAAGCCATCATTAAAATGAGGGTCAGACAAAGGGAGAGGAGTTGGGGGGTGAGAAACAATGACAAATTTGCTTCTCTAAAGGAATTACAAAGAGATGGTTCACAGATTTTTTAAAACTGGAAGTGCCTTACATCTGATGAGGCGACAATCTGTGACATCTTTGGGGCTGTACGAATGTATAGTTAAAACCCTGTTGCATAGTTACACTGGTACAATGCAATGAGCATAACATTTGAAGGCAAGATGTTTCAAGTTAAGAAAGCAAATTACGGTAAATAGGCATCGTTTGTTGCATCCAGCACACAACACATAATTCTAGGATGAATTCTTAACTTCAGGCAATTTGCCTCCAAATGGTCTGCCATTTAAAGTCACTCTGGTGTAACTACCCAAGAACATTTGGGTGTCTGTTGCAAAGACCATCCTAAGTGGCCTTTCTTAGTCTTTTAAAATACAGGTCCAGCATGACCCCAAATCATGCTATCTTCTCAGATGTTGATTGGCTTATACCAAGTGTAGCCAATCTTCTCCTGTGACTTCCTGGTCCTTTTTGTTCATGGTAGGAGCAAAAGGGTGGAGAGGTTGGTGCTGGAGGAGAAGGACTGGGAAGTGAGGGTGGTGGGTTATGATAATATATTGCTGTTTTCCTCCTTTGTGTAGAGAGGGGCACTGGGATGTCCTGAAATAAAAGACCAGCTTCAAGTAGATATACAGAACGGGTATTCCTATGAGAATGAAGAACCCATGTAAAATCACTCGGCAAGGGCATTCCAAATCACTTTGTCTGGAAATTTCCAGTGATGGTTTCGGCCTTGTCAAATCAGAACCAGGACAATATGTAACCTTCTAAGGAGCAGAGTCGTGTCTAGTCATTTTGGCACCCTGGGTTCTAGTGCCTTATTTGTTATCCTCGGTTTACATGAGATTGGAGTACATGGGACAGAAGCATGAGAAGCATACAATGGTCATACTGTTCCATACCTTCCCTCAGTGTTCTGATATACTTCTCCCCAGAGCAGAGTAGTTTGATGCGGTCAATATACATGTTCATAGTTGGTAGGTTTCTACCCACTCAGCATCAAACACCAACATGGAGGTCACACCCCTCCAATGGCAAATTCTTACTCCCTCTAAATGTTGGCATCCTCAATCAACCCCCTGCTAGACTTACAACTCCACTAAGGAATGCCCCCTCCATATGTAGCATCTTTTGCATACAATTCTCGAATCCACCATCAGTACATAGTTGTATCTAAAAATATTAGTGCAGAAGTACCCCTTTATAGAATTAAACTAACACTGAAATGATTGACTGACAGCATTATATGACCCTTTCAATGTTATTCTGTTTTAAAAGCTAATACTGCTCTACTGCATCTAATCAAAATGACACCATCAAGGTTATAGTTATATTTTATAGACATTTTTCACACAAGTTATAAAAATCCAATAAGGCTCTTCAACAGAACCTTGGTTATTGAATTTTGCATTTTCCCCATTTCCTCCCCACCCCCACCCCCACCCCCGCCGGACTGTTAATGAGTCTTGAGTCCATAGCATGACACACCGGTACTTTATTTTAATAGAAATATGTTGACATGAGTAATTTTTT
>JAHTLZ010000204.1:91274171-91301978 GCA_023846285.1 Phrynocephalus versicolor | reverse complement strand
TATTATTATTATTATTATTATTATTATTATTATTATTATTATTATTACTACTACTACTACTACTACTACTACTACTATTACTACTACTACTACTACTACTGATATCCTCACCCCATAGCCCATACACTTCCAGATTGGATCACCCTGCAGAATGTAGGAAGTGGCTGAGGCCAATGGGAAAAGGTAACTTCTAAGGATCAAACTAGAGTTCACAGAGAGCATGTTATTAGTTAAGAATAGATCATTCATTTATGGGTAAAAGCATCTGTTTGTCACATCAGGAGACTTTCGCACCTCCCATAAATTGCAAAATTAGCTTGCTTTTTGTTTTGTGATTGCTTTTTGGAGGTTATCACGGGCTTTGTTTGCAAGTGTGTTTTTTCAGGCTCAAAGAAATAGGGATACTACAAGCAGGTAGGTGGTGGCGATGGCCCTACAAATTATGTGTCTAAAGTAGAATTCAAAAGTATCTTTAAGGGTCTTACCTTGATCTGACTGGGAGATGGCAATCACATTTATCTCAGGAATGAACCTCTTTTCTAGAGCAGAGAATTTTTTAACCTCATTCACTCTCTAAGGCTTTTAGGTTCCATTACAGTCTCTTTAGTTTCCTCCACTCCAAGGCAACCTCTGAACACTGGCTTGCAAATGGAGCAATGTGTCCTGTCCTAGATGCTTCTGTTAATGGCAAATAGACCTGCGTGTCCTCAAGCAATGTGTGGATGGTTACTTCCAATGCTCCCATCAGCATCACACAGATGCTTGGTGGCAGATCTATTAATTAGTTCTGGTTGGGAAGAATGGAACCACTCTAGAAGCAGGCTGGGGCCTTTTGCTAAACCTGGCTTAGTATCTTCCTCACACCAATGAGAGAGAGCCATTTTATAGTTCACTTGGACCTCTTGTCACTGTGGTCTGAAATAGGCTCATAGACTGTGAGATACTGAATGTTCTGTTCTCACACTATGAATTTTTTCACTGTGGAGAAAAATACATTAAGAATAAAAGAGGAGATGGTGACCATATAATTTTAGTAGATTCCTTTAGCTAGATGTACACAAGCTGTTAGAAGTCACTCTATTAGCAATAGAGAACGAATGTATAAGGTCGCTTAAATTTGGCTTATTTTTTAGCTGTAATCCTTGATACCCTTGGATGTCCACCATAAAGTACACCATAGGGTCAGCACAGAGCTTAAAGTCTCTTTTTCTTCTTATTTATTAGCTGGCCCTTAGCCTGTCTGCTTGCAGTATTTTTTCACCAATTGATATACAGCCCCCATTAGTACTGAGGCACTTCTCTGGGTGTTTTACAATAAATACAATACAAATCCAGAAATGAGAATAAAAATACAAAAAGCAAATAGCAAGTTGCCATTAAAGACAGGCAGTGCAGACCAATATGGAAACTAAGGCAGATGGAAGAACAGACTATCAGTGTGCAAAATCTCCCTGAAGAGTCATGTCTTTAATTGCTTCCTAAATATCCTAAATAGAGGTGTGGTGGCTCAGAGGGCTCGAGTGCTGAAACTGTAAGTTGCAAAGTTAGCAGCTTGGTGATTCGAATCATGGGTGCCATGCAGAAGAGTGATCTCCCACTGTTAAACCCAGCACCTACAAACCCAACTGTTCGAAAGCATGTAAATGCAAGTAGATAAACAGGTACCGCCATAAAAAGCAGGAAGGTAAACAGTGTTGCATACACATAAATGTGTTCGGCCATGCCGGCCACATGGCCACGGACTTGCCCAACACTGACTCTTTGGCTTACAAATGCAGATGAGTGCCGCCCCTAGAGTCAGACACAACTAGCATGCATGTGCAGGGGCGGGGGGGGGGGACTTTGCCTTTTACCTAAATATCTACAAGGAAGGGGCCAGGTGAAGTTCCTTCAGAAACCAATTCCACAAGGTTGTGGCTACTGCAAAGAAGGTTCTGCCTCTTGTTGAAGGTTTATAGACCTCCCTTGGGGTGGCAACCTAGAAGAGATTCACCAGAGATGATCTAGTGGGTTGGGCAGATCACACTAGGAAAATATCAGGCTGTGATTTCAACAATACCCAGACAAATAAAAAATACTTCACACCTTCACCACCAAGGCCATAGTTAATGACTCATACTTTATGGGTTCCAGCACTTTAGGCCATTGTTGACCTTAGGGCTACTGAGAATGTTGTCTACCTAACGAGCCTACTCAGGTCATTGTTCCTCTTATGAGCCTATTTCAGACCACAGTGACAAGAGGTCCAAGTGAACTATAAAATGGAGGACTCGCAACTAGCTTTCTTCAGAGTGATGAAGCTGTTTGGATGAAGAGCGAAACATTTCAGTCTCTCAAGAAAAAGAAGTCCAGCTGCCATGACTCAACTTCCAGATAAACTCACCTGGATGACTGAGAATCTTCACAGACATGTTTGACAAGTAATGTGGGCCCAACCTGTGGTGAGCGTTAAACTAACCAGAGGACATATGCAACACCAGACCTAAAAATTTGGCCACAGAGAGCAAAGGTCAGCACTGATGCCTCTTCCCTGAGTTGTGGAGATAGCAACCGTAAGCTCATAATCACAGGTGGAGGTCAACATATATTCAAATCTTTGTCAGATCTGGGTAATTACCTCCATTCTGCAGCTCCTTCACTGTTGAGCCCCACATATCCTCTTCCTCTGAGGATGCCTTCCTAGGTGTCTTGGACCCAGTGGAAGACCCCCAAACCCTCCTCCCACACACTCTTTTAACCCTTGCTATGGGTCCTGGTCCATCCTGTCAGGTGCTTTTCATCACCCTGCTTCCCAGAGACATCTGCACTTCCCTCCTCCTCCCCTCCTCCTTGAGATCCCAGAGTGGCTGCTCCACTCAGCTTCTGTGGAGGAAGGGCAGATGATTCCCCTGATATTCTTGGAACATACTTTCCTAAAAAAGGAAGGGGAGATAAAGTGAAGAAAGGAAAAAGGAAATCAAAAGTAAAACCAAGGGGCCAGATTTGCCACTGGTTTTCCTGGGCCTGACTATGACCAGGCAACGCTATTGACATTCCTCCCTTGCAAGAATCTCTACAGGGAAGAGCAAATGGGAAAATATCACCATGGATCTGGGCAAAGATTAAGTTTCAGTGTCTCTAGAAAAGCTGCAAGTATTGGCATCAGTCTGTGTGCCCTGTACTGAAGCACAGAGTGTTTCAAGGATGCTGTGGCAGTCCCCAATACAAACACATAGAGTAGACTATGTGAATATAATGATAATAACCATGTGCTGTTAAGTCAATTCTGAGTCATAGTGACCATTGTCAGGGTTTTCCAGACTCAGAGTCAAAGTTCCAACCTCTGGCTCTGCAGTTAGATACCTTACGTATTGAGTTAACCAGAAATTTTTAAACCATTACATGCATTAAAACAGGGCTGTTCAACTTTGAACAGGTCAAGGTCTACTTTTTCCAGCCCAAAGTGCCTGAGGGCTACTACACTAAAACCTCTACATACTAATATTATCCATTCCGAGCACATGCTCATAAGTAAAAAAAAAAAAAAAATGTAAGTAGAGCAGCGGTTTCCCATAAGAATGCATTGAAAATCAATTAATCCATTCTAGAAGGAACAGATTTCAATGTGCCATGGCACTTGAACTGCCCTGCTGAGCTGCGACAGTGGGCTGGCAGACCAGGAACTTTGCTGGGGCAGTGGTGGTCCTTGGGATGGGGGAGGAACTTATCCCCTCACTTTTTAAATTGATGACCTGTGGGCTACTTTTGAACCCTTCGTGGGCTACCGGTAGCCCACGGTCTACCTGTTGTGCAGGCTTGCATTAAAACATGGCTTAAATGACATCTGAATCTATTATAATAGACATATTAAACTCATAACTTATTTTTACTCTCTTCCTGATAACCTTGAGCTTGTATTCTTTTCCCTTCAAACACACCCCACACTGATGTTTTCAATACATTATGTGCTAGATTACAAAGTTCTCTTTCTGGATTAATCATTGCCAGTTCAGACCCTATCCCTCCACCTGTCGAGGCAGCCAGCTAGCTAGCTGGTTAGCTCTCCTCTCTGAATGATGATGGGGTTTATTTATTTATTTATTTATTTATTTATTTATTTATTTATTTAGCCCCAAGATGCATCATTCTATGCTTAATTTTTTACCAGATTTCATTTTTGCTTTCTAATATTTGAGACGAATCTGAACCTGGACCATACTGAGGAAATCTATGGATAAGCAGACTTCCAAGTAAGTGCGTATCAGCCACAGCATCCAAAACTCTAGGCATCAATCATATGCACATTGTACCGTGCATCCAAATGCAGAACTCATTGATCCATACTAGATTACTTTCAAGTGTATCGTCATTCAGATATTCATCATAAGGTGCACCCTTATCCATATTCTGGTGCCATTAGTCTAAGTGACACTAGAGTTGGACCAGGGGTATATTTTTACTCCACTTTTAAAAATATGGATACAAATCTGAGCAAATTATAGAAAAAGAAAAAGAATATATCATGCAGTACACTCAGGACACTGCAGATTATGGCCCCGTGTTAGCATATTTCAGAAAGAACAGACATAGACATTTTCTATGTCAGATACAATTATTTAAGTAGAAACAGGGGCATTTGACCATTTCAACTTGGCTCTTTCCCCCACTCTGAGGCTTGTTTCATCTTGGTTTTACATCAGTGTTTAAAAGCTGCTTAAATATTCATCTGCATTTTTGTGTACATTTCATAAACACACATTTATTTATTTATTTATCTATCTATCTATCTATTTATTTATTTAATTATTTATTTAATTTTGCATGGAACATTTTCTAAAATAATGCATTGTTGTACATAATCCCCTCCTTGTATTTCGCGTGTAAATACGTGAATGCATATTTTAGCACAAGATTGTGTCACAAAATTCCAAAGAGTGGGATTGTAGAAGTAGAACTATATTTTGGTTTTCATTCTTGTTCAGGAAGTGCAGATAAAGGGATAAATTTGTTTAGGACATCAAAATACTTTTTCTCCCAGTGGTTTTTTTTTTTTATTGCCCCAATGGTGCTTTATTTCATTACATATTTGGTAAAACAAGAATAAATAAATTCTAAAGAATTAATTTTAAAGACTGTTAAAAGTGAAAAAGAGACTTTTCAGAAAAGAGATGCCCACCAACAAAGAATATAAGTAAATATTGACATGGAAAAAGTTATGGATATAACGTGGCAAGATGTTCCTCAATTTATTAATAAGGAATGGGCAAATCCATCAGTTTTGCTTTCTCCCATAATTCTTTCTGGAATTTGTGGAATAAAAAAAAATCTAATTTTGAAGGTTGTAATCATCAGTGAACTAAACAAAATTCTCCGTCATGTGAACTGGCCAATTTCAATAGTTGTACAGTGACCCCCCGCCTATCGCTGGGGTTAGGGACCCGACCTGACCCACAATAATTGGAAATCTGCTATATGCAGATGCAGGTCAGGTTGGGCCTGAGGTGCTTAGCTGGGGGCTCTTGTATTTATTTATTTATTTATTTATTTATTTATTTATTTATTTATTTATGAGCTTGTATCCCGCCCATCTTCCCAACGGGAACTCTGGGCGGCTAACAGCAATCAAAAACACATAAAACAACGGTTAAAACTACAAGCAAAGGACAAGATGGCAACGAGCCCCCAACAAAACAAAACAAAACGAGAAAAAAAGAAAAAAAGAACTAGTTCACAAGGTCGCCGAAGGCCTCTCTAAATAAGAGGGTCTTCAAGGCCTTCTTAAAAGAGGGCAGGGAAGGAAGCAGGCGCAACTCACTGGGGAGGTGTTTCCAAAGTGATGGCCCCACCACAGAGAAGGTGCGGTCCCGCGTGCGCGATTTCCGCGCCTCTCTGGGTGTGGCAACCCGCAGTGAGTGCGCCTGAGACGATCTCGTGGGTCTGGATCCAGATGCCTTTTGGGAGATGCGCTCTGCCAGGTACTCTGGTCCCAAGCCGTGGAGGGCTTTGAAAATCAAAACCAGGACCTTGAACCTGATCCGGAGGACAACGGGGAGCCAATGCAGGCGGACCAGGACTGGGGTGATGTGCTCGTATCTGTGGGCACCCACCACCAGCCTAGCCGCCACATTTTGCACCCGCTGTAACCTCCGGACCAGGGTCAAGGGCAACCCCATGTAGAGGGCATTGCAATAGTCGATCCTCGAGATCACCAGGGCCTGCACAACTGTCCTCAGGGAGGACTCATCAAGGTACTGGCGGATCTGGGTGATCCTGTGGAGGTGGAAAAAAGCGGCCCTGGAAACAGTCATCACCTGGGCTTCCAGGGAGAGGGCCGAGTCCAGGACCATGGCCAGATTCCTGGCCCTGTCTGTAGGCTGGAGGGAAACACCCCCCAGCATAGGGAGGGGGCCATTGTACCCAGACGAGAGCGCCCCAAAGAACAGAATCTCCGTCTTCTCCGGATTAAGCTTCAGCCGGTTATCTCTGGTCCATTCCAGAATGGCCTCCAGGCACTGATCGAGGGAGCGGATCGGCTCCACTGCAGATGATGAAAAGGAGAGATAGAGCTGCGTGTCATCAGCGTACTGATGACAGCGAACTCCAAATCTCCTGATGACCTCCCCCAGCGGCCTCATATAAACATTGAACAGCATGGGTGAGATTGCCGACCCCTGGAGCACCCCACAAGGGAGAGTCCAAGGAGCCGACAAGACATCACCCATCTGAACACGCTGAGTCTGGCCGCTAAGGAAGGAACGGAGCCAGGCCAAGGCCTGACCACCAATTCCCACCTCTGCGAGCCAGGCCAGTAGGTTACCGTGGTCGACGGTATCAAAGGCCGCCGAGAGATCAAGGAGGACCAACAGGGAGGAGCTCCCCCTGTCGTCCTCCCTGAGGAGGTCATCCTGCAGAGCAACCAGGGCGGTCTCGGTCCCGCGAAGAGGCCTGAATCCAGTACTTACCCCCAGCCTGGCGCTGCTGCAAACGGGCCTGTGAGGGCCTTCCCGGGCCTCCTGGAAGCCCCAAAAAGGCCTCAAGAAGGCCCAGGAAGGCCCTCACAGGCCTGTTCAGGACAGCGCCAGTCCTGAGGTAAGTACAGGAGGCCTGAAACAGGCCTTTCCCCTAATTACCCCAGGGGGCCTTTTTCATATACTGTGGTCCTGCGATATAGCAGGACTGCAGTATATGAACCACGAAAGGGTGGGGGACCACTGTAACAATTCCCAGCATGAGTTTCTTTTCCCACACAGAGGTGAAGTTGAGTCAGGGCTTTGGGGATTGTTTGTTTATTTGTTTGCTATCTTCCTCTTCACTGGGTACCCAAGGTGCTGAGTTGCAATCATTGCAGTAGCTGAGGGAGAAATGTGTTCTCCCAGGAATTGTGTGCTGTTGTGAACTATCCATTTTATAATATGATGTGTTCTTAAAGTTATTTGGTCTTGAATAGGCATTTAAGAGCCATTAGCTTTGCAAAGGACCTGTACCGTCCTAGTTGATATGGTCTGATTCAGTTCACCTGATCCTGTTGCCTGCATTCTGGACTTTCCTTAGGTAGGTGATAGCAGTGGAGACTGTCAGGAGAAATATCTGCATTTTCACCCACACTGCTACTGCCACATCTCTGTTAAAGATGAGGAGCTTTCAGGAAAATGATAACGTAACTAAGTCAGGACTATGGCCATAGCATGAGATTACACATCCATATTTTAGCCAAGTAAACGTTCAATGTATTCTGCCTCAACAGGAGAATCTGTTAACTTTCTTCCATATTGTTCAAATTCATTTAAAAAGAGCTCTCAAATTATTTCCTTCATGATTGTAAAGAAAGTCGGGGATGTTGGTGAAGAATCAAAAGAAACTAATCTGGTTAATATAGGCTAAAAGAGGAATGTATTCCTAAATACTGTATTTATAATTTGACATGATTGTTATATAGTAAAATACCTATCATGTGTGATAAGTAGTAGCAGTGGGTACAGCAAAAAAAATAAAATAAAAATCATGTGGTCCATTTTGGGTTCCTTGGTTGTGCTTTTTCATTTTTCATGTTTTTGGTACACTTTTCATTTATCTTTTTTGTCTCTTCATTTAAAACAAAAGTGACCACCTCTCTTAGGTAATTTTGTTTTGGATTTCCCAATCATGTTTCTGTCACTACAAAACCCTTAAATTGCCCTTTAAAAGCTTTAAAAAAGCAGAGACAATGCAACACAGAATCAATCTACTCCAAAAACCAACAACAGTACAACCAACAACAACCACCAGCAGCCAAACAACTCATTGGCACATTGATACAAAGTGACCCCAGCTTAAACCTTGCCACTACCCTCCAGAAGCAAGCAAAACAGACTAAAAAACCACTGAGGACATATATACGTTTAATAAAATAAATATCAATTTTTTTTAAAAAAAAATCAGTCAAACAGGGAAAGCAGTACATGTGCACGCACACACGCACGCACACATATACAGAAGGAAATTAGCAAAATAAAACAGGCCCACCACTTGATGCCTTCTCTTCTCTTCCTTGGAAAGAGGTAGCAGTAGGTAGATAGCAAAAAAAAAAAAAATGTTAATGTTTTGTTAATGACCAGACACCATTTATTCTATTTCACGACATCAGTTCAATTTGTTTCTCAACTGTTTTTGTGGCAAAACACAGATCAGGACCATGTCTTTTTGAAAATACACTACCCCAGTTTGGGTCCAAAGCCACACACATTTCAGTTTTTTTTTCTTATTTCCAAGCCGACTGTCTTTCCTCCATACAGGGAGGCACAAATGGCTGGGACTTGAATTGGAGAAGCCATCAGTTTGGGAAGAGACCGACTCTTGTACTCTGAGGGAAATAAAATACTAGAGGAGTTTCACCAGCATGTGACTTTGTGTCAGAAGCTAGTCTGGTGCAGACCAGACAAGGGGAAGAGGCAGCAGGAAGTGGCATTTCACTTCCTCTCCTTTGGTAAGTGAAGGCCATCTTTGGTACTCTAAAAGCACAGAAAGACAGAAAGGGGTTTATTTATTTATTTGTTTGTTGTATTTTATACCGCCCATCTGGCAGCGAGGCCACTCTGGGCGGGTTGGCACTTTGGCAATGGCTATAGCATGGATCTGTTAACCATTCAGTTAACCACTGAAAACTAGAGATGGACACAAAATGAATTTTTAATTTGTTCAGTTATTCATTATTCAGTTTGTTAGCGAAAGAAACGAATAACGAACCAACCTATCAAAGAAAAAGGAAACGAAATGGAAATTTCCGTTTTGTTCATTTTGTTTTTCATTCCTGTCACTTACCTTGCCTTGAGTCCCGACAGAGTCCTCCAGAGTGCCCCTGAGCTGTGAAAAGAAAAAAAGAGAAAAAAGCCCCCTGCATCAGGGACTTTTTTTAAAAAAAGAAAGAAATTTAAAAAGCACCTACCCGGCCCCGGGAGCCGCATGGTCTGGCATTATAAAATAAAGAAAATAATAAAGAAAATAAAAACAGTGCAGACCAGGCCCCAGGGGTCACATGGTTGGTGCTGGGAATTAAAATAAATAAATAAATAAAATGCTTCCAACCTTGGTGGTGGCAGCGACAGTCCCTTGCAAGCGGTGGTAGTGCCCCCGGCTGTGGCAGTGGTCCCCGGCATCCTTGTAAGTGGTGGCAGTGGTCCCCTAGAGATGGCAGCGGTCTCCAGCCAGGTAAGCCGAACCAGTTCATTTTGGTTCTGTTCGTATGAATTTTTGTTTTAAAAATTCATACGAAACAAAACAAAATGAACTGAGGGTGGCCCGAAACAGAGCAAACTGAACCATCAGTTTTCTGTTACCTCTACTGAAAACCTGTACAAACCCCCACAGGATCACATTCTGATCCTGTACCAAGTCCTATGACTGGCACATGACCAGAAATGCAAGCAGCAACCAGTTAATCAGCAGCAATTCACAGTATGGATATAAACAACCCCCCCCCACCCAGTAGAGATGTGTTAAAATGAATGGAATTTGGAAAAAAGTGGCAGATCTATTACCCACAGCACTTGCTTAGTGCTTGTATTATCAACCAATTTAGCATTCAGTCTATTATAGAAAATTTTAAGAATGTATTAAAAAAAACTCCACTTCTTGCTGATTTAAATCACCTTGATAAATGCCTCCTGTCTTTTAACACCTTTTAAACACACTTGCCATTCTCACAATCAGAGTGGTAAAATGACACCTTTTTTCCAATTTAAGTGGGGGCCTGTATTACCACACTGCTGCTTCTGAACACGGATGCAACAAGTGGTCATCATTCCCACTTAATTTATCTAGAGTACAAATGTGTGGTCTTGTGTACATGGCATTCATATACAGTTTAATAAGGTCAACATCTTTGATGCAAATTGTTTCTCATTCATGCATAGTTTTTGCAAACTCCACAGATGTATTTTGCTGCACTGTATTTCAGTTCCCTTTATTATATACAATATAAAACTAATTTACAAACATGGTAAGCTTTGGGGATTTATTAAAAAGGGCAAAGCACTATAAAACCTAAGGTGAGGGAAGCAAACCAATAGACCCAAAAATGTGGTCAGTTGTGTTTTTGTTGTTAAATAGTTCAGTTGTTCAGGTCAGTGGTGGCAAACCTTTGCAACTCCCGATATTTTGGACCACAACTCCCACAGCCCTTTGCTTAGAATTCTGGGAGTTGTGGTCTAAAACATCTGGAGTGCCAAAGGTTCACCACCACTGGTCTAGGTCATTGGCTACAGAGCCAGAGGTGGCCAAACTTCATTCTCCTGTCCATCTGCAACATGGGGGTAATAATAATTACCTCCCTTTTGAGGGATGCTATGAGGACTGCTGAGCAGGTATCTATGAATAGCTTCCAGCATACTAATGTGAAAAATCTTATTAAGACTTGGTACGGAAACCTGTTATTAATGGGAACAACCTGCCTGTGTAATTGTTGTCACCAATTGCTCTGTGCAGTGTTGCTCTTTGCCCTGTTGGGTGACGATAAATTGTTCAGCGCCAATTAACCTTAACTACATATTAACTCTACAACTTCCTTTCCTGGTCCTCTCATGCCACTTCTCAAAATAAAATGTACTACAGTATTTCTTTATTGTGGATTCCTCAGCAGTTAATAAAACGTGGCTAACTTGAGCACTGCACATGTCAACAAATCACTGTAATATATGTCCCAACACCGATTTTTATATTTACATAACGTAGGGTGTGTGTTTTTTTCAGCACAGGGGCATAGTGAACAACTTTCTAATAAGCCCAAATCTGTCCAGTTGTTTCAGTGGTTTCACATCTACATTGCCTCGCTTTTCTAGGAACCAAAATCTTTTCTGGGCAATGCTGTTTCAATTACAGAGACAACACACAGTGTCCGGCAATTACAGGGACTGTGACATCAGTGCATTCCAACAACTGAAATTGAACAGTTTTAAAAAGTCACCTTGCAGAAATGCTCAGTTCATGAGCATCCCTGCCGGTTCAGCTTGCATGACGCCGTTCAGTCTCCTATGCACAGAAGCTGCAAATCCATTTTTATTGAACTGAGCAGCAGAAGATTAAACCTTTTCCAAAAGATTTGCTTAAAAATGTAGTTACTAAGTTCCATTTGATTTTTTTTAAAAAAAGAAAAAAAGAAAAAAAAAGGAATCAAATATGGATTTAAAGAAATCCATATTCATGTAGATGTCAATCAGTTAACGTCTTTCACCATAAAGCTGCATGCTAAACTCAATATTATTCTCCCGGGTAATACTTCTAACTTAAATGCCATCGTTTCGTGTATACATTTTATGCAAGACCAACACAAACCCAGTCACTTATGAATCCATTCTCTCTTATTCACCCAGTGTCTGTAGTGTTTATTTTTATTAGAAAGTCACTTGGACTGTAATATATTTTTAAAGGGAAAAAACTTTAATCATTTCGCTATAAGAATTTACTCAATAGAATTTTTCTCCCTTCCTCTTTTAAAATGGGGCTTTCCCAACAGGATTCTTTTGATCTCCCTGACTGCCTTCTATATTGTAAGCCTAATCCTATACTTAAACATTTTTCCTACATTTCATCAAACACTTTGATTTAAATTTTTCCTTAATCTAGCTCGTCATGTTAATCTACTCCGTGTTGTAATGCATGTCATTCCCTTTCAACAGGGGTGGGTGGATGGATAAACAAACAAAAATAAAAACCCATAATGAAAGAAAGCAGGGGGAGATCTGCAACACACTCAGAAAACGCTTCACGATGTAGCATCACACACACACAAAGTGAACATTCAAGGATTCAGCTTCTAAATGCCATCCTAATTAAAGGAACATTCCCTTTTAAATGTGCTTCTTTCCCCTGCATGCAGAAGAGGCCTTATTCAAATGAAGGGGGAGACCTTTCACATACACGGGGCTATAATAGAGAGCTTAGCATAACTTCTACCTGATTTTCAATGCAAATGGCAGAGGAGAAGTTAGTGTGTTGATGCAGATTATGGGTTATCCTTCTCACACACCACAGACTCCTTCACGCTCTGGAAATATTTTGCTTATCAGCGAGAAGCAATGATCAACACCTCACACTCCCAATCCCAGGGAGACTCGGAAAGTAAGATCATCAATATTCAGATATAGTCAGATTCTCACAGTTCCAGACTATTAATTTGCTCCTGAACTGGAAGATTTACTGTACGTTTTTGTAATATAAACATTTTACTGCCACATATCAAATATCAGAGGAGAGTGATTAAGAGACCGTTGAACAATAAGATGGAGGTGAAAAGAATGTCCTTTATTGCCACACGCAGGCTTTGATATTCACTTTATACTTTATATATATATATATATGTAGGACAGAGAGGAGAAAGGAATATTTCTTGGTGAGTTACTCAAATGTTTTAAAATAGGCAGTAAGAGCAGCTGCCGTGCTGTTCAGTCCATGTGCTTTCTGCCCAGATTCAAGAAGTGCCTTCGGTAGCAATGGCAACCACGTGCCTGGAAGCCTCCGGCCATAAACAGCTCTATCTATGCATGTTCCCTTTCATTTCAAATTAATCTAATATTTTCAAAATCAGGCTGAAAGGAGAAAGAGGATCCTCCCAAATTAGTGTGAGGGCTTAGAACAGTGCTGAGTGACTGGCAGTAGCTTGAATAAGCCGGGCTCTCTTTGCTTGGCAACAACCAGGGCAGAGTGTTTCGCGCTGTGAGGGACTGTCAGCTTATTTTTCAGGCAAGATCAAACTGATAGGGACAGCTCTGGATGTGGGGGGGAGAAGGTGACAAGAGCCCTGTCATCAATTGATATTGACTCAGTTTTGTTTGCGGAGGTTCTCTCAGTGTTTAGAGGGCAGCAGCCTGTCCTTTGTGGGGTGAGTTGACATGCTCTGTTGTTACTCATGAACCATGTCAGAGAGAGAGGGAGGGAGAGAGAGAGAGAGAGAGAGAGAGAGAGAGAGAGATGGGGATCCTTCATATATTTTTTTCTAGATTGAGGAAGAATGGTGCTCCTTTCCATAAGTGCCCCTTTCCAAAGGGGCACTTATGAGGCAATGAGGATTCTTAACTGACCCAGTTTCACAATATAATTAGTCATATTTAGGAGTAAGAGCTTCACAACTGTACCTCACATGTGTTCAGTCAGAGCACACATTTATAGATGACATTAAAAAAAAACAGATGAGAGGTATAATTTTAAGATACGGAATTTCTGTTCCCTATAATATGAACATTTTGGGAGGGTCACCAAATGCCAGGTCAAATGGTCTTATGGCTTCCAAGCCATTTGGCTAACCCTATTTAGGCCAAATTTAGCAGCACTTGATGAGCAACTGGTGGTGCAGAAACTCTGTCTCACCATAAGGGTTTCTTGTGAGCTCCACACATATTTCTAAATGCAGATATCAATGGTTAGCATTCATCACAGCTATGTTTTCCAGCTTGAACCAAACAAAGGTAAGCGGTGATTTAATCCCCCCCCCTCTCTTGCCCCCATCTCTTTCTCGGTAAGTTACCTCTCTGCCCACTTCACTTATACTTTATGTTGCTGGTGGCAAAACAGGAACAAGCAGCATAAGGAGATAACCCTGTCATACCTCTACTATTGTTGAAACTAGATCCCCTTTGCACTGTGTCTCTAGTTCACAGGGAATCTGAATAGCAAAGAAAAGGTAATGCAACACTCCAGTTTTGCTCGATAATGAAAATCTGTATATAAAAACTAGTGGTTAAACCTGACCTTATGAACACAACTGAATGGTATCAATAAAATAACCTTTTTTGCTTATTGGGTGGCTTATCTGTTGTTACATATACCTCCTACATACACACACTATGTAGGACTAGGAATGTTGTTCACTAGCAGCAAGAAATATTAAAACAGAGAGTGAGTGAGAGAGAGAGTGTGTGTCAAATGCCAACAAATTTCATCTTTATTTGCATGTATTGCCACATCTCCAGAAAATGTTCTGATTATATGGTCCTTTAGATCTTTTACCTGTAAAGGACTTTGTTTGCTGAGATGTACACATCAAAATAACTTTTAGTGAAAGTACAAGTTCTAAAGCAGGAATACAGTTGAAGATTAAGGCAAATATGACTACGTAAGCACTACATACATTCAATATTGACAACAAAGTTGAAAGAGTGCAAGGTTTGGTTCCATCATCAATCCAAATGGCAGCCAAGAATTCAGAAGAAGGCTGAGATTCAGGAGGGCATCAATGAAGGATTTAGAAATGATCAACCGTCACTGGAGACATCATCCACACTCTTGTATTCCCAGTCTCCATGTATGGATGTGAAAGCTGGACAGCAGCAAAGGCTGACAAGGGGGCAGGGAGTATGAAATATGATGCTGGAGGACAGTTTTGTCTGGATTGCCAGAAAGACAAACAAATAGGTTTCTAGAGCAAATCATGGGCTTTGTCTTTTGTTAATGCTATTGTGCCAAGTGAAATCGGCCAGCAGCTAACACTGCGCATCCCAAATACTAATCTCTTTTTTACCATGCATGCCCTCAAATACAGCTCTTTACTTTTCCCTGGGCAATGAATGCCAACTCCTCATGGGAGAAAATAAAAGGATGCAGCATCTTTCTGCACTGAACTCACCTTGGTTGTTGGTGGTTTTCTCCTCACATAATGTTTGGAGCTGCAATACAGACAGAGAACAGAAAGCATGATTGCTTGGCTCCTTGTTTCTTGTTGGCCGTTGATATTACTGTATCTAGCCAGTCATTTAAATTACAGCAGTTAAATGTGGCCATACAAATTTATGAGTTGAGTGGAAGATTCTGATTTTGGCACATCTTTAAATCGGAACTGCAGAATTCAATGCAATAAACTGCAGGCTGAACACAAAAGGTTATGACAGTGTGTATTAATAGCCATGCTAAATACACTTTCCAAACAAGACGAATTATGCAGCAATATTGAGTATACCTGGAAAGGTCAGCAGAGAACTCATCTGGAAGCAGAACCAATAAATTATTTGTGTGATAAAAGCAATGTGTTGCCTAGAACAAAATGCACTGTTTTTTTTTAACTCTGACAATTTATTTTCCTCATAAATAAAACATCAACTGTAGTAAAACAATGTAGTGTGCAGGGTACAGGGGAAAAATCTGATTTTTTAAAATTTATTTTTGCATCACAGCCACTTTTTATAAATGACTTGTAACAATGAGACAGTTTAAGCAGCAGATGGAGACTGAGAGCTGGCTCTACAGGTGGGGGGGGGGGAGAATGCCTTGGCTACAAGGCTTCCTACAGCAGACATCAGTGCAAATGTGGCACAGAGAACACTGAACTAGAACTGCAGAGTTCTGGGTTCAAATTCTCACTTGGACATGAAACTCAGACCACTTTCTTTCTCTCAGTCTGCACACAGTGGTTAAAAGTAGGTGACATGAAAGGGGCAGATTAGTTAGAACAGTGCTGATGAACCTATGCCACAGGTGCCAAAGGTGGCACTCGGAGCCCTTTCTGTGGGCACCTGACATTGCCCCTTCACAGCCACTTATATTCGGGTTAAATTGCTGTGTTGGCACTTTGCGAAAAGCTAATGGTGCCTATAGCTCTGCCTACGGCTCCCATGTGGATGACAACATGGATTACTGCCTTTACTGAGGTGATTTGTTTTACCGTCTTTAGCAATGCTTTTGCTATTAGTAATAATTTCACTGTTTAATCTTACAGTAAATACTGCTTTTAGTAAGTTTACTGCTTTTAGTAATGCTCTAACCTAACACTTTTAATATAATGTTATTAGATTTTTATTTAAAAAAATGATGCCTAACATCTTGGGTCCTTTTTAAGAAGAAGGTTGGGGCCAAAATATAATTTAAATATTTTAAAAATAAATTGTGACCCTATACAATGATACAGACATAGACTCCAAGGGGGAAGAGGACATGTTTGCTTGAGCTTATACAGACTTCAGTGGGCCTGTGTCCCTTTGTATGAAGGACTGGGGTGTGGAACCCAATCCTCAGCTTCAGATGCCCTGCTGCATCCTGACTCATCTAAGACAGACGTGCCTGGTGAAAATCATCTCGCCAGGAACTTTACAGCTAAGATAAACCTCCTGTCAAACCACGTATTGCCATGTTTGGACTTTTGATACTTGCCTTGAAGAAGTGGAATTGTCCACAAAAGCTTGCAATGATATATTATTATTTTATATATTATACTTTTTTAATAAAAGTATCACCTATAGCCTAAACTTCAGTCCTGATTCCAGCACTGATGATCACGAGGTTCTGGTTTTGACCTCTGCACCAGCACATAAAAGCAATAACCACTGTAAGGGCAAATCATCTCTTATGGAGCTGTCCAAAGTCCTGTAGCACATACTCAACTTACCTTCTGACTTATTACAAATTCATCAGACTATCTATCACCTGATGATACTGCCATTTGTTGATAACTCTTTCTGTGCTGGCTGGTCTCATGTGGCATGTGCTATTCATCTCAGCTAGAGACAGGCACAAAACAAAAAATTCTGTTTCATTTTGTTTCATTTTTTCATTTGGGGAGAGGGGGTTTTGTTTTGTATTTCATTTTGGTTCGGTTCGTTATGTGTGGGGTGTGTGTGTGTGTGTGTGTGTGGTGCTTGTGTGACTTTTTTGGTTTTTTGCCGGCCCCAGTGCCAATCAGCTGGCATGCTGGGGTGGCAAAAAAAAGTTTAAAACTTTTCCCTGGCCAATCCAGTGGGGGGGGGGGAGGGAGTTCACTTCAGAACTGTGGGTTTTTCCCATAGGAATGCATTGCTAATGCGTTCCTATGGGGAAATGAATCAAAACGGAATGAAACAGGAATTTGTTATAATGTTATGAAATGAATAACGAATAACAAAACAAATTAAAAATCCATTTCATGCCCATCTCTACTCTCAGCCCTTTTCTTCTCCAGCTATCTCTGCTGCCTGTGGCACCCAAATGCAATGTGAGCACTACCAGATCCTCTGATGGTGGTGCCAGTTTTGTCCATGTCTCTTGACAATAATTCCACGGGCAAGAAAACACAAGAACAGATTGTACTGAGACCAAGGACCCAACAGAAACAAGAGCACAGTCCTTCACTCCCTGCGGGAGGTTCCTGGGAGGTTGAGTTCCTGGCACTAGACACCCAAGAAATGTCCTTTCAAGAGGATCCTCTGTTAAAGCCTGAAAGCCCTGGTTTCTAAAATTGGGAAGGGAAGATGAGTCCAATGGTTAGCCCTTGATAGAGCCTCTGAAAGAATGGCCAGTACAGTTGAGTGGGGTGTATTGGTTACTCCTGGGTGAGAGTAGGTACTCTTTCTACCCTTTGTATAAGAGAGTCAGCGGTCAAGCCTTATTTCATTGTGAAACACAGAACATTGCTCTGAACAATTACTACTATATATTTGAATATCCCATGAAGAAATTAGCCAGAATCCTATCAGAAATGTACACAGGTATAACTGTATAAATGGTGGTGATTAATTGCCACTAATTAACCAATTGCCCCTCATATTCCTCTTTGTTCTTCAAGTCACATAACTAGCACGTCATAAGGAATGTCTGAGGCATCTCAGGAATTAACAGAGTCCATTGCTATGCTTTATGCAAATACACTCATGGCAGTGTAAATCCACAGTAGGGTTCTGGCCTTCGTGTTAAGCAAATCTTCAGACAAACTGCCAAAGAGATGAATTAAAACCAAAAGCTTTGTCCATCCATTCAGTCATGCAGATGAACAATTTAAACCTGTTCTGGGTAGAGTTACTTTGGTTTGCAAGGAGTTGCTCCTGGATACAGGGACATCACTAGAGATGCAGAGTACCTCCTCCATAACTCAGAGTGACTTCTAGCAGCTCTGGCTGCCATGCTTTCCTAGAAGATTCGGCCTCTGTCACTGAGATGGTGACCACTATGGTATGCTACACATAAAGATGCTTTTAGACACACTAACTACAATTAATGGAGAATACAGCTATATGGATGCTAACTAGGTCCAAATGCAGGGAACTCATCTAATCAACACTGCTACATCAGCACTATTTCCCCAAATATGTCTACACTGTACATCTAACGTCAATTTGATATGACTTTAACTTCCATGGTTCCATCCTGTGGAACCTTGAGATCAGTAGTTTGGTGCAATAACTCAGGTTTTTCAGGTAGAGAATTCACAAGTAGAGATGGGCACGACTTAGCGGAATTTTCGTTTCCGTTTTCATTTTTTCGTTTTCGTTACGTAACGAAACGAAAAATGGTTCAAAAATGGACCGAAACGGAAACAAAACGACTAATTTTGAGCCAATTTTTGTTTTTCGTTACTGGAAAAGCACTTAATTTATTTATTTATTTTTGCATTTATATCCCGCTTATCTTCAAACAAACTCTAAGCGGCTTACAAGGGCTATGTTAGCCACACAAGTACAAGGATAAACAAATATAATTACAACAATAAATTTAAGAACAGTAAAACCTAGTGGCACCTCATCAACTAGAGCGTATGATGGCGGAGAAGAGAAAAGGAAAAAAAACTAAGAATAAGAATCGCCAAAGGCCTCTTGGAAAAGGTAGGTTTTTAAAGCCTTCCGGAAGGCCAGCAGGGACTCTGCAGAGCACACTTCGGTAGGGATGGAATTCCAAAGGCTAGGGGCTGCCACCGAGAATGCCCGAGTCCGAGTACTTGTCTTCCGGGCTTCTCGGATGGTGGCGACCCACAGCAAGTGCGCTCGCGCCTGCCGAACAGGACGGGCCGAGGTGGATCGCTGAGCGATACGCTCTGCCAGGTAGTCCGGTCCCAAGCTATGGAGGGTTTTATAAACTAAAACCAGGACCTTGAATCTAATCCGGGCTGCAACGGGCAACCAATGCAGGCGGGCCAGGACTGGTGTGATGTGTTCATGACGACGCACACCAGCCACCAGCCTGGCTGCCGCATTCTGTACCCGCTGCAGACGCCGGAGAAGAGTCAAGGGGAACCCCATGTAGAGGGCGTTACAGTAGTCCAGCCTCGAGATCACCAGTGCTTGGACCACGGTTCTCAGAGAGTTCGCGTCCAGGTACGGGCGGATCTGGGCGATCCGACGGAGATGGTAATAGGCGGACCTGGTCACCGACGCCACCTGGGACTCCATGGTAAGCGCCGGGTCCAGGAACACACCCAGATTCCGCACCCTATCCGTGAGCTGGAGGGAGACTCCCCCCAGGCAGGGGAGAGGGCCACCGTACCCCGACGGCGAGCTCCCAAAGAACATAACCTCCGTCTTCTTGGGGTTGAGCCTAAGCCTGTTCACCCCGGTCCAAGTCAGTACAGCCTCCAGGCACCCATCAAGGATCCCCACAGCTTCCACTGCAGAGGTGGAAAAGGAGAGATAGATCTGCGTGTCATCAGCGTACTGATGACAGCAGACTCCAAAACTCCTGATGACCCCCGCCAACGGCCTTACGTAGATGTTGAACAGCATGGGGGACAGAGACGACCCCTGTGGCACCCCACAAGGGAGAATCCAAGGGGCCGATAACTCCCCCCCCCATGCTGAACGTACTGGGGCCGGCCCTCCAGGAAGGAACGGAGCCAACTGCGAGCAGAGCCTCCGATTTCCACCTCAGAGAGCCGGTCAAGTAGGATACCGTGGTCGACGGTATCAAAGGCCGCTGACAGATCCAGGAGGATCAACAGGGTAGAGCAACCCCTGTCGGCTGCCCGGAGAAGGTCATCTTGCAGGGCGGCCAAAGCTGTTTCGGTGCCCCGACGGGGCCTGAACCCAGACTGGTATGGGTCGAGGCACTGCCGATCCTCCAGGTATGACTGCAGCCGGACCGCCGCCACCCTCTCGATCACCTTGCCCATAAACGGGACGTTGGCGATTGGGCGATAGTTTGATAAATCGTCCACCGCAAGGCCAGTTTTTTTCAGAATGGGCTTTACCACCGTCTCCTTCAGACGAGAGGGAAAGACCCCCTTTAATGGAGCTAAATGGGAAGAAACGAAAATTTTTTCGTTTTATTTTCATTTTTTGTTTTCGTTACGTAACGAAACGAAAAAGAAAAATTTTGAAAATTAGCCCACGAAAACGGAAACGAGCTGAAACGGACCCCTAGACGAAAACGAAAACGAAAACGAAAACGAAAAATTTTTCTGAGTCGTGCCCATCTCTATTCACAAGCTGTAATTCACTAGTGCTATAAGTGCATTCATTCTGTTTTCCAGTTTAGTTCACAGTGCTGTTACTTAACCTTAGAGTCCTTCACAGTTTGGGACTAGAATATCTGAGGGATCATTTGACTC
Organism: Phrynocephalus versicolor; assembly: GCA_023846285.1. Taxonomy (NCBI): domain Eukaryota; kingdom Metazoa; phylum Chordata; class Lepidosauria; order Squamata; family Agamidae; genus Phrynocephalus; species Phrynocephalus versicolor. Next base: position 91,281,253 of record JAHTLZ010000204.1, on the reverse strand, counting down.
CAGATGGACCTACCAAAGGTCTTTATTGAGGCCCTTGTTAAAATGTCCTATTATTGCTGCCAGGTGATACCAGGGTGCACATCTTGTCATAGACAGTGACCACTGCTCTGATGTTGTTCATATACCAGGCACTTTATCTTTATTCCCTGTGTTTGTTTTTTATGTTGTTCTGTCAGCTACTTCAGAGTTTATTTTGTTGTTGTTGTTGTTTAGGGAGGTTGTTTCTTGCTTTTATATGTTGTGTTTCATTTTTCTGATAGCATTATTGCAAGCCACCATGAAGACATTTTTCAATAGTAGGGAAACAAAAAATGATAATTTTGAAATATTAAATTGATCAGGTAGAATTTGGACTGCTTTAACAGAGGCACTTATAAACATAGTACAGGTGGGAGGCAATTTTAAAAGGTATGCCATGCTATGATTCCTCTTTTGCTTTTCATATGAGGTTGGACTGTCTCTCTTCAATTGGCATCTCCTATTAGACATGTGTTTATCCCCTAAGAATCAAAGGCCTCAATCCAATTGGTGGTTCAAGCAAAAATAGACTCATTGAAACAATAGCTGTGTAATAAGTCAACGCTTACTGCAAATAAATCCAATTGATTCAGTGAGTCTCTTCTAGCTGGTATTACCAATTATATTTAGGCCAAGAATTTGTTTTCCTGAGGAATCACTGAACTATTCAGATACAAGTGCCTGAAAATAGACTCCATCAATCTGATTCATCGGGGGAAAACCTCCCATGATTAATCAACCAAAAAAAGTATTTCACTGAGAGAAAGCCCGGTCTCTTATCTCTTATCCCTGCATCTGTGTAATAGATTGGAATTAGTAGGTATAATATTATTAATGCAATCATGAAAGCACAGGCACAGATAGGAAACAATATTTACTACCCCATTCAGAGAAGAGCATTTGCAGATGTTTTGAATACATTTATGCTTTCAGCTGTATAAACCAAATTTTGTCAGAAGAGATTAGACCCAGAATGGCTCCAGAAATGATACCTTTTTCAAATATAAACACAGTGCCTGAAAACTTTTTCTACCTCACATTTTACTCTAAATCTGACTAAAGAACCTATCAAGAGACTTAGCAAATCATCATGTCTTACTGTAAAGTAATTTACAGCTGCATTCGCAGGCAGGCAACAGCAGGCTCAAAACCCATTACAGCCAAAGATAACAACATTAACTTAATCCTGACAGGCAAAATACTCCAGTCAATACACTTGCAGGTATGGTATGCTGAAATCTCCAACTACAAACAATCCTGTGGAAGGTCAGTGCCAAAGTTGTTATTTTATTTTATTTTTAAAGGGCGGGGGGGAATTGGGTCAGGGGACTGAGTCCCTCAGTCCAAAATGCACTGACTCAAGAGTAAACCCTATTGATTTTTCTAGAAACACAGGCCCAATTGAATGAAAACATTGGGTAGGCAGGAGGAACCTATTTGCAACAGCATTTCACTGATAACTAGGCTCAGCTGCTACAGAGATAACATTAGTGCGCTGCTGTGGCTCCCTTCCTGTGGAGGAAGAGACCAGGACTGAGACTAAGAAGCCAACATCCTCTACAATAGGAGGCCCTCTCCACACAATAAGAAACCTCTCTCTCCCCCCCCCCCATCTCTCTGAGTTCTGTGTTTATGTAGAACATTTCATGAAAAGAGACTCTTGGCAGACTGGATTTGGGGGTGGGGGGTAGTTCGGTCTCCTCATGCATTAACCCTAAACACTAGAGATGGGCACGAAACAAAAAAATGGCATTTTGATTTTTCATTTGTCATTGAGATGTCTGTTTCGGTTCGTTTCCATTTGTCATCAATTTTTGGAAAAATTTCATTTCCGGTTTTTGTTTTTTTGTTTGTCATTTCTACCCGCTTTTTGCACAATTTTTAAAGCATTTCCGTGCGCAGGCATCCCCCAACGCCCCAGACCAGAGGGAGAACACTAAAAAAATGGATGCTGGCAGAGACACAGTATAGACTAGGTACGCAGGGAGGCTGCAAAGGCAGCGGCGGGCATTGCCCAGGGTGCAAGGCAGCCGCAGAGTGACTGCACTGTGGGGCAAGGGAGGGTACTCAAAGAGAGGTATGCAGCATGCACGCACACAGGGAGGCTGCAGGACTGAAGCTAGAGTCGCAGAGACAGCAATCCCACCCTAACTCCCATCAGAGACTGCAAGGAGGACGGGGGCTGCCAGAGCTTTTTATGCCCTCTGTGGTTGCCAGACCTGCCCAGTCTGCAACCTGGGCATGCTATTGGTTGAAGATGATCCCATCACATGGCTTGCCTCCATTTTGTGGCTGGTGGTGACATCCATTTTAAAGGGGAAAGAAAAATGCATCGCAATGGGAGAAGACAAAAACAAACGTTTTAAGGACCCCAACCCCCTGGTAGGTAATAATTTCAAATAATTATCACATTATCACTGCATTTTTACAGATGTCCAGGGTGTTTTAATACCCAAGAAATCAATCAATATTAGGCATCTGGGAGCCATTTTGGGTCGATGTCCCCTAACTCCCCTTAAAGGGAAAAAATACAGCGATCTGAGAAAAGACATAAATGCACCTTTTAAGGACCCCAACCCCCCTGGTAGGTATTATCAGACAATATAAATAATTATTGCTGTGTTTTTACGGATGTCCAGGGCGTTTTTTAACATTTAAAACAGCTCATTTCATTGTGTGTTGCCATTAATGGAAACAAAACGTAACAACCACAATTTTTGTGGTTCTGTTCGTTTCATTGCATTTTCATCACAATTTTCGTTTGTCGTTTCATTATGTAATGGAACGACTAACGAATAACGGAAACGAAAAAATGTCCATTCCGTGCCCATCTCTACTAAACACCTGAATAGGAATTCTGTGTGCAGCCACAGCAATTTGGTTGGAATGTAGGATAAACCCTGATACATGGAACCACCAACATGTCTTCTTTTTTGCCAGGTTCCACATTTAAATTAGAACTTCATCTCCAAGCAGAGAGAGGCCAAATATTACAAAAAAAAAAAAAAACACACACACACACACAACAACCATGGTTCAAAATCTTTTTTCCCCTCTTGCCTGACAAGGATTATCTATCCATCACTATCCATTCAGGACCAGTATATATGATTTACGACTCCAGGTGCTTCATCCCAATCTGTTTAGCCAATCTCTTGTTTTTGTTGTCTGTCTGATGAAAGCATGCTCCTTTAGATCCTACTTAGATTAGCTGTACTTACTTCTCATTTAAGTCCATGGAAATAGTCATGACTCCCATTGATTCCAATGGAATCCCATGCAATTTACTCCACCTAGATACGTCTGTGAAGATTCTCAGTCATCCAGGTGCGTTTATCTGGGAGTTGAGTCATGGCTACTGGACTTCTTTTTTGAGAGATAGAAACGTTTCGCTGTTCATCCAAACAGCTTCAACGGTCTGAGTGTAGCTAGTGCAAGAGACCTCCTTATAGTCAGCTTGACCTCTTGTCCCCTGGTCTGATTGGTTCATAAGATGAACAAAGCCTTAATAGGCTCGTTAGGGAGACATTAGTGTCCATGGCCTTAAGGTAAACAATGGCCTAAGGTGCTGAAACCCATCAAGAATGGGTCGTTAGCTGTGACCTGGTGGTGAAGGCTCCTTGATTTGCCTGGGTACTGTGGAAAGGACAGCCTGATAAGTAGCAGACAGACTATGCCGGAGCCCCCCACCTCTGTTGAGGGAGGGATTTTCAATGCTAACATGAATGGCTTCCCTTACTCCTCTCTCAAACCACCTCTCTTCTTTGTCTAGTATGTGTACATCCTCATCTCTGAAAGAGTGGCCTTTTTCCTTCAAATGGAGGTGTACTGCTGATTCTGGTCCTGAGCTGTTACCTCTCCTATGTTGGGCCATTCTTCTGTTTAATGGCTGTTTAGTTTCTCCAATGTAGAGGTCTGAACACTCTTCACTGCATTGGACTGCATATACTATATTGCTCCTTTTATGGTTTGGTATTGGATCCTTTGGGTGGACAAGTCTCTGCCTTAGTGTGTTCATGGGTTTGAAATAAACAGGGATGTGGTGTTTGCCAAAAATCCTTTTAAGCTTTTCCGATACTCCTGCCATGTAGGGAATGACCAGGTTCTTCCGTCGGGTCTGGGTCTCAGACTGATCCCTTGTTCTTCTGGGATGGCCCACTGCTTTGTTGAAGGCCCACCTTGGATATCCACAGGCCTTAAGTGCTGTCTTCAGGTGCCTGTCTTCCTTCTTCTTGGCTTCTGAGGAGGTGGGGATGCTCTCTGCTCTGTGGCTTAGGGTCCTGATGACTCCTAGTTTGTGTTGTAATGGATGGTGGGAGTCAAACAGTAAGTATTGATCTGTGTGGGTGGGTTTCCTGTAAACTTCTACTCCTAGGCCACGGTCAGGTCTGATGATGACTGCACAATCCAGGAAAGCCAGCCTGTTGTCTTGGGTGTCTTCCCTAGTGAACTTAATATTAGGATCCACTGCGTTGATGTGGTCTGTAAAGGCCTGTACTTCCTGCATCTTTATTTTAACCCAGGTATCATCTACATACCTGAACCAGTGGGATGGTGTTGTCCCTGGGAAGGTGTTGAGTGCCTTCTTCTCCACTTCTTCCATGTATAGGTTTGCTACAATTGGTGACACTGGGGAGCCCATGGCACAGCCATGCTTCTGTCTGTAGAAGTCCCCTCTGTACATGAAATATGTGGTGTTCAGACACAGGTCCAGGAGCAGGCCTATCTGGTCTGGGTTGAGGCGGCTTCTGGAGGTGAGGGTGCTGTCTTCTCTTAATCTTCTCTTTACCATTATTAGTGCATCAGTGGTGGGTATGCTGGTAAAGAGTGATGTAACATCAAAGGATACCATGGTTTCTTCTGTATCCAGTTTGAGCTCCCTGACTTTAGACACAAACTCTTCTGAGTTGTGTACGTGGTGGTCTGTGTGTCCAACCAGTGGGGCTAGGATAGTTGCCAGGTATTTTGCGATGTTATAAGTCACTGAATTTATACTGCTGACAATCGGTCTGAGGGGGATTCCTTCCTTGTGTATCTTGGGAAGTCCATAAAAGCAGGGGACTGTCTCTCCGGGATATAACCGGTGGTAGGTCACCCTGTCAATTGCATTTTCCTGCTCCAAGAGTTTTAAGCATTCTATTACTTTCTTCTTGTAATTGCTGGTGGGGTCTCTTCTTAGTTTTTCATATGTATGCTGATCATCTAAAAGTGTGATAACCTTCTCATGGTAGTCCACAGTATTGAGGACGACAGTGCACCTTCCTTTGTCCGCAGGCAGAATTGTGATGCTCTCATCCCTGCTGAGGGATGTCACAGCACTTCTCTCTTGGCTGGTGAGGTTGGATGGTGGTGGTTGAGCACTGGACAATGCAGCAGAGACTTTTATCCTGAGTAGTTCTGCTTCTGCTGCTGGCAGATTGTTGCTGTGGATGGCTGATTCTGTCGCTGTGATGAAATCCACAACAGGAACCTGTTTGGGTGTGATGGCAAAATTTTGGCCTTTGGATAGGACCTCTCTCTCTGTCTGGGTGAGTTCCCTGTTTGAGAGGTTCTTCACCCATTTGTCCTTTATATCTCCTGTCATGGTCCCTTCATCCTTCTTCCTCCTGCCAAGCTCCACCTAGATCTAGCCCTCCATCTTGCAGATATGAGGTCCCAAGGGCCCCTTGGGCAGATAAATGGGTTTATGAATCTGACCTTAACTATATCAGGTCATTAATCCATCTAGCTCACTATTGTTGGCAACTTTCAGCACAGTGTATGGAATGGCTTTGAATCTACTCTCCAACCCACTGAGCACTTCATCACTGCCAAGGCTCCTAAATAAATAAATAAATACTGCCAACATCCAGCAGTTGCCAACAGTGACTCTCTGTGATGCAGGAGGGTGCCTTAGAGCCCCACTGAATTGCATAATAGAGCATCTTCTTCCCTTCTGGATGAGAAGGAAAAATACTAACGGCTGGGCATTACACTGCCAAATTTTTTCTATGGCACAGTTTTGTCACCAGCTGTGCTTCTATGGCAACAACCAGTGAATGGGTTTGGCAATTGCCCCCCACCCCCAAATAGCCTTGTGCCATGTATTGCCTACTTCTTGTCTCCTTTAACAGATAAAGGTTCCAGAAAGTCTTGGGAAGAGGTTGTCCTTCTCCCTATCTGCTACTTAAAGTGCCTTTACTAGTACTTGGAGTCTTGTGTGTATAAACTGTATATTGTTCTACAGCACATTCATCGTTCAAATCACATAACAAGAAATCATGGTTGTAAACAGCTGGGAATGGGCCAGAAGGCTCCTTTTTGCACCATTTAGGGCAGGCATTTCCAAACTTCGGCCCTCCAGATGTTTTGGACCGCAACTCCCACTGTCCTTTGTTACTGGCAGTCTAAGCTTAGAATTCTGGGAGTTGTGGCCCCAAACATCCAGAGGGCCGAAGTTTGGACATGCCTGGTTTAGGGTGTGAGATTTTTTGCCCGCCCGTGTGGAGGAAGGCAGGCATAGAGGAGGCTGGGGACAGTGGCTCGGTTCCAGCCTCTTTCATCATTGTCGACTGCAGCAAAGCGGCATGGCAGGGAGACAGAAACGGTTTCATTTTCAAGCTGCCTCATGGCTTCCGCATCAGGAGAGGTCATTGAGCTTGTCAGGTGCATTAGCACCCTCAAGTTTGGTGCGGGGGTAGCTGTTGGGAGGGCAAAAATTAGAGAGGGGTCCTGTTTGGCAGCTTGCACCTTGGTTTTGTTAATAAATATAGTCCCCCCCCCCCGCAAAAACAAAACAAAAACAAAAAGAGAGTATGGAGGATAGGAGTGTCAAAGTATTGCAGGAAAGGTGTAAACACTTTTAAGGGGTGGGAAAATGCCTTGTCTTCCCCCCTATTTGTACCCCCCCATCCCTCCACCACATCATCTGGTTGAGATTTTTTCCAAGTAGGGAGTTGCAAGGTACTCATGAGGGCTAAGGGGCATGATTCACACCCATCCCCCCCCTCTCTCTCTCTCTCTCTCTCTCTCTGTCTGTGTGTGTGTGTGTGTGTGTGTGTGTGTGTGTGTGTGTGTGTGTGTGT
>JAHTLZ010000204.1:91258822-91274161 GCA_023846285.1 Phrynocephalus versicolor | reverse complement strand
TGTGTGTGTGTGTGTGTGTGTGTGTGTGTGTGTGTGTGTGTGTGTGTGTGTGTGTGTTGGGTCTGACTGGCTTGGTGTATTAGGCTTAGGTACAAGGGACATGGGAGTGTTGCCTTATATAGTATTTTTGACAAATAGTTAATTATATTTTTTTAAAATTATAAGTACATAATTTTCTGGGTTTAGCTAGAGTGTACTTGCTGATAGCAGATATGATCACAATTGTTTTTAAGTGAGGATTTCAATGGTTTATATAACATTGCATGATTGGTGGGCTTTTAGGGTTGGATTTTGGTAAAGCAAATTTAATCTTCATTAGAGGCAGTATAGGTGTTATGGCTTGTGTGTTAGCTAAGGTAAAAAGTGGATCAACAGGATGGGTCCTAACATGGGTCAGGGAAACAAAAAAGATAAATAGTCAGCAAAGCATAAGGTGGTGGCACCACAACAAGTTATGCCACCTTCTTCGGATGAAGAAGAATGGCCACACTTTGTGTTCATTCTTCATCATCCGAAGAAGGTGGCATAACTTGTTGCGGTGCCACCACCTTATGCTCTGTAGCAAGGGAGGCCCTGCCTGGTGGTGATCAGTCACTCCCATTGTGTGATCATCTCCTTCCAGCTATGGTGGAAAATAATTGGAGGGGAGAATTTGTGGATGTGTTTGATTTGCTTAACAGGGAGGTGGAAAGGAAGGGTTCAGAGAAGGAGAAGGAAAGGGACAGGTAGAAATTGAAAAAGAAGAAATCTGATAGGTGCTGGGCCAAATGGCTTCCAGGTTTTCTCATTTATGCAGGGAGGGTGCTTAGGGCCCAGCCCAACAGGGCATTTTCACTGTTCCAGTATCTGGACCTTATATATAGGACGTATATGGATTTTCCAGGCCATGCTTGGCTCATTTATGATGAGGGGTTTTGTATGAGAGCAGCTATCCAACTTGCCATGGGATATTCAGCATAATGTGTTATGGCTTAGGGTCATGATGCCAGTCTGTCCCATGTTGGGGAATCACTTTGATAGTGGTCACCTTATTCAGCATTTCTCACAGCAGTTGGGGACCAAACCTTGGACTTGGTGATGATGCTGTGTTGGAAGGGCTAGGGAGACGGGGGCTTCATTGGGACAATTTTATGGCATTGGTCTCACTGGGCTCTAACTTCCCTTTTGAAATATTTATAGTTCACCTGGGGGGCAACGATCTGACAATGGTTTCTGGCAAGACTCTTATTCTCCAGATTTTGGCTGATGTTTGCACACTGAAGGAATAGTATCCTGGTTTGAGGATTCTTTGCTCTGCTATGATCCCTCACCTTATTTGGACAGCAGATTGTGACCCAAGGGTCATTGATAGTGCAGAAAGGGGAGTGAATATAGTGGTCAGAAGGGCTTTGGTGGCTGGCCTCAGATTCACAACTGAGTACCTGAAGATTAGGGTTGAGTATCCTGGTTTATGCTGCATGGATGGAGTGCACTTGTCAGATAAGGGCCTGGATATTTTTCTGCATGACATCAAGGGGGGTCTGGTGTCCACAATAGCAGATGTGGTGGGCAACAAGGGGCATACTTCGTAGTCCTTTGCCATGGTGGGGGTGGTGGAAGTCATGGCTGGGGGGAGTTAAAAGGCACCCATTTGGGTGTAGGCCTTTCCTCCTCCCGATGAATGGAGTCCTGGAGGACTCAGCACTGGTAGGGGGAGTTGGCCAGGATCCCACAAGCAGCAGGTGCCCAGAGCCAGAAGCCTCGAGTAGGCACTGCTTGCTGGGGTACGTTGTTACATTTGAACTCCTCTATTTGTGATCTGGCCTGGTGTTTCCAGTTTTTGCTTCTGCCCTACCTTGACCCCCACTGAAATGGGGATGTTTGTTTACTGTTGTAATAAAGTGTGGCCCATGTTTTATCTCACTTCCGTGTCTGGCCCCATTACTCCATGCTGGATGGGCAATATGTGTGTGTGTGTGTGTGTGTGTGAGAGAGAGAGAGAGAGAGAGAGAGAGAGAGAGAGAGACTTCTTCAACTTTGTATTTTATGTGAAATTTCAACATGGTAGCAGAAGACTCCATAATAAACTAGCAGCTATAAATGCTGCTACATTTGAGAGAGTGCGGCTTCATTTCTGGGACTTTAGTATTGTAATTACACAGATGACTGAGGCTTTGTGATTTTGTGCAGCAGCAAGACAAGGCTTCATGATGTAGGCACCTTATTTACAGCAAGTGAGAAGTATCAAACTGTGCCTACATGGAGAATTATGACTACAATAATAATTAACATGTTGCTCTGACATGACTCAATTTTCAGGAGAAAGCGGATTCTCCTCAGGGAAGTACAGTCAGGAAGGTTAAGTCAACCATGCATCATTAACCAAATGCATACCACTCGATCAACTGCCAATAATGACACAACCGATGTACAGCAAGAGGTCTAAGTAGAGACCTTCCTTCCTTCCTTCCTTCATTCTGTTTTGCTACTTTGTAAGCAATTCTACAGAAGCTAAATGTGATTGTAGGAATGAAAACAAGTGTTATTATCACTTGGAGACAGAAGGAGTGTATTCTGATCTAATACTGAAACAAAGAGGACTTGCAGAGTCCAAGTTGTCTGAAATGTGCATAGGCAGATGCAAGGTATGTGAAAATACATCCAGAGTCTGGTGGCATCAAATCCCTTTTTAACTCTGACCTCACTGAGGAGACTTGGAGAGACCTTCTTTTCACTTTCATCATTGGTCAACTGCTGGTAGCTCTGAGATGTCACCGGGTGTGCTTATGGAAAAGGGCAGAAGTCTCACATTCAGAGTAGGTTTGACTGCTGAGCTTAATTCAGAGCCAGAAGCAATTGCATGCTTGATACTGACTAGAGAAGGCCGGCTGAAAAGAGCTGGAGCAAAGTTACAGGCGATGAGATAAATAGGCCAAGGACAGTGATTGGTCCAGACAGAAACTGAGGAAAGAGGAAGAACACAGATATGCCTCTCCCAAATCTTTTCATTTCAGAACAAGAACTTCCCATTGAAACTGATAGAGCTGAAGAGTATTTGGGCAGGAAATGCATCTCATTTTTATTTAGTAGTATGTCTTCACAGATGTGTCTGATGAGAGCACAGGAACAGGCCTTCTCTGTTGCTGATCCCATACTCTGGAACTCCCTACCACAGGAGGCCAGACTGGCCCCATCTTTGTTATCCATCCACAAGCTGGCAAAGACCATTTTCTTCAGACAAACCTTCCCACAGTGACTAGCTACTGGTTATGTGATTTTTAGATGGATTGTTATGCATTATTGCTTGGAGTGGATTTGTAGTATCACCTTTGTTTTCCATTGTTCTGTTTCCCATCCCTCAGAGCTGCATTTTTATTTCTTTGTTTACTTATTGTTCTTAACATGGGTATTGCCCTTTTAATGATGTAAGAAATCATTGTTCTTAACTTTCCATATGTCCGTGAAGATTCTCAGTCATCCAGGTGAGTTAATCTGGAAGTTGAGTCATGGCAACTGGACTTCTTTTCTTGAGATATTGAAACATTTCAGACTGACAAAGCTGTTTGGATGAGTAGCAAAATGTTTCAATATCTCAAGAAAAGAAGTCCAGTTGCCATTATTCAACTTCCAGATTAACTTTTCATACTGTCTAGAGATGGGCACGAAACGAACAATTTTTCGTTTCCATTTTTGTTTTTTGTTTCACTACGCAATGAAATGACAAACAAATTTTGTCTCTAAAATGAAACAAAACGAACAGAAACACCGGAAATTTTGTTGTGTGTTTCGTTTTCGTTATGGCAATACAAGTGATCTGCTTTAAATGCTAAAAAAATCACCAAAAATGAAATAAATGGTAACAAAACAGTAACAAAATGAACGAAAATGAAAATGATTTTTTTGCAAAAAAATTCAAAAAATGGAAATGAACCGAAACAGACCCCCTAAACGACAAACGACAAACGAAACGCCATTTTTTTAATTCGTGCCCATCTCTAATACTGTCTATGAAGATTCTCAGTCATCCAGGTAAGTTTATCTGAAAGTTGAGTCATGGCAACTGGACTTCTTTTTCTTGAGAGATAGAAATGTTTCTCTGCTCATCCCAACAGCTTCTTCAGTCTGAATAAAGATAGGTGTGAGTATTCCATTTTATAGTTCACTTTGACCTCTTGTCACCCCGGTCAGAAATAGGCTCATAAGATGAACAATTGCCTGGATAGACTTTTTAGGTCTTTAATCTGTTAAAAACTGTATTATACTGTCTTTAATAGCTCATTAGGTAGGTAGACAACAATCTCAGTAGCCTTAAGGTGAACAATGGCCTAAAGTGCTGAAACCCATGAAGTATGGGTTTTTAGCTCTGGCCTTGGTGGTGAAGGCATGAAGTATCTTTGATTTATCTAGATATTGTTGAAATCACAGCCTGATATTTTCCTAGTGTGATCTGCCCGACCCACTAGATTGTCTCTAGTGAGGCTCCTCTGGTTTCCCACCCCTGAAGGAGGCCTGTAAATCTTCAACAAGGGGCAGAAACTTATTTGCAGCAGCTACAACCTATGGGTTGTTAGCTATGGCCTTGGTGGTGAAGGTGTGAAGTATTTTTTGCAGAGGAGTGTGCAGACCTCTACACTGGATAAACTAAACAGCCATTAAACAGAAGCATGTCCCAACGTAGGAGGGGTAACAGCTCAGGACTAGAATCAGCAGTACACCTCCAGTTGAAGGACAAAGGATACTCATTGAAAGATGAGGATGTACAAATATTAGATGGAGAAGACAGGTGGTTTGAGAGAGGGGTCAGGGAAGCCATTCATGTGAGCACTGAAACCCCCTCTCTCAACAGAGGTGTAGGGCTCAGGCACAGTCTATCTGCCACTTATCAGACTGTTATTTCAACAATACCCAAACAAATAAAAGATACTTGATGCCTTCACTACCAAGGCCATAGCTAATGACCCATACTTATTCTTGTAGTCTCCAACTTTTTATATTTTCCTTCAGTGTTGTAAGCCACCTTGGGTCCTTTCCAAGAAGAAAGGAGGGGTAAAAATATTTTAAATATATAAAAATGAAATAAATGGAACATTGTGCAAGAATTTTGAATATATTTTGACTAACAATACATAATTAATTGAGCGGGGGTTATCTGATGTATAAATGCTTCTGTGAAGCAATTAGCACAGTTGGCCAGAATTTTCAAACTTCTGCTAGGCTTCCTACCTAGAAACATAGTTTAGTTGATCTGACAAGTAAAAAAACTAACTAGTCTTACAAATCTAGTCAGCAATCAAGATTAGAACAGATATGCCGAGTGCAATTTCCTTAAGATGAAGAATGTCACGTGCAGTGAAATCGACCCCTAAGCTCCGCGGCTGTTTATACATGACCCCTGAGCTCCGCGGCAAAGGGCTGCAAGCTCCGGACCTTAAAAATGTTTCCCCACCAGGTCCGGAGTTTGAAGACAATTAAGTGCGACCCCGCCCACCTAAGCGCAACCCAGCGCACCTTTCAAGTACCTGCTTTTGGGAGGTGAAAAATATTTGATGCGGAGAGTGCCTGAGCTCTCCTCGCTTCTTTTTGTTGTTTTTCTTTTGCCTCCGCCCCTTAAAGAGGAACCAGGAAGTAACCGGGGGCTCCGACCGGGGCTCGGAGCAAGCGGAGGTAAGGCTTTCTTCTTTTGTCCCTGTTTAAGGCTTTTTTCCCTCCCTCCCCTCACGCAGACAGAACAAGGAAGTGCGGAGCGGGTGGGGACGGAGGAACAGCAACGAACCCTCAAGATCTCTGGTCCGAATTTAAGGGACCAGCAGATCTGAGGGGTCGGGTAAAAAGGCCCTTTGAGAATGCACACTGGATGGTGCTATATATTCTGTATATGGCATGGAATCATGGATAACATAGGGTGCTGCGAGAAAGACAAGTATTTAAAAGGTGGCTTTATTGCAGGATGTGATCAAAAGGGTGGCCATTTGAGAATTGTTGAGGAAAATGAATAAAGGCAAAGAAACCATAAGAAGAGAAGGCAAGAGTCCTCTGGTAATATTAACAAAAACTGAAAAAGAAGGATTGCCACAGCTGATCATTCAAGGAAAACTGAAGGCAAAATGATATTTTGGCTAAAAAAGGACTCTTAGAAATTGGATACAACACAACCTTACTGTTTAGAGCTGTCAGAACAATCATGGTGCTGTGAAACTTTTGGTAAAAATAAAGGAAGGAGAAAAGGAAGAATATGAATCTACATCTTTAATGAAAGAGGAGAACTACTGTTTCATTCATCAAGCCAGCAAACTTACCAAAACAGTAAAATGCCAATGCATTTCAGAATTCTACAGTATTAGGAATCTTGGTCATGAATGAAAGAGGTGGGACCTACCCATCTCTCATTCTGGTGCCTGGACTAATGGATAAACAGACCGAGAAGATAACAGGAAAACAATTTACTAATGTGATTGAACTCCACGACAGAGGCAGAAGATAAGATGGCACTATTAAAAGTCACTGTATACACGTCAGTGTTAAGCAAGAGGAGAGGAGAGTAACCTCACATTGCTTTCTGTTTAACTGTAGACTCCATCCTCAGCTTATGAACATCTATGAAAGCTTCCATGTGAACGGATTTAGAGGGAGGCCAATAATGTCTTCTATATTTCTTTGGGAAGTTTCCAAGCAGTTCCTTTTATCATCAATTCTCTCTCTCTCTCCTCTCTCTCTCTCCTCTCTCTCTCTCCTCTCTCTCTCTCTCTCTCTCAAAAGCAACATGAACTTTGTATACAGGCTAAAGATTAAGCTTCCACAAAGATTTAAAACAAGGAAAGAGAGAAGGGCCATGTTGCTTTAGCAGACAATTTGTCACATAGCTTTTAAGTTTCGCTAGCCTAGAGAGGTATCCAACAACTAAATAGTGAAAGGAAAGTGAATGATTAGCTGGCAGGCCTTCCGGCTACTGAAAGATAGTTTTAGTAGCCTGTCATGAAAATCTGTGGCCCGAGGCTCCAGGGCTACTTTTTATTTCCAAGCCTGTTATTGATTTTGGTATGAAGAAAAATAATTTGGTATTGTTGCTTAAGGTGTCACTGAGGGAAGACAGGGGAACAGATGCCGCTCGGTTCCATTTGCGAAACTGTTTTTAGCTCTTATTTACATTTTATTACAGCAGGGCTGGGGATGGTAAATGAAGGCATTTACTACTTAAAGGTACTACTGTCTTTATGAAACATGGCACCCTAATCGAAAACACAAGTAAACTGAAAATTAAATTTAAAAGCCTATAATTTAGTATCTTCCTTGCCAAGAATGATGACTTTCATTTACGAAGGGAATCCAGAGCTGCTCAGGGTCAGCCCGGAGTGTGTGTGTGTGTGTGTGTGTGTGCGTGCCATTTTCAGACCTATTGCAGAGGCTGATGGTGTTGATTAATATCTAAGGTCTCCGCTTTGTCTTCTCCAGCTCACTGAACAACTTCATTTCGGCTGATGAGTTCAAACAGGGGTCAGAACAATCCTCATTTCTGACAATTCCACAATATAGGAATTAATTTTATGAGTTAGTACCACCCGCATTTAAAACTACGCAGAAGAACTGTCGGGCCTGCTTAGCATAAGGGGGGAAAGAAGAAATCGGTTTGCAAAGCCCTCGCAGGACAACTTGATTTGATTTTGATTTTTAATATGTGTGTGTGCATGTGTGCATGTGCACCTGTGTGTGTGTGTGTGTGTGTAAGAGGCTGAGACAGAGAGAGATGAATATGTACTTAAATGAGTAAGGACCTTCATGTCCCATGTGATCCACTAGCTAGAAACCAATCAGTTGGGGCCCTTTCCTTTGGTAAATATTAGGAAAGTTTGAGGTTCTTCTGATCATTATTCAGCTATCTGAACTAAGCTTAGTGTAGTCCTGACATGCAAACGTTAGAATTCCAGCAGGTCAAATGAGCCGAAAGTTGGACAAAGTACTTTGAAATGCTAATAATCAACTGTTATCTTGTGCCTAGCACTCTTCTAATGTATGTTTTATATTCCACCCACCCCATTGCCCAAGAAGTATTTTTACCAAGTGAGATACTTTCATATGTATTGAAAACTTTTCATTTCCTATTTCCCATTCATATATTTTTAAAAGTACAGTGGTACCATGTATAAAGGAATTAATTCATTCCAAATGAAATTATGTTAAGCAAATTTCCTTTATACAAATTCCCATAGGAATGCATTAAAAATGGAGTAATCCCATTTTTATGTTGTACGGATTCTCCCCATAGGCAATTATGTTAAGCAAATTTCCCCTATCTCCAGAATTTTTATGTTGTACAGATTTTATGTTATACAAACTCTTTGTTATACGAGGGTCCACTGTATGCTATATAAGTAGAGGGATATGGTTTTTCCCATAATTTTGAACACCTTGAATGGGGGAACACCCTGATTAGGGAAACATGTTTAAACCTAAAAAAAAAAAAAAAAAAAAAAAAAAAAAAAAAAAAAAGCTGAGTGGGTTATATAAAGTTTTTCGAGTAGTAGAATATGATGTCTGCCCCCCCACCCGCCCCATAAACCTACTTCTCCAGATTAAATGGGATTTCTGAAGGTTTTCCAGCACATGGCCAAATGAACCCTAATCAGACCAGGTCAGCCTACTGTGGCTTGGAGATGCTGAAAATTGTGGATTAATTATTTGGCTCCTTTTCAAAGATATTATGCCTGGGGCTGGAGGACAGGAGGTCCAGGGCCTGGGGTGCTTTGCCTTGTAGACCAGCTGCACCCATTCTGGGATGGATCAAACCTGGTCTCAGTCATTCATGTGCATGTCACTTACAAGTTAGCTATGTTGTGCATTATGGAGAGATCCTTTTGAAGTGGAGCTGGAAAGTCTAGTAGGTCCAAAATGCAGCTGTGAAATTCCTGATATATGATGCCGATGTAGATCCCCTCCCACCTGTATTGGTTCTAATACAATTCTGGTTTTCCATTTAGAGAGTACTCAGTGGTTTACCATTTCCTTCTTCTGGTGGCACCCTGGGACTCTGCAGCTTGCCTAAGGCCACATAGGCTGGACTCCTCCTCCACCTGACACAAAAAGCGAGAATTGATCTTCTAATGTCTGGCTCTGCATCCATATATCTAACTTATCAAGCTATCCAGTCAGGAGTAATTAAAATGCTGGTTCCAAGTTTTGAAATCCTTTTAAGAATTTCAGACTTGAAAATCTTAGAAATCTTACAGTATTTCCTGCCTGAGAGCTGCCTAGTTACCCTAAGCACATCCGATCTTGCCTGATTTCGGAAGCTAAACAAGGTTGGCCCTGGTTAGTACTTGGATGGGAGACCACCAGGGAATACCAGGTGCTGTAGGCGCTTGGAGTAGTAACTGGGAAGCCACTCCAGTATTCCTGCCAAGAAAACTCCATGGACATGGAGTCACAAAGAGTCAGTCACGACTGTAACGACACAACACACACATTTCCTGCCTGAATCTTGCTGGTACAGCAGGAATAGCATTGGCCAAGTACATTAGTTTAGTATCAACACAATTTATGTTAGAAAGGAAGAGTAATCATTTAGGATATTCATGGTAAGGTACAAGGAAAACCTGAGTTCATTGTTCTAAGTAATCAGTTTCATGGAGAAACCTGCACCTGATTACAGAGGCTCCTGAGGCATTTTGTATCTACCTGTGTGCAGGTATGTCACATGAATGCACCTTCAGAGCTGGCCTTCCATTGCAGATGAAGAGCAAACAAAATATTTCTTGGAAAATGATCTAAATATTTCTTGGATTGTGGTCTAATGACGACCCAAAAAAGGTTCAAAGTGCCACAAGAGTCTATTGTGCCCCATTCCATTTAGCCATTAATCTGTCTCATCAACCTCTTTCCCTACCCAGTTCCTTCAAACACAATACCTGTATTGCTACATTTATTTTAGGCTCAAATATTTAATTTTATATACATATTCTGTGCATCTCTCTCTTTCTCTGTGTGTTTGCATGTACGAAGTCCAGTATAGATAGGTACATGTACATGCACCACCTCTTAGTGTGCATTCTGGATGGTTTACAACAATAAATAAAACATATGCGAATAAACTACAAATAAATAATAACATAGGACCACTGCAATATTTGATATCTTCTGGGCTTTACTTTACTGTATTTCATATTTTCGATCACTTGCCTGTGTAGAGTTGTAAGAAGATGATTACTAAAAATATGCAAGGTTATAGTAAGATGATACATATATTAACATTAATAATAATTTAACCTTCAGCTATGGATTTTGGTCTCCTAGGTCATCATCTTTAGAAATGAGATCCCAGTCCATCCCTTTCTATGAGTGAAAGCTCTGGGTCCACAGACAGATTTCCCCACGGTATCAGGTCTCCAACATGTGCCAGAGGTTTATGGAGGATCTGACCATATGAGCTTCTTTCTGAGATACCAGATGGTCTGGTATTTTTGGCAGTAGGTGCAGTGTGCTTGGTTTGCACAATGGCAGTTGACTTGGCTAAGGATGGGAAGCCTAACTCAGCTCAGCCAAGCATCACCTAGCAGAAAGGCTAAATACTGTAGAGTTACTGTATCTGAGTATGAATTGTATTGTGCTGAGATATGATGAAATACACATCCCCGCCACATGTATTGGCATGTGCATATGTTCAACCATTAAGAACTGAGTCCTTTAAAAAAAAAAACAAAGGCAGCCATAAATTCAGCAGAGAAATGTTCTTTTGCAATTTTTTGAACTTTTTTTGCCAAACAAAGGTAAGTTAGAAGAAAAAGATGACAGCGAATTGCCACGATAATTCACTGCTCTTCAGATTTGTAAATACTTGCATGAGGTATAAATTTCATCTAAACTTTATAAACTCTCCATACATTAAACATCACATATTCTCATGACCTATAAATATAAAAGTTCCTCCTCTCCTGTGCAAAGCAACACATTTTTGTTTCCTCACAGCGTGGTCACAAATTGTTCACTCCTGCTCTAAATGACAGCAAACAAATCAATGAATACACAAAAAAGCCAACAGGTGCACATCAGAAACATGTGGGAGAAGTGTCCAGCACCACCTCAGGCCACAGCAGGCTAACTAGTAACAGGGAAAGAAAGATTTCGCCAGGGACACAATGAATTTCTCAAAATATTTCCTGAGATCCACTGGCAGACTGGTTTATTTCTATAGAAATAGCTTGAGTTCTGGGTGTTTTGGTCATAGAACTAAACAGTGTCTGAGGCTGAGGTGTGATGACCAAATGGAATGCAAGAGGCACATTATCAATGAGCAGCAAAGTATTCGCAGGGTGGAATGACAGCCCTGAAGCATCTTAGCAACTGTGATAGGGGCACATAGTCTGTGTAGTCTGACAGTCCCTGCCCGCCTTCAAAAAAGTGTTAAAAACCTTGCTTTTTAGTGAGGCATTTGGTGACCTGGTTTAGCTTTTTCCCCCTCCTCCGTGCCATCCTTTTGATGATTTATCGACTCCTCTGTTGAGTTGTTTTATTTTATACCATATTTTATTCCTTATTTTTCGGGGTTTTTTATATTTTCTCTTCAACTGATGTATTGTTTCCTTTGGGCCTGTCTTGCCCTCCTTTGTTCACCACCCGGAGTTCCTTCGGGAAGACAGGTGGTATAAAAATGAACAAACAAACAAACAAACAAACAAACAAATAAATAAATAAATAAATAAATAAATAAATAAATAAATAAATAAATAAATAAATAAATAAATAAATAAATAAATCGCTGGTGTTGGTCCAGGTATTTGAGCCGATACAGCTGAGGGGGTCTATTGCCTGTGGAGCCAGAATCTGGGGCGTTCGAATCCCCATGGTGCTCCCAGGAGAGGAAACCAGCCTGAGATCATCCAGAGCATGGGCAGGTAAGAGGATAATGTGCCTGGTCACACATCCCATGTGGCGTTGGGCAAGCCTCACTGTCCCAGGTGATCACCAGAGGGGTGGACTTGGCAAAGCACATCCATGGGCATCATTGATGGGACCACACAGTGGAGACAAAGGATGCTCCTGCCAAGGTTACAAGGAGCTCTTTCATTCAATTGAATCAATGAAATGGTGTCACTTGTGCAAATACTGGGCAGAGGGGCAGGCTATTCCTGCTCTCAAATGGGATAGCCAGAGCTCTGGGAAGCAAAGTAACCCCCCTTCCCCCCAGCCCATTGTCCCTCATTGTGCAGTGGCCATCTTGGAAGTGGCTATAATGTTGGTAGCCTAGTCCTGACTGAAACAAAGAGGCAAGGCCATGGCTGGCGCAGCAATGACACTTAACTGAGAAGGAAAATGCTGTGATGGGGGAGAGAGAACAAACCAACCCCTGTGCCCTCACGCCTATCTGCATTGGTTTTCCATTTGTCCACACATAAGTGTATGCAGTCGAAAAGACTTCCCACAGAGTGGGCAGCCCACCTGCTCAGGAAGGAGAAGCACATGGCGAGATAGATAAAAGCCATCGTGTCCTTTCACACCTGTAAACGCATCTTGGAAGAAGAGAAGGAGAATGCAGTATTTCAGTCACTGCTTGCTTGGTTGTTTGGGTAGTAAGAGCCACAAAAGGAAAAGGAGAGGAGATGAGACCACAACAGCTATTTCCTCTGCTAGTCTCAGACGGTGGCTCTAGCAATGGTGGTATCTTTTCCAGAATGGCAGCGGTCCCACTAAACTAAAAGAAAGAAATAATATAGCACACTTCCCACCTCCAGTATCTCAGTGTCTAAAGCCACCCCTTTCCCAAAGGCTAGAGGTGGGGATGCCCCTGTATCATGACTGTATCATGGACACTGAACGTGGATCGGAAAAATTCCGCTAAGCTCCCTTCCTCCAAATAGCCCTGTCCTAAGCCCAGCACTTATGATGACTGTTATGATGATTGTTCACCAAGGGCAACACTGATCCTGAATTGAAGTAGGTCGTTCATGGTAATTTCTGCCATATACGTTGGTCACAAATTAATTAAGAAAGCAGGAGCATGGCTCATCTTGAACCAAGGCTCTGATTCCTGATGTTCATTCATTCACTTTCTTCATTCAAACCACTCGGCCTGGGAGCAAACACAATGCCCCTTGTCGTCTCAACCTCATCTCTCCAGAATGCCTCTCTTTGACCTCTGAAGGAACACATTCAGTGGGAGAATTGAGCATTCTCACTAATCCAGCCAGCCATACGTGAGCAATACGTTCAGCACCGATGGCCACGTCGGAAATGCATAATGAGTCGGTGGCTGCGGCTCGTTTTCTGGTCTTTATTTACATTCCATTAGTGACATTTGCATTGCCAGCAAATGGAAGAGAGGCACTTTCCTCCACCACCCTCCATTGTGTAAAAAAACCCTATTTGTGCAGCCTCTGGTAGGAAGTGAAATCTTGCCTTTTAAAGACTATTTTATACAGGTGGCCCATAGTTAATTGAAACAGATGCTGCAGAGGGTAGCCTTCCAAGTCAGATGAAAGTGGTGCCACCTTTACAGGATGTGCTCCTTGAAGAGGGTGGGAGAAAGCAAGTGAAAGGATAAGAAATCAAGATGGGCACGAAATGATTTTTTATTTCATTTTTTGTTTTTTGTTTCATTCCCAAACAAAACAAAAAATGACCCATCAACGAAAAACAAAACAAAACAAAATGGAAATTTTCTTTTCATTCCATTCCATTTTTTGTTTCCCAATGCATTCCTATGAGAAACCAATTGGGCATGAGAAACGGCAGGCTTCTTACACTTCCCCCCCCCACGCCCAAAACCCCACATGCCAGCTGATCAGCACTCGGGCGGGAAAAAGGTAGTAAAAGCCTGCAGTTTTCCCCACCCAGCTTTTAACACTTTCCCCCCTCTACCAAGCCCTGAGCACCAGCTGATCGGTGCTGGGGTGGGGGAAAAACTTTTCCCCCACCGCAGCACCGATCAGCTGGCATGCACGGCTGGGGGGGGAGTTTAAAAAGCCCCAAGCTTTAAAACCCTTTCCCCCTCCCCCAAGCCCTGCACGCCATCTGACTGGTACTGGGATGGGTAAAAAAACTTTTGTGTCCCGACCCAGTGCCAATCAGCTGGTGCACAGTGCTTGGGGAAGGGGAAAAATAATTGCACCAGCACTACACACACACACACAGACACACACACACACACACACACACACACACAAGTTGCACAGGAACCACATACACACAGAGAGAGTACACACACACACATATGTTAAAAAAACAAAAATGAAACCAAACAGAAGGGAATGGAAAGAAACAAAAAACAAAACAAAACACTATTTTAGCATTTCGTGCCCATCTCTAATGAGAAAGTTAAAAGTGCAAATGGCCAAAGTAAGCTGTATTAGTTTCCTTGCTTGCTTTCACAGTGAATTCTAGCAAGTTGTTTGAGATCTCTAGGAAACATATTTCCAAAGAGTTTGCCTCCCTTCATAACTGGTGCAACAACTTTGGTTTGATGCTGCTGCATGAGCCCCTATAATTAAAGTCTTATGTGTGGCCCATAATTTCTCATAAATGGACAATAAAATTCATGGTATCCATGCCTTGGTTGTGGATGAGGCTTATGCTCAATGGGAGTTGCACTACCTCATATCCATGAACTACTATTCCAGGCACAATTCAGGGGTCTCCCACATCTGTATCTCCAGCCCTGGTCTCACCTCTTTTGCTTGCTGTCAGTCTGGTGAGTGTTGACATTGTATGGAGTTATTTCATCTAATAGGCAGAAAAGCTGCCATGTGCAAGAAGTGAGGATCAGCTCAGAATCTCTGAATATGATGGTTAAAGCTCCCAACAGGAAAAGGGGAAGGGACTAAGGGGTCAAAGGGTAAGAACATGTTCCCCATTAGTGGCTACCACTGAGAAAAAGAAAAAGATGGCATGGTTATTGCACACAGCCCAGTGTCTTCTAGGGATGTGAAGAATACTCAACACCGTTCTTGATCTGAGGTATTTCCTGAGTCTCAATGTGCCATCTCATGATTTATTTTTTAAAGTGCTAATGATTAAGCCTGCAATACCATCCACAAGCATAGCTTTCAGGGCACACAGAGTCCTTCTTAACTGATACATGAAGTCGACCCTGGTCCATGTATAGGATCAGATCCTTTCCTCTGTTTCACAAACCGTACCTGTTCTTCATCCGTGGCTCTTTGAAGACTGTTTCTCTCACAAAATGTGAACCCCTGAGAGTCAGACTAGTCCTCTCGGCATAGTCCAGGATTACATTTTCCCTTTGTCTTTTAGGTTCTGTTGAGACATCTACTTACATACTATTCGGCTGAGTACTGTGGAAAATTACTCCTTAAAACCTTCAGCTACATAGATGAAATAAATCCAGCCTGGGTCCTAGAGAGTAGATTTTTTATA
>JAHTLZ010000204.1:91242876-91258812 GCA_023846285.1 Phrynocephalus versicolor | reverse complement strand
TAATTACAAGTCTCTCCCGAATATACCACCACATATTGTTTGGTTAGTTTTTGTGAGATTTACCTCAGTTTAATTTAACTGGCATACAGAGCCAGAGACTCTGATGTCAAAAGGAATTTTAAAAGTCTCATTTTCTTACAAAAATCTTCGTATGTATCAGAATATAAACAAAACATGCTCACTAGTTACACAGTGCAAGGTCTTCTGGTTGGCTACATTGTTTGCTTCACCAAATGACTGGTCACATTAATCACTCAGACTCTAATTCACCTGTCTCTTAACTGACACTGAACCCTTACTGAAGAAGAAAAGATGGGGAAAAGGAAACTGAGGTGGAGATGGAACAACTGACTATTCAGAGTAATAGACATTCAACCCAAAGACTCTCCCATCTAAATCTCCTAAAAGCATAATATGCAGTGTGGTGAAGTCTTGTGGGAGTTGCAGTCTAAGGACACTTGAGTGACTCAAGGTTGGGAACCACTGTGTTAGAGCAATGGTTCCAAACTTTGGATCACCCAGGTGCTCTTGGACTCCAGCTTCGCAAAATTCGGGTAAGCCCAGCTAGCAGTGAAGGCTTCTGGGAGTTTTAGACCAAGCACATCTCAGGGCCCAAGGACAGGAACCACTGCCCTAAATCTTCAAAGAGAGAGTGTGGATACTAAGGCTAGTTGCCTGTGAAGTTACAGAAGAGGAGAGAAAGGGGTGGTGATAACTCTCTCTGCTTCATTATTGATGGAGAGAGGAGGAAAAGATGGTGAAGCACAGGACACCAGGCTATCTTCTGTGTTACAGAAGCGGGGCCGGTGTGTCCATTAAGGCAAACTAGGCAGTTGTCTAGGGCGCCAAAATGGACAGAGGGCGCTGGCCAGCCTGCTGACAGCCCGTCCCCTGCCGCTGGCCACTGCCGTCCGTCCCCCCACCACCAGTCGCCATCTGCCCCCACGCCTGTCGCAGTCCCCTGCCATCTGCCGCGCCCCTGCCACCCCGCCCTGCCCCCCGCTACTGCCACCGCCTGCCCTCCCCCACACCTAGGGCGCAAAAAAACCCTAGTGCCGGCCCTGTACAGAAGACCAACTCTTACAGCTGGGAGAGGGAGCAGAGAGTTTTCCAGTTGTTTGACTGCATTCCCAAAGCCCATTACTACTGGCTTATGCCAGCTAAAGCTGATGGGACTTGTAGTCCGATGTTGTCTGGATGGCCACACTTTTCCTGCCCCTGTTTTATTCACCATGACAGGTGTCTCTAGTCTCTGTTCCTTAGGTGGTTAAGCAGCACCAAAGCAGTGGACATGAATAGGAACGAATGTACCCCTTCAAAATCATCACCATACAGTCTTCTTGTGATTTACTCCATTTGGGTTATGTTTCGGGGAACAGTCACTTCTCCAGTGCTAAAGGAAGAATCCCACCCCATTCTTGCATGAGTAGGAAACAAACATAGAAATGTGAAGCCCTGAGTTTGAAAAAGTTGTATTTTAGACTACAACTCTGGGATTCTGAGAACTGTAGATCAATGGCGTAACTTTCCGAACTCTGGGGGGAAAGGATGTTACAACTTTTTCTCATCAGGCAATGTATTTTCCAAATAGCAGTTCTTTAAAACACACGGTCTGGGCATGCCCTTATAGCATGAAATGGTACAGTCCCAAGAGAGCTGCATCACATGATGTCTTCAGATGTGCAGTTGCACTCTTAGCGCAGATAGGGACTGAGTAATGCCGTCTATAACCACAAAAGAGTCATCACTAGCAAAGAAGGCCAGCGACCACCTGCCCTTCTCTTGGTAGTGATCATTTTGGTGCCTGACACCAATGAGATAATGTTAACGCCATTGCTGAAAGGGAATATGAACTATGATCAGAGATACAGCCCCATCAATAGACATCCATTTCCCACTTTGCCATAAATGTCAGCATCCATAGACTTGTTCACTTATTTAGAGCTCTGCTGAAGGTTAAAAGGCCTAGGAACAATTTTATAAGCCAAGCTTGACACTTATTATTGCCTCTGACCACACATGCTAATATAAACCCAGAACTTTGTAATAAAAGGAGGAAATAGGTTGCCTTTAAGTCAATATTTTTGTGGCAGTGACACAAAACAAAATCCCTTGATGTTAGCTGGAAGCGGCGTTCAGAAAACAAAATATCCCCCACACCCTGAAAGTAAAAGGATGATAGCATGGCCCCCCATTTTACTTGTCTTCATTCTCTCCCTCCTCCCCCCACCCGCTCAGGCCCCTGCACCACATTCACAACCTGCATTACAATTTTATGATGCACAAAGTGGAAAACTTTCCAAAATGTCAAGTTTTGAGAAAGATTACCATGAATAATGTATCTTGGTACAGCTTTGTCAAACTGTTCCATCGTACATACATTTGTAATTTCTTAACACTGAATTTGCTGGGAAGTGACACTAATGTGTTCATGTTGTTCACACTTGTTTACAAATGGAGGCAGTCGGGCTCCAAGCTTCACATACAAGTGTCCAGACATTGACGTGACGTGCCTGAGAGCACCGGCAAGGGGGTGCAGGAAGGCAGAGAAGTGTGTCATGTTAAAAATTCATAAAGAACACTGCTTTTTATTTCAAGAGTAAAAGGAGCAAAAGGTTCTTTGTGGTGCCCAGGGAAACAGAAAGTTCAAATATTGTGAAGACACAGGAGCAGATCAGAGCAGGAGATTTACTGCTAGAAGCCCGTTGTGCCCATATGAATGTCCTGAGTGAAATTATGAACACAGAACTCAGCAAGACCTGTTTTCATTGGTTTGCCAAAAAAAAAGTAGGGGATGATGACAGGACAATGACAATGGTGATGATGACCACAATGGTGGTGGTAATGATGGTGAAGATATAACTGGGGAGAGATAAAAATGAGAGGTTGAAAATAGATGTATGAGGCCAGCAACAAATGTTGACACCCAGCTGGCATACCCAACTAGCTGATCTCCATTCAATCAATTCTTGAATGGCAAGACAGAAGTCTATAAAGCTCCTTCATTCAGCAGATTGAAGACATTGTATTGCAGTGCTCAGGGCAGAGTTCTAGCTAGACTATTCCTACTGCCCTGCTATATATTACCACCACACATGCTCAGTTCTCACTGGACTCTTCTGGGAATTCTCTTCAGATAAGTTTGATAAGCAAACCCTTCTCTGATACAGTGGTGCCTTGTATAAAGGAATTAATTCATTCCAAATGAAATTCTATTAAGCAAAATTTCCTTTATACAAATTTCCCATAGGAATGCGTTGAAAACAGAGTAATCCCTAATGCGACCATTTTTATGTTGTATGAATTCGCCCCACAGATGATTCTGGGCATTTATACATGACCCCTAAGCTCCGCTGCAAATGGCTCCCAGCTCCGGAGCTTAAAAATGTTTCCCCACCAGCTCTGGAGCTAACAGAAAATTAAGTCCGACCCCACCCACCTAAGCGCGACCCAGCGCACCTTTCAAGTACCTGCTCTGGGAGAGTGAAAAATTTTGATGCGGAGAGTGCCGGGCTCTCCTCGCTTCTTTTTGTTGTTGTTGTTTTTTGCCTCCCGCCCCTTTAAGAGGAACCAGGAAGTGACCGGGGCTCGGAGCAACTTCCACTGGCACTGGAGGTAAGGCTTTATTCTTTTGTCCCTTTTTAAGGCTTTTTTCCCCTCCCTCCCCTCACGCAGACAGAAGCAAGGAAGTGCGGAGTGGTGGGGAGGAAGGAAGAGCAACGAACCCCCAAGATCTCTGGTCCGAATTTAAGGGGCCAGCGGATCTTAGGGGTCGTGTGAAAAGGCCCAATGTTAAGCAAATTTCCCCTATTTCTGGAATTTTTTTATGCTGTACAGATTTTATGTTATACAAACTGATTGCTATATGAGCGTCCACTGTATTTGAAAAAAAATGCCTGTGTATGCATGTATCTATGTGTAAATATGTGATCCTGAATGTTCAAGTGAGTGTGCAATACAGCTACCTACATGCTCAACCACACAGGTCAAAATGTCTGTGAAGATTCTCAGTCATCCAGGTGAGTTTCTGGAAGTTGAGTTATGGCAAGTGGACTATATTGCTTCTTTTGTGTTTTGGTGTTGGGTCCTTTGGGTGGATGAGTGTCTGCCTTAGTGTGTTTGTGGGTTTAAAATAAACAGGGATGTGGTGTTTGCCAAAAATCCTTTCAAGATTCTCAGACACTCCAGCCATGTAGGGAATGACACGGTTTTCCGTCTATGGGTCT
The DNA here is from genome assembly GCA_023846285.1 of Phrynocephalus versicolor. Classification (NCBI taxonomy): domain Eukaryota; kingdom Metazoa; phylum Chordata; class Lepidosauria; order Squamata; family Agamidae; genus Phrynocephalus; species Phrynocephalus versicolor. The sequence goes on along the minus strand of JAHTLZ010000204.1, from coordinate 91,254,586 downwards.
CAGGCTGGGTCGGCACACTGCTTTGTTGAAATCCCACTTTGGATATCCACAGTCCTTAAGTGCTGACTTCATGTGCCTGCCTGCCTTCTTCTTGGCTTCTGTGGAGGTGGGGATGCTCTTTGCTCTGTGCTTTAGGGTCTTGATGACTCCTAATTTGTGTTGTAATGGACAGTGGGAGTCAAAAGTGCTGATCTGTGCGGTTGGGTTTCCTGTAAACTTCTACTCCCACACCACGGTCGGGTCTCATGATGACTGCACAATCCAGAAAAGCCAGCCTGTTGTCTTGGGTGTCTTCCTTAGCGAACTTAATATTATGGTCCACCACATTGCTGTGATCTGTAAAGGCCTGTATTACTGTGTCTGGATTTTCACCCAGGTATCATCTACATACCTGAACCAATGGGATGGTGTCCCTAGGAAGGTGTTGAGTGCTTTCTTCTCCACTTCTTCCCTGTATAGGTTCACAACAATTGGTGACACTGGGGAACCCATGGCACAACCATGCTTCTGTCTATTGAAGTCCCCTCTGTACATGAAATATGTGGTGCTCAGACACAGGTCCAGGAGTAGGCATATCTGGTCTGGGTTGAGGCTGCTTCTGGAGGTGAGGTTGCTGTCTTCTCTTAGTCTTCTTTTTTACAGTTGTTAGGGCATCAGTGATGGGAATGCTGGTAAAGAGAGATGTGACATCAACTGATACCATCATTTCATCTGTATCCAGTTTCAGCTCCCTGACTTTAGAAACAAACTCCTCTGAATTGTGCACATGGTGGTCCGTCAGTCCAACCAGTGGGTCTAGGATAGTCACCAGGTATTTTGCAATGTTGTAAGTCACTGAATTTATACTACTGACAATGGGTCTGAGGGGGATTCTTTGCTTGTGGATCTTGGGAAGTCCATAAAAGCAGGGGACATTCTCTCCAGGATATAACCCATGGTAAGTCACACTGTCAATTGTGTTATCCTTCTCCAAGTGTTTTAAGTATTCTGTTACTTTTTTTCTTGTAATTGCTGGTGGGGTCTCTTTTTAGTTTTTCATATGCATGTAGTACATCTAAAAGTGAGATAATCTTTTTGTGGTAGTCTATAGTATAGAGAACAACAGTACATCTTCCCTTTGCCCGCAGACAGAATGGTGATGTTCTCATCCCTGCTGAGGGATGTCAGAGCACTTCTCTCCTGGCTGGTGATGTTGGATGGTGGTGGTTAGAGATGGGCACGAAATGAAAAAAATAACATTTCAGTTTTTCATTTTTCATTGTGGGTCCATTTCGGTTCATTTTTGTTTTTCGTGATTTTTAGGGAAAAAATTCGTTTCATTTTTTCATTTTTGTTTTTCATTTTTACCCGCTTTTTGCGCGACTTAAAGCATTTCCGCATGTGGACGTCCCCCAAAGCCCCAGACCAGAGAGAATACACTAAAAAAAATGATGCTGGCAGAGACACAGTATAGACTAGGTATGCAGGGAGGCTGCAAAGGCAGCGGCAGGCATTGCCCAGGGCGTAAGGCAGCCACAGAGTGACTACACTTTGGGGCAGGGGAGGGTACTCACTGAGAGGTACACAGGGAGGCTGAAAGAGAAATCTCTTCTTTCTCTCCCCTAAGAGCCAGGCTGCATCCAGCAGGAACACAGAGATGCACACCTGCCTGCCTGGCCTAAAGTAATGATGAGTCGCAGAGACAGCAATCCCACACTAACTCCCACTGCAGACTGGAAGGAGAATAGGGGCTGCCAAAGCTTTCTATGCCCTCTGTGGCTACCACACCTACCCAGTCTGCAACCTGGGCATGCTATTGGTTGAAATTGTCCAAGAATTTACATGATCCCATCACATGGCTTGCATCCATCTTGTGGCTGGTATCCATTTTGTGTCACCCTTAAAGGGAAAAGAAAAAATACATCATGATGGGAGAAAGACAAAAATAAACGTTTTAATGACTGCAACCCCCTGGTAGGAAATAATTTCAAATAATTATCACTGTGTTTTTACAGATGTCCAGGGTGTTTTAATACCCAAGAAATCAATATTAGGCATCTGGGAGCCATTTTGGGTCAATGTCCCCTAACTCCCTTTAAAGGAAAAAAAATACAGCGATCTGAGAAAAGACATAAATGCACATTTTAAGGACCCCAACTCATCTGGTAGGTATTATCAGGCAGAATAAATAATTATCGCTGGGTTTTTACGGATATTCAGGACATTTTTTAACATTTAAAAACAGCTCATTTCATTGCGCATTGCCATTAACGAAAGCGAAACGTAACAAACCTAATTTCCATGGTTCTGGAACATTTTTTTTTTCGTTTCGTGCCCATCTCTAGTGGTGGTTGAGCATTGGAGAGTGCAGCAGAGACTTTTAGCCTGAGTAGTTCAGCTTTTGCTGCTGGCCGATTTTTGCCGTGAATGGCCAGTTCTGTAGCTGTGATGAAATCCACAAAAGGAACCTGTTTGGGTATGATGGCAAAATTTAGGCCTTTGGATAGGACCTCCCTCTCTGCCTGGGTGTGTTCCCTGTTCAAGAGGTTCTTCACCCATTTGTCCTTTACATCTCCTGCAATGGTCCCATCATCCTTCTTCCTCCTGCCAATTTCTTTTAATGACTGTTTCTGGGAGAGGAGAAGATTAAACTTCTTCATTTGCCTCTCTTTGCCTTTGTAGTACTGGGCCAGTTGTGCTTTCTGGACAAAATCTATGACTGCATCCAGTGCTGGTTTGGATAGGGTGGAAAGTAGTTCCTGGTGAATGTGCTCTTTTATGTGTTCCAAAGTGTTTAAGGTGAAGTGGACTTGTTTGATACATTGTCTGATCCTGTTCATCTATTTCAGACCAGTGTGACCTACTCAGACCATTGTTCGGCCTATTTGAGACCAGGGTGACAAGAGGTTAAAGTGAACTATAAATTGGAGGACTCTCAACTAGCTTTCCTCAGACTGATGAAGCTGGTTGGATGAGCTGTGAAATGTTTCAGTATCTCAAGAAAAAGAATTCCAGTTGCCATGACTCAACTTCCAGACACAGGTCTAAGGTCTGGTCATGCAGAGTGTGAAGTGAAAAGGAGGCAACAGAATCCAGAGGAAATGAATGAGATTTTGCCAGTTCAGAATGCAGGGGAAAATACTATGTTCATATGTTCTTTGTATTTTAAAATCCTCCCCAAAAAGAACACTAACATGGCAGAGGGGAAGTGAACACAATGAGAATGGGACTAAGGTAAGATCTTCCTATTGCATTTAGTTTCCATTTATTGAAAAGCTATTTCTTTTTTTCCACATAGAGTGGAGGGGGAGGCAAAATGCAGCCCTCCAGAAGTTGTGTCAAAGTTGTGACACTGCAGTCTCTGGCATTCCTCACCTTTGGCCATGTTGGCTAGTGCTTATGGGAGCTGCAATCCACAGGCCGCTGCCTTTATAGTGCATGCCCTGCAGTCCAACGTGTTCCCCTTACTGCCCTGAAGCATGCCACTGGCTGCTCTTTTATCACCAGTGTGGAGATAAGATCCAGCTGGCTTCACTATGCGAAAAAGAGGAGCACCCCTTTTCTATTAGGGAGCCAAATCTCTTGTGTTGGCACAAGGTATCATCTCCCTGCATAGACCAGTAGAGCAGAAGAATCAGCTCCAAAGTGCCTTCAGTATAGTACATAAAGACATATCCTTTGTCTTCCTAAGGATCTGGACTAGAGATTGGCTTTTCATTTCAGAAGTGGTCAGCTTCCAAAACAAAACATGGGAGCTCAGCTGGCATTCGAAACCAGAGGAATTAAATCAACCAATCCCTTTCCTTGCGCTGCGGTCACGTGGGGCTAAACTCCAGTGAGGAAGAAGCCTCTAATGTCATATTTCCTACTTCATGGTGCTGGCCAATTAGGAGCTGTGTGGGGAAATGCATCATCCCGTCTCCCTGTCTGATTGGTCAGAGCCAGGAAAGATGACCTCAGAGGCTTCTTCCTCATTGGAATTTAACCCCACTCGATCCCAGCGCAAGGTAAGGGATTGGTTGATTTTATTCCTCCGGTTATGAACGCCACCTGGGCTCCTATGTTTTGTTTCGGAAGCTGACCACTTCTGAATCCAAAAGCCCATCTCTAATCTGGACATGCCTCTAGGACCAAATTACTGCTGACCCCCTTTTGCACAAGAAGCTCCAAGTGGCAAAGGAAAGAAAGCATCATGAATTCTCTATGAACAATCTATCCTCTATAGATTGCGAGCCGCCCAGAGACCTTTGGGTAGTGGGCGGAATAAAAGCTATATAAATAAATTAAATAAATAAATAAATATAAATATTGTCTACAGTCTCCCACACTGAGACAATATCAAACTGTAGACAATATTAAATAAAATGGTTTAACTTAACATGCAGTGGCACAAATTCATTCCATTGATTAAACTCTGTTCAAGAAACCATAGTACTGAAGGAATTATCCTGCCAGAGGTGCCATCCATGATAGTGCCAAGTCACAACCTAGTCCAGGCTATAACCATTTCACCATCTAAACATACATAAAAACTCAAGAAAACAATGCTACTGTAAATATATCAAAACTCATGGGCACCCCAAGCTTGATATGACACAAGGTCATTTTCAACCCATCCCTCAAATCACCTCCAAAAATTGCCCCATTTAAAATTCACCAACTTTGATCAAACACATGCTTTTTATGGCTGTTTTTTTATAAGATGCCGAATTACCCTTGCCATGGAAATTTAGTGGTGCAATTTGTAGTGCAGGGGAGCCAACAAATGGGTCTTGAAGAGCAAAATTTACCCAAAGACCTGTGGGAGTTGACTGCCTCTATATTATACAATCAGTAAATTAAGTGTGTTAAAACCACAGAAAATATTTTCACATTTTATGCAACATGACGACCAAGGGCATCCAGTTCACCTGCAGAAGAGAACTGAAAATGCAACTAAATTGTGTGCATTGTCACTTTGTATATTGTCTTTGCTTTCACCTGATCATGACCCTTCACGTAGATGTAGATAAATATGGAGGACACAGTATGAATACTTCATGTCTCTGAAGCGGATTTTGATCCACAAAAGCTCTGATTTAAAAAACAAAGACCAAATACTGTGGCAATTAAAAGGGTGTTTTTTAATTGCCAGAGTATTTTGTCCTTGGTTTTCTTTTTTTCATCCCATACTCAACCTTTTTCCCTTTAGGATAGTGCTTTCCACCGCACTTGGGTCCCCAGATATTCCTAACTACAACTCCCAGAAAATCAAATTAGCATAACTAGTGGTGATGGCTTCTGGGAGTTTTAGTCCAGGAGCATCTGGGGCCTGAGGTTGGGAACCACTGCTTTAGACAGACTAACATGGCTACTGAGCCACAACCACAACCATAAAGAATCCCTTCTGTTAATTCCCTTTTACAAATATTCCCTTATTCACACAAACACCCCTTCGGATGCAAGCACAAGACACAGTGTTATAGGAAACAATATTTCAGTGTTTTAATTCTGTGTTTTAAACTGGTTGATTTTCAATTGTTTTATTGGTTTATTTCATCATAACTTGCTGTTCATTCACCCTTTCTTGCTCTACCTTGAGTTTGTTCTTGTTCTTTATTGGTTTTGACTTAGACTCAGTTATGTTTATTTGTTTGTTATAATGTATTGTTTATATCTATGTCTTATCAATGTTTGTGGTTGTTTTTGTATTTGTTAATTTTGTGAAAACTGCCCAGAGTGGCCTTTGTTGCTAGATGGTTGTGGTATAAAAAATCCAGTAAATAAATAAATAAATATCTCATGATTAAAAAAATCTTTTATGCAGCTTTCTAACCTGATCTGTGATATACAGCAGGTTATAAATGTTATAATAAATAAATAAATACTTCATGAGACTTCCAGTCCTATGTTTCCTTAGAGTAGGACCATGCTGTCCTTTGAAGTAGTATCAAACTGATGTACATAATTAGTGCAGATAAAGCTCTAGCAGGCTAATGACTTTCATCAAGGATAGCTAAAACAAATGTGTTGTAAAAAAGATGGTAGCTTTTAAAATAAGGAAACACTTCAGGTTGCAATCCTAAGTGCATCTCCCTAGGATTAAGCCCCTCTGAACTCAATGAAATTTCATTCTAATTAGCACTGCACAAGATTGTCCTCATAATCACTTTTTTCCTTCTTTGTGTCTTCAGTTACTTGTACTTGTTACATTCCATGTATATTTTCCACAACATTCTTTTTTCTCGAGGCTTCCATCCGACTAATTTGCCATCTCTGCACAAGGTGCCATCACATCTCTTTAACACCATCTGGCTTGAAATACCTGACTTGACACTTTAAAAAAAATCATGCTTGATTGTTGAGGGCTGGCCTTTTCCAGCATGTAATACATTCAACAGCCTTTCTATAACTTTCTGTTTCTATTCAGTATGCATAGCAGTTTCTGTCTATACTTTCCTAAAGACAACTCAGAATGTTTTCTTTGGCATACACTCTTGTTTTCACTGAGTTATCCAATTATGCCTCAAGCTTTTTCCCAGAGTTGTTACACTTAATTTAGAACCCACCAATGCATGAGATTAGTTCAAATGATCTTTCAAATGAGCATTACCTTGCTTTTGTCAACAGTGAATATTATCTGCCATGGGGCAACCCGTTTGCTGGGCTATCCAAGGATCCCATGGAGCTCTCTCCTCTGTGTCCTTTCAGAACTACTTGGCATTCTTCTCCAGCAGGCTAAAAAATAGTAATAACCTTGCCTTTTAAATGTGCTTTCAGTCAGCCTCTTACTTTGTGTTTTCATATTGGGAGGTGGCTGAATCTGTTTCCCTCTTAATTTTCAACCTGTGGCATCACATATTGGTAAAATGTCACCAAAACCAAGCAAAAGAACAACAACACCCATCCCAGTAATGGCCATTCCAGCACAAACATTACAGTATTTATTCCCGTCATCAGCTTGGTCTTCTTTATTATTTCATGTTTCTTCTCTCTATTATCCATGAAATACTCTTTTTACTCCTCAGTTCTGGACTTAGTCCAGCTTCTTTTGTTTTGGATGCTCAGAGGCACTACTCTTAGAAGAGTGTTCCCCAAATGTCTTGAACCACAGTATCTATCTTGCTCAACCAACCTCACTCTGATTTGGAAGAAAGTAACACATCAGAAGGGTATTGGGTTGAGGAAAGCAGCCTTAGCTGGGGCATGTTTCAATGATACCCTCTACCCTTCATCACAGCCTCATCCTGAGAGAACTTCAGTACAGTTGACTATTTATTGCTTGTAAACAAATGCATCTTGAAAGCACAAAACTCCTTGGATGCTACCAAGGAGTTTTGTACGGAAATACTCTCCAACCCATGCAGAGTCTTGCAATGTCCACTCCTATTTTGCAACTGGTGATGGAGGAAAAACTCCAAAAATGTAGTGGAGGGGATTTACAAACAAACAGATTTAGAATCATAGAATAATTGAATTGGAAGGCCATGAGGTCCAACCCCTTGCTCAAGGCAAGAATCTAAGTCAAAGAAAATCTGACAGTTGGCTGTCCAATTTTCTCTTGAATACCTCCGATGTTGGAGCACTCACTTACTGGGGAGGTAATTGGTTCCATTGTTGTACTGCTCTAATAGTACAATATTTTTCCTGATATTCAACCTAAATCTGGCCTCCTATTGTTTGAGCCCAATATTACATGTCCTTCAAACTGGGAGGACCAAGAACAGACACTACCGTTCTTCTGTATGACTACCTTTGAAAAGTCCTACCATGTTTCCCCTCAGTCAACTTTTCTCATGCCCAGTTCCTTCAACTTGTTCTCCTTTGGCTTGGCTTATAATCCTCTGACCATCCTTGTTGCCCTCCTCTGAACTTGCTCCAGTTTGTTGACATCCTTATTGAATTGCATAAGGACTAGCCAGAGCTGAATGCAGGGGAACTAATACCTCACTGGATTTGGAGATGACATTTCTGCCAAGGCATCCTAAAATAGCATTTGCTCTTTTTGCAGCCACGGTTTATATTCAGCTTTTGATCTACAATGATTCCAAGATCCATCTCCCTCAAAGTCTTAACAAGTCTAATATCCACCCACACATCTTGTAATTGTGCATTGTTTGTTTTCTCTCACTGTAGAATGAAATTCAACACTTATCCCTGCTGAATTTCATTCTCTCGTTCTCAGCCCAGTGCTCAAGCCTAGCAAGACCTTTTTGAATGTTGTTCCTTTCTGCCAAGGCATAAGCTATTCCACCCAATTTTGTGTCATCTGCAAATTTAATAAGTATTCCATCTGCTCCCTCATCCAAATCATTAATAAAATGTAGAAGAACTCTGGATCCAGAACTGAGCTCTGGGGTACCTCATTTGTTACCTTTTCTCATTTTGAGAATCCATTGATAAGCCCTCTCTGTGTATGATTTGTAACTGGCTATGTATCCACCTGTTTGTTCTTCCATCTCTTCCACACCTAGTTAGCTTGCTCATTAGAATATTGTGACATTTTGTCAACAGCTTTATTAAACTCACAATATAAAGTGTTCTGCTTATATGCCACTCCATACCACTTCAAGTAGTCTCTGGGCAGTTTATAGTGGGCTTTTTTTAAATTACAGTATGCAAGCAACGCATATACTATGTCTGCAGTAGAGGTGGGCACAAAACGAAAAATGTTTTGTTCCATTATTCATTATTCATTTCATTACGTAACGAAATGAATAACAAAAATTGTGATGAAATTGGAACAAACCGAACAGAACCACGAAAATTAGGTTCGTTACGTTTCATTTTCATTAATGGTGACACGCAATGAAATGAGCTGTTTTTAAATGTTAAAAAACATCCTAAATATCTGTAAAAACCCAGTGATAACTATTTATTCTGCCTGATAATACCTACCAGGGGGGTTGGGGTCCTTAAAATGTGCATTTATGTCTTTTCTCAGATTGATGTATTTTTTCCTTTAAGGGGAGTTAGGGGACATCAACCCAAAATGGCTCCCAGATGCCTAATATTGATTTCTTGGGTACTAAAATGCCCTGGACATCTGTAAAAATGCAGTGATAATTATTTGAAATTATTACCTACCAGGGGGTTGCGGTCCTTAAAATGTTTGGTTTTGTCTTTCACCCATCGTGATGTATTTTTTTCTTTTACCTTTAAGGATGACACAAAATGGATTCCAGCCACAAGATGGATGCAAGCCATGTGATGGGAACATGTAAATTCTTGGACAATTTCAACCAATAGCATGCCCAGGTTGCAGACTGGGTAGGTGTGGCAGCCACAGAGGGCATAAAAAGCTCTGGCAGCCCCCGTCCTCCTTGCAGTCTGCGGTGGGAGTTAGGGTGGGATTGCTGTCTGTGCAATCATTACTTTAGGCCAGGCAGGCAGGTGTGTGTCTCTGTGTTCCTGCTGGCTGCAGCCTGGCTCTTAGGGGAGAGAAAGAAGAGATTTCTCTTGCAGCCTCCCTGTGTTTGTGCGTACCTCTCGGTGAGTACCCTCCCCTGCCCAACAGTGCAGTGCAGTCACTCTGTGGCTGCCTTACGCCCTGGGCAAAGCCCACCACTGCCTTTGCAGCTTCCCTGTGTACCTAGTTTATACTGTGTCTCTGCCAGCATCTTTTTTTTTAGTGTTTTCCCTCCAGTCTGGGGCGTTGGGGGATGTCCGCGAGCGGAAATGCTTTAAGTTGCGCAAAAAGTGGATGAAAATGAAAAACGAAAAATGAAAAAATGAAACAAATTTTTTTCAAAAAATTCACAAAAAATGAAAACGAACTGAAATGGACCCGCAACGAAAAATGAAAAACCGAAACTCCCCCCCCCCCCCCGATTCATGCCCATCTCTAGTTTGCAGTATCCCCTCTGTCAGGGAGGGTGAAAAAGAGATCAGATTAATCTGCCAGGATTTGCTCTTAATAAATTCATATTAGCTTCTAGTTATAACTGCATTGTATTCTTCATACTTGCATAGTGACCTCTTTATAATCTGTTCCAAAAAAAAAATCCTGAGATTGTTTTCAGGCTGACTGGTCTTTATTGACTCTTTAACAGTCTCCAGCTGTAGTCCTGCCCCATCCAACTGCACCTCACATTTGCTTGGAAAAGTATAAACTATGTCTTGAGAGAAGACCAAACTGAAGTAGGAGCTGAACACTTCTGCCTTTCTTTGTCATCTGTTGCCATTTCCCCATACCCATTGGACAGCTGAGCCACTGTTTCTCTTCTCTTTCTTTTCCTATGCACGTACCTGAAGCATGCTTTTTTGTGGCATTGCACACCCCTTGCAAGCCTCAGGTCATTTTCTTTGCTTCTTGTCTCTATGCTTCCTTTATAATACCCTGGTCTTCCTTCCAATTCATATATGTGTCATTTTCATTTTCAGCTCCTCTCTGAGTTTTTTGTGAAGACACTTTGATCTTTTTAGCTGTCTTCCATTTTTTTCTTTTTGAAATTGTTTGTAGTTCTGGCTTCAAAATTTCCTTTTCAAGAAACTCCCACTCTGTTAGAATTTTCTGTTCTCAAAGCTCCTTGTTAGGATTTCCTGCCACGGGGACTTACATATCATCTGTTAAGTTGAGTTAAGGCAAGTGGACTTCTTTTCTTGAGATACTGAAATGTTTTGCTACTCATTCAAACAGCTTTGTCAGTCTCAGAAAAGTTAGTTGAGAGTCCTCCATTTTACAGTTCACTTTGACCTCATGTCACCACCACCCTCCAATGAGCTGGGCACTCATTGTACCAACCTTGTAAGGATGGAGGGATGAGTCAACCTGGAGTAGGCCACCTGAACCTGTCATTATCCAAAACCTCTGTGTCATGAGCAGACGTTTGACTGCAGTACTGTAGCGTAGCCACTGTTCCACGGGGCTCATTGCCCAAAATTTGGTTGCCTAGCACAGTAAACTCCATCTGAGATTTTGCACCATATGTGGAACACCTTCCTTACCATCTGAGGCTGCAACGGCTGGGCCTCTTCACTCTTGAACGACGGCACCTAAGAGGTGACCTGATTGAAGTTTATAAAATCATACACGGTGTGGACAAAGTAGATAAGGAAAAACTGTTTTCCCTATCACACAACACTAGAACTAGGGGGCACTCCATGAAACTTTTGGGTGCTAGATCTCAAACAATTAAGAGAAAGTATCTTTTCACCTAAAGGATCACTGGTCTATGGAACTCCATGCCAGAAGAAGTGGTGACAGCTGTCAGCCTTGACAGCTTTAAGAAAGGATTAGACAAGTTCATGGAGAACAAAGGTATCAATGGCTATCATAATGGATGCCTAAGGGCAATCTCCGGGTTGAAGAGATAGGCAGGATATCTCCAATGCCATTTGCAGGGAACCTTAAGCAGGTGAAGACATCTGCTTGGGAATACCCTGAAGCAAATGTTGAGCCACTGTGTGAGACAGAATGCTGGACTGGATGGGCTGTGGCCTCTTCCAACAAGGCTCTTCTTATGTTCTTATGTAATTTTTATTCTTGCTTGATCTAAATGGCAAGCAGTGGAAAAAGATGCTTCAGTTGCTGGTCTTGTGACCATTGCAGCTCTTCAAAACAACTCAGTTGAAAAATGTTCTGTCATATCTTGCTAACAGAATTTTTTATTATTATTATTATTATTATTATTATTATTATTATTATTATTATTATTATTATTATTATTATTATTATTATTATTATTGTTGTTGTTGTTGTTGTTGTTGTTGTTGTTGTTGTTGTTGTTGTTGTTGTTGTTGTTGTTGTTGT
>JAHTLZ010000204.1:91209664-91242866 GCA_023846285.1 Phrynocephalus versicolor | reverse complement strand
GTTGTTGTTGTTGTTGTTGTTGTTGTTGTTGTTGTTGTTGTTGTTGTCGTCGTCGTCATCATCCCAATGCAAGGATTGCTAGGAAGCATAATTTTAAATTCCCAGATAGAGAGTTATGCGGACAAAGTCTGGCCTTTCATCCCACACAATTTGGCCTATAGGATTAAAGAACAGACAAGGGCAGACTAAGGTGTTCTGCTGCCTAAGACAGAACAGCCAATGTTACTCCCCACTCTAGGTGCACTGTAACCCAACATCAGGCAAGTTTTCTCTCCAACTTAGGCAGTAATGGAATGATAATCGCAAAGAAAATATAAGTAGCTTCTGTTTCTGACACCCAAAGTTGGTACTAGTGACAGCTACTTCTGTTGCTTTATAGAAGGCTATTTTGTTTGTTTGTTTTATATACCAAATAATATATCAAGGCTACTCTAGACAGTTTACCACAGGACAAAACAATAATCAACAAATGGTGCCCCATATAAAATCGGTGGAAACCATATAGCTTAAACTTCAAAATGCAGCACAAACAAAGCACTAACATTGATGAAAAGCAGCAAAGATGTCAGAATCATTGGCTTACAAACTGTTAAAACTCTACATTCTGAGGATGGAAAGGCCCATCTAAACAACCTTGATTTAATAATATTTTAAAAGTGGCAAATGTTGGAGGCAGGTGAATATCAGGAGGGAGTTGGTTCCATAAGCATGGCTCAGCCCAGGAGATGAGTGAAGAGCTTGGAAAAGTCCTTTTTGGGCCCAGTGCCTTGGGATGTTGAGGGCTTGCTAGCTTATTTATTTATTTATTTATTTATTTATTTATTTATTTATTTATTTATTTATTTATCCCACCCCTCTGGCAAAGAGGCCACTCTGGACAGCTAACAGCATTCATCAAAATAAAGCCATAACCCACACAGACAGCATCTCATAAAAAGAAAAGATATAACACACCACTACAAAATTAAACATCTTAAAATTATATTAGCAGTAAGCATTGAGCAATTAAACACATCCATAATATGTCTGTGAAGATTCTCAGTCATCCAGCTGAGTTTATCTGGAAGTTGAGTCATGGCTACTGATGAAGCTGTTTGGATGAGCAGCGAAACGTTTCTATCTCTCAAAAAGAAGTCCAGTAGCCATGACTCAACTTCCAGACATCCATAATAAAAATATAACTGCACGTAGATGGTTCAAGGCTTCTAGTGTCCTGAACTACAGTACTCTGTGATCTCCACTTGCACCTCTTGATTTTCACTCACATAATGCCTGCCATTCTCTTATGTGGAAAAAAGGAAAATGCTGCATTAACCGGCAAGTGTGCAGGAAGGGGCTTGGATGGTTTGGTGCTATCCAGCAAAAGCCTCTGTTCTCTGGAACCCTCACAGCCTCCAGCATCTCCCTTCACAGAGATCACTGTAAAGTGGTTATATAAGTGATTGATAGGAAGGCCACGCCCATGTTTAAAACCTATCAGGTTGCAACCTACAAAAGGAACAATAAAAGGGGGGAAATACGAAATACATAAGTGTAGCACGCGCACGCACGCACGCACACACACACACACACACTGGAGATGGGGAATTGGCACTCTTGTCATTTGTTGTTGCCAACTCAATCCTTGAAGCGGGGGTGAGAAGGCTCTTCTAGAAGTTAAAATTTCCTGTGATCTTCAAAACTGCCTGAAACTCTATCTAGAAGGTGTCCCTGTACAAAGGGAAGTCAGCACAACTTATCAAATCTATTTTGGAGTCTTGCTCTGTGTTAAGTGCCCATTCCTTTAAGCTGCACAGGGGCTGCAAGCTTTCACGATCAGCGTATTTATTTCACCTTCTAAATGAAATCCAATTTGAAGCTATTAATATTAATGCACTGAGATAATTCTGATGATGAATTAATAAAACACTTGGCCTCTCAATATGCTGTTTGCTCTTGCCATTTAATGATGCTCTTAACTGGGGACGGGTGGGAGGAGGAGGCACAGAGAGAGAGAGAGTGGGTGGGGGGAAGAGAGAGAGTTCCACCAGGAGCTTGAAAATTAGAAGCCTCTTCATTGTTTTAGCTTGCTGCTTTAATGGCAATCGATGGCATTGATTTTGGACTAGAAAAGTATTTACTAAATCTTTACCGTATGCTACAATCCCTATTTAGATTCCTGAAGTATCGTTGGGGTGTTCCACTGGCTTAAAGTATTTTAATTGCTTGCAAGGAACAGAGACACAAATGTGAAAACCTGTTTTGTTTTGCTTTTTTAAAAGTACGCCAAATCTTTACCATTTGTTACTCTTCTCATCAATGGAACATTTTCCCCTTTTTCTTTTTTATCCAATAGCCATAAACTGTGGCATCATTTCAAGGCCAAAATAGTCAATACTCAGTGTGCTGACATTCATTTTTCTTTAAGAAAAAGCAGATGTCGTTGATAGTCTCATTATTTTACATGGACAAACCCAAGCTACTAAACCGTTTTGTTGAGATAAGACTAACACACCTACTTTATACTGGTAAAAAACACACTTGCTTCAAGATAGGGCTCTGAATTGCATATACCAATTTCCACCCTTTATTTGGCTATGAAGTCAAAAGACATAATAAAAGAGCAGGCTATGAACAGAGAATGCACTTGGACAATGTCTCATTCTCAGCAATTGTCTGAGCTTTTCTTGCTTTTGCTTCCATCTATATTTATCCCTCTATTTTTAAGCTTTATTTTAAGGTCTGTTCTTTTGCAGAAAACAGTGATAATAAATTCTTCAGAGCGTCCTACCTCTTCCAGGGACTCTTGGGCAGGAAATACACCATTTTGCATAGAATTTTTAATAAATAAGGGGGAGATATGACCGTAAAATATGACATGGCTTCTTGCCTACATGCTTTGAACTCCTCTATCTTTTAGGACCCCTTCCCAGTTCTGAGCTTGATCTCAAAGCCATGCTTGCTCCTAGGAAAATTTGTAAAATTTTAATTCCAACCGAAATGACCATCTTTCCTTTTTCCTATGCAAGCTAGATTGCAGACATTACATCGGTTGTGGCCATTCCAGAGAGAATTTTTACAAACTTTAATGACACTGCATTGTCTCACTCAGCCAACTCTCAGAAGCTTCATTAGACACAAATACATTACAGATAGTGGTGGTGGGGGGGGGGAGTGTTTTATTTCTTAATGGCTCTAAACCAGCTTTAAACCTGTCTTCTTGGGATAAACAAAAATACCACCATTTTAATATGTCTAAGTTTCAGTGTGCCTCAAGTTATGGTAAGTATAGTGTGAGTCTTTACACATATTTTTTAGAAGTTAATGGAGTCTCTCCAGGCCTCCAGAAGCTCGAGGCACACACTCCTGAGCAATCATTGGTGTGTGCGTGTGTGTGTGCATGTGCACATGTACGCACACACGTGCATACACATGTTAATGGATTTGCCAGATGTACACCAACCTGACATGCTTAGTTTACACAGTCTGCATCCATTCCCCTTCTAATTCATTGTGTTCCTATTTCAGTGCTGTGACACTCGTTTCTTCATGACAGTGTTGCTAGGAGAAACTGCATAAAGAAGCAGCAATATGTTAAAAGTAAAATCAAAGTTATCTTTAATTGCAGCAACTTTTTTGTCTCTTAAAACAGCTCCCTTTCCGATAGCCTTCAGAACAGACCACCCCTAACACAAACAGAACCTTTGCATGGACATCTTCTGGGGGCAGAAAAATTCCTATCTTTGCTTCTTAGACCAGACTGAAGACCCGGGGGGGGGGTTGACTGTCACCTGGCATGTGTCATGCTTGGCTGCAATATTTGACCAATGAACCAATACTGAGCTTGGGAAATGCTAGGCCTCTTCCTTGTCTCTGTAGTCCCCGGCAAACACTCATATGAAGAGAGGCACCCCATGCCAGCAAGAACACCCAGGTGGGGTCTACCAAGGTTTAAAGGTTGGGAAACTCTCATTTGGGGGAGTGACTCTCTGACAAAGGATGAAGCACGGAGCTTGGGTGTCTTGCAACCTCCATGCCCACTCATCACAGAATCTCAGGGGGTGTTGGTGGTCCTCTCCAAACGTTACCACCTGTGGAAGTTTGCCCAGCTCTGTGCCTTCCTTGATGTCAGGGCCCTCACCATGTTGAGACATGCATTCATAGTCCTGAGATTACATTACTGTAGTGCTCTCTTTGTGTGGCTGCTTATGAGGCTAATGCAGACACTTCAGCTAGTGCAGAAATCAGTGGCCAGATTATTATCTGGGACAAAGAGTTTCCAATATATTACCCCTGTTCTGTACGTACTGCACTGGCTCCCAATACATTTCTGCATTGACTTCAAGGTCTTAACAATTACATACAAAGTTCTAAACAGACCCCACCACCAAATGGGATATGAAACCATAAATAGTTTAGGACCTCGCTACCTGCTGGCTGCTCACGAACAGTAATGTCCAGACCACTCATTTATTTTTGTTAATGCCTATATTGTTTGAGATAATTTTTGTGTCTGTATTATGCTGTTGTTTGCTGCCCAGAGTAGCCCTTGGCTATATGGGTGGGATATAAACTAGAGATGGGTGTTTTGTTTTGCAAGGGGTCCGGTTTGGAAACAAAACACAGCAGCACAGCTGCCGTTCAGAACTTGGTCCCACCCACCGGAATGAAATCAACCACTGACTTATCTTCCTTTGGGTTGGTGGGGTGGAACTCCAACCTGGAAGAAGCCTCCGACACGTCATCTTTCCTTCTCCCTGGTGCTGGCCAATCAGGAGCTGTGCAAGGACATGCATCATCCCGCCTCCATGTCTGATTGGCAAGTGGCAGGGAGAAGAAAAGATGACATGTCGAAGGCCTCTTCCTGGTTGGAGATTTGCCTCACACCACTCATTATTTCATGATCTTCATTCCTTCCCTTGAAGGCCTGCTTACTTGCTTTTTAGTGGAAAACAGGATAAAATATAAAACATGAATTAAATCAATGAGTGGAAGGAAAATGACTTCCAAGCCTGTGAAGGGCAGAGGGGAGACCGCACTTGGGTTGAAAACTCGAGTGCTTGCAACTTGAGGTCAGGAGACAAGGTGTCTCAGGAACTCCAAGTCCCAAACTGCTTTGTTACCTATTGACATTTCCCGGCTCGCAGGATAAATGTGTGGCAGCTGACTCCATAGTAACAAACAACTTTGATTCTCAGAAGCAATACTATGCAATGCTAGGAGATTAATAGGCTCCAGAACATTTGTGGGTTAATAAGTTGAGCCTCTGATTTCTGCCATACATAGATTAACTGACACTAGGTGCTTAGAACAGACTTGCCATTGATGGCGTTTATAAACAGAGTTGGGCACGAATCAGAAAAAATGACAATTCATATCTTTTCGTGCCTCATCAAGTGTGATGTATTTGATCCCAAATAAGTGTATGATATTTTTCCCTGATTAATGAATCAATTCACTGATTTATTTAGTTCAGTGATATTTGGGTTCTGGATATCTGAGTTATGTACCCCCAAAGAGCCCCACCCCCATGAAAGTGCCCCACAGGAACCTAGAGACAGCAAACCTGCAAAATAGATTCTCTCATCTCTCCCCTAGAGTCTCTAAAAGTTTGAAGAAGACTGGGTTTCAGACATTTGAGGTATACTCTCACAATGCCTACTCATACACACACATACACGCACCAGGAAAGTATCCTTTAGCAACTGGCTTGGGGAAATCCAATCTTCATCAAATTTGGAAGGATTGCAGAGGAGAGTCAGAACACGCTTCTCTTCAAGTTTGGAGTCTCTGGGTCCCTGGTGAAAACTTTCCCAAGAGGGGATATTTAGGGTTGCATAAATTCAAGAACAGAAATCCAATGTTCACCAGACCTGGAGGGATTCGAGAGGATATCCTGGGGGAAAATTCCTTTAATTTTAGTTTATCTAGGTACCTTGGGGGCCACCAAATCAATGGATCAAAATTGCTAAAAAATCATCCATTCATATTAGCATTTATATTCATATTAGATCCATATGAATATAAATCAACAAATTAAGAATTTTTAAATGAAGTTTGCAATTCATTTTTTAAATTCATGCCTATCTCTAATAATAAACACTCCTTGCCAATATCTATGGCTATAGGTATGGAAGAGGCCACTAGGGACATAAGCTCAAAGGCAACACTCATCTCATTTTTCAAAACCCATGGGATCTCGTGGTGTGTGCGCGTGCACACTATATGTTTATGCTCACATAATTCAACATTAATTAAATATTAATAAAAATTATACTTGGTCACAGTCTTGGGCAATGTTCAGCTTGGTGGATCACAAGTTGGTCAGGCCTGGAATATAGCAAAATAGATGCTGGAACTTGTGTGAACTGGACTGCAAAAATAGCTCTGGCCTGGCCAGCACCTCTTTATTGTTAGGGAAATATGAGGCAATATATGTTGCCATGGGAACTAAATAATTGGTGGACTGCTCTCACCCATCCCTTCACTGGCCACCCATCCAGCTCAGGAATGTTGCAATCCAGTGTCTGGTTGAAAAGAAATAGATAGTCAAGACTGAGAACACAGAGCCTTGAGTTCCTTTTGGGAAAATCCGGCTGGATATAAATAAATAAATAAATAAATAAATAAATAAATAAATAAATAAATAAATAAGAAAGAGATGAATTTTGGAGGCCCTCTAGCTTCTCAGGCTACAGGTTGGCTCGCTACAGACCTGATATTCAAGACCAATGACCTGCCTGGCTGTTTGTGTGAATAAGATGTCCTTTGACATTTACTCAACCTGCATGTTGCTAAATGAACACAAATACCACAAAAATATTTTTCCTGGCAGTGGAAATCCAAGATAGGCATCTACAGTGCCCTGGAACATCTTCCTGATTGGATAACTGGTGTGTAGGTCACTACTAGGGATGGGCACCTTACGAAAAATGAAATGTTGTTTCGCCAGTTTGTAAGCTTACAAATCGTTCCTTAATGGAACAAGACAGGCAGCGTTTTATTACAAAATGAAATGAAACACCATTTTTTTCAATTTAAAAAAAACATTCCGGCCAAATTTGGTGCCTCTAGGACCCGGGGGAGCCATTTTATAGAGTAATGAATTGTTTTGTTGCTGTTTTGTTTCATTATGAATATTTAATCATTTTAAATGAAATGAAACAAAACAAAGGGGAAAATAAAATAAAATGAAAGGAAACACTATTTTTCCATTTCGTGCCCATCCCTGATCACTACCAGTTTTGTTATTGTTAGGGACT
This sequence comes from Phrynocephalus versicolor, assembly GCA_023846285.1. Taxonomy (NCBI): domain Eukaryota; kingdom Metazoa; phylum Chordata; class Lepidosauria; order Squamata; family Agamidae; genus Phrynocephalus; species Phrynocephalus versicolor. Next base: position 91,235,625 of record JAHTLZ010000204.1, on the reverse strand, counting down.
AGGGGCGTTTATACATGACCCCTAAACTCCGGGGCAAATGGCTCCCAGCTCCGGAGCTTAAAAATGTTTTCCCACCAGCTCCGGAGTTTACAGGCAATTAAGTGCGACCACGCCCACTTTAGTGCGTCCCAGCACACCTTTCAAGTACCTGCTCTCTGGAGGTGAAAATTCCTTGATGCGGTGTAACGATAGTGAGTGCGGGGCTCTCCTCGCTTCTGTTTGTTGTTTTTTTGGCTCCCGCCCCTTTAAGAGCTACTTAAGAGACTGGAATGTTGCTGCGGCAAGAGCGAGAGGCAGAACGGAGGTGAGCCACGTTCTTTTCTTCCTTTTTTTCTCTCCCTCCCCTCACGCAGACAGGAGCAAGGAAGTGCGGAGGGGTGGGGACACAGGAAGAGCGACAAGCCCCTAAGATCTCTGGTCCGAATTTAAGTGACCAGCGGATCTTAGGGGTCGTGTGATAAGGCTCTAAGTTTCTAGGGTAAGTGGGCTGTTCAAGGAAGACTTTATTGTTGCTACCCTGCAATGAGATCTCCAACATAGTATGTCCAATGCCACACTGACTGTCATAATTACCTATTTCAGTAAGGTAAAATTTAAGGGTGTTCTGTATTAATATTTTTTTAACCTTACTTGGTGCTGTTTCCCTTTCCCCATGTTGTCAGCTGTAGCTCTTCAGGCTGCATTTCCATAAGTTATGCAGTGAACAGGGCAACAATGCCACTAAACTGAATTGGACACTGATGCTACTGAGGGCAAATAAAGGCAATGGAGAGTGAGAGCAAGTGAGGGCAATGTAAATTTATAAGCAAACATATAGGAAGCCCAGAAAGAAATATTTAGTAAAGGAGTGTACTTCTAGCATTGGCTCTTGGTGCAGTGGTTAAACTGCTGTACTGCATGTAAAAGTGTGCTCATGACCTGGGGTTCAATCCCAGGTAGCCGGCTCATGGTTGACTCAGCCTTCTATCCTTCCGAGGTTCGTAAAATGAGTACCCAGCTTGCTGGTGAGGGGAGGTGGGAAATGTGTAACCCGTGTGATTAATTCTTAAAACACCTAGAGGAGGCACATCCAAACTATGCCCCCCCCGATGTTTTGGACCACAACTCCCAGAATTCTAAGCTTAGATTGCCAATGGCAAAGGACTGTGGGAGTTGCTGTCCAAAACATCTGGAGGGTCAAAGTTTGGACATGCCTGACCTAGAGAGTGCATGAAGTGCTATGGGGCAGTATATCCCCAGCATACTTCTCTTCTAGCATTGTCCCAAATATATTCAAACACAACCGAGTCTGTTTGACTGTGCCTGGAATATAATAAGCTACTAAGTAGCAGCACGGTGTTCCTTGTGGGTATATCATCCTATCTGAAAATCAGTTGGGTCTTGTCTTTTCGTTAGATCTAGTTTTCTATCTTTTTTTTTTAATGGAGAAGAAGTATGCCCCCACAAAGCACGTCCCTGTAATCGGTGATGTGTATAGAAGTCTTCCTCCCTGCTTTTCAGGATGATGAAAAGGACAACGCCGATCCGTGTCTAAGTCAGAAGAATCTGATAGGATGTCAAAGCCTTTGGCAGAACATAGATTGACTTAATTCTTTCAATAATGAACTTTGGTCCACAGCATTTAACAGCCACAAGAGGGAGAAGCCAAATATAAAAGAGAAAATCTCCTTGTTCAGGTTATCTTGACTCTGCTGCAGGCAAAACGTAGAAATATATATATTTTTAATCGAGATTCTCTGCAGCAACCCTTCCCCAAATGCCAGTATCCATCACCGATGACTGGATCAATAGCTATGTTTTTGCCCCAGTCTCCTACGAGAGATGGCATGCCATCTCTGACAGACAAATATCACAGTTAAGCAAAGTATCCAGCCAGACCTAGTAACATTTTTATTGATTTTTGTTGTGCAAATAATGTCTTTTTGGGCTGAATAAATGGCTTTGAGCCAAACAGTCATTGTTTATGATTCCAAAATGCAATAAAAGGACAGGAAATATATTACAGCCAATGTCTCAAGGCACACAACATAATCATCCTTTGGTGGTGAAAAACTATCCGGCTGAACCCTTGAGTGCATATTTATCCATGCTTAAAGGTACCTGTAGGACTTGCAAATCTTACACCAACTGTCCTGTTAGGAAACAGATAGCATTGCCCTTTAACCTCCCAAATCATGACCAGGGGGTGGGGGGAGCATGGTGAAAATCAATACAAAGAAAACACTTTATTATATTCCCTTTAAATGAAATATCAGACTTCCTGCAGCTGCATTAATATGCTTTCCAATAGCATGCCTAGATTCCCTCCCCACCAAGACAACAAGGTGAAGGATTTCCCACCGGCAATTTCATTTTAATTCCAGCAATTGTAAAGCAAGATCTTTCTACTATGATGCCTTAATGCTATTATAATTGTTATTATTATGCTTCTACAGAAGCTTTCCCTAATTAGGATCTGTGACCCCCTCCCCTCCCCCCACAGCCATCCCAGCCAGAAAAAAATTAATAATTAAGGGGATGGTAGGTCAAAATATCTGAAAGGACCTAAACTGGAAAAGGCTGCTAGGTAGTTATTACTTGACAAGGTGTGTTCATAAGGACCAAATACAAAAAAGGTAAGTCTGTGCCCTGAGCAACATGCAGTCCACGAGATCAGGAAGCCATCACATGCCCTCTTTGCCATACAACGTTGGCCGTAGCATTGTACACTGTTGATTCAGAACACAAGCCTAAATCCAGCTGCTTATCTCCACTACGGAAAAATCCCTGAATCTATTGCTCAAGGCTAAGGCCAAGATGTACGCAAAATTCATTGATTCCATGGATCTCTTATAGCTGGGATTGTCAGCTGGATTTAAGTCTGTGCCCATTTCTGCATCCATACTTATCTTTGTGTTCCTTAATTAACTTAGTCACAGCAACAAATGAGGCTACTCTAGAGACACATATCTAGGCAAGAAAAAAAAATATCTAAGCAGAATACCTGCAGACTTACAAAGAACTGGGCTGCCAAAACACGTTTCACACACAGCTTGTGAAATATTTTCAAACGTTTTTAAATTAGCAGCTCCATAATGCAGTCTAGTGACTGGATATTATTTAAACACATTTTTCTTTTGCTTCTTCATTTTCAGTTAAGAAGAAATAAACAGCACCAAGCTAGTATTTTTTTAAAGGCTAGCAAAAAGATTTCACTCCCCTCTCTGTGTATGGAAAATATCAATAATTCAAATACCTTTCAGAAAAATTTAAGGATATTTATTCTCTTTTTTTTGAGGAGCTGGCTATTCAGCTGTAGGAACATGCTACAGCCATCAGCTGCTTACTTGGTTTCTGATGCTCCTCTTCAACGTAAATGCCTGGGTAATTTCCAGTGGAACCTCTGGCTACATATAGTTGGTGGGTTTTTTTTAAGGATCTTTATTAAGAGCAAAATAAAAAATATATCATCCTAAAGAGAAGCAGCTAAAACAAAAGTCTCCAGCTTCATTTTTAGAAGCAAGACTGCTCAAAATATTCAGACCCATACTACTTACATTACTAAATAAGGGCAGATGGAATACTTTACAATCAATATCAGCTGGTATGAAGATTTTTAGACAAGGGTTAGCCAAAGGAAGGGATGGGACTTCTGCTGAGTACTATAAAAAGAATATTCTCCCCTAAAATGCATACACATTCACACACATTTTTCATCAAATTTAAATCCAATAAATAAATAAATAGATAAATAAATAGATAAATAAATAGATAAATAAATAAATAAATTTCAGTTTCATTTACAAGTTAAAATAATTCCAGGCAAAAATCAAAGCAAAAGAAAATAAAAGACAAAAACATGTGGCACCTTAAAGACTATTATATTTTAATGTTAGTTTTCATGGACACATCCAGTTCTTCAGACATACACTGTAGAAGCAGAATAATAAGTTAAAATAATACTCCATTCAAGTCCATTCAAAGGATTCTTATTTACTCAGATATACTTCCCTTATTCAAAATTTGATTTTGGCACTCCTTATACATAACAATCCCAATTCAAATGCAAACGCTATATCAATCCCACCTTGTGTCTGTGCAGTTTACTCAGGAGAAGACAGACCATGCCATAATCCCTGTCCTTGGTGATATAGAACAGCAAATTAAATGTTTGCAAGGAAATAATGCATAAATCTAAGTAGCCAGAAAAGGTGACTTCATAAACTTCCTAGTTTCCTGGCATGGTAACCCTCTTTTCCAGCATAAAGTACAACAGTACAAAATGAAGAGTAATGAAAAAAATGAACACAGGATTTTAAAAAAAAATGCAGGCTTGATCAACTAGCAAAAAAATACTTTCCCCCACAGTTGAGGTTTTGGATTCACTGGGCACAGGATCTTTACACTTCTACTGTGCCCATTCAGAACACAACCAGTTGCATCTAGCAGCTATCAAACAGTTCTAATTAGAGATGGGCACGACTTAGCGGTATTTTCGTTTTCGTTTTCATTTTTTCGTTTTCGTTACGTAACGAAACGAAAACGAAAAATGGTTCAAAAATGGACCGAAAACGGAAACGAAACGACTAATTTCGAGCCAATTTTCGTTTTTCGTTACTGGAAAAACACATAATGGAGCTAAATGGGGAGAAACGAAAAAATTTTCGTTTTCGTTTTTGTTTTTTCGTTTTTGTTACGTAACGAAACGAAAACGGAAAATTTTGAAATTAGGTCACGAAAACGGAAACGAAACAAAACGGACCCTAGCCGAAAATGAAAACGAAAATGAAATTTTTTTTCTGAGTCGTGCCCATCTCTAGTTCTAATAAATGCCACGCCACCATAACATTTACCAGTTTTCATCAAGCTATGCACCCATATATTGTGGATAGTGCAAGGGAAAAATACATATGAAAGTCCAACAAACACAAGTCCAACAAACACAAGTCAAGAATGTTGGCTTCAAATCACTCCCCCGGTGGCTATTGAATGGATTTTCTCCCACAAGACAACAACCAAAGCTCTGCCATTCCCCACCACCCCCTCATTGCTTTCCTCTGTCAATTAAAGGTCCTATATGGCTAGGAAGAGAGGTTACACAGAAATGTGGAAGCCCCCTTCAGATTTGTCTCATGGAAGACAAATTTTGGAGGGGGGAAATGGAAATTTGATTGAAGGAAGCATGAGATATCAGAGTATGGTAAATGCAGTGAATGCTTTTTCAGGAGGAGTTGGTTTCTATACTTCAGAGATTGCAAAACACCATAATATGACATGAAGAGAGAAATGCTCATGTGATTTTTTTTAAAAATCCAGCTCTTCAATCTTTCTGATAACCATTGCTCCATGAGTTTACCCCCCCCCTCTCTCCCTCTCTCATAATTTGGATACCCTTTAATGTCAGTTTCCTCTCAGGTTTCACAAAGGGTTAATCTTAACAGAATAAGCCCCCTATGGGGAGAATGTGGCAGGTCAGATCAAATCAAATAATGCTTCCAAGACCTGATTGCTAGAAATGGGGAGGAACTCCTTTACCTTTTGGTGAATCCTGGCAGGTAGAAACATCTGACAACTACAAAATGTGGCTTCACTAGGTTTCCGTCTAAGAGGACCAAGACTACTATCTGAGATAAGCAGAATAACAAGAGATTTGATTCCATGCATGGCCAGGTTGCATGTCATGTAGGGCAACCCTAACAGGGTTTTCAAGGAATGTGAGATAATTAATAAGTGGTTTTACCAGTGCCGCCAGCACCCAAGTGACTGTCTATGGCCATGCAGAAATTTGAACCTACTCTATTTCTCACTCTATCCTCTACGTCACACTATTATCCAGATGGTGATGCTGATGATTGCATGCAGTCTTGTCAATTCCAGTGGATGGTAAACTTTTCCAGAGTTTCCTAAGTAGAGTATACTCACAGGTGGTTTACCATTCCCTTCTTTTGGAAGTGCCTTGTGGAACTGTGCAACTTGCCCAAGGCTGCACAGAGTGGCTCTTCTCCCATCCGACACAGTGAAGAATTGAATTGCCAATTTCTGATTCCTCAGCCAGATATCTAAACCACTGAGTAACCAGCTAACCTCATCCAGATGGTATTGTCAGATTTGGGAGTTTGGATCTGTCAGCACATCTGTTGGGCTTGGACCAGAATCAGACTTAATAAAATTAGAGAAATGTCTTTACAAATCCAAACATAGGCCCAGTATTCCCTTATGACTCTCTAAATCACAGAAAGCCAACTCTGCATGTGTGTCCATCAGCAATGAATAGCCCTGGTGAGGGCAATGGAAACTGAAGTCTAACCGTATGTGGACCTCCATAGTTGACCATCACCTCTATACTCCTGCCATATACCAATGTTGCCAAACTTGTGCTACTGTGGGAAGAAGGCAGTAATGTATTACTGAGCTTTTAGCACTGCCCCTAATATTTCCAAAATATTTATATCTGAGACCCAGCTAGTGCAATCAAGGAAAAGAAGAAATGAGGGTATTCCCATGTAGTATCCTAGGTTGATCTAAAAACTAAGCTTAACGTCAGAATAAAAATCATCTCAAAAGGAACTGCACAGAGACACAACAGTACATGAGTACCATCAATTTGAGGAACCCCAATCCAAAAGCTGATGTATTTCATTAAAGCACCACACCCTCATGTGGATAAAAAAACAAACCTCCTTTCCCCCCAGTACTGCTTGCTTTGAGATTTGTCTCTTGACCTGGAGACCTGGGGAAGAACTGTTGTTTTGTAGTTCAGCTGATCCTCTAAATCGGGCAGCTTTAGATATGACATGTGATGCCATGCAAATACATAGGGATGGTCCATAGAGAAAGCCAATGTGGGAATACTAGACTTGGGAGAACCAGATTGGTACCCTCATTGAGACATGAGCTGCACTAGGTGACCTTGGATCAATCTCTCTTGCTCAGTCTGACTTACCTCACAAAGTTGCATTAAGAATGTAAAGTGAGGAAGACACCCTTATACCACTGCCTTGAGCTTATTATTATCAATATTTATTCAATTTATTTATTTGATTTATATACCGCCCATCTGACGGGAAGCCACTTTGGGTGGTTTACAGGACAAAACAGACTATTACAATATGTAACAGTACAAAATCATAATAAAACAAAAAAAGTAAAAATATAATTAAGTCAAACATCACTCATAAAAATCAGAGATAAGACAGACTAATGGCAGACAAGAACAAGTCAAAAAGAGTGGAGCAACGAAACAATCAACAACCAGGGAAAGTAGATTTAAATAACCAAGGTTTTAATCATTTTTTGAGGTCAGCAATGTGGGGGCCTGGCAGATCCCTGATGGGAATGGTTCCACAGTCTAGGGCAGTGGTGGCAAACCTTCGGCACTCCAGATGTTTTGGACCACAACTCCCAGAATTTCAAGCCTGTATTGCCAATGACAAAGGACTGTGTGGGTTGTGGTCCAAAACATCTAGAGTGCCAAAGGTTTGCCACCACTGGTCTAGGGGCTGCCACTGAGAAGGCCCAATTCCTTGTTGTTGTCTTGCAGACCTCTCTCGGTGTCGACATCCTCAGGTGACCTGCTTGTGATGTGCAAGTGACCTGGGCAATACTCTGGGATAGAAGCTGTTCTGACAGATAACGAGGTCCCGAACCTTTAGGGCTTTGTATGTCAACATTAGAACCTGGAAGTCTCTTAGATTAGAGCAGTGGTTCCCAACCTTGGATCACCAGATGTTCTTGGACTAAAACTCCCAGACGCCTTTACCCCTAGATGCTCTGGCCAGGGTTTCTGGGAGTTGCAGTCCAAGAACATCTGGGCAACCAAGGTTGGAAAGGACTGGGTTTGATAATTTAATTTTACCAAATAAATTGATTTGACCTTTCCAAATAATCAAGGATGTCTATGAATTGGTCCATAATGCACAAATTCACTCTGAATACAGGGTAATCATTTTGCTTATTCCCCTTCTTTTAAAATGGCCTTTCCTCCAAACAAAAGGGAGAAGAAGAAATGGAAGAGAAGGAAAAAAAGAGTCTCCAAACCAAGTTGTTTCTTATTTCATGTTTGTACTTCAGCTTTTATTTATTTTCTCACCCACCACCACCTTTCATGAATCCAGGTACAGATGTCAGAAGCAAAACAGAAAAACTGCCACTTTAGATGATGGGAAGCCTTTCTATAAGACTTAACCCACCAGAGTGTTGGGGCTGCGACATGAAGATAATAAAGAGATGATTGCTGCAAAAGAAAATCACTTCTTCTAAGGAAAAGAGAGTTAGATGGGTTTCACCCGCCTTCTCATTATCAACCAACAACTACTGCAGGTATTTCCTCTTGAGTATATGAGCAATGTTCCTGTTCTCTCTCAGGTCAGATCCTCTGCCCCACCTCCCGCATCTTCAAGCAAGCTGATGGCAAAACAAAGAGGCAAGCATAGATGCAGCTGGAGATGGACTAGTCAGTTATGATTTCAAACCAGCAACATCACGGGGCAGTCGTGTACTGCTCAGCTCAAGTCAAACTAGGCTCACATCAAGGTAACCTATGCTAAAGGATCCAACTCTTACACTGAAGATGGTTTCCGGTTAGGGTCATTTTTAAACTTCTTTTGAAATTCTTCTGGTTTAAGGTTTAAGATTCCTTTGGGGTTTTAGATTGATTTTGCAGGTCATTCTGGAAGCTGCCTTAGGACAGCTAGGTCTCAAAAAGCAGCTCTGAACAAGCATGCATAAATAAACGAAGAAAACAAATGAAAGACAAAGGATCTTTCCAGGCATGAGAAAGAGGGTGACTACATGGGCATTTAGCCTGCTGTTTGTTAGATTCACTCATAACTGGGGGAGTGAAATCACCTACAGTTCTTCCAAACAATTCCTATCCACACCTTTCTGGGTCCCTGTCAGGGGCTTCTACCTTTATGGTGCATGCAGGATTGCTCCGTTTTGGTTTGTTTCTAGTGCATGCAATCATCGGATTAAACCAAAGAGAAGTTCCTGCTTCACTTTCCCCATATCAGTAGTGGTTTACACTGCTAACATAAGCACTTCATGATATGGGATATCTGGAAATTTTAAAACAACATATTTCAGCTTTGTGGAACATATGGAGGAAGCACGTTTTTAAAAGCCAGTTACGGCAGTGCTGATGCTTTGTATATTTTAAAGAATTTATGACAAGGGTGAATAATTTACCAAAATGAAAGGAGCAATGTACCTGCCCCCAGAAGCCCACATCACTGCCACCACTGTGATGTGGTAGGTGTGGCTGGGCTGGTGGCTGAATCTGGAGGCAAGTGCAACAGCTCAACAGGTCAAAAAGGAACTGGCGTGTTTTGCTGCATCATGGCACCCTAAATTAGATATGGGCGTGGGGCTAAATTCCAACAAAGAAGCAGCCTCGGGCACGTCATCTTTCACTCTCCCTGGTGCCGGTCAATCAGGAGCCGTGGAGGGACATGCATCATCCTGCCTCCCTGTCTAATTGGCCAGCGCCAGGGTGAAGGAAACATGATGCGTCGGAGGCTTTTTCCTGATTGGAATTTTGCCCCGTGCTACCAAAAACAAGGTAAGAGACTGATTGATTTCATTCTGGAAGGTGGACCCCAGTACCGAACAGCAGCTGTTCTGCCATGTTTCATTTAGGAACTGGACCCCTTCCAAAATTAAATTCCCATCTCTACCTGAAATATATGTTTTCCTGGACTGGCAAGAAGGGAGAGGAAACTGCTATAATTTGAGTGGAACAATGGAAAGTGTGATACCATGTGAAAGGTGCATGTGACCCATGAAATGTTTGTTCCCAATCCTATAATTATATAAAGCTTTTCCAAGCTTTTAAAACCCCATGCATTCTTTAAAACAAAACAGATGGAAACACTAAAGGAAAGGGCCAACAGTACTAATGACAAAACCCATCCAGATGAGTGAAAGAGGAAGGCTTCGTGGTCTTACTAGAAAAAATCTGGGGGGAAAGGGGGTCCTCTGCATATCAAAAGACAGGTTGTTGCAGGGGCCACTAGAATGAAAGCCTTGTTTCATGCTGCCATTAGAGATTGGCACGAATCGAAAAAAAAATGATGTTTCAGTTTTTTTTCATTTTTCATTGTGGGTCCCATTTTGGTTTGTTTCCATTTTCCGTGATTTTTTTGGGAAAAAAATGTTTTGTTTTTTTGTTTTTTGTTTTTCGTTTTTACCCGCTTTTTGTGTGTTTTAAAGCATTTCCGCGCACGGGCGTCCCCAACGCCCCAGACCAGAGGGAAAACACTAAAAATAAGATGCTGGGAGAGACACAGTATAGACTAGGTACGCAGGGAGGCTGCAAAGGCAGCAACGGGCATTGCCCAGAGCATAAGGCAGCCGCAGAGTGACTGCACTGTGGGGCAGGGGAGGGTACTCACTGAGAGGTACGCACGCACAAAGGGAGGCTGCAAGAGAAATCTCTTCTTTCTCTCCCCTAAGAGCCAGGCTGCAGCCAGCAGGAACACAGAGACACATATCTGCCTGGCTGGCCTAAAGTAATGATGAGTCGCAGAGACAGCAATCCCACCCCAACTCCCACAGCAGACTGCAAGGAGGACGGGGGCTGCCAAAGCTTTTTATGCCCTCTGTGGCTGCCACACCTATCCAGTCTGCAACCTGGGCATGCTATTGGTTGAAATTGTCCAAGAATTTACATGATCCCATCACATGGCTTGTATCCATTTTGTGGCTGGAATCCATTTTTGTGTCATCCTTAAAGGGAAAAGAAAAAAAAATACATTGTGATAGGAGAAAGACAAAAACAAACGTTTTAAGGACACCAACCCCCTGTTATGTAATAATTTCAAATAATTATCACTGCATTTTTACGGATGTCCAGGGTGTTTTAATACCCAAGAAATCAATATTAGGCATCTGGGAGCCATTTTGAGTCAATGTCCCCTAACTCCCCTTAAAGGAAAAAAATACAGCGAGCTGAGAAAAGACATAAATGCACGTTTTAAGGACCCCAACCCCCCTGGTAGGTATTAGAGATGGGCACGACTCAGCGAAATTTTCGTTTTCGTTTTCGTCTTTTGGTTTTCATTAGGTAATGAAACGAAAACAATTTTTTTTCTAAAACAAAACGGAAACGGAAACGAAATGAAAATTTTTGCCGTGTTTTTCGTTTTCGTTGCGGCAGACACATTGAACTAAAAAGAATGCTAACGAAACAGAAATTTTTCATTTTCATTTTTGTTTTTCGTTTTTGTTAGGTAACGAAATGAAAACGAAAAATTTGCGGAAAACCCCAACGAAAATGAAAACGAACCAAAACGGACCCCTAAATGACCAAACAAAAAATGAAAGACAATTTTTTTGAGTCGTGCCCATCTCTAGTAGGTATTATCAGGCAGAATAAATAATTATTGCTGGGTTTTTACAGATATTCAGGATGTTTTTTTTTTAACATTTAAAAACTGCTCATTTCATTGTGTGACACCATTAATGAAAACAAAACATAACGAACCTAATTTTCATGGTTCTGTTCAGTTTGTTCCAATTTCATCACAATTTTCATTATTCATTTTGTTACGTAATGAAATGAATAATGAATAATGGAATGATTTTTTTCTGTTTTGTGCCCATCTCTAGCTGCCATTGTTGTGATCTCATACAACGAGGACATACAAATGAAAGTTTCTGTCAGCTGTCCCATGGTCTAATAGGTACCTCTTGACTAGTGATCTGCAGTTGCTGTGGACATTCGAGGTAAAAAATAGTTGAGTTTTAAAGATTACTGGTATCAGTAAAGTATAATGCCATCAGTGTCATATTAATTCCCTGTTTCCAGCCCTCCTAGTAGTAGTAAAAGATAGCCACATTTTCTCACAAAAATATGTACTGAAGTAGAACATGGGTGAGAAACTTTGGCCCTTAGATTTATTTATTTATTTATTTATTTTAATACTTATATACCGCCCATCTTCCGGGGCAACTCCAGGCGGTTTACAACAAAATGAAAACAATAACAATAATAACAAACTAAATAAAACATCATAATAAAATTACAAAAAGGAATCATTGGCTAGATGGCGGGATAAGGAAAACAAATTTGCAGTCACCAAATGCCTCACACACACAAAAAAAAACAGTTCTTAAGGCTTTTTTAAAGGCTGGCAGGGACTGTGCAAGGTGCAACTCACTCGGGAGATGGTTCCATAACACAGGACCAGACACAGAGAGGGCTTGGTTGCATGTCACCGTTTTCCAAGCTTCCCTGGGCGTGGCCACTCGAAGTGAGAACACCCGTGACATTCTGGTTGGTCAGACCCCAGTTGATCTTTGAGAGATTCGCTCTGCCAGGTATTCAAGTCCAAATTAAAACCAGGACCTTGAATCTTATTTGGGAGGCAACGGGTAGCCAATGCAAGCGAGTCAGTACTGGGGTGATGTGGTCAAATCAAAGCACACCCACCAACAGTCTGGCCGCAGCATTTTGCACCTGCTGAAGCTGCTGAATAAGAGTCAAGGGCAACCCCATGTAGAGAGCATTGCAATAGTCTATTCTTGAGATCACAAGCACTTGCACCACCATTCTCAGGGAGTTCTCATCCAGATACGGACGAATCTGGGCAATCAGCCGAAGATGGAAAAAGGCGGTCCTGGACACGGAAGCCAGCTGGGCCTCCATAGAAAGAGCTGAGTCCAGGACCATGCCCAGATTCCGGACACTGTCTGCCAGCTGGAGGGAAACACCCTCCAGACTGGGGAGAGGGCCTCTGCATCCGGAAGAGGGAGCCCCAAAGAACATAACCTCAGTCTTCTCTGGGTTGAGTTTGAGTCTGTTGGTCCTGGTCCATTCTATGACTGCATCCAGGCAAAAGTCAAGGGGCTGTACAGCTTCAATTGCAGAGATGGAAAAGGAGAGATAGAGCTGTTTGTCATCAGCGTACTGGTGGCAAGCAGACTCCAAATCGCCTAATGACCTCTGCCAATGGCTTCACATAGATGTTGAACAGCATGGGAGAGAGAGCTGACCTCTGTGGAACCTCACATGGGAGCATCCAAGGAGCCGAGAACTGCCCCCCCAAGCTGTACACACTGGGGACGGTCCCCCAGGAAGGATCAGAACCAGCTGAGCACAGCGCCCCCGATCCCCACCCCGGAGAGCTGGTCCAGATGTTTTTACCTACAGATTTTACCAACCCCATTCAGCATAGTCAGTACTAAAAGGTGTGGGAGTGGTGATCCAAATGGATTGGAGGACCACAGTTGTGCTGTTAGTCTGAGAGAATGCACGAATGGCCCAAGACATAGTCACTCCTGAGGAGGCAGGGCCACAAATATGCTCATAGAGCAGGGTACAGTAAACACTGGATCAACAGAGAACCTCTGTAGACAACAACCATGATGGCAAGAATATGCTGGGCTTCCATATTTGTGTGTACATCTTCTATTTACAGGATGTTATTTTGTGATGTTAGTATTGAGATACAAACATTGGAGGGGGGAGTTCCTCCTGGATTGACATTTCCATCCTGATGATTGGTTGAATAATATTTGATTGCCACATGCTGTCTGACATTTTTGAGATTGGTGAATCTCCTCTGATTCCATCTTCCTGTACTTGTGAGTTGGGACCCTTTGGAAGGGAATTCCAAGAACAAACCATCTGTCCTCACAAAAAAATTATTCCTTGCTGAATGTATGCACCTATTTAGATGCAGTCCTATCAATTTCCATTTCTTTTATTAGGAAATGATAACACTGCCTTTGTCAGTGTTACTGAGTTGGAGCAGACGGGAGGAGGGAACATGCCTGGTTGCTCCTTTTGAGATGAACTGCATGTTGGCCGTACCACCCACTCCTGGCCTTATTTGCAAGTTTTACTTTCAGTATCAGGATTTAAGAGCAGCTGAAATCCATGTCGGTGGCATGTAACAAATAGTTGTATGGTGACCCATCTCATCTAAGCATATGCATATGTAAGATTTTGGAGGTGATTGTATTTGGGGGAGGGGAAGTCACTGAAAAGTCTGTGCCACTAGGAAGGGAGGGAAAACATTCAGCCAAACTATTTGGAACAATATTGTCATAGTAACCTATTCCTTGTGGAGTGTGATTATAGGAACTGGGTAGCAAGCGAAGAAGCAGTAGCAAGAATTATTTTTTTTCTTCAGGGTTATCTAGCTTTGAAAGGATCATGTTCAAACCCTGAAGAGATAAAAGCGAGACTATACAGAATGTAAGCCGGACTGTTAAGCATTTCCATATGACAAACTTCTCTCTAGAGATCTGACCTGCCTGTAGATTCCCCAGTTTACAGATCTGAAGGAACCAGACCCACCCGCTCCTGCCCTGAAGAGAGGAAACTAACTCTGGCTTGCTTTTGAAAACTCGTTTGAAATTCTCTCTAGAAAAAAAATGCCCTCAATAATAATAATAAAAGAGAGAGAGAGCGAAAATATATCCATAAAAATTCAAAAGAAAGGGGGGGGGGAACCACACAGACACCGTCAGCTGAGGTTTTAGAAACCTTCTCTTTAGATACAACTATAAAGAGAATATTGTGTGTAGACATTTCTGAAGAAAAGTCATGGCCCTCTTTAGAAGACAATCCCTGTCCCTCTATTGGCCAGTAATATCCACTGGCATCAATTATTTTGTATACAGTTTATAGCATACAAGTGGCTCCCTGGATATCCATATGCTCTGGATATCAAATGTGAACTGAATACAAAAGTGAGGGATTAATTGGAGGCTTCCCTCACAAGGTGGCTATAAACAACAGATCTAGGGAAGAGCTGGAATAACTACTGAATGTAGTTATATATATATAGTCCCTTATCTGTCTGTCATATAGTTGTGTATGAATGTCCTTCAAAATTCTCCATCAAGTTTGTGGGTACAGTAAAGCAAAAAGCATTGTGTGCTGCTTATATATTGCCCCATTGCATTTAAAGCACTCTCTGGCCTGTTTACAATTTAATTATTCAGGGTACACATCCCACTGGGCACTCATTTTATCACACTTGGAAGGATTGAAGTTTACCATGAGCTGGCTCCCCTCCCACCTCACATTCATGCTAGCCGTGACCGACTCTAGGGGCAATGCTCATCTCCATATTCAAGCCAAAGAGCCAGTGTTGTGCAAGTCCATGGCCATGTGGCCAGCATGGCTGTAAGGAAACACTGTTTTTACCTTCCTGCTTTTTATGGCAGTACCTTTTTATCTACTTGCATTTACATGCTTTCGAACTGCTAGGTTGACCGGAGTTCAGGTTAACAGCGGGAGCTCACTGCACTGTGAGGCACCCAGGAATCGAACCGCTGAGCTGCTGACTTTGTAGCCGACAGTTTTCAGTTCTCTAGCCCGCTGAGTCACCGTGCCTACCTGTGACTGAATCCAGATTGCGATCAGAGTTTTGGCTGTTGCACAGGCGTTTAGCGACTGCTCCATGAAAAACCCAAATCTTTCGTAGAAGAACTAAAATCTTAAAACTGGGATAGGCTTATATGGGGACAGACGGTCCTTAAAAGAGCCTCAGCCCAGGCTACATAGGACTTTCTAGATTATAACCCTCATTTTGAATTGGGTTTGGAAATTGGTGTGTTTGGGGTGGAAGGGGGTAGTTCTGCAGCCATTGAATATAGATGTTGTCCACTTGGGTCAGTGGTGGTGTCACAATTTTGCTGTCCTCTCCCCAATGGATATTTTTTTACAATGCCACAGTATATCACAACAGAAATTATGTCAGCAACTATATTGATTTCTAAATAAGCCCCAACTTTTTCTAAGGCCTTGCTATAGTGGGGCCACATAATCAGCCATCAAACAGAGTGGAGAGAATGTCAGTGTATTTCTGCCAAGTGGCCTTCTCTTTATAGGGCAGTAACAAAATGAAAACTGTTTCTTCGGAGGCAGATGTATTATAAGAAATTTTGGGGTCAGCACGTCTTCTAGGGTTTTCCAAAGTTACATTATACAGATACCTTTTGTTTCTGCTGTAGATGCTTATATTACTCCTCCTTGCTTACAAGTTAGTGTGTGTGGAGGGCTAGTGCTATGCTACAATTTGTCTTCCAGTTTCCCAAAACTTTTATTTCCCCATTAAGGATACTTCAATTTTTCTGCTAGACATGAAACTTTTTTTAATTTCGTTTTTCATTTTTCATTTTGTTTCATAATGAAATGAAAAATAAACTGATTCTTTTTTTAAAAAAATGAAACAAAATGAAATGAAAATTTTCATTTTGTTTCATCTCAGTTTTCATTTTCCACCAATTGGGTATGTGGGGTGGGGGACCACATGGTCTTAAAACTTTTTTAGGCCCAAAAGCCAGCAGCGATGGCCATAGCTGCCACATGCTTTGGGGGCTCAAAGACAGTTTTAAAACCTGTGCTTCCCCCCCCATGCACCCAATTAGGGGGAGTGTGGGGTTTTAACACTTCTTTTAGCCCCCAAAGCAAGCGGCAATGGCTGCAGCCGCCGCTTGCTTCGGGGGCTCAAAGACAGTTTAAAAACCCCACATCCCCCCCCCCGAAATTGCCCAACTGGGGGGAAGTGCAGGGTGTTTAAACTTTTTTTAGCCCCCAAAGCACGTGGCAATGGTCGCAACCACTGCTTGCTTTAGAGGCTAAAAAAATAAAATAAAATAAAAATCCCATGCCATTCTCCCCAATGCGCCCCCAAAACAGTAAAGAAGATGCATAAAACACATAAACAAACAGTTAAATACATAAAACAAAAAAAACGAAAAATGAAAAACAAAATGAAACAAAAAATGAAAGAATATTCTTTTAAAAATTCATTTTAAAAAAAGAAAAGAAAACTGAAATGAAATGAAAAATGAATGTTAGCATTTTGTGCCCATGTTGAATTATAGTGTGTGTGTGTGTGTGTGTGTGTGTGTGTGTTTAAGCCAACCATAATATTGTAAGTTAGTGGGGAATGCTTTAACTGTTTTGTTACTGTTTTCTTAACATACATTTCTTCATCGCTCGGCTGCTTCTCTGGCTCCCTACACATCTTGATTTGAAGAAGGCCTGTGAAAGGAAATATTTTGTGAGAATTTTCATGTTAATTCAAATGTGGGAAGATTTTTTCCATGAAACTAGGTGGAAGGAACAAAGGAAGGAAGGAAGGAAGGAAGGAAGGAAGGAAGGAAGGAAGGAAGGAAGGAAGGAAGGAAGGAAGGAAGGAAGGAAGGAAGGAAGGAAGGAAGGAAGGAGCAAATGAATGAACAAACAAATGAGATGGCATCTCTATTCTTTGTGTTTTGGTTTCACCAATTATTCCACATGCTTGCAGAAAAGCATTCCAAGGGGCACTGTATGATTTTCAGTACCGCTGTCTCCCAAAATGGTTCCCTCACATGATCATACATGGCTAGTTTATTTTCTTTCCTAGCATCCGGACAACTGAAGAAGGAAATAATGTGAACAGACAAATTTGTTGATCATGTTAGGAGCTGCAATTTCCTTCCTAGGATTCTCCTCAGGAACTTGCAAGATAGTTCCATTCAGGGACTATCGCTCCATTTGGGTCTAGGAAATAAGAGACAGGATTATCTGTTTCTGCCACGCAGCTAGCCCCCACTTGATCCAGAAAGCCAAGTGGATAAGTAAATCTGATGGAGGGCTGCTGAGGATACATATATAACCTATGACCAAGATAGACCTATGACGTAAATACTGTACTCCATAAATCATTTAAAAATGTCAATGGAAAATTACTGATCCAAGGCACGCTAATGGCAGGCTTAGCTTCCCGAAGCAATTTTAGCGGACCCCTTGAAATTTGGAAAGTTTTGGGTTTTAGGGAATGGAATTATTAAGATCCAAAGGAGGTGGGGGGGGTTAATGGATGGAGTATGTCCGGCATGCTTTACAAATTATAGTGTTAATTTACAGCTTCCCCTCAGTGCACCGATCCACAGTCCTTCAATTAAATACCCCCACAGCCCCTTTGAAGTTGAATAACTCAGCCCTCTGAAGGGCTTAAAGCGGAGAGTCCAAGGAAGGTTCACACCAAATTTGGTGCCTCTAGGACCCAGGGGAGCCATTTTACAGAGAAACGAATCAGTTTGTTTTAAACAAACAAACAAAAAAAACCCAACCCAGTTCGTTTTGTGAACCGATGAATCAGCATTTCATTTTTTGTTTGGTGCCCATCCCTTCTTACAGCTATAAAATTAATGGAAGCAGTGCAGAGTTAACACAATTAATAGAGTGAAGTAATCATTTAATCTATTGCATATATAATGTAAGTTATGCCTTGGTAATTGTAAAGAAGAAATAATCAACTTATTGTTTTGAAAGAATGAATTATTGCAAGCAACTTATTGTTGTGAAAGAATGACTTCCAAGCCCTCAGCTTTTGGGGCTTGAAAGAAGAAGGCTTCATTCCAGTTAGATATATAAATGGGTTCCATATTCTGAGTCAGAGCAAAGATCCATAAAAAGCAGACAAGCTGCATACTCAAAAAGACAGGGCTTCCTTAAGATGCCAAGTAGACTGGGTGTCCAGTTCTCAGATTACTGACTTAAGTCTCAGTAAATCGGTATGCCTCCTTAGGACGCAGGACAAAAGGCAAATTTCAAAGCAAACACTGCTAATGGAAGATAATATTTAAATTTGATATGTGAAGTGTTTTCAAAATCTGGTCACCCATCTCCACTCATTTTCAGCGGTGATCATGACTCAAGGTGGAGCATTTTTATGTGCTAAAATAATAAATAAATAATAAAATAATTAATGTTTATATTTAGGTCATTGACCTGACTTCTTCCCAAGAGAGGAACTCAAGATGGCTTACAAAGAATCTAAAAGCCAAGTATTAAAACAGCTAAACATGCAATACATTGCAATGTAAGTGTTTATAAACGTGTGGCCATTGTGCAGTATCAATGGACCAGGGGCAAAGGGAGGGTATATGCACTTGGGCCTATTCTGCCATTTGGGGCAAGGTGGGAAGTAAGAATCAGCATCTCTCAACTCATGAGCCTTCTTGTTGCAAAAGCTCTGGACTTGGTGGAGGGGGGGAATCTCACTTGCTAGTTATTCTGCCACAAGACAAATTGAAAATCCCCGTATATTTTGTATACTGTAGAATGTAGATGAAGCCATGTAGAATGAATTTCAGTTGTATCCAGTTTTCCCTCCTGCTCGTTTCCAGTACCAGCCGCTCAGCCCTTGCCTATCCTGCCTCGGTGACAGCATAAGTATCTACCTTTGTGATTTCCTAAGGACACTAAGGTCCCTCCCCTGTGACATCACAGGGGTCTGTCCCTGGTCTCAGGTTTTGGCTCTGAGACCTCATGTAACGGTGTGCCGCTGACCTGATAACCCTACATTGGAGGCTCTTCCTCACCTTCATAGGGTTCCCCATGTGAAATATACCCTTCAGATGGAGGCACTGGGTAATGAACTCCCAACCTGGACCATATGTGCACAAAGCATTTGCTGCAAGATTATGCTATGACCCATTACTTTCTCCTCCCCAAAGGCTGGCTAATTAAAAGGCTCACTAACTTGAGGAGTGCCAATTATGAGCAGCTAACATTAGCCCAGCTATGGACAAAAGCCAGGCCTGCCTATACCCTGTGGGCCTATTCAGCAGTCACATAGTTGTCTGCTAGCAAAGAAGAAGAAGAAGAAGAAGAAGAAGAAGAAGAAGAAGAAGAAAAAGAAGAAATGGGGGTGGGGCAGAGAAGACTGCTGGTAACAGCCTGAGCTATCCTTTTGATGAATTTCCCCCATACATTTCCCAATTGCTCTCTATATGCAGAAAGAACAGGAGCCACTCAGGCGGTATGTGGATTTACTTCAAATGTGGACTCACTAGACCCTTCACTGCCCGTGCAGCAGCTGAAGCTGGAAATGAATTATTACCGTGGTAAGCAGAGCTTCCCCTGACCCACTGTAAAATGTCACAAGTCATTAAATAAATAATAATAGTCTGTGCTAAAAACCAAATGACACTTCTAGGTGTTTGTAACATCAGTTTTAAAGATAGAAAAATTACAGTTTTAATTCCAAGAATGTCATGAGTCACTATTACCATGCCAGTGTTACATATTTCCTAAGTAGTTTCTCAAAAGGTGATTAGTTAGATCCAAAAAATCAGCTAGATTATTGAAATTGGCTGGGCGTAGATCAACTTACAATGAAGAAGATATATTTTCGTGTTCAGGGTAGAAAGAGAAGGACCTCCTTGAGTTTCCTAGATTGCTCTTTACTTTCTCTGACCTGTACTGACTTTACCTCTAGCTATGTGGACTAGAGATGGTCACGACTCAAAGAAATGGTGTTTCGTTTGTCATTTGTCGTTTAGGGGTCCGTTTCGGTTTGTTTTCATTTTTCGTGAATTTTTTTGCAAAATTTTTGTTTTCGTTTCGTTACGTAACAAAATGAAAAAATGAAAACGAAAACAAAAAATTGTTGTTTCGTTAGCATTCTTTTCAGTTCAATCTATTTGCCACAACAAAAACGAAACACATGACAAAATTTCTGGTGTTTCGGGTCGTTTTGTTTTGTTTTGAAAAAAAATTGTTTTCATTTTGTTACGTAACAAAATGAAAAAATGAAAATGAAAACGAAAAATTGCTCGTTTCGTGCCCATCTCTAATGCGGACATCAGTAGGTTGATGGTTTTTCCTTTCCTTCTTGACTCTCTCTGGGAGACAACATGCCTTGCCTTCATGCTTGAGAAGTGAGGGGGCATCCATGGCTCTCTAGTGACCTAGGATTCACATAGCCTTTCCTATCTCAGTGTGTTTCTGTAAGCATTCACTTTCTTGTCTTTCCAGGAAAAAAGAGGGTGGTAATCTCCAAAATACTCATAAGGCAGCACCTCAAAGTACAGCATCAACCAGGAGTGGAGCCATGTGGTGTTTCTTCAGGACTAGGGATGGGCAGGAAACTAAAAATGAAATACTGTTTTGTCATTCTTTTACATAATGAAACAAAGCAAAACAAAACAAAACAAAACAAAATGAGGAAGCAGCTTCTCGTTATAGATGAAACAAAATGGTCCTTTATCCATTGAAATGAACCATTTCATTCCATCTTTTTCAGGCTCCTGCCAAGCTATCAATGGCTGGACCCCTTTAAACCTGGCCCAGTTGGTACCAGGGGGACCCTCTGGTACAGCCTGGGCCAGGTTTAAAGAGGTCCAGCCATTCACAGCTCAGCAGAAGCCCTCTGAAAATTCTCGGGAGGGCAGTGCAATCGCCAGAACTGCCCTCTCAATCATTTTCTGAGGGCTCATAAGATGAACAATGGTCTGTTAGGTAGACAACAGTCTCAATAGCCTTACGGTGAACAATGTCCTAGGTGCTGAAACCCATCAAGTATGGGTTGTTAGCTATGGCCTTGGTGCTGTTGTGAAGTATTTTTTATTTGTCTGCGTATTGATGAAATCACTACCTGATAAGCAGCAGATAGACTGCCTGAATCCCCCACCTCTGTTGAGAGAAGGTGTTTCAAATACTCTCATGAAATGGGTTCCCTGACCCCCCTCTCTCAAACCACATATCTCCTCTGTCTAATTTGTGTACATCTTCATCTTTGAATGAGTGCCCTTTGTCCTTCAAATGGAGGTGTACTGCTGATGGTGTCCTGAGCTGTTGTCCCTTCTATGTTGGGCCATCCTCCTATTTAATGGCTGTTTAGTTTCTCCATTGTAGAGGTCTGCACACTCCTCACTGCATTGGACCACGTATACTATATTGCTCCTTTTGTGTTTTCGTGTTGTGTCCTTTGTGTGGATGAGTCTCTGCCTTAGTGTGTTTGTGGGTTTGAAAAAAACAGGGATGTGGTATTTGCCAAAAAACTTTTTAAGCTTTTCCGACACTCCATCCGTGTAGGGAATGACCAGGTTCTTCTGTCGGTTCTGGGTCTCATGCTGATCCCTTGTTCTTCTGGGTTGGCAGACTGCTTTACTGAAGGCCCACTTTGGAAATCCACAGGCCTTAAGTGCTGTCTTCAGGTGCCTGTTTTCCTTCTTCTTGGCTTCTGTGGAGGTGGGGATGCTCTCTGCTCTGTGTTTTCGGGTCCTGATGACTCCTAGTTTCTGTTGTAATTAGAGATGGCCACAAAATGGAAAATGTTGTTTCGTTTTCATTCCATTTTGTGGCCCATCTGGATTCGTTTCATGTTTGGAAATGAATTTTTTTTTAAGAAAAAAATCATTTCATTTGTCATTTCTCTTCGATTTCCATTCTTGTCTCCACATGCGGAGGCGGGAACGGGTCTTTTTAAACATTTCTCCCCCATGGCAGATGACAGTGCCAGGCGCACTGTCATCCCACCACAGTGGAGATCCCTTGAGAGAGGGCCGTGGGCTCAGTTCCACAAGCAGAGATCCATTGAAAGGCGACGATAATATGGCAAACCCTTTACGAAATAAGTTTGTGGTAAAATGTAGTCTATGCATGAAAGCCAAATTAATAGTAGTAGCTGGTGGTTGGAAGGAGATGTTGTCTTCAGTATGCAGTCCTGTTTGAGTGAGGTTCAATCCCCATGTTTGATTGTAGATGGTGCCTTGTTTAGATGCTCATTGTAGCTTCCATATTTCAATGAAAGAGAAAAGGAGGTTCTTGTAGTCATTGTTGTATTTAAGCAACTGTAGAAGGCCCTCAGTCCCTAGTTGCCAAAGGTTAATTCCAACATATGTGTGTATGGCACTGGATTGGAGACATATTGCTGTCCAAAATGGATCTCATTTTGTATCCAACCAGTTCTGCTAGATCATGCATTTGGGGTAATCTTTCTGCACCATTCAGGCATTGTCTCTTCCTTTCCTCTGTTCCATACCACTCCTCTGAATTGTTGTTTAATGTTTTTTTCCTTACTTGATGAATCTCAAGGGAATGTGTGAATGGACTCCACTGACAAGTATTGTGCTTGAGGTGACTTCAGAGTGATGAAACAGCCATTCACACATGCAAGTTGATGTTTGATCCCACAGTCATCAGCCGGAATGATATATACCTTGGGTGCCTGCCAGGCCTTCAGTTTTCTATTCTACCCACAATGAACTGCCACAGCTTTCAACAGGCATTGCCAGCCCTGTTGGTATGGTCCAAGAGTCTTATGTTATTTCTTCCAGTTGGTACAAACCAGAATGTCTTTATCTTTGCTTTAGAAGGTTGATCTAATTTGTTAAATTAGCAGAGCAGTTTAAATGATCTGAAGGTAATATTTAAATCCTCTAGTAGGGAAACTGACTTCTATCTCTCAATATTTAATACTGCAGAAGGAAATGGGAGGGGAGGCATAATGCACACAGTACTCACTTTGTGTTTTATCACCAGCTACTCAGTCAAAGTAGAATTCATAACAGATAGAGACAAATCATCTGATGGCAGAGGTTAAAAGAAACCTGTTACTATGACTACAGATAGGGTCAGATAACGAAATGAACAGCCACTTTTGATCTTCAAAAAACCCCTTTTCCTTTGCTCTCTCCTCTGTTATCTGGACCACTCCATCAAACACCTAGCAGATAACAGAGTTGAAAACCCAATCGACCTTCAAGAAAGACCAGACAAGTTGGAAAGTCTGTGTAAAGGTTATTCTTACAGTGGAAAGGCCTCTGATGACATTTTTGTATATGTGTATGTGCCTGTGTATTTATGAATTTGACTAAAGCAACAGGCTGCAGTTCAAAAGAGGTTACTGGTGTGCTTAATGCCAGTGTAGAGACTTAATACTGACAACCGGGCATGTTTAAGGGAAACGAACACCAAAATAAAATGTGGAGAGGAAGAAATGCACAAGGAACTATTTGCAGACTTCAGGTAACGGTGGTGGCATTGCACCAATTTAATGGACAATTGAATTAACAAAAAAGGGTGGGCAAGCTTTGGTGTCTTCCTCAACCTAAATATTAGTAAAAAAAAAATTAAAAGGAGGGGATGTTAGGATGATGCTGTCATTTGCAGCAGCCTTCAGGCAGTGTGGAGATTTTGGATGCCTTCTCCAGCCTTCATTCCCAGGAAAGAAGAAAAGACAATGACTTAATGTTTTAAACTACAGCCATCCCCCACCATTTCACATTTCATATAATGAGGTTGCGATATATTGTGGGACCTCAGTATATGAAACAAAGGGCTCCTGGGGCAAGCTGCATGGGCCCATTTGAGGCCTCCTGCATTTACACCAGGCATGGCACTGTCCCGAACAGGCCTCCGAAGGGCTTCCCAGACCTGTCTGATGCCCCAGAAGTGGTTTCCAGTGAACTGGAATTGACTTCTGGATCACTGGAAACCATTTCTGGGGCCTCTGACAGGCCCAGGAAGCCTTTTGGAGGCTGGTTCAGGGCAGCACCAGGCATCAAGTAAGTGTAGGAAGCCCCAGAGAGTCCCACAGTCCCGACTAAACCCAGCATCCACATATCACATATTTTCCATTATCGTGGGTCGGGTCAGGTCACTAATCCTCGCAATAGGCAAGGGATTACTGTATTATACATGACACTTCAAAAGCAAAGAAACTGAACCAAACCAAACACGAAAATATCCCAAGAAGACCAAACCCTGACCCAAGGAGTATGCAGTGAAAATGCCAACAATGTGGTGCCTTTGTAGGAGAGGTGGACATCTTGTAACTTGGCAGACGTTCCTGAATATCTCCCATCATCATTAGCCAGCACAAACAATTTCAAAGGATTATGGTGGTTCAACAATATTAGGAGGCCTACCAGTTAACCAGCTTTGCAACTCAGGGGGGAAAGAGATAATTTTTTTTAGCTGGATCCAATATATTTTTGCATGCTAGATAGCTCAGTAGTTTAGATGCCTGACTTTGGAGCCAGAAGTTGCACGTTTGATACCGCACTGTGCCTACTGTGCGGAAAGTCAGCCTACAAGTATGTTGCCTTGGACCATTCAGCTTTCCCTGGATGATGGACTACCTATTATGTGACTTTTAGATGGATTACAGTGCATGATTGCATTGACTGATTTCATACAAACACCAGTGTTTCCCATGCTAGTTTCAATCCCTCTTGAGTTTCTTTTATTTTTGCTTGTTCTTGGTAGTTTTAATGTTACTTTTTAATGTTGCTAGATGCCTCTGCTAATTCCCTGTTCTTAACTTTAATATGTTTTGAATGTTCTGGGCTGTATATTGTCCCTCATTATTGTAAGCCACCTTGGGTCCTTTTCCAAGGAGAAAGGTGAAGTAAAAATATTCAAAATAAATACAAATAAATTGGGCAAGGTGCACATTCCCAGGGCACCTTCAGAAGAAGGGGATGGGGAAATATTTATGAGTGTTCCCTACTTGGAAACCCTTGAAAACTCAGAATTGACTTGATAGTAGAGATGGGCACCTTATGAAAAATGACACACTGTTTCATCATTTCATAAGGTTACAAAACGTTATGAAATGAAACAAAACAGCAAATAGTGAGTCACCAAGAAATGAAATGAAACACCATTTTTTTGTTTTGGAAATGGAACAATTCATCCTAGCCTCTTGATCTAGCTGGGTCATTCCATGTCAAATCAGGCAATGCATGGAAACTTGATGTCATGGATTTGGTTCATTTTTGGAACATTTGTACCTTACCATGAACTGTTTTTTTAAAAAAATTCAGATTTTTTTGGTCTACCTGTTTCTGAGATATTGCATTTCCAAATTTGCAAAAAAAAAAAAAAAGACAAAATTCACTAGCCACCATAACTTCAAATGTTGTTTAGTACATACCCATGATAGCTACAGACCTGTGACAGGTGTCCTTTTAAAGCTTATGAATAGCGGTTTCATTTGATATAAAACAAGATGCAATTGTACATTTTCAAAAAAATTACACATTTAAATAAATACAACATTTGAATGTTTGGAAAAACAGAAATGTTAAAGTCCAAGCCCCCATCTGAAAATATAGGATTTTCAAAATTTGCTTTTCAAAAGAAGACCAAGGAAGTACATTATATCACAAGGTATTGAGACTCACTGACTCTCTCTCTCTCTCTCTCTCTCTCTCTCTCTCTCTCTCTCTCTCTCTCTCTCTCT
>JAHTLZ010000204.1:91156850-91209654 GCA_023846285.1 Phrynocephalus versicolor | reverse complement strand
TCTCTCTCTCTCTCTCTCTCTCTCTCTCTCTCTCTCTCTCTCTCTCTGTGTGTGTGTGTGTGTGTGTGTGTGTGTGTGTGTGTGTGTGTGTGTGAGAGAGAGAGAGAGAGAGAGAGAGAACATACCATCTAACCCTACAGGAGATGACAAAAGCATCCAATATGCCAGCAAAAAAAGTTCTTAATCATTTGGTATAGAAATTTTGGTCTATTTTTGAGGTTAAATCAGGCCTGCCCAAAGTCCGGTCCGGGGGCCAAATCCTGCCCGTCAGGCCATTTTGAGTGGCCCGCGGCTGGCTGGCCCGCCCCTCCCTCCCCCTCCTTCGCCCCATGGTTTTTTTAAAAAAATCTTCTGCCAACACTGACACCACTGGGAAGCTTGGGTGGATGGGCAGACGGGCGGTCTGCCACCACCGGCACCGCAGGGGAAAGTGTGGGGTGGGCAGGCCAGTGGGCCTCTGCCACTGCCAAAGAGCTTTTGGGTGGGCTGGTGGGCCAGCCGTTGGCACCACTGGGGAGCTTGGGGGGTTGCAAGGTTGCACAGATCACCTCTTCCAAGGGGTGACCTGTGGCCACTGCTCCCTGTGCTTCCTTTGGTCTCCACCTTCCTCCCTTCCTCCCTCCCTCCCTTGGTCCCCACCTCCCTACCTACCTACCTTCCTTGTTCCCCACCTTCCTTCCTTCCTCTCTTGGTTTCCACCTCCCTCCCTCCCTCCCTCGGTCCCTGCCTTCCTTCGTGCGAGTGGGGTTGCAAGGGGTCAGTGGGTGGGGCTTATGGGTCAGGGGATGGGGCTTATGGGTCAGTGGGTGGGGCTTGCAGTGGGTGGCACGGTTGGGGAGCAACCGGCCCCTGACACATTCTCAGCCACCAAATCTGGCCCTCCTTACAAAAAGTTTGGGCACCCCTGGGCTAAACTTTGGAATTTAATTCCTTGTCACTGCCAACAAGAAAATTTATGTTTTATATGATAATATTGAGATACCATCCTGAAATTTGGAGTGACTACAAGATATGCATCTTTAAGTGTGATTTTTTGAAAGTTTTTTAAAAATCCATTTTTCCAAAAATTCAAAATTTATATTTATTTAAATGTGTAATTTTTTGAAAATGTACAAATGCATCTTGTTGTATATCAAATGAAAGCCCTATTCATAAGCTTTAAAATGACGTGTCCGAGGTCTGTATGCTAGCATACATATTAAAGCATTTAGCTGATGAAGAGTCCTCGAGAGACTATTTTGAGAACACTTGATACCAGTCCAGAAATTACCAAAGAGAATTTTCAGGGGAATTAATTTCATTTCTTTTCTGTGTGGGATCAAGGAAAGCTCACTCCAAAGAAAGACTGGCCCTCTGTGTTTGCAACAGAAATGTAGCTGCCTTCACTGCTACATGTAGTATGAATCGGGTTAAGGTGGTGGATATATAGCATTCTCCAAAACACTTAGTCCTTCCTGCACTCTTTGATCTATTAGATGGGATTACCTTTAAGAAGTGCCACGTCAGCTTGAAAGCCAAATACCAAGATCCTGTTGTATTGCCAATGCATCACAATTGCTTAATGTGCCTTTTTAGCAAGATGAAAATGTTTCAGTAGCAACCGTACTGGGTGTCAATACCTGGAAAGGAAATAAATGTTAAAACAAGCTAAATAATTGTCTAACAGTACTTGTACTAATGACCTTAAACTTCTACTATGCTAATTTTTCCTCTGCACTTTTAATTACTGATCAATAATACTTTGCTGCTGACATTTAAAAACGCTGAACCAGATAGAGAAACACTGACTGGATGAAAATATACAATGTGGGGCAGAATTTGCCTAATCGATATAGGTTGCCATTTAACAAACAATCATGTGTACAGCAGTGGCCAAGATTAGAAAGCATAAAAGACCACACTCCAGCTCCTTAATTATTCCTTAATAACATTAAGGCTCACATCATTGACAACCATTCTGAGGCTGCGAAAGCTAATGGACCCCTTTGTCTGTACAGAGCATCTCCTTCAAAAGGTTTGGGTAGCTGTTTGTGAGCTCAGTGATCATGGGACCTGAAAACACAAAGCCTTGGGGTGGGTTATTTGGAGGCTTTGAAAGAGCATCGGAGGCAGTTTATTTATTAGGGTTGAGACAAGGTCCAAGTAAAGGTTTCTTTTTAAAAAAAAAAATCCCATTGCTGTCAACAAATGGGTTATGAAAGTGCTGAAGAATACCCTTATAAATCGTGCTGCTCCAAAGCCATCCTTTCAATTAAAGCAGGGTGCTTTATGAATTAATGGGGGGAGGGATACAACTTTAGGGGGGGGGGAAAGAACAAGTCATAATGTTAAGATTCAGCTGGGACACATGGGACGGGATCTTATTGCTTAAACAAAGAGTGGGAACAACATTGTGTAAGTATCTTCCCCTGCACCCCAGGTCAGGTTCCTCTCACATGACCAGTTGTGGGGCTAATCTTGTGACCAGGGTAAGAATGGGCAAGTTGGGGAGATAGTTACATACTCTCCTCTCTGCATTTTGGCCACACAATGTGGGTATTTCCTCTGCCATATAGACAACAATTGTTTTGTCTCAATATACCCAGTGACCCCTCTCAAAACACACACACACACACACACACACACACACACACACACACACACCACCACCACCACCACCAGGATAGTTTTCTTTTTGCCCCATTGGGAATTGTTATTTATTTATTTCCCTGTTTCCTTCCAGAGGCAGTCTTGAGCTCTATGCTGCTTCTCAGTTCATTTCTGAGATCAGAGCCTGCTTAAGAGATCCAATTTTGCAAACAGACCAAAAACCCCAGGAAAGAAGATACAGCAAATAAAGGGTCTCTCTCTCTCTCTCACACACACACACACATTCAGTTTTAATATGTATAAACTTAATTGTGCATAGTAAAGGATTTTCGCATCTTCGTGGAAGATGAGGGACTCAAAGAAACTTAGAAAATGACATGCACACCAGATCTTGGTAAACCTTGAACTCCTTCTTGATTGACAAAGTATAAGCTTTACTCTGTATGGAATAGACCTAAACTATGTGGTCTCTATAGCCAAATCAGACACTTCCACAATAAGGTACAACTAGGGATGGGCACAAAACGAAAAATGAAATGCTGTTTCATGGTGTCATTACATAACGAAATGAAACAAAATGAAATGAGGAAGCCGCAGCAGATGAAACAAAATTGTGTTTTTTGGTTGAAACAAACAATTTTGTTCTATTTGTAAGACACAAACGGGGTTGTGGGATGGAAAAAGGTTTTTTTTTTAAAAAAAAAAAAAAGAAAGAAAAGCCCAGGGCTTTTACAAACTTTTTCCTTCCCCCAAGCCCCACACAGCTGCTGATGGGCGCTGGGGCAGAAAAAATGGTTTTCCCCCTCCCAGCACCAATCAGCTGGTGTGCAGGGCTTGGGGGAGGGAATAAAAGCCCTGGGCTTTTTAAAATAACTTTTTCCCATCTCCAACCTTGTGTGTGGCTTACAAATGGAATGGAATTGTTTGTTTCTACAAAGCAAACACCATTTCATTTCATTTTCCCTCCCCAAGCCCCGCCTGCCTGCTGATCGGTGCTAGGGTGGGGGAAAAGGTCATTTTCCCCCCATCCCAGCACTGATCAGCTAGCAGGAGGGGTTTGGGGAGGGGAAAAGGTTTTTTTTAAGCCTCTGACTTTTTAAACTCCCCCCAAGTCCCACCAGGAGAGGGCGAGTACACGGGGAGAAGCCCCGCCACTGCCAACGCTGAAGAGCCTGGGCAGAAGAGTGCATGGCAAGAGGCCCTGCCGCTGCCACCAAAGAGCAAAGCAAAGTGTTCTGCTTATATACCGCCCCATACTACTTGGAGGAGGAGGAGGAGGAGGAGGGCTACCCAGGAAGGAGCCTCAGCAGCTTCTGCAGCCACTTTCCAGCCCCTTCCCCACACAAACCATTTTGCTAGTGTTTCATTTCATACAATTGTTTTTTTTTTTTTTTTTGCAAAAATTTGTACCAAACAAAATGAAAAAAAGAATCTGGGGGACAAAACAAAACAAAACATAATTTTTCCATTTCGTTCCCATCCCTAGGTACAACCTATATCTTATTAGGCAAATGTACTCCCAGGCATTGTGTAAAGGGAGGTGTCTTTTTCCCATGAGTTAAAATATTGACAAAACTATTTCCTTACTTTAGCTGAGTCACCCTCACCTGAGCTGTCTGAGGATTCCTTGTATGTCTGCAGGTACTTTAGTTGGAAGACATTTGAACATGGATCATGCTCCATCTTTAAATAAGCATACACAGTCTAGAGCAGTGGTGGCGAACCTTCAGCACTCCAGATGTTTTGGACCACAACTCCCACAGTCCTTTGCCATTGGTGACACAGGCTTGGAGTTCTGGAAGTTGTGGTACAAAAGATCTGGAGTGCCAAAGGTTCGCCACCACTGGTCTAGCGTGTTTCTTTCCTTATGCATTACAGATGTGAGAAGTGCAAATAACAAGTGGTGTCATTTATGAAAACAGGTTATGCCTATCCTGTTACACCATTATTGTATGAAACAAGGGCTCAGTTGTCTAAGGGTCCGTGCACTCCTTATCATTACTATAGATAAACAAAGAACTGATACTCCAGTTCCTTGAAACAAATTAATCTAAAGGCATGTTAAATAAAAATTCTCATTTCATAATATAAGCAAGAAATGGATGTGTTGATATTAAACTTTGAAAGTGATCTGTGGATGGAGCTGCAAGAATATAATTCAATTGAGAGCTGTAATTTGTGTAAATAAATGTCTAATATGAAAAAATGACTGCAGGCAGAAATTAGTTGTGTTAAATTTTTATGACATTTATCAAAGGAGCAAAGAGGCCTATGTTTGTGGTATTTTTTTTTTAAAAAAAAGCAGAAATAGCAAGCCTTGTTTTCTTCTGATGATTTCATATGAATTTTTTATTTTCCATTTTAAAGGTACAGCGCTGCTGTACACATACTTTATGCTGTACACATGGGCTGAATTTAAAGTTTCCTGCTAAATTATTAAGCGTGGCTTCAAAGTGCTCTGAGGTGAACTATTTAGAGAGTATTGGCTTGTAGGAGAATGTAGAGGGAAAGGGTATGTGTCAAAAGAAGTGATGATTTGATTGTCTAGAATGATCAAGGGAGGAATGCCATACAACCCAAATATAGGAATCTGACTTTCAAACATGCTTTAGTATAATTCTTGTCCTAACTGTTTTTTCCAGTGTTGGCTAGTGGTACACCATAATGTGGAGCAAGGGACGTATAACCTTCAGGTTATAACTGGGGTAAATTGAAAATAGAAGTTGAGTAGGGGAGTAGGTAATTGCAGAAGTGCAAAGCTGGAAGGGATCTTATTGATCACAGAAACATAGGATCCCTGTCGAGGAGACATTTTGAACTGAACTCCAAAGTTCCGGCTCCACAACCAGATACCCAAACCGCTAAGGTATTCAGCTCATTAGTTGGCTTCCAGTGATCCAAGAGTGAAGAGCTTGGTGTGGAGATCAAAAGCGAGCAAGCTCCAGAATTCCCATGGACACATTTACCCACTTTTTGTCCTAGGAGAGCCCCGCCCAGTCCCCGCCTCCAAACAGGCTTTATTTTTCTTACCGTACCTCCCATCCCCCCTAGTGGCCATTTTAAAAAATTCCACAAACAACGGAGGAGAGCAGTATAGCATTAGAACCCCAAAATATGGCGAAATAATCCCCATATCCTTTTTATAATATGGAGAGGGTAGGAATCAGGTAGAATGCAGCTTTCCAGTGAAAGGGCTGGTGCCCTTTAAAATACACTGGTGTTGTTGTTGTTGTTGCTGTCATTATTATTTTGACTTCTATGCTGCCTATAATGCTAGAGCACTCTCTGGGCAGTTTGCAATATAACTTCTCCTCCATCACCATCTCCAACGAGCTAGGCACTCATTTTAACAACCTTGTAAGGATGGAGCGCTGAGTCAACCTGGAGTCAGCCACCCGAAACTGTCAACATCCAAAACCTCTGTGTCATGAGCAGAGGTTTGACTCCAGTACTGTAGCGTAACCACTGTGTTACGGGGCTCATTGGCCAAAAATTTGTTACTTAGCACAGTAAAGTCCATCTGAGATTTTGCACCATATGTGGAATACCTTCCTTACCATATGAGGCTGCAACAACTGGGCCTTTTCACTCCTGAATGATGGCACCTAAGTGGTGACCTGATTGAAGTTTATAAAATCATACATGGTATGGACAAAATAGTCCATGGTATGGACAAAATCATACATGGTATGGACAAGCCTATCACACAACACTAGAACTAGGGGGCACTCCATGAAACGTTTGGGTGCTAGATCTCAAACAAATAAGAGAAAGTACTTTTTCTCCCAGAGGATCACTGGTCTATGGAGCTCCCTGCCAGAAGAAGTGGTGACAGCTGTCAGCCTTGACAGCTTTAAGAAAGGATTGGACAAGTTCATGGAGAACAAGGGTATCAATGGCTATCATTACGGATCCCGAAGGACAACCTCCGGGTTGGAGAGATAGGCAGGCTATCTCTCAATCATAAGCAGGAGAAGACATCTGCTTGGGAATACCCTGAAGCAAATGTTTAGCCACTGTGTGAGACAGAATGCTGGATTGGATGGGTTGTGGCCTGTTCCAGCAAGGCTGTTCTTACATTCCTATGTGTGATAGTGTGGAGGTGATCCTCTGCTTTTTCATTATATAGACTTCCAGGATAATGACTAAGATCATGCTGCTTAGCTGAATAGATTGCATTAGAGTAGGCCAATTGAATCAATGTGGTTTTAGTAAGTTCCATTGATGCAACTCCTCCATAAATTCTATTTAGAGATGGGCACGAATCGAAAAAAAATGGTGTTTCATTTCATTTTGCTTCATTAAGGAGTTTGGTTCGTTTCATTTCATGTTTTGCAAATTTTGTGGAAAAAAATTGTTTTGTTGTTTCGTTAATTCATTATTCATTTTACCTGCTTTTTCTCCAGCGCCCACTGCGCGCCCCCTGGGGGGGCTGCCTAATCGCATCCTCCTTAGCTCCCCTCCCGATCGGCTCCACGATAATGGGCCACGGGAGGGAGGCGCAAGGGGGCAGCTTCGAAGCCGTGCTGCTCTGGCCGCCTAAATGCAGCCTGCTTTTTACCTGTCCTCTTGGGGCTGGGCTGGGACTCAAGCCCACCACGTCCCTCAGTGGCACCGACGAGGTGCGTGCTCACTCCGTGCAGCTTGGCGCGACCAGCACCAGGTAGGAGACATCTCCACCCCCCATTAACAAAACAAACCTAACCAAACCAATTTTTCTCAGTTTGGTTTGTTTTGTGTTAAATTTGCCCCTAGGTTTGTTATTCATTTCGTTATGTAACGAAAGGAATAACAAAAAATGAAATGAAAAAAATTCATTTTGTGCCCATCTCTAATTCTATTGATTTAAATGGGCCTTTTAAGGTTCTGATTTACTGTGGGGATAGCAACATGCAATTCGAGTTGGGCTATTTCAGTCTATGGAACTTATAGAAGAGATGATTTACTAAATCCCCATTGATTTGATAGACCTACTCAAAGTGCAGTTTATTAAGCTATGCAACATGATTTTGGCCATTATCCTGGAAGTCTATGTAATGAAAAAAGCAGATGATTGTCTCCACACTATCACACACATGGGACAAAATATTAGATGGAGTCATTTTAGCAAACATCTGATCACAAAAAGACCAACCTATCTCATTAGTTGTAACTGTCTTGTTGTGACTTACTATGCTAAGGATTTCAGGCATTGATCTTTATGTGTCTTTTCCCCACATCCTGAGGATTTCACAGAAAGGAAGGGTTTTCTCCTTTTCCACCTTTCCTGGAGGCTTTGGCCCTCTTCATATCCATCACAATCATAAAACCATAGATAGAACTATTCATATCACCTTCACATTCCTTCAAACGCATTACAATGAAGTCTGTTTGAAACTCCATTGGCGGTCAGTCATCAAGTGTAAAATAAATCAAGTGTAAAGAAACTCAGGTCAGGATCCAAAGAACCGTGAAAGTAGTTCCATAGGCTGTAAGTTTTGCATTTCTTTCTGAATTGCTGTGGTGGTTATACTTGCTGAAGGCTGATTTGTTAATTTATTTTAGAATAAATCAAATAAACCCAGCCGTGTTTGAGGTTTGTCTTTCCCTTGTTTGTTTTTTTCCCCAAATAGCAGACCACTAACAGCAGATCTGCATTGCCATCTGCTTTTGAAACTGAGGGCAAAAGCCATTTTCTGTTATGGCTGGAGTTTATTTCATTTCATTTTATTGGTTTTTCAAAAATCAAATGCCAAGTGAGTGTGACCCTTTGTGTGAGCTTAGCCTGCTCTTTCAAAAGTGCATGGGTAAGAACTTGGTTTCACCTCTTTTTTGAAAGAAGAAATTTCCAAACTTTGCATTGGAGATGCAAAGGACTTGAGATTTTTTTTTTATTAAAGTAATTGAATGAATATGAAGCCAAAAGAAATGTCTATTCTGGCTCTCATTTAGCAATGAAATCCTGTTATTCAACCATGCCAGTGCAGAATGAGGGCCGAATGAGGGCTGTTTTGTTTGTTGGTTGTTCTCAAGCTATGAGTCTGCTCTGGCTTTAGGAACATCAGGGGAGGCCTTTCTCTCAGCTTCACCACCCTCTCAGGTACACTTGGTGGGGACACAGGAGAAGGCCTTCCATGTCACTAATCCCATACTCTGGAATCCCCTCCCAAGGGAAGCTATACTGCCACCATCTTTATTGTCCTTCCACATACAGGCAAAAGACCGTTCTCTTCAGGCAGACTTTCCCTAAATAACTAATGATCTGAGAGGGTATTTTTAAAATAGATTGTTGTTCCCTGCTGTTTTAAATGTGTTTTAGTATAGCTTTATCGATTTTGATATAATACTTCTATAGTTCTTTTTAATATGTGTATATAGTGACCCCCCTCCTATCGCGGGGGTTAGGGACCTGACACGAACTGCGATAATTGAAAATCTGTGATATGTGGATGCAGGTCGGGTTGGGCCTGGGGGGCCTAACTGGGGGCTCTTATACTTGCCCCCAGCCTGACGCTGCTCTGAACGGGCCTGCGAGGGCCTTCCCAGAACCGTTCAGAGCAGCCATGGTCTTGGGGAAAGTATGGGAGGCCTGAAATAAGCCTTTGCCCCTTACCCCAGGGGGTCTTTTTTCATATACTGTGGTCCCAAGATATAGCGGGACCACAGTATATGAACTGCGGAAGGGCAGGGGACCAGTGTACCTACTGTTTTCAGCTTTGGAATGTTGTTTTTATGATGTAAGCCTAAGAAATCTCACCTGATTTCTAAAGCTAAGCAGGGTCACCCCTGGTTAGTAATTGGATGGGTGACCACCAGGGAATACCAGGTGCTGTAGGTGCCTGGAGTAGGAACTGGCAAGCCACTCCAGTGTTCCTGCCAACAAAACTCCATGGACACATGACCCAACACACACACACATCTTGGGTTCCTTTTCAGGAGAAAGGTTGGAAAAGATATTTTAAATAAATAAATAAATAAATAAATAAATAAATAAATAAATAAATAAATAAATAAAGTGTGTGTGTGAGTGTGTGTGTGTGTGTGTGTAAGAGAGTGAGAGAGTTCTCATTGTCTACCCCTGTATTGCAGACTGATTCCATGTTGGAACCAATTCTATTACTAAATTTTGCCAATACACCTGGTGGAGAAACTAATTTATTTTCATTTTTGAAGAATTTCCAAATATCTGTAAATGTCTTCGTATTGGGGGGGGGGGGTGGAAGGAAGTTGTGGTTGTAAGGGAAAATGTGAATGAAAACAAAACTGAAAAGAGGCAGATCTCCCCACTCTGTCTTTATAGTGGGACATACAGGTATGGAAGTATGATCCAGGGCTAGTCTGCATAAATAGCAAACACAATGGTAATGCTGGACATGGGGATTCCTGAGAGTTGCAGTCCACCAAAGTAACTTTTCCAGGCTCTGCCCTAGGCTATCCCACTTCAGCCTCCATGTAAAGGAGATTGTATTCTCCTGTATGTGATGACATGGGTTTTTTTTTCACCCCCAAACAGATTACACTTTCCATGTTTTGCAGACTGATAGGGTGTAATCCCAGCCAAGAAATGATAAGACTCAGCCTCATAAAGGCAGCCATGAAGGAACTGGGAAAGATCACCAAATATACGGATGTGTCATTGGAGACCAAGACCAAGATAATGTATGGGTACAAACCTGGACAGTAAAAAAAAAAAAAAGATGACTGGGGAAAAAAATAATCCGTTGGAAGTGCGGTAGTGGAGGAGAGATTTGTGGATACACTGGGTTGCCTGACAAATAGAATGACCTACTCTGCAGGAATGTTGTGAGAGAACAACATACACCAAGGCCAGAAGCTGTCCCAGTCAAAAAGCCATGCCCACTTCCTGCCTGTGCCCTCATGCATTTCTGCAGAGCTGTTGCAGCTGTTCGGAGTCTCTCGTGTCCTGCCGCACCCCCTGTGTTCGTGCTCTGTGAATGTAACAGATTGGTTTTTTGCATGTCTGTTTAATTTACAGAAAATGGTCCTGTTGCCTCCAAATTGCAAGTGTAAGGAAATCCAGCTGTCAATTCCCATTAAACGGAGCTGAGTTTTCTATCATTAATGCAGTTGTCTTTCACAGTCTGGCTGCTCAAGCTACAGAACTCTTTAAAAAACCAGATTTATGATGGATGCCATCTGGCCTGATAGAAGGAAACATATATCGATTTTTAATATTTTCTCCAAACTTGTTTACTCTGGGATAATACAGCAGCTGTGTGGTGGCTTGTCTCAGAGTGGGAAGGATTATTACCCCTGCCTTTTGATGAGATAAATTACCAAGAATGACTTGAATGGCTAAAGGGTATACTTTGATGTTCTGTCGCTTCATTTACCCTTATGACTAAATGATTATTGATTTTATATTTTTAAGCTCTTGAAACGTGAAAATAAGTTGGTCGAGAAGCCTGGCTGTGTTAGTTTTATTAATTTATTTCTGCAGGGCATAATTCACTTTGGACCAGGTTGTGAAGGTTTTTGGGTTCATGACCGACTCCAGATACAGTTGCAAAGAAATGGCTTATTTATATAGTCATTGCAAGTAGTTCCAAAATCAATACAGTCTGGGATTGGATGATTACACCTAGTCCCTTTGTGGGATTCATTCCTGTAGCTACCTCTGAAATGATCTTGAGTCTGCAGCAGATTCATGCGATCCAGTCTTACAAATAGCAAGTTTGTTCAAGTTGAAATATTATTATTTTTTTCCTTTGCTCATCTTTTCCCTTTCTTTTCTTTTTCTAATCTACTCTGTTCATTCAATGACATTTTAACAGCTGGGGGTGGGGCAGGTGGGGGAGAGAGCCAGAGAAGTGTGGGGGGGGGCGGGGGGAGGAAACACAGTTGATTGACTACTTCAATGAAAATCACTAATCTGCATTCAAAGAGTCACCTCCAAAGACTACTTAGATTTTCCATGGATAGATTTAACTACTGCTTTGATCAGTTAGTCCCAGTATGCAGTGGATTTAGGTCTCTGTACTTATGTAGACAGCAGGAATCCAAGGTGTACACTAAACCTTTAAATAGTTTTCACAGTTCAAAACAGCTGTTTGCCTTTGGAGTACACCAGACACCTACCTTTCCCTCTGAAGTGATGCCTTTTCTGTCATCATCACTTAACACATTGGAGCTATTTAATGTTTGTCTGAAATGGGGCCTCTTGTCAATCCACTGAAGTATTTTGTAGACAGAACAAGTGCAGAAATGTTATGCCAAAAAAAAAAAAAACCCACCACCCTGATTTTCCTCCCTTCCTCGGTGTGTTGATGTGTGCATAAATGTGTCTATTTGCTTTATAAGTAGCATCTCTACTATTTTGAATTCTTTGTCATTTCATTTTGGGGAGCGTAAAAAAATAAAATAAAGCCTGGTGACAAACATGTCTGGATCAAACCAAAAGGGAGCATTTTTCGATCCCATCAGAGAGTGAAACATGGACAAAAAATGCTCTGGTGAGAATCAGTAGAAGAGAAACCCACTTAAGACTCCATGGACAATCACAATGATTTTTATTCTCTGCAGATTCTGAATGCATAAATTTGTGCCTCATGTCCAGCAGTTTGGCAATGTTCGGCTGGGACAGGAGAAAGTGCGCAAAAGAGTGAAAGCCAAATCTCAATAGCTGTTTGGTCCGTTGATCAGCCCTGGCCTGCAAGCTTTTGTCTGCCTATTTTGCTAAAACCATGGTCTGACTATCTCTTCCCTTGCCTTTATTTCCACAACAAGTCTTAGTGTGGGGATCCACTGAGCTTGATGCTTGGGAGCCAATGATCTTGAAAAGGAAGTCAGGTAGGGCTCAAGTGATCACATGTTCTTTACGAGAGAGGACAGACCTCCATTTTGAGGGTTGCCAGAGGAAAGGTGAAGGTAAAGGCTCCCCCTGCACATGTGTGCTAGTTGTGTCCGACTCTAGGGGTGGTGCTTATCTCTGTTTCCAAGCCAAACTAAATCAAGAGCCATCAGGAAGGGGATCAGGGACCTTGATGTTGTCCATCCACAGCAAGCACCTAGACAGCAAACTCGCAATGCATGTGTGTCACCTGGACATAGTCTTTCCCACTCAATTGAGATGCACTGCAACTGTATTTACATTAAGCGATCCCATTTAATTTTGAACCTCTATCAAGTGATAAATCTAAATTACGAGAGATGAGTATTATTATTTATTGGTGATCTAAAAGCGATGGCTGCTGAGGCATGCATGCAACATATGCTTCCCATACCAAAATACCCAAATTCAAGAATTCCCAACATCTGTAGGTGGGGGGAAAGGAAAGACACTTGCTCCAAAACTCAAGCAGCTGCTGCCAGCCCGAGTTGACAATATGGAGGAGAAAGGACCAATGGCTTGTCTTCTATAAGCCCACTTTCTGGGAGGAGGGTTGTTTTGTTTTGTTTTGTTTTGTTTTGTTTTATTACTCATTTTGATATGCAAAGAGAGGATGCTTTTGGCTTGCTAGATATTTTGGATTTCAGCTCCAGAGGTCCAAGCCATCATGGCCAATGGTGATAGAAAGTGAGAGCTATAATTCAAAATGTCTGGAGAAGGCAAGACTTTCCCCTTCCTATCATAAATGAAGTCA
Organism: Phrynocephalus versicolor; assembly: GCA_023846285.1. Classification (NCBI taxonomy): domain Eukaryota; kingdom Metazoa; phylum Chordata; class Lepidosauria; order Squamata; family Agamidae; genus Phrynocephalus; species Phrynocephalus versicolor. The sequence continues at coordinate 91,196,482 of JAHTLZ010000204.1, read as the reverse complement.
ACCTATTCTACTACCTTGTGTGCCACCAGAGTCACTGGAGCACAGGGATCTCTACCGACTTGGGCTGAGTAGCTTCCTCTGTTATTGACATGAAGCCTGACGTGAGAGTATGTGCCTCAACTTTCCATTCGATCCCACTCCTCCACCACCCCATCCCAATAATGTCTTGTGCAGAAACACCCTCGTGGAAATTAGCAGCGCTAGAAGCTCGTCCGACACCAAATATTTTCCTAGCAGAGAGAAAAGGCGCACTGTTTTTATGTAAACTGTACATTTATTTACTCAGGATTTAAAGCTTTTACGTTGACTTTAAGTCAATACAATTGAGAGGATGGTGCTTTTGTATTTGTGTGGATGTGTTTAATCTGGAAGGGGGGGTGGAATTCAAAGCAGTACTCCATACCTCTCTGGAGCATTCCCTGAATTCAAGAAGACCACTTGATAATTCAGTAGCGCTTATTAATTTCTCTCATGTCTGACTAACCCCTTAACTATCCTTCTTCTGAGTCTCTTAACGCACATGACTAAACATTTAGGAATTGTTTTCAACAAATGATAGATTTCTCCAGCAGCTCGAGCATCACTGTTTCTTAAATAAAGCGCTGACATTTCCTGAAATTAAGTCAAAGGGGATTGTTTAATTTTGAAATCACTCTGTTTAATGCTCAAGTATATTATTAACCCCCACCCCATCTAGTTTCCTTTCTGTTATCAAAAACTATGGCAGAATGGTTTTCAGAGCTTTGTGGGGTGGGGGGAGAAAGGTGTAAAACACTTTCTTTGGCAATGCACAATGTATTATTAATGTGTAATAAATTATACGGCTGGGCTTAAGGCTTGTTTAAATGCATAGAATTTGAAGTCGAGCACAGAAATAAACTAACTTTTGGATCAGTGTAATGTAATATGTTGATCTGTTCTACTAGGTGGCGACTGGCGAGGATGGTGGCGGTGATTATTGAATTAATCACCTTTTGACAATTATTCACACCAATCCAAATCAAGGTCTCCATTAAAACCAAAGAATGGCTTCATTACAAATGACCCATAAAAGTGTCAAGTGCTGGCAGGGAAGGCAAGTAATTTCCTTCCTCTTTAAAACCATTAGGTCGAATGATGGGGGTGGGGAAGGTGATGAAGGGCATAATAGTGTGATTACAAAGAAAAATGTAAACAGTAAATTTGACAGCCGTGTTGGAGAAGCTGGGTGTTAAAAAGTGTGAAAGAAATGGCCTCATGCCTTCAGAGGCCCTTAGTTTTCAAAGAAATGTGTGTAACCACAAACATAACATTCACAAGCACCACTCACAGTTTCACTTCCCTGCCGCTGCACCCCCCCCCCCCCAACTTCAGATGCTTCCTTTGGATGGCTCCTGAAATTATAATTACATTCCTTTCACATATTTCCCCCTTCTAAATGTGCATTTATTCGCAGAGCACCATCCACATGCATTGAACTTTGTATGTTTTTACAAAATTACATAAGGAAAGGGCCTTAGCTACGAGGACAATACAATGCCAAATCAACAGTGTTGAAGAGAAGAGAAAGTTTGACTGATGGAGACACAAAGGATGCATCACAATGAGAAAACCAAAGTTTCATGGGCTCCTGTTTGGTTACAGGTGGGGTAAAACTAATATATGAATCCAAAGTACATGAAATGGTTGCCTTTGAGGATCATCATGTCCTCATATGTGGATGATGCCTCATATGTCAGGGATGGGGAACATGTGGCTCTCCAGATGCTTTTGGACTGCAGCTTCCATGACCCTTCTCTCCATGCATATGTTTTCTGGGGCTAATTGGAGTTGTAGTTCACCAATGTCCAGAGGGTGTTCAAAACATAGTTCAAGGAACAAGAGGGAAATTAGCAAAGTCATTTAAAATGACTCTTTGTGGCAAGTCAACATGACTCACTACAATTAATTACTGGGTGGATATAAGAATACATTTAATTCTCACTGGAAATGGGATTTTTATGCATCATAGACAAATGTCTACACACCATAAATAAAAAGCTTGAACTGGAACACCCAGTTGCAGCCTCCAATAATGGAGGACATTCCAGAGAGAAGGGGCTGCCACCGAGAAGGCCCAGTTGCGTGTGGACATTTTCCGGGTATAGTTTCTTTTAAGCTTGTCTTAATGGAGATCTATTTACTATCATACATAACATAAATCTTTGCTTGTCTCCTCATGTAAGAATGAAATGCTTTGTGGCAAGTCATGTCCAAGAATATTTTTAATGCAAGAAATGTGGAGGGAAATGCATTACACTGATATGCCTGACATTGCTTTTCTTTTATTTCTTTTTTGTGAAAACCAATCTACGTTTTTGTTTTTCAGAGGGTCATGAAGTCCTTTCCCACACACTTGTTTGTTGAGTCTACCACTTGTCATTCTTTCTTTGATATTCATTTGTTTTAAAACCTTGAGCCCAGAGTTGGATTAGTTATTGTAAAAAAACGAATAACCCCTAAAGTTCAAGTGCGGCTTCTGAAAACAAATAGCTATTGACTTTCATTAGGAGATCTGTGATGTTATCTAACCCAGCAAAGGCATTTGTGGTATGCCGTTTACATTGTATCTCCTGATTGTATAATCATTATTGATTTTTCTTGTGTGTAGTACCTATGTCAAACAACCTAATATATTTAAATGGTGATTATTTCAGCCATTTATCTATTATTAGATAAGATCAAAGGCAGTTAGGCTTACAGCAGATTGTGATAAGATAGACGTAGGACACACTCCACCCAGCACTGCTTCTGTACAACCACTGCACCATTCAGTTTCTTGGGGCCGGGCAGGGGAATTTTCACAAACCCTATAGAAGCGTACCTTCTTCACTCTTCTGGATTCTGGAATGAGCTAATCTTGATCTTCCTATAAACAGTTTGGAGCTTCAATTCTCGCTTTGGAGGCTAAAGAGAAACAAGAAATCTTGTAGCACCTTTATAGACTAACAAGTTTTTGTTTTCATAAACTTTTCTGCGTCCAAGTATGCAGGCAGTGAAATCTAAAGTCTGTTTCCACTGCCTTGAATGTTCTGATTGTTATTCTGTTCTGAAGACCAAGAGGATTTGCATTAACTACATAACGTAATGCCAATGATCCTACCTGGAAGAAAATGTTTGAAATATGATGTGTTCACCGAGTTTCCCTGCAACTGTGTGATTTTGGTAATGGGGGGGGGGGGGGTAATTAGGCTAACAATTCAAAGTTCCAGAAAAAAATATTAAGACTCCAAAATCTGCAGTTTCAAACAAATGAAATCTTTTCCAAAATGTATAGGGGTATGAATCTTGTTGATGGAAGAAAAGTGCAAAACTAAACTACTGTACTTAGATATACTAAGATATCCGGGACCTTCTTCAACCGAGAAATACGATGGAGGTTCTGGGCCACTCAGCAGCCCACTGTGACGAGTTTGCTGTCCACTTTGAGGAAAAAATCGCTCAGATTCACAGGGAATTGGACTCCACTATTGGTGGAGAATCAAGGGATGTGTCCAGTGTGCCGTGCTTAGGTCCAGTATTATTGGATGAGTTTCAATTATTGAGACCCGAGGATGTGGACAGGGTGCTTGGACCTGTCCGTGCTACCACTACACCACTCGACCCTTGCCCTTCTTGGCTAATTGAAAGATCTGCCAGGGGAGTTTGCACCCGGGTCCAGGAAGCTGTAAACGCCTCATTAAGAGAGGGAGTGGTCCCTGCTGCCTTAAAAGAGGCAGTAATTAGGCCACTCCTTAAAAAACCTAACCCGGACCCAGGTCTGGTGGTTAACTACCATCCAGTAGCGAACCTCCCTTATTTGGGCAAGGTGTTGGAGCGGGTGGTGGCCGGGCAACTCCAGGAACTTCTGGATGAAACGGATTTTCTGGATCCATTTCAATCTGGTTTCAGACCGGGTTTTGGTACAGAGACTACCTTGGTCTCCCTGTATGATGACCTCTGCCGGGAGAGAGACAGGGGGAGTGCAACCCTGTTGATACTCCTGGACCTCTCAGTGGCTTTTGACACCATCGACCATGGTGTCCTTCTGGATAGGCTGGCCAGGTTGGGAGTCGGAGGCACCGCTTTGCGGTGGTTCCATTCCTTCCTGGCTGACCGTGTCCAGAAGGTGGTGCTGGGGGACAGTTGCTCTGCCCCGTGGCATTTATGTCATGGGGTTCCTCAGGGCTCTATACTGTCTCCCATGCTGTTCAACATTTACATGGAACCACTGGGAGAGGTCATCAGGAGGTTTGGGTTGAGGACTCAGCAATATGCTGATGATACTCAGCTCTACCTCTCGTTTTCCACCAATCCAGGTGAGGCGATTTCTGTGCTGAACTCGTGTCTGGGCCAGATAATGGACTGGATGAGGGTTAACAAATTGAAACTCAATCCAGACAAGATGGAAGTGCTGTTAGTGGGTGCTTCACCAGACAGGTTAGAGGGACACTTCCCTGTTCTGGACAGGGTTGCACTCCCCCTAAGGGACAGGGTCCGCAGGTTGGGGGTGCTCCTGGACCCCGGTCTAACTCTGGAAGCCCAGGTGGACTCGGTGGCCAGGGGTGCCTTTCTCCAGCTGCGGAAAATATATCAGCTACGCCCCTACCTGGATGAACGGAGCCTCATAACAGTTACGCATGCACTGGTAACATCCCGTATTGATTACTGCAATGCGTTCTACATAGGGCTGCCTTTGAAGACGGTTCGGTGATTGCAACTGGTTCAGAATCGTGCGGCGCGGCTAGTAAGTGGTGGGGCCGCTAGGGATCACATCACGCCGATTTTACATAGCCTACATTGGCTACCACTTGCTGCCCGAGCCCAATTCAAAGTGCTTGTTTTGACATATAAAGCCCTAAATGGCTTAGGACCTGGATAACTGAAGGACTGCCTCCTTCCATATGAACCTACCCGGCAATTAAGATCAAGCCAGGGGGCCCTCTTGAAAGAGCCATCCCTCAAGGAGGTAAGAGGGATGGCTTGCAGACACAGGGCCTTCTCGGCAGCTGCCCCCAAGCTATGGAATGCCCTCCCAAGTGAGATCCGCCTGGCACCAACACTGATGACATTTCGGCGCCAGGTAAAAACCTTCCTGTTCCAGAAGTTTTTTAATTGATACAATTTAGATTGTGGGTCTTCTAATGGCAATTTTAGTGTGATGTTTTTAGTATAAGGTTTTTATTGTTGTTTTAATTATTTATTGTTTTTTTGAAGTTTTTAAATGTTTTAATTACTTGATTGGAAGCCGCCCAGAGACCTCTGGGTAGTGGGCGGCATATAAGTTGTAAAAATAAATAAATAAAATAAATAAATAAATAAATCTTCCTAAAGACATACTCTGACATCAGCTGCTGTAGATTCAATGTGTCATGCCGGTTCTGCTTCAGAGAAGATTCCTTTGCTGCAAAGTTTGTGCATCTGAGTCTGTTAAAATGGAGAGAGATCGAATTAAAATCATCATCAGATTTAAGGAAATTGTTAAAAGGCTTGATCAGACACTTTATTGCTGTAAACCACAGGTACCAAATTAAAGCTTCTGCAAAAAGAAATGGTAAGTGAAATACAGCTGGAATGACATTGGTTTAGTAATGTAAAGTTTGGTTTTCCTTGAGGTTACATTGACCTCTTTACGCTGCAATAGCTGACTAGATAGGACAGTGAAACAGGTACTTGGAGGTGGAGCCAGAAATTGGGAGTTCAGTTCCCATCGTCCCCCAGCGGGCGGGGGGGTAGCCAGTGTAGCCTTGGGCAAGCTGCAGAATCTCAGAGCCACGCCAGAATGAATAAACACTAAAGCCTTTCTAAGTATCATTTAAACCCCTGGAAATGATCACTATAACTCAATATCGACTAGACATTGCATGATTGATTATAATAAATATTTGATTTTGTTTCATATAAAAATGATAAATCTCACTTTTATCTGTAGGAAGCACACATACAGAGGAAGCATCTGTTTATTCAAATTATTTTTCTGCCTAACATAGTAGAATCAACTCTGACTGACCATGGCTGCCTGGAATCCACACAATATTCATTCCTCATCCTCCACTGAGATTTCTCGCATTCTTTGGTGGCCTTCCATCAAAGTATGGACCTGTCTGGGTCTTGCCCACTTTCCATAATCTGATGAGAGTGGTGCCTTCAGGATGGCAGGAGACACAAAAGGTACTAAGAGTCAAAGGCCAGCTAACGCCAGATAACTCTAGAAAGATGTTCATCATTTGGTCATTGGAGGAACAGAAGGATTCTGAGGTCTGAAGCACAGTATCTCAAGACCTGTTATGAACAGCTCTCAGCTCTTTGAATGATGAGGCTTCCAGTTCACAGAGTAGAATTTTCACTACACCCTTATGTTTGCACCGCTAGCCTTCCCAAATGGGTATAAAAGTGTGGTTCATAGTTTCAATCATTAACTTTCCAAGGCATGTTGTGATTTCTGTTCTAAAGAATAAAATATGACAGATGGATGGGGAGGGAGAACCCATCTGAGGAAAAAAAGGCATTGGAGTTATGTAAATGTAACACAATTAGATGAATTGCTTCTCAAAGACCATGGGAAATCATTCTATATACTCTACTTCGTGTTCCCTTACAAGTTCTTCTGAAGAAAACTCAAAATGGATTTAGAAAGCACTATGATTTCCCAGAGGATATAATCATTGCTAATCCCATGAGCACTATTTCAACAAAATAACTCACCCCCAAGCAGCCAGCGGTTTTGTGGTCTAATCTCAGGAGTGAGGTAGTTATCGTATTTTATTAGCGATCAAACAGTATTCTACTTAAGCTACAGTTGGAAAGTAACTAATCTGATGCATTAATTTAATATAAAAGACAAGAATACTATATCTTTGGAAACTTTTTTTATTTGAACTGGCATAATTTGATTAATATGCATGTTAGTCAAAATAGAAAGCCTTATTTGCTCTGAATGCAAAACAACCATTTTAACAATAATAAGTCTTTGCTACTAAGATCCCCCTCCCTGCCAATGATAGAAACATGAATGCACTGTTGGGCTAGTGGTGGGTCAGTCTTTGTTTATTATGAATGATGAGGACAGGTTACCCCTGGCTTTCCATTAGCCTGAAGCATGAAACCAATCTCTACCTCCAAAAGACTGAGCTACAAAATGAAAATCAAACTTGCAGAATAAACCAAATGTTCTTGTACCAATTTGAACCTCAAGACTAACATTAGACACCCACATTTGAAATTTGTCAAGAACAGAATTTACAGTACTATGGTGTTTACTTCTAAATTTTAACTGTAGAATTTGCAGATGACTGTAAATGAAGGACTCGCGTTATTGCATGGTCTTCACCTATGTATGTTCAGGTTTTAAGATGTTTGAGACATGGTCTTCTTTGTGTCTGGTGAACACCTGATCTAAAAAAGCAGATACATCACTTTGCCTACTAAAGTCAGGATAGTGAAAGCTATGGCTTTTCCAGTAGTAATATATGGAAGTGAGAGCTGGACCATAAAGAACTCTGAATCAATGCTTTTGAGCTGTGGTGCTGGAGGAAACTCTTGAGTGTCCCCTGTATGGCAAGGAGATCAAACATATCTATCCTGAAAGAAATCAACCCCGAATGTTCACTGGAAGGACAGATTTTGAAGCTGCGGCTCCAGTACTTTGACCACCTCATGAAGAGAGAGGACTCCTTCGAAAAGTCCCTGATGTTGGGAAAGATTAAAGGCAAAAGGAGAAGGGGAGAGCAGAGAATGAGATGGTTGGATGGTGTCATCAATGCAACCAATACAAGTTTGACCAAACTCTGGGAGGCAGTGGAAGACAGGAGGGCCTGGCGTGCTCTGGTCCATTGGGGTCACAAAGAGTCAGACACGACTTAATGACTGAACAACAAAAACACCTGGTATGCCATATTAGGTTTGGAAATGAGAAAAGTACTTATTTGGATCTGTGCAAATTATCTTGAATTCCATAGCAAGGGAGGTCCTTCTGCTCCCCTACATTGTTCACCTTACTTAATCATATGAAGGTCTTCCTGTTTAGACTGGCCTTTAGCTACCATGGTGATTTTATTCCTTCCTTCCTTCCTTCCTTCTTTTATTTATATTTCCAAATTGTTTTTCTCTTCATTGCCTCCCCCAAAGTAATGTATCAGCGAAATCGCAATATGAAAACCAAGCACAAATAAAACAGTTTTTGAAACCAGAATACACACCATTTTAGAAATCAAAGACCTGACAAAATATTACAGCCTGGAATGCCTTTCCAAAACTCAACAAAACAGAGCCAACTTGACTTCCTCTGGGAGAGGTTTACACAACAGAAGTGATGCCGCATATATTGCCTCATCTTGCATATCTGCCAGACTCACACTTTTGGATAGTAAGACATGCAACCAGGCCTTTGCTGCAGATGTCAAATTCTGGGCAGGCCCTTATGAGAGAATGTGGACGTTCAGATATTATGGCTCCAAATGGTTTAGAGCTATAGCAGAACACTGAACGGAGCTTGAAAATGACTTGGTAATCTGTCCACCTTACCTAGATAGTTTAGGATTTAGTGAACCTATGGGGTATTCTATAGATTGGGGAGAGATATGTTTGTAGTACACTTATACTACTACACTGAGAAGTGCAGAGCTAGAAGGCACCCTATGGATCACTGAGTCCTGCTCTTGTCAAGAATGCACAGTTGAACATCTCATCCCTAGCTCTGCAGCCAGAGACTTAAGCCACTGAGCAATCCAAGAGTCCAATCATCTTAGAACTAACAATGCGGAAGAGATCGAAGTCCAGGACGTCAAGGAGGTACAGCGGACATCAAGAAGGTACAGCAGGGAACCAAACTCCCACCATATCCCAATCCTTGGATGTTCTGTTTCATATCTCAAGTTTATCTCTTCTTTTTCATTTTGGTTATATTTATTGGCACTTTAAGACTCTTTGGCTTTGCATTGTCTGTGTGCACCGTGCATGTTATTCTTGTCAGCTTCCAGCGTGCAAGGTGCAAAAAAAAAAAAAAGGCAGAGAATACCTTTAAATGAACAAGAAAAGAAGTAATCTACCCAATATTCACCGCTACTGCATGCTAGCTGACTTACGCTGACAACTGTTGACCATTTCGCAGCACTTATTGCCAGATCTTTTCAGCTGCTACCTGTCAGTTTTCAGTTATCCTTAAAGATGAACTGCAACTTCAAAATGCTCGGGTGTTGAATGCTAATGCTGAATAATTGTAAATGTTTGCCCATATTTGCATATCTAGTGAATATTCAGAGGATCTCTACCAGAATCTGATGAGAAGAATGTTTAGGGGTTATTCTTTCTATCAGACCAGAAAATTAGCTGTTCTGGTTTAGAAATAACTTCCCTGGACAGTTGAAAGCAGTGCCTGCAATTTGCCTTTTTATGTGCTAAACTTTATACAAAGGCATTTTGCATCCATTAAGACCGCAGACATAAATTAGGGTAATCGTCATTACCGCTACCAAATATGATCAAAAATAAGGAACAAACTCACATCTTTCTTTTGAGATTGCTGTACATAAAGAAATTGGGTTATCTGTGAACTCAAAATGTGTTCTAAATGCGTGAATTAAAATAATTTAAGTTTCGTGCAAATTGGATGATTCAGAAAATCCTTTCATCAAACCTAAGAATTAATTTGGGAATTATTAAAGCAGTCTGACTTTGTTATATGAACAATGATATTGTGTATTATACCTTTACCACAACTGGAATGTCATTTGGAATGTCTACCTCTGAGGCCATATTTGCAATATTATCTGTTTTTCAGAGACAGGCATTGTTGTTGTCATCACTGGCAAACCACTCCAGTATTCCTGCCAAGACCACCACCACCACCATCACAACAACAACAACAACAACCGTATGGTTCTGAGGACCCCTATAATTTGCTCACAACACAATATGAAAAATACTTTTTTAAAGGTAATATGCTATTTAGATTCCTGCAACACAATTCCCAACTTTAAGGAGAGTGAGATAGCTATCACAGGTAGTCATTCTTGACAGTCATGAAAGGACAATAACTAGTCATTTGATTTCTTATTATTAGGAGGGATCCAGATTTAGTCATGTTTAGACTGGGTGTGTTGGAATCTATGGGGCTTAAATTGGTTATGGCTTAATTTTATTGCCCAGACTAGGAGAAAGCATTAGTGAGATCATAACCTTCAAGTACTAAATTAATTTGGCCAGCTGTAGATACTATGCATCATAGTTAGAGATGGGTACAAATTGAAAAAATGACGTTTCAGTTTTAGGTTTTTTGTTGTGGGTCCATTTTGGTTCATTTTTGTTTTTCGTGACTGTTTTGAAAAAAATTGTTTTGTTTTTTCATTTTTCGTTTTTGTTTTTATCCACTTTTTGCGCGACTTAACGCATTTCCGCGCACGGATGTCCCCCAATGCCCCAGACCAGAGGGAAAACACTAAAACAATAAAAAAAATTGAAGCTGTCAGAGACACAGTATAGACTAGGTACGCAGGGAGGCTGCAAAGGCAGCGGCGGGCATTGCCCAGGGTGTAAGGCAGCCGCAGAGTGACTGCACTGCAGGGCAGGGGAGGGTATTCACTGAGAGGTACACACACACACAGGGAGGCTGCAAGAGAAATCTCTTCTTTCTCTCCCCTAAGAGCCAGGCTGCATCCAGCAGGAACACAGAGACACACACCTGCCTGGCTGGCCTAAAGTAATGAATCACAGAGACAGCAATCCCACCCTAACTCCCACCGCAGACTGCAAGGAGGACGGGGGCTGTCAAAGCTTTTATGCTCTCTGTGGCTGCCACACCTACCCAGTCTGCAACCTGGGCATGCTAACTTCCCTTAAAGGAAAAAAAAATACAGTGATCTGAGAAAAGACATGAATGCACGTTTTAAGGACCCCAACCCCCCTGGTAGGTATTATCAGGCAGAATAAATAATTATCACTGGGTTGTTATGGATATTCAGGACGTTTTTTAACATTTAAAAACAGCTCATTTCATTGTGCGTCACCATTAATGAAAATGAAACGTAACAAACCTAATGTTCATGGTTCTGTTTGATTCGTTCCGATTTGATCACAATTTTCGTTATTTGTTTCATTACATAATGAAACAAATAATCAATAATGGCACAGGGAAAAAACTATTTCATGCCCATCTCTAATCATATTCATAAAAGCAAACCAAGTTGCTAGTGATCCTGAGAATGATGGTGGTGATCGTGTTGAAGATTTGCTGATATTAGAGGCCTATAGAAGGTGGACATTTTTGCCAGTTGCTCCAGGTGTCCAAATTGCACTTACAATTCTGGAAGTGCAGGTTGATTCTGGTTCCCCAACATCACCTTCCAGAGACAGCCGCTGTGCTTTGCATAGTCCTAGATCTGTTTAAAACTCTCCAGTCTTAAAAGCAGCTCAGCTTGCCTCAAACACAAGTCATTTCTAGAAGTTCCTTGGTGACTCTACCTGATGTTCAGTTATACAAACATGTATACAATTCTCTGCAATCCTTGCCAACAGACTAATTTGAGTCACACAGGTGAAAGGGGTAGTTTCCTTCCTCACATAGGTGTTCAGATGGCTGTGCTTTATTACCCAAGTTCTCTGAGGGTGTGGCCTGCTAGTGTTCTACTCAGTGACAAAGAAGCCACTGTGGAGGAGGCCCTGCGCCACTGAAGAGATACGAAGATAAAGGGCCTGGGCATTGGATGATAAGGTAGTTGTTTTTATCACTGTTTACAGCTGCAAAGAGGAGGTGGGACTAGACTGGAGCTCTGAGGGGCAGAAAGGTGATCAACAACTACTGCTACCACTGTCGCTACTCCTTTCAACAATAAGAGTCAGCAACAGCAATGCTGATTTAGTTGGATTATAGGCCCCATGCCAAGCATCTGTGGAAAAACACCGAATCAATATTGACAAAGGACAAATGAAATGAGATGATTCTCACTTTCCCCTTTTGAGTCCTGCAGAAGAAGAAGAATACAGTATTAGAACATAACAGCTTCTCAACCAAGATTAGAGATTAGGAAAGTTCCTTGTTTGGATTACAGCTCCAAGAAGATCCCAGCCACTAAGCTGGAATCCAAAAAAAAGTTACTTTTCCCTCCTCTGGCTAAGACAAGCTCATTTTCATTGGCCACCAGTCGTGTGAAGGTGACTGGAGGTTAATTCATGACATTTTAGAAGGTGATGCTCTGTAGAAATGTAATTGTGGGTAGTACAGAATTCAATACAAAGATAAAATCAAGAATGAAGGAGACAGATCAATAGGCCAGCATTGCAGACGGGTGTGAAGTCAGGCTAAAATGCCTAAAGTGTGAAAGGGTGTAAACAGAAGGCTGAATAGTCTCTGCCTAAAGAATAAGATAGCTGAATGGGATGTTATACTTGTTCAATGTTTGAGACCCTTTTGGCAAAAGATGACAAGTACTGTATATACTCAAATATAAGCCTAGTTTTTCAGCCCTAATTTGGGGCTTTAAAAGGGGGGCCTCGACTTATATTCGGGTCAATACTTTTAGCTACTGAGGCAAGTGCTTGGGTCGGTGGCTAAAAGTCATTTTAAACATCACACACCACTCCCCCAGCTCACAAAGGAGTTGCTGCCAGGCCCTGCTGCATTTCCCACCCTAGCCTTATACTTGAGTCAATATGTTTTCCCAGTTTGGGGGGGGGGTTAAATTAGGGGCCTTGACTTATACTCGGGTCGACTTATACTCCAGTATATACGGTACTTGCCTGATGGTGGTGTATTGGAACCAGGGCCACTGGGTTGAGGCACCAGGGCTTTGTGATTAATAATCACCTGCCACTCACCCTGTTCCTGTGGAGCTAAGCTGGGGTCCTTGACGTGGCTAAGAGAAGATGGTTTTTCCCAGTTGCATGAACTGACCCTTGTTGTACAGTCATTCCAAATATTCAGGGTTACTGTGCCTCAAATGGTCCACTAGCCAGTTCAGAATTCAGAATTCTGTGACTCTCACCTGTTCCTAATCCATTTGGTATAACATAATGCTGTTTTTGAGAGTAGTCATTGTTGTATATACATGTGTGGAGAGAAAAGGAAGTATACACAGCATCCTTCATTTTTAGACCCTTGTGAGGGTCATGGGCAAGAGTGCCACAATGAAAACTACTACAGTGGACCCTTGCATAACAAACAGTTTGTATAACATAAAATTTGTACAACATAATAAATTCTGGTGATAGGGGAAATTTGCTTAACATAATCGCCTATGCGGGGAATCTGTGCAACATAAAAATGAGATTACTCCATTTTCAATGCATTCCTATGGGAAATTTGTATAAAGGAAAATTTGCTTAACATAATTTTATTTGGAACAAATTAATTCCTTTATACAAGGTACCACTGTACTTCAGAAGCACTCCGTCACTGTTGCCTCAGGGCTCAGGATGTTCACAACAGCATCCTGTTACCAGAGTGCTAAGTTTCAAGCTATGAAGTTACTGGCAATTAGTTATTTTAGGGATGAGCCAATAGTTGCAAAGTTACTTTTTAGGCATGGTGAGCACTTTGGTGTAGCAAGTAAGAGATAATTGGTTTCAAACATCACTTTACAAAGGATTTGAAAATATTTCCAAGACCACTAAAGGGAACCAAAAAGGATTTCCCTATGTTCTTTACTCTGATGGTAAGATGAATGAAACATGTTAATAATGGACAATGTAATAATTAACTTAATTATAGTGACAGCAATAACTGTGACCTAGACACCAAGAAATTACAAGTAATACTGTGAGTTTCTTTAAAACTTAATGTTCTGAGCATTGCCTTTATAAACTCATGATTGCTCTGAAATCTGCCCTCAGCTTCTCCCCTGCAGTGTGAACAGAAATAGGAGCCAAAACTGCTGAGGCAATTAGTTCAATTGCCGTACTGCTCTAACGCTTAGGGGTTTTTTGGTGATACAGTCACCCCGCGCCATTTCATGGTTCAGGTACTGCGGTCCCACTATATCGCGGGATCGCAGTACCTGCGGGGGGTGGCGGGGAGTGATCGCATTGCTCCCCACCACCCCCCGCCCCCTTCGGGAGGCCTCAGAGTTGCGTGGGGGCGGGGAGTGATCAGATCGCTCCCCACCACCCACCCAGACCTGTCCGGGAGGCCTCGGAGCCGTGCGGGGGGGGAGGCAGGAAGCAATCAAAACGTTCCCCCCGACCCCACCCGACCCGCTTCCGCATATCGTGGATTTTCATGTATTGTGGGTCCCTAACCCCTGAGATAGGCAGGGGGTTACTGTATTCAGCCTAAATCCAGCTTCCTGTAGTTTGAGCCCATTGTGATGTGCCCTACACTCGGAGGCCATCAAGAACAGATCCTGCCCCTCTGCTGTATGATAGCCTTTTGAAGAGTGCTATCATATCTCCCCTCAGTCTTCTTTTCTCAAGGCTCAGTGCACCCAGTTCTTTCAGTCTTTGCTCAAAGGGCTTGGGTACCCGATCCCTTGGTCGTCCTTGTAGTCTTCCTCTCAACTTGCTCCAGTTTGTTGCCAACCTTCTTCAAGTGTGGTATCCAGAACTGGACACAGTACTCTAGATAAGGCCTAACCAATTCTGAATAGAGGGTGACTCATGGGATTTGGAGACTATACCTCTGTTAATGCATACTAAAAGAGCCTTTGCCCTTTTTGCAGCTACATCACAGTGTTGGCTCTTAGTGCTCTTCACAGGCATCTTGTTTGTCTGCCTCTTTTGAACTCACTTCTGTTTCTGCCATCTCACCTTTCCACTTCACTGCTGCAGTTTCGCTCCTTTGCGGGGATTCAAATGTTAGCTCCTTGCCACAGCAGCATCCTCTCACCTTTGCCGTTGCCGTGCCCCAAACTAAGTGACTGCACAAGAGGAGAAGGAACTTCTTCTCCAGTTTGCAATGCGATTTTGGAGCAAAGCAATAATAATTAAAGGACATCCTGTTTCAGAATTCCAAAATAAATTCATTTCAGTCTTTGGTGCCATCAGTAGATGGCAGAAGGTAGCGAAAAGATACACATCTTGCACGTGGTCGATTGGGCGGTCGGGGGGGTATGCAGGAAGTCAAACAGGTGGGCTGTAAAGCTGGTAGGGCAGCAACTGGATAGGTCTTGAAGGGTACCCTCAGAGTAAATTGCTCAGAAAATGAAGAGCCAAGCGAGAACCACATGCTGTGAATGAACCCCTACAGCCCCTTGTGACATGGGCCCTTTACTAACAAGTTGCTGCAAGGATGGCATCTGGATTTGTAGTGGTGTTGATGTGCAGCAAGTACATGCCAGCAGCTCCCTCATCTGGCAAGCAACTGCAGTATGTAAGGGACCTGGATCTTACTTCCCAAGTTGCTCTCCTGGACTTGAAACTCCTGGTTTCTCACAAAAGAGAAGAAAATGCAAGGCACCAGCCATTCACACTGCCCCCCTTCGGCATCATTGCAACTGCAAGCAAGGGCAGGAACATAGCGGTCAACAGGAGAGACACAAGGCTCCAACCATGGTGCCCTTCTCAACAACAACAGCAGCAGCAGCAACAACAGCAACAGCAGCAACAACAACAACAAAGGTGACTTGCAACTACAAGAAGAAGTGAGTGGCAATAAAAAAAAAATCTGCTTTCTGGACGTGTGGAATAAGCCACAAGATGTAAAGGGGGGCTGCATGGTTTGGTTTGGTTTTTGCATGTATTAGCTGCCAGAATCAAAGGTTACTAAAAGACCAAGGAGGCTCCTGCATAGAGGTTTCCACCTGGCAAAGATAATATGCAGAGTGAGCCAATCCTTGAGATTCATTAAAAGAGAGAAATAAAATCATCATCTCTGTATTTTCCTACATCTGATGTTTCTCTTCTCCCGTCATATATGGGACAAACAACAACAATTCCACATGTGCTTTAATTGTTGGTTTCATCAAATCAATTGTAAAAAAAAATTAAGGATGTTTCTCTTTTTTTTTGGTTCTCTTTTCCATTTTTCTGTACTGTTGAGAAGTCTGGCATAGACTTTCACAATAGTTCCAACAGTAGATATTTTTCTTTCCTGGTAAGAGTAAATAACATCAATTGTACTCACTATTTTATAAGAGTAGCAGGATTTCCTGGAAGATAATCCTAGCATTAAAAAAATAGAACCTGGAAGATTATTTATGTTGTGGCTTTTTCATGTCGATCAGGCAGAAGTCCTTGGGAATCAAATCGAAGCAAATTTTGCTACTTGTTGGGTAATAGCTACATCCATACCCACAAGCAGCATACAGAGTTGAGCCAAGGGGGAAGAGGTCTATCATCCAGAGGTCTAAGGATTCCAGCAAGAAGTTGACTTCTGGGGTGCTCATATAAAAGAGAGCTGAATAAATAATGGAGAACATCCTCGACTTCTCCTGATCCACAAAAGCAGAGTCTTTGGAGGAATGGAACATTGTCATGCCTTCCCTCCAAAATGGCAGAGGGCATGCACTGAAATCGCAAGGCTGTGAAAGCTTTCCGGGGGGTGGGGGGGGACGCTGAGGTTAGACTGGCAAAATAGTTTTCCATGCCATATGAAGTTTTGTACAAGGGGAAGCAACCAGAATAGGACATTTTTGAAATAGCAGACATATTCAGCCACTTAAAATAAGTTAAGTTATTTGCTTAACTCTGCCAGAGGCAAATGTAGGCAAGGACTCTGTGTCAATCCCATACTGTAATTCTGTAGTATGGGTCTAACTGAATTTACAACACTTCTTTGGTAGAGACGAAAGTCACTCATACAGTCCAGTTTCAGCCAGTTCATTGCCAATGCAATATGGGCATGAGTTTCAATTGGGATTAGTCCTACTTCAGCCCTTAAATATGCAGCAGGTGTGCCATGGGGGACTGTTAGAAGGGATTGTATAAAAGAGTTTTGAGCCACTTCTAGAGCCAGTATATTTGTATTTCCCCATATCTCTGGCCCATATGTTATTTGGGATAGTATTTTGTTAGAAAACACCTCAACTGCAATCAAATTTCCACCTTGTATTGAAGTAAATCTCAGGAAAGATTGAATGGAATGAGATGCTTTCAGGTTGGTTGCCTTCAGATGATATTTCCACAAAAGCTGGGCATTTAGGCAAAAGCAAAGATATCTGAAATTTCTTAACTGCTTGATTGGTTTGTTATCAGGCTTCCATCTATGGCAGTGGTTCTCAACCTTCTTAATCCTGCGACCCTTTAATACAGTTCCTCATGTCGTGGTGACCCCTTGCCCTACTTGGAAAAGGCCACAATCCCCCTTTGGCAGGACCCTGCTGCAGGTGCCATAGAGAACTTCCCTCTACGGGCACCCTCAGCCAATTGCAGCCTCTGGTCCCATTGACTGACATCCCCTCCAGCCTATCAAGCTGTAACTCACTCTTCTCCCCCTTCTTCCCTCTCCTCCTCCAGATCTTTTTCTTCACTGACTCATGGCGACCACTATGGTCATTTGACCCCCAAAGGGGTCCCAGCCCCCAGGTTGGGAACTATAGATCTATGGGGTTTTCTCTTCCTCCCAAAGACTTCTACTTTTGGTGTAATTAATAGTCAGAGGTTCTCTTATACAAAAATTGCTAAATTTAACCAAAAGTCTTTACATGCCAACTTGTGTTGAAGAAATTGTTGTGATATCATCTGCATATAAAAGGACTATGATCTTGACATGTGCAATTGAAGGGGGAAAATTCAAGGCCATTTAATTCTTGGACAATATTATTGATAAAAATTAAAAAAGAAAGAGGGCCTTGAGATTCAAAACAGCAACAATTCCACATGTGCTTTAATTGTTGGTTTCATCAAATCAGTTGTAAAATATTTTTAAGGATGCTTCTTTCTTTCTTCTTTGTTCTCTTTTCCATTTTTCTGTATTGTTGAGAAGTCAGACATAGACTTTCACAACAGTACCAACAGTAGATATTTTTCTTTCCTGGTAAGAGTAAATAACATCAATTGTACTCACTATTTTATAAGAGGAGCGGGATTTCCTGGAAGATAATCCTAGTATTAAAAATAGAACATGGAAGATTATTTATGTTGTCGCTTTTTCATGTCAATCAGGCAGAGGTCCTGGGGAACTAAATAATCATATCGCTGTCTTAAAGGAAAGTTTACCCGACAAAAAATCAAATGAGGATGTAAGGCCCATCAACCTATACTTGTGAGATATTTCACATTAGGAAATGGTCATTCCTTTGTGATGAGGCTTCATACCAGGTTAAGAACTAACTTGTGAAGCATTCCTCATGACTAAGACTCCATGCCAAAGAGTATGATAAACATATATCAAAAATCCATCTTTTGGAGATGTTTGGGTTTTTTTGACATTTGTTTTAAGGCATACTTTGCCAGGAGATGATAAAATATGAATTGCTATTTAATTACCTATGCAGCTTGTATGCTTATAAGAATGGGAGCAATCCATCAAATATTTGATTATCTTTTAGCAACTTTTCATTAAATTGGCTGTGTTTTTTCCCCAGTATATAGCAGTGGCAGGGCTTATTTGTTCACCTGAACCCATTTGCCCTTGCCAATCAGGCATGGTGGAAACTGTGGAACATGCCCTGATGCCCTGCACATTTTATAAGGACTCCCACAGTTTATGAATTTCCCTGATTTTAAAATATTATTGAGATAGAAGAGGCCCAAGGGAAACAACAGCCAAGGTCTCAAAGATTTGTGCAGTGGCATATACAATAAGGAAACAGATAACTGGGTCATTATTTAAAGTTTGAAGTTTTACATTTAATTGCAATTTGAGTTTTAGTCTGGTTTGATTTGACTGTAACTGTTGTACGTTCTGCTGTATTTTAAACCTGTGTGTACCTAACATGGCTGGTCATAATAATTATATCTCCTCTCACGATGAACTGAATGGTATTCCTGAGCTAAGACACATCATTGTCTACAGACATTCATTCATCGGCTTCTCGCCCTCTCTCAATTAGATACTTGAATTCCGTCACCAACCATGTGGATTGCATAATGTTCTTTCAGACTGCAGTCCTAGACCTGCTTCCAGTGCTATGGCAGAACTTGGGTGCTGTCCCTTCTGTCTCTGTTTTGCACTGCAGCTCCTATAGCACTTCAACAATAGCTCTGGGCCCTTTCACATGACCCCTAAGATCCGCTGGCCACTTAAACTCGGACCAGAGATCTTGGGGGTTCGTTGCTCTTCCTGCGTCCCCACCCCCACCCCGCACTTCCTTGCTCCTGTCTGCGTGAGGGGAGGGAGAAAAAAAGAGAGGAAAAAATGCAGGCTCACCTCCGAAGCCGCCCGGAGCCCCATCGTCATCCCGATTCCTTCTCTTCTGTTTGTTTGTTTGTTTGCCTCCCACCCCTTCTCTTAAAGGGGTGGGAGGAAAAAAAAACAGAAGCGAGGAGAGCCCGGCACTCACCAGATTAAATCCGGACCTGGGGATTTTCACCCTCCAAGAGCAGGTACATGAAAAGTGCACTGGGACGCACTTAGGTGGGCGTGGTCACACTTAATTTCCTACAAACTCCAGAGCTGGTGGGGAAACAATTGTAAGCTCCGGAGCTAGCAGCCATTTGCGGCGGAGTTTAGGGGTTGTGTACAAATACCCTCTGCTAGCAAGAGTTGATGGAGAGAAGCAGGCCAAAGAGCCAGCAATGTAACTATCCTGGAAACAAAAACATTAACAAGGCTTCTGCAACTGATGCATTTAGCCTCACAAACCATTCTCAGTGTGGCACAGGGAACTACCGGCAGTATGAACTCAGAACATTCCTGCCACGTTTGGTCAAAGAAAGGTCCATAGATTGTGGTCTTCATAGTCTTATAAATCTGTCAAATCTCTTTTTAGGCTATGGAGATCCGCAGGTGAGGTACCATTAGGGAAGCACTGCTTTGGTTTGCATTTTAAAGAGATAAGTAAAGTGTGGTACGTATTACCGCTAGTAGTTCTGCATAGGTCATGAATGAGCCTGAAAAAAGTGAAGGAAGAAAATGTAAGCCTTAAGATAGAGCAAAATGCCAGTAGTAACGATGAGCATTCATAGAGCTCATCCATGTTGCACAGGTGTAGTATTCCAGTTGCACATGAACTACCATGGCTTCCATCAATGGAATTTTATTATTCATTATTTATTTTATTTTAGAGAATTTTTACCCCACCTTTCTCCTTGGAAAAGAACCTAAGGTGGCTTACAGTAATGAGGGACAATATAGTTAAGACATATTCAAGTCACTGAGAGCAGGGAATTGAGGGACATCTTACAGCATTATATGACAACATTACATTAAAGCTACAAGAGAACAAAGTGGTTAAAAAGAGAGTGAAAAATTCCATGAAAAGTTATAAGTGAGGGAAAATAACAATTGAAAACATAGTGTCAATGCAATCACAAAATATATAAACACAATGTCTATTTGATCATGCATGGTAGATGTAGTAATGTGGGGTTTAGTGATTTCAGCAAGTGATTTCAGCTCTCTGACATAGCAGGCTGGAGACAGCTTCTGTTGTAACAACTCTTTATTCTTTATACAGATAATAGGAATACAGATCAATACACAACAGTAGATACATATAAAGGTCACATAATAGGTAGTCCATCAGTCAGGGAAAGCTTGCCTGAAGAGAAAGGTCATTGACTGTTTCCGGAAAGACATCAGAGATGGGGTGGTCCTCACCTCTGGTGGGAGGGAGTTCCAGAGTCTGGGTGCAGCTGCCAAGAAGGCCCTTTCATGGGTTCCCACAAGACTTACATGTGAGGGTGGTGGGATGGAGATAGGCCTCTCCCAATGACCTTAATACCCGAGCCAGTTCATACTGTGAGATTCAATCTTTGAGGTATTTCTGGTTAGGAGAGGCCCTGATAATTCCTTGCTTGGGATCAGTGTGGGGAATGTGATCTCTGCCACACAGAATTCTAGGTTCTTTAACAAACTACAGATCATCTGACTCCAGAGGACAGGGCCATGGCAGTTGAAGTGGAATCAGAGTGCTATAACTATGTCATGCAGAGAACAGTATAAAAAGCATGCTACCACCAGAGAGAGGTTTGGCAAGGAACTTAAAAATTATGTGAGATACTACAGGTATAGAAAAGGGGAGAAAGGCCCCTTTGACCTCAACTTAGTCAGAGTGCCTTGCGCTTCTATGTCACCCCACCCCATGGTATGGGGGCAGTGGAAGCAGCCTGGGGGTAGCAGGTTTCCTACCATCGAATACCTCCACCACAAGAGTCAGTAATAGGCTATGTAGGACCAGGAGAAGTGGAAACACCTTGGGATACTCTGAGGTTTTTAAAATGGTGGGGGTGATGTCTAGGAAAAAGGCCAAGAGTGCAGGTGCCCCAAGGTCAAGTGGGCCAGGGATAACAGAGAACCATCCCTGACTTTTTGCTAAGGATTTTCAACTATTAGTTTAAAAAAAGAATGGGGAAAACTAAATAAGAGATGTATAAAACTAAGTATAAAAACTAAGGATTAGTGGGGGTAAAAAACAAAAACAAAGAATCCTACATAAACAAAGGAGCTCCCCCATCCCTATGTCTGTGAAGATTCTCAGTCATCCAGGTGAGTTTATCTGGAAATTGAGTCATGGAAGTTGAGTCACCCATCTCCAAAGAACCTAAAACAAATAAATATTAGAGATGGGCACGACTCAGAAAAATTGTTCGTTTTCGTTTTCGTTTTCGTCTAGGGGTCCATTTCGGCTCGTTTCCGTTTTCGTGAGCTAATTTTCAAAAATTTTCGCTTTCGTTTCGTTACATAACGAAAACGACAAACGAAAACAAAAACGAATTTTTTTCGTTTCTTCCCATTTAGCTCCATTAAGTGCTTTTCCAGTAACGAAAAACGAAAATTGGCTCAAAATTAGTCGTTTCGTTTCCGTTTCCATTCCAGTTTTGAGCCGTTTTTCGTTTTTCGTTTCGTTACGTAACGAAAACGAAAAACGGAAACGGAAACGAAAAATTCGCTAAGTCGTGCCCATCTCTAATAAATATGAATATGTTCACCATGCCCACCCCTAAAGTAATGGACAGAGTATCAGATGGGGAAGTAGGCCGCCTGGGTTGAAATCCCTCCTCAGTCATACTAACTCAATCTTTGAACATCTCACACATCTTAAAAGCCCTAGTAGACCCACACACATGCACAAAAGGGCTACTGCATGAATGCTGCAACGGTGCTTTGTGTGTTCATATTTGATTCTGGTACCTAATCTTAAAGCAGAGTTTCTTAGCTGCTCTGATCACGGTTGCAGAAGAACAATTGTCATTACAGTTACAATTGTGATTGCAGTTGTAAATAAGAACAATTGTCATTATTTCCAGACTTTGTGCCAGTGTACACCAGCTAACGTGCTGCAAGAAATTAACTACTTAGAGTTCAAATGCTATTTGCTCTCAGAAGAGATGGTAAAAAGTTACTTTTCTGGACTACAACTCCTGTTGGCTGACATATTCTGGGAACCATAGTTATGAAAAAGTTCAGCAGAAATGGGCACGGCAAAATTACCTGCCTCACTGGGTGCCTCGAATACAGTAACTCACACAGACACAAATGGTGCTCTTCACCAATGAGGAAGTACTGTCTTGTTGCAGGAACACTGAGAAACTCCAGGGACAGAAGAATTAAATGTGTTTCCATTTTTAATTTGGATGAGGGTGGACACGATAAATTAAGTGATCTGTTATTTGGGAAACACCCATTACAGGGTTGATCTGTTTTATTATAAATTTATTAAATACCTTATAAAGGGTATAAAGGCACTGAAAATGCAGGCAAAATAAAAAATATCAAAACTATAGTGCCTATGCAACAGAATATTTAAAGGTTTCAACATACCCACATAAAGATTTTGTGAACTAATGCAACTGTAAAATTTAAATAAGATGAAAACCCACAGCTATAACAAAAGTGTGCCAGTCTCTGCCACAGGACCAAGTCCATGAAACCAACATACCCGAAACTTAACATCAAAGCAATCCTGGGGTGTCTGGTTTTTATCCTGAACAACCAATCAATTGATTTTAATTAATCAAAATCTTTCTGCAGATAGCAGCACCTTTGGTTGAGTTACTATGGGCCATTTTACACGACCCCTAAGATCTGCTGGCCACTTAAATTCGGACCAGAGATCTTGGGGTTCGTTGCTCTTCCTGCATCCCCACCCCTCCACACTTCCTTGCTCCTGTCTGCGTGAGGAAAAAAAGGGACAAAAGAATGCAGGCTCACCTCCGTCTGCCGGTCCAAGCCACCCCATCATCATCCTGATTCCTTCTCTTAAAGGGGCAGGAGGCAAAAAAAAAAAAAAAAAACCAGAAGCGAGGAGAGCCGGGCACTCACCAGATTACATCCGGATCTGGGGATTTTCACCCTCCAAGAGCAGGTACATGAAAGGTGCGCTGGGACGCACTTAGGTGGGCGTGGTTGCACTTAATTTTCTGCAAACTCCGGAGCTGGTGGGGAAACAATTGAAAGCTCCAGAGCTGGCAGCCATTTGCAGCGGAGTTTAGGGGTCGTGTACAAATACCCTATGTCTCAGAGGAAAGGAATCTCCTTAAAAATAGACACTTCAAGAGCATGGGTCTTCTCAAGTGCAGGAAGCACTGACACACATTTGCTGGTGGTGTTGCCTATTTAATCTCTCACTCTTGGCTCCTCTTGTGGCTGGAACAGCACAGATTAGCTCCCGTTTCCCTGCAATGTGATTGCTGGTCAACCTTGTCTGTTTTTGACCCCATGTGTATCTGTCTAACGGCATATGAATTTTAGCTGCCTGAAAAATGTTGAAAGGAGTGTGAGAAGAGGAAAAATCTGAAAGAATCCCAGGAGGAGATGGCGGGAGTGGGTGGGTGGGAGGAAACAACTGTGGGAAAATAAAGGAGCTAACACAGTGGTTCGAAGCCTGTGGGTCCCCAGATATTCCTGGATTGCAACTCCCGGAAATCCCTTCCAGCACAGTGAGTGGTGGAGGCTTCTGGGAATTGCAGTCCAGGATCATCTGGGACCCACAGGTTGAGAACCACTGAGCTAACAGCACATCAGTCATGTTGCCAAGCTGGATCTTCATGAATTCTAGTTCTGCTACCTGGCATCTGTTTGCTCTAATAGCTGACCCAGGTTGCAGAAACTTCATTTTTAAAAGGAGCTTGAAAATGTGACTGTAGTACAATTGTAACCATTCCTTGTTGTGTTAACCTCTTTAAAGAGCCTGAGATGTGCAGGTCGGTGTGGTACTTAGAAGGCACCATGACAACGTAAACAGGCAGGGCAGTCTGAGAGTTGCCACTTCAGGATCTGGTCCCTCCAACAGAGAATTTTAAATTCAACATCTACAAATCTCAGCATTCCTTGAGACTGACCTCTATCCGTTCATGCATTATGAACCCGACCTAATGGTGAAGTGCAAATATCTGTGATGTCTCTAGCATTCATATATAAATGAATATAAATAAATATAATGCAAACCTATGGTCGCTATTCTCCTCAGCTCTTTCTTTAAAATGAGCCTGATGCTGCCTTTCAGTGTCTTTAACCAATGGGCGAAGTCATGACTAGCACTTGGACTGCATTACTTGTGCATAAAATGTTTCGAGTTATTGTACTATAAATAGACCTTTTAGGAATAAAGAACTTGATTCCTAATGCAACACTGTGTTGCTTAGTCTGTTTCCACATTCTCAGAGTGGGGTGGGGGCATGAAAGAGCCTAAACTTTCTGGACACCCCATTCTGGGAGAAGCTAGATGTCCTCTCCTACAGCTTGTAAAGGAATGGGAACTTGGGGCGTTTATACACGACCCCTAAACTCCGCCGCAAATGGCTGCAAGCTCCGGAGCTTAAAAATGTTTCCCCACCAGCTCCGGAGTTTGCAGACAATTAAGTGCAACCCCGCCCACCTAAGCGCGACCCAGCGCACTTTTCTTGTACCTGCTTGAAGAGGGTGAAAAATTTTGATGCGGAGAGTGCAGGCTCTCCTCGCTTCTTTTTGTTGTTTTTCTTTTACCTCCCGCCCCTTTAAGAGCAACCAGGAAGTAAACGTGGCTCCCACCAGGGCTCAGAGCAGGCACCAGAGGTAAGGCTTTTTCTTTTGTCCGTTTTAAAGGCTTTTTTTTCCTCCCTCCCCTCACGCAGCCAGCAGCCAGGACGTGTGGAGTGGTGGGGAGGAAGGAAGAGCGACAGACCCCCAATATCTCTGGTCCAAATTTAAGGGACCAGAAGATCTTAGGGGTCGTGTAAAAAGGCCCTTGGTGAGATCCAGCTGTGGTTAAAGCAAAGGGATCATGAGGATATGTGAACCATCACCAGCCAGAGGTTGAGCATCCCTTGGTATACACAAGAAGTCAAAGGAAACCCAAACTCTAGCTTTTTAACAAGCAATTTTGACATGAGTGTCTTTGAGCAAGGGCGGATTAACCCTCGCACAACCCACCATGTGATTTGCATACTGCACATATAATTTGCATAGTATACAGCTGCTTGGTTCTAGGGGAAAGGAGTATGATCACCCTGAGATGGAGAACATCCTGGTACCCAGTAACAATATGCATGGCCATTAGGAGAGGACCAGAACCAATGGTGGCGGACAAAAACAATGAGAAAATAAAAAGAGGGGGAGAAGAGAGATGGCAGAAGGGAAACAGAAGCTGTTGCTGCAGTGACCAAGACTAGGGAGGCCACAATCTGTCTGGAGATGGGCACAGGCAGAATGTGTGTTAGGCTGGAGGAAGAGGAAGACTAGCGAAAAGGAAAAAAGAATGGAGTGAGATAGAGAGCACTGAGTGGCATGGATTCATTTATCACCCAGGTGAAGCGAGCATAAAATAATGGTTCCTGTCTAACTGGAGACATTGAAGTACTTTAAATTCCTTAAGAAACATAAAAGCTCTCATCTTCTGCCAGAAACGCAGTATCAGGGATGGCAGGCAAAATGCCCTACAGAAACTGTGTCCAAGCTGTGGTGCCACCACTGAAAAAGCCCTCTCTCATATCACAATATGTGAAGGGATATGGCAAGAAAAGCTTCTCTCTCTCTCTCTCTCTCTCTCTCTCTCTCTCTCTCTCTCTCTCTCTCTCTCTGTGTGTGTGTGTGTAGCAGTCACCACAATAATTATAGCTTTTCATATTCCTTTTCCACCATGTAAAAAAGGCATTTATTCTTCAACTTAAAAAGTAACTGGGGGCGTTTATACACGACCCCTAAGCTCCACTGCAAATGGCTCCCAGCTCCGGAGCTTAAAAATGTTTCCCCACCAGCTCTGGAGCTAACAGAAAATAAAGTGTGACCCCGCCCACCTAAGCGCGACCTAGCACACCTTTCAAGTACCTGCTCTGGGAGAGTGAAAAATTTTGATGCGGAGAGTGCCAGGCTCTCCTCGCTTCTTTTTGTTGTTATTTTTTTTTGCCTCCCGCCCCTTTAAGAGGAACCAGGAAGTGACGGGGGGGTTGGAGCACTCCGGAGGTAAAAGTGCATTCTTTTCTCCCTTTTTTTCTCCCTCCCCTCATGCAGACAGAACAAGGAAGTGTGGAGGGGGTGGGAACGCAGGGAGAGCGACAAACCCTCAAGATCTCTGGTCCGAATTTAAGGGACCAGCAGATCTTAGGGGTCATGTAAAAAGGCCCTGGGAAGTTCCAGTTACACTGCAAAAGGAATTATGTTGTCATCAGGGGCATTTCCAAACTGGGCGAAATAACCAGCAAGGAGAGCTATGCTTCTGCTCAGTCCAGAAGCTGACCCCACAGCTATAACGGAGATGTAATACAGTATAGTCCAGTGATGGCAAACCTATGGCATGGGTGCCAAAGGTGGCACTCGGAGCCCTTTCTGTGGGCACCCGACATCACCCCTTCAGAGCCACCTGTATACGGGTTAAATTACTGTATTGGCACTTTGCAAAAAATTAGTGGATTTTGAATTACGGCTTGGGCACTTGGTCTCTAAAAGTTTCGCCATCACTGGTATAGTCATTGCTTATGTGTTGAACAAATTACATTTGCCTAGCTATTTGCAAGGAGTTGTTTCCAAAATCTCTGCACCTGCTTACTCAAGAGAACACTTCAGATATCTGATACAGTGGCCTCTAGCCCACCAAAGGCAGGGTTGTGCCAGGGGCAGCCTGTTGGGCCAGAACCCACCCCAGGGAATCTGATGTGAGATGAGGCGTTGTAGCCTTGGGGTGGCATCAACTACAGAGCCTGCAGACCAAATCTGCAACCAGAGCTTGGAGGCGGCAGGGCATCCTCTTCCTTGTATCTGTAAAGATTCTCAGTCATCCAGGTGAGTTTATCTGGAAGTTGAGTCATGGCAACTGGACTTCTTTTCTTGAGAGATCAAAACATTTAGCTACCTCCCACCCCACACCCCAAATGTTGGCGAGGGGGGCAAGGCAAGGCACAAACCAGGTGATTTGGTGCATTCTAGCCTTAGGTGAGTCCTGGAGGAGTTGATCTAAGGGCAGGTGGCTTGCCACTGGAGGTGGCTGGGGAGAGGACTGCGAGGTCTGGCCACGCTGCCCCAGAGGTGTCCCGCCAGCAATCACTACACCTCAGGATCCCAAACGGAGCTGATACCTTGCTCAGCCTGGCCCCCTGCAGCGGGGAAAGGCCCCTTCTGCCCAGGTCCCTGCGGCATGGTTTGAAATTCAGATTGGCCTGCGGGACGGTGTGTGTGTGCGTGTGTGCATGCCTGTGTGGCAAACGGACACACTTTACTGGGAGCTCTCTCTCTCTCTCTCTCTCTCTCTCTCTCTCTCTCTCTCACACACACACACACACACACACACACACACACACACACACACACACCGCCCAACCTCCTTTTCACACGACCCCTAAATTCCATGGCAAATGGCTCCCAGCTCCGGAGCTTAAAATTGTTTCCCCACCAGCTCCGGAGTTTACAGAAAATTAAGTGCGACCATGCCCACCTAAGTGTGTCCCAGTGCACTTTTCAAGTATCTGCTCTCCAGGGCTGAAGAATTCCTGATGCGGATGTAACTTAAGAGTGCTGGGCTCTCCTCGCTTCTGTTTGTTGTTTTTTGGCCCCCTGCCCCTTTAAGAGCTACTTAAGAGAATGGAATGCTGGGGGGGGGGCAAGAGCGAGAGGGCAGAACTGAGGTGAACCACATTCTTTTCTTCCTTTTTTTCTCCCTCCCCTCACGCAGCCAGCAGCCAGGAATGGGGAGGGGGTGGGAACACAGGAACAGCACAAGCCCCCAAGATCTCTGGTCCGAATTTAAGTGGCCAGCGGATCTTAGGGGTCGTGTGAAAAGGCTTTTCTGGGACACCGCCTGCACTATTGACACACAGAGACACACCTGGGTTTGGGGTTGGGTTCTTAGATGGGGGACTTCGAATTGGGACCCCGGGTGGGGTTCTATCCCAAGGCCCACTGATCCCCCTTTGGCCCTCCCTAGCCGGCTGCCTGGGGCTTGTCCAGTAGGTTCAAGGGCCCTTGTCCCCAAGGATCGACTCCGGTTCAGCCAAAGCTCCCAACCCGTCGTAGAGTGCGTGTGTTGGGGGGGGGAGTCTTCTAGCTTAGAGCCACCAAGCAATCTCCGCCCGCATGTGGCTAAGCTGAGCACCCGCAACAGAGATCGCTCTGTGTGTGTGTGTGTCTTTGGGGGGCCATGCGAGGAGGGGGGAGGGACTACCCGATGTGGGTTTCCGAAAGAGTCGCGCTGGCAGGAGCTGCTTTCCTGGCAAGGCTTGAACGTAACGAACCAAGTGCGCGAAGCGGGACTTCCGATGATGAACGAGAGAAGGCGCCCTCTTTGGTCCCCGGTTGCTGAACGCCGCTGCTGATCGCTGAAAGTTTGAGATGCCCGAGTCCTTGTCTTTTCCACTCGTTTTATTTCCAACGCGACACATAAAACAGAATGACAAAATGAAGGGCGGAACGGGGGCAGCCGAGGTCCCTGTGAAAAACTAGAAGGAGGAATCTAAACTATTTTGCAGACTGTATATACTTCTGCCTGGAGCCGTACTGCAGACTCTGCAGAGGATAACTCGACCTCTTCCCAGTTCGGCGCTTCGCACAGGCGTGCGGGGAAAACATTTCCTCTTCCAAATATAATTGGCGGGCTGACGTGATTTTTAAAAATAGCTTTTCGGGAATAATAATAATAAAAAATAAGGAAGGGAACAGCACTATTCATCATTAAAAGACTTTTAAGGCGACCTGATTTAATTGCGAAAGTTAAGGAGGTGCTAAATTCTGCAAACCCTGACACGACTCCGGTCTGGCAGCTAACCCACTAAAACCAACGCGATTCATAAATATGTTTAGAATCACGCTAAGTCCCAGTGAGATCATTGGGACAGCAGTATCCCTGGTATTTTTAGAATCGCTTTACATGCCCCGAATTGTTTGTATCTCTACAGTAGATGGAAACCATAATTACAGTTTAGACTACCTCCAAGACACCAAAAACACTGTCCCTGTATAAATTAGAGGGGTGGGGTTGAAGTCTATTTTCTAAACCCTGGGGGAAGGGGGCGACTATTTTCTAAAAAGCTTCTTCCTTAGGAGGAAAGAGCCACGATCCAAGCAGACTCCAACAGGTTTCACATTCCTTTCAAGAGCGACCTGCTCGAGTTTTCTGGAATGCATTCAAAAGTGCTGAAGGACCTTACTTGGATGCGGGGGCGGGGCGGTATTACTTTTATTTCTTAAATTTTATTTTAAAGTTCATTTTCCCCGACACAACTGCATCTGTCCAGCTGGGAACATTCTTTAAAGTTGTTAAATTGTGAGTTTCTGACATATAACTAAATACTCTTAGAAAAAATAGAAGGGAGGGGGTAAAATTGCAGGGGGGGAGAGTTGATAAATAAAAGAGTTGATAAATAAATAAATAAAAAGAAATCTGACTTTGTCATGGATTTTTTTAAAAGATGAAATTAGGTTTATTCAGCCAGGAAGGGATAACTCTGTAGATGAAGGATGATAACAGTTGGGGAGGGAGAGAGAATATTAGCACACGCCGCTTAAGGAAGGGGTTAAAAAAAAAATCAAGCCCCGATCCTGCTTGTGTAACTACCGGCTCCACAGAGACGTTTCTCTGTCTCCCTTAACTTGGGATCACTCGATAAAACGCATCGATCGTCAGTAGCAGAGAGAAAAAAGGAAGCGATACTTCAGAGCGGGCAGAATCCATCCACCCACGGAATTCTCGCCCACGCGGGAGATGATGCGGCCACCGGATGACTCTGAAGAATGCATTGGGCGAATGAACGGAGACGACTAGGCGAGACTAGGGGAAGTGGAGCCTCCCCGTTCAGAGGCAGTCTATCGCTGCTGGGAACCTAGAACAAGAGCCTCGCCTTCTGCCTGCTGCGCAGCTTCCTGAGATTTCTTTCTGGGTGGCTGCTTTTGGGAGCGTTGTCACCCGCACCTCTATGTCAAAGCAATCCCCATCCCAGCTCCTAGGCCTGAACCCCCGGGTGTGTGTATTGGATTCCAGCCTGAACCAGCAGGTCTATGTGCATTGATAATTAAGAGGAAAGTGAGCCAATGAACTCAACAGGACTTCTCTCTCAAGCGAGCTTGCAGCGATTGAGGGGCAGTGATGGCAATTCTGTGAGCACTTATTTCCTTGCAAGGACCCCATCGAACATATCAGGGTATACTTCTGAGTAAACGTCAATAGGTTCAACGTTGCAGTTGGGAACTGCTTTGATCTAACACAGGGCTCTTTTTATGACCCCATTGGGTCTGACTCCTAAGTTACCCTTGAATAAATCCCAATCAAACTCAGTGGGACTAGATGAATATAACTTCCATCGGGAAAGTACCCAATGGTTATCCTGAATACGCGATACCAGAAAAGCTTAGAAGTGCCGCTAGCTTCATTGTGAGTCCATGCACGGTACGTTTGTCAATGGCGCCCCCAGAGGGAGATCTAAATTTGGTCGGGTCTCAGTGAGTTTTGGTATCTAGTGGTGAGTTCAATTCCCTGCAGTGCCTCCAGGGAGAATAACCTGCCTACCTGTGGACACCTCTGTATCTGTGGACAAGGTGCGCAGTCCCAGAGCGCCCCCAGATGAAGGAAATGGTAAACCACTTTTTTACTACGGTTTATCGAGAAAATCCTGGAAAAGGGTCGCCATTACTGGGAATCAGCCTGACTGCATTTTTTATTATTATTATTATTATTATTATTATTATTATTATTATTATTATTATTATTATTATTATTATTATTATTATTATTATTATTATCAATCATCATCATCATCATCATCGTCATCATCATCATCTTGAAGGGGGCACAAAATGGGATCCACGTGTTGAATGAGGTTCAACTAATATTTTCAAAGTGCAATCAATAATCAAGCGTGTTTTCATGATAGCAAGTAACCTAGGTCCGCCGGGAGGCTTTATAAGGACAGCTTGAACTTTGCCCTATTATTGCAGCCTAACACAGTCAAGCATATTTACCCATTGAGCATATCTGGTGGAGATGTTCAACGGGCAAAATATGCTTGGCTCTGTTAGGCTGCAATAATAGGGCAAAGCTCACGTTGAAGCGCTATGCCTTGGGCACAGCAGTCAAGCAGTAGTCACCGGTAGTTCCTCCCCGCTCCCTTGGGTTGCTGGTTGAATGCTCGCATTTTTTAAAAGCAGGTGCAGTCTATCTGAGTACAAAGAAACACAGATTTCAACCAAGATCATACCAGTTCCTAAGTAGTTGCCGAGCCCTCCCAGAGCTGAGAGATCCAGCCTCGTTACAGCCTGGGCAGAGTCAGGGCTTGTTGCCAGCTCCCTTCCCTTCCCTGGCTCTGCAAAGCCCAAGTCAGCTCAGCTCCGTTCCTTCCCGGGCGCTCCTCCTCGGGCTTTCCCCAGAAACATCTTTTCTTCCCAGCCGCACCGGAGGGAGTCGCCGCCGCCATTCTTTGGGCCTTCCGCCGATCAAGCGGGCACTTCAGCAAAACGCGCACGCCTCACCAACCCATTGCCCCCTGAGCTGCAGGAATCTGAGGCGAAACTTTCCTCCGGGTAAGAAGAAGAACGGGGCAGGGGGGGGAGGTACTTCAAGGGTCTCTTGAAGCATTCCCTTTCCCTTGTGGCCCCTGGCGCGCACTTCCACCCGTGGGCCGGATGGTGTGGAGTCTGCAACTTCAGGGTTGATCTCTCCGCACTGGATGACGGGAGAGCTGAACGTGTGAAGTGACTCCGCAGGAAGGGAATAAGCTTTATCCTACTGGAACCTTCGCTCGACGGGTTCTTATTCCGAAGCCTCCTCAGGCGCGCGAATCTCCAGTGTTTCTGTGAGCCAAATCCTTAGTCTTGTTGCCGCAGTCTGACGTTTCCTGTGCTCTTCCTCGGCCCACCTGATTGCCCCTCACCCCATCTACCGTTTTCAAGGGACACAGGGCCTGTGTATATGCAAGCCACCATGTACGCCTGAGCCTGAATTCCTGGGGAGGAGGGGTTGCCTATAAGCATGCTGGGATTCCAGCCCTACACCTTAGGAAACTGTATTCCAACTGCAGGCCAGCTAAACAGGAAAGCTAGTATTTAAGCGATTTGAACTAGAAGGGCACTGTTTGGACTTTACCCCTTACTAGACTGGCAACTCTCAAGGTCACCCGAGTGCATTCTGAGGGATTCCATGGGAGCAGAGAAGCAAGAGATTTTTGTTCTAGGCCACCTTCTTCGGGAGCCTCCAAGTCTTCAAGGTGGGCTCTTTCAAGAAATTCAACCAAATGCTATTAAAATGAACTTCATTTGTTTCACATGTGTTGTAAGTGTTCTAAATTGTTTTCACCCAACCACCCCATAATCCTGAAATGGGTTCCCCTCCTATATAAACATTACAGGAAGAGCTGATCTTATTTTTGTCTTTAAAACTGGGACATTGAAAGAGGTGTGATGGTTTTTAAAGCTAGGGGCTTCCAAGCAAGGTTGCAATCCCAGACACACAAACCCTATAGTCACTGCACTGAACGTGGTCCAGTTTCTGAATGAACAGGCAGTAGGACTCTCCTTCCAGACAGGTTTTCTGGTGAGGCCCTCTGGATAGTTGCCCAGAAAGGAAGACCATCTTGCTAGAAAAGCACTCTATCAGACCTATGCAGGTTTAGGCCAGTTAAATTCTTTTCCCTGTGATAAATTTTACCCACCAGTATACCTCCAGTATGTGCGAACGTTATTTATTCAGCATCCTTAAGATTGCTGGCCTGCAAACATGAGGGGGTTGATTCTAAACCCGTTCTCCGGAATTTGGGTGGGATTTACCCCTCAAGAATGGACTCATCCTATGCTTCTCTAGCATGGGATGACTCCATAGGATTGGGAAGAATTTATTGCTGTGCCAAGCGTCCATAGGAGTGCCTCCTGAATATGGATGACACCAAAGTGCCCCGATGGTTTCCATCCAGATGCCAAACTCCTGACTTGGTCTGCGGCCTTGAGAGAGGCAAATCATGGATGTGTTCAAAGTATCTCTGCTCAAGAATGCAAGGAAAGGCTTATAGGATTCCCCCTTCCCACATGTGTGCCTGTGTGAGGAGGGTGGGGGCATCCTTATTCCAGTCCCTCCTTTCCCCTTTTCCAGATTCCCTCCAAATCTCCCTGAAAAAACATCTGGGCGATCAAGAAGACAAAGAAGCGGAGGCAGAGCCTCCTTCGCCCTGAGTTCCAGAAAAATGTCGGGTTAGATCCGGCACCTTAGAAAGCTTATTTTAAATTTCTTCAAAGAAGAGACGCAGTGGATTCCTCCAACGCCAACCTCCGTGAGCTCACCAGGACTTGCATCCCGTCAGGCTAAATGGGTGCGATGAGGTTGGGATCCTGTTACTCTCCTGTGCAAAGCCTCAAGAGCTAAACGGGCGTTCTTTGGCTCCTGATTTCGCCCAAAAGGGCAGGACGGGAAGGGCCTGATCCAGTCCCTGCATTCTCCGAAGTCAGCTGCATTTATTTGTACAAGACGGACCTCCCAGGAAGCTTCAACTCGCCTCACCCGAAGTCAATGGGATTTTAAAAGCTGATTAACTTGGGCTGAATCCTATCTTCCATCACACTTAGACAGGCAGAGAGTGGCTGTCAGGTCAACCCGAGAGTAACTTAAAGTATCAATTGGGAGGCAGCGATTCACCTCGCATTTTTCCCTTTCCCACACCTTCCTGCTGAGAAACCGTACATTGATTGAGGACGACTGAAATTCAGTTCAGTCCGAGGTGGATCCTACTTTGGGTCCACAAAAGGCACCCCTGGTGAATGTGTGTGTGTGTTGTGTCGTTACAGTCGTGTCCGACTCTTCGTGACTCCATGTCCATGGAGTTTTCTTGGCAGGAATACTGGAGTGGCTTGCCAGTTCCTACTCCTATCCCCTGGTGGTCGCCCATCCAAGTACTAACCAAGGCGGACCCTGCTTAGCTTCCGAAATTAAGCGAGATCGGATGTGCTTAGGGCATCTAGGCAGCTTCCCCTGGTGAGTATGCAAACAACAAGGTAGTGTCGAGAAAGTGGAAAGTGCCCTCACAGGAAGTTTCCATCACCCCCCTTTATCACAAAGAGAGAGAGAGAGAGAGAGAGAGAGAGAGAGAGAGAGACTAAAGTAGGCTTGCTGTGCAAACCTAACAGGGGCGGGGGACCCGAGCCTAAGAATGGGGGAGTGATAGGCAGTAGATGGACAAAGAGGTAAAAAACTCCGCAGTTCGGGAGAGAAAGATGCCCAATAAACAGATGTATAGGATGGGTGTTCGGTTTCGCCGATACTGAGACAGCAAGATACTGAGACGGCAAGAGAGAAACGGAGCAGCCTTCGAAATCTACAAAATGTCCCATTTACATCTGGATCGCTCTTCGATGAAGTCAAATTAGGAGGCGGGGGGGGGATATAGTAGGTCTCTCTTTGTCACAGGGACTGTGTATTATGTTGGCTCTTGGAAAATGCATGACAGCAGTGTGGTGTTGCCTTCTTTTTTTGAAGCCATACAAAAATTATGCAAATCGACCCAAAAGCAAGGGCTCGCCTTTTGAAATGCTAATGCTCTATTCATTAAGCACTTATTGGAAAACTAGCCGCTCTTCCCGCGCGACCCCCCCCCACTCGCCCTCACCTGTCACCCGACCCTCTCCCCACCCACACCCACCCTACCCCTTTCCCGGATTTCAATGGAAAGCAACATTGTTTTGTCGTCAAGAAAGCAGAAGGTAGATATTAAGGAAAGAAGTTTTTCCCCCCTGAAGTAATTATCTGATCTTTTGCTTTCTTCTTTCTCTTGCGATTCTTATTTTACTTTATTCAGTCATATATTTTCAGCAGGGGCATCCTGAATGCCTTGACGATTTTTTCACACACACACACACACACACACACACACACACACACAGAGAGAGAGAGAGAGAGAGAGAGAGAGAGAGAGAGAGAAAGAGAGAGAGAGATGTCCTTAGCACAGAAGAGCGGCCACAGCGCGAAGAATCCTGTCGGAGACACGCCGTTTGAGAGTAAATCCAATAGAAATCCATGGGACTTACTGCTAGGGAATGAACTTCGGGTCAGTATGGTTAGAGTGAGAACGAAGACAATAAATCGATTTCCTCTTCGTCACGTCCAGGCGAACAGCAGTCGGTACGGCCATCCTCCTATCAAAGTAACTTCGGTTGAGCAGCGCCCAAGACTTCGTGTGTTTTAACTGTAAGGTTGCAGAGTTAAAGAAAAGAGAAAAGAAAAAGAAAGCCGGATGTGTTCTGCATACCTGTCTTCTCATCAGATCCTTGCTAATTTTATTGTTGTAAATTGGCGCCCGCAGCCAACACGTGTTTCTCCTAACCTCTGGCGCTGGAAAACAGCAGCTCTCCAAAATTTCAGAAATCGGGTGGGGTGGTGGGTGGAGGATCGAGGGAAGCCACATTTCCTCGCTCTTCCTGTTTTGACTGCGAGGAAAGGCACGACGACGGTCTAATTAATTTCGCGGTCACAAATTGCCAGCTGCTTCGAGAATGAGAATAGGAGGGGCGGGAACTTGACAGGTAGAAGCTCCGTGCTCAGTCTATACCAAACCCGGGCCAGTCTCGAGCCGGCGTCCTAAACGTTTATTAAAGGGAGGTCCCGATAGATTTCAGAGCAACTTCAAAGCATTTGTGATGCTGACGCCGGTTGCAGGAGGAAATCGTCGCTAGCGGCCTATCCTACCCCCCCACCCCCGCCGCCGCCCCAAATGCTAGGACGCCCATTATTGAGTATCTAAGAAGTCTCGTTCAAAGATAGAGGCTGATGGCTGAACACCATGCCCGCCTGCAGCTCCTTCCTCTTCTCCTGAATCCCCCACCCCCAAGCGTAATCTGAGCCAAACTGTAAATGGTCATCGTAATTTCCTTTCCTTTCCTTTCCTTTCTCGCGAATAAGCTGTACCTGAGTCCCATGCAGAGCCTGACCAAAAAAATCTGACAAGCACTTGCTTTTAAACAGAGCCCACTGCAAAATGCGATCCTCTCCTCCTTCGAGTTTTCTGGAGTTCCATTACAAGTGGAGCTGCACCAGAGAACCGGGCAGAAGGGTTGCCAGAGCGGTTTCACCACGCCAGTGGCATTCTATTCAAATGTTAGTGTTTGTTTTTTTCTCTGTTATTAGAGATCAAGATGAAGAGGTCAGATTAGCGGTGCTACTTCACAGCCCACAGACCAGGCTAGTGTCATTTAAGATTTGGCCCCGAAATTAACATTCCTGTCGAAAGAACGGTCCGAGCCTCAATAGCGCAAACCGGTAGCAAGGCCACGAGAGGTGCAAACGTCAATCGGGATCTTCGCTGATAACGCTAGTCTGATGGGGATATGGATAAGGAGTGACACGGGGAAATTGGAACACGTGGGAACGCCGCAAATCAACGTCCCCGACCTCCATCTCGCGGATCCCGATCAAGCTTTCATCCAGTCGGTTTTGCTGAAACACAAACGGGTGGGTAAAATCCATCATTATGAGCTAGCTTGCCACAAAGAAAATCTGTGCTATCCCCCCATGACCCCCAAAGTGCGAGAATTCCGAAAACCGAGGTGCCAGAAACAAAAACAATACAAAAAAAGCATTAAAATGAGGCAGGACCAATTTTATACAAAGTGTAAACTTCTCCTAAGAGCAGATGACACATTAATTAATGAAACAACGCGGTCTGAACGCGCGAAAAGCCCGCGCGGGGGGAATGCTTGCATTATTTAAAAAACAATAATTTCCCTTTTGTTTCCCTAAAAAAAAAAAAAAAAAAAAAAAAAAACCGATCATATTGGAATCTGCTCTCACGTCTTTGGGTCTGATTTACATTCGCGGGAAGCGTTTTTGCAGCCCGACCCTAGACCCCCTTTCTTGCCCCCAACCCCTCTTTCTGCACCTTCTAATCCCAAACCCATTCACTTGGAAGTTTCTTTGCGTGCGCCTGGTTAACCCCAGAGCAACAAATGAAAAAAACGCACGGCTGTGTGTGTTTGTGTTGCATCGATACGGTCGTGATCGACTCCTCGTGACCCCATGTCCATGGAGTTTTCTTGGCAGGACTACTGGAGGGGTTTGCCCTGATTGCCGGCTAAAGCAGCGAAAAGCGTGGAGCCGTGGATAGGATCGCGCTGTTAGAAACCTGCTTTTTTTTTTTTTAAACAGGAGCCCTCCGGGCGCCTCTCTTCTCAAAACCGAAAAGCACAGCCCGCCCGCCCTGGGACGGCAACTTTCCGGGCGAAGAAGCTGGAGTCCCCATTGAAGGGGGCTCGGTCCGAAAAAGAAAGAGGCGGCTGGGGCTGGTCAGGGCGACAGCCTCTCCCCCTCCTCCGACGGCTGGCCTGCCCGCCTTCTCGCCCCTTCCCCGGCCCGTTCTCCGCCTGCCCTCGGCGGCTACGGGACGCGAGGAAACCTCCGGGGCCGCCGAGAGTTGTGGAGGAGGAGGAGGCGGCGGCGGGGGAGCGGCAGGAAGAAGCGGGAAAGCGAGGAAGAGGGAGAGGAGCCACCGGGGCTCGGCGTCCGGCCATCAGCGCCTTCATCTACAGCCACGGCGTGGCACCTTTGGGCCTCCTCCACCCCTCCCTCCCTCCCTGAGCGCTCTCTCTCTTTCTCTCTCTCTCTCTCTCTCTCTCTCTCCCCCTCCTCCCGTCTTCAGGCGCCGCGAATAGGGGGCGGGGCTTCCCCTTGAATCGCGCTCTTCGAGCGCCCCGCTCCGCCCTCGCCTCCCTCCGTCCCTTCCTCGGTTCCATTTGGGAAGAAACGGGAGGAGGAGGAGGGAGGGGGCGTGTCCTCCCGCGTATGCACATGAGCCGCCGTGACGGACAGCTCGCCTCGCCAATGTCCCTCCGAAGCCCCTTCCCGCAACCTAACGCCTCGCCTCCCAGTCGCCCGAGGCCGCGTCGGAAACCCAAGCCTAGTGGCGGGCGCGGGGAGGGGGATAGTGGCGGGCTCCGAGGAGGGAAGGAAGGAGGGAGGGAGGGAGGGAGCCGGAGAGCCAGGAAGGCAGAGCCCGGTGCGCCTGCTTGCCCAGTGCAGCCGGACGGCGGTGGCTTCTTCTCTTCCCTTCTTCTTTCCGCCTTTCCCTTGCCGGGGCTTGAGGAGACCCCTCCCCCCGGTGCCCCCCTCCTCCTCGTCCCCCTCCCTCTTTCCTGCGCGCGCTCCCTTTGCCCCGATGCCCACCGCCTCCTCCTCCTCCTCCTCCTCCTCCCTCCGTGGGTGTCTGACTGGGCTGCGTGGGAAAGGAGGAGAGCGCGAGAGCGCGCGGGGGCGCGCGCCGCCCGCCCGCGTCCAGGAGGAGCGAGCGGTCTTCCCTCCGCCTCGCGCCCAGCTCTCCTTTTGGCTCGCGCTCCTCCTGCCTATGGAGGGGACGCTGTGAGCTCCCGGCGGCGGTGGCGGCGACTGAAGCGCCCGCCGTCCACCACCACCTCGTCCTCGGGCTCTCTGCCTCCCGGTCGCTCGGCCCCCCGCCTCGGCTGC
Organism: Phrynocephalus versicolor; assembly: GCA_023846285.1. Taxonomy (NCBI): domain Eukaryota; kingdom Metazoa; phylum Chordata; class Lepidosauria; order Squamata; family Agamidae; genus Phrynocephalus; species Phrynocephalus versicolor. Next base: position 91,157,627 of record JAHTLZ010000204.1, on the reverse strand, counting down.
CGCCCGCTCGCCTCTCCGCCCGCCCGCCAGCCATGTCCTACCCGCAGGGCTACCTCTACCAGCCCCCCGGCTCGCTGGCGCTCTACTCCTGCCCGGCGGCTTACGGGGCGTCCGCCTTGGCTGCGCCCAGGAGCGAAGAGCTGGCGCGCTCGTCTTCCGGCTCGGCGTTCAGCCCGTATCCCGGCTCCGCGGCGTTCACCGCCCAGGCGGCCGCCACCGGCTTCAGCAGCCCGCTCCAGTACTCCGCCGACCCGACCGCGGGATTCCCCTCCTACATGGTGGGTAACTGACGAGCCGGCGAGCCACCCGCCTCGGCGACAACCTTCAGCATCAGCCGCCGCCTCCTCCTCCTCCTCCTCCATCTTCATCTTCCTCCTCCTCCTCTTCCTCCTCCTCCTCCTCGTCCTCCTCCTCCATCCCTCCCCCGCCCCACTCCGAACACCGAGACCGCCTGGGCTAGACTAGGTGGTCGTGTGGATACCAGACTGGGCAAACTAAACGCAGGAGAGGGGAAGGGAGACTGCTTTCCTTCCAGTCCTGCCATCGCTCCCTTTTCTTTTCCCCTTCTAGTTCCCTTTTGGCTGTCCCGCCTTTCGCTGCTTTCCTTCTTTTTCCCTCGTTATTCCAACCATTCCCCCTCGCTCGCTCGCTCTCTTTCTCATTTCCCCCTCATCCCGTCTTCCCCCCTTCCTTCTATCGTCTTCTGTCCTCCCCCCCAAAAAAGAAACCGGTCTTCTTTCTTTTCATTTTCCTACTTTCCTCTTTTTCTTCCCTATT
>JAHTLZ010000204.1:91145559-91156840 GCA_023846285.1 Phrynocephalus versicolor | reverse complement strand
TGTGTGTGTGTGTGTGTGTGTGTGTGTGTGTGTGTGTGTGTGTGTGTGAATGAGAGCTAACGAGCGAGAGATACACAGAGAGTGTGTGTATATCTGTGCGCCGGCGCTCTTAAGAGACAGCTTCCGATGGGTTTTCAACCCTGCACTTGCTGCTTGAACGTGTTGGTGCTGGCGACTCTCGGTGTTTTGTCGCTGTTGCAAACCGATCAAGGATTAAAGACAGAGGAGCCAATTGGTCCTGGGAAAAGTGGGGCAAAGGGTTCGTTTTGTTTCACCACACAAGCGATATCAGATGGAGTGCCTTTGGTTGGGGTATCTCCCCCATCTCCAAACCCCCCCCCCGCTCCCTTTTTTCCCCCTCTCCCAGTCTGGCGATCTTTATTTAGGATAATGGCAGCCCATCTCAAACGCTCCTCTGTTTGATTTCCTCGTGGCAGAAGAAAAGCAGCCGTAAGTTGCCAAGCCTTATTGTTCCTGAGCTATTTATGAGCATTAGGTACATTTGGAGCGCCTCGCAGCTTCATTTCCTGCGCTGGCTTTGAAAGTTATCAAGTTGCTCAACTAATTTCCACCCCCCCCCTCTCTCCACACCCTAGTATTATGTAGACTTTAAATCAGCGCAATTTAAACATTTAAAGGGTGAATTAAAATGCTAATTATATCGCATTTGACCAATTCGAAACGGTGCATATCTTCTGGTTTGCAAATTGGATTTGCAATGCATTAGCGAAGTGAATTGCTAAATGGGGGGCTTTGTTATGTGTGCCTCCCTCCCTCCCATAGTAAGAGAAGGGATATCCTTGCAGTAATATGTGGAAGAGAAGCAGAGGGAAAATAGAAAGATATTAAGAAGCTACCTGTAGGGCTTTTGGAAGGAAAAACAAAACCTTATGTACTGAATTACAATAAATTGAAACGCCTAAATGAAAGTGTCAGCAGCTTGCAATAGAGAAGAAAAGGAAGTTGATTCTGATGCCCCCTGGGTACCTTTATATATATATATATATATATATATATATATAAATATATATAAAGGTGAGTTCGACATGGCAATTAAAAATAACATAAGGTATTATTTGATGCGAAAATAATATGTTACAAGAAAACTGCTATACATATAAACACAAACAGTATACGATAATCCCTACTCTGGGTTTGCCAACTTCTTCTGGTTGATGCGCTCTCAGTTCGGGTCAATGGCTCTCACGGGCTCTCTTTTGGCTTTGTGCTTGGCAGGGCTCTCCTTACGATGCCCACACGACGGGCATGAGCGGGGCCATCAGCTACCACCCCTACGGCAGCCCAGCCTACCCTTACCAGCTGAACGACCCGGCTTACCGCAAGAATGCCACGCGAGACGCCACGGCCACGCTGAAGGCCTGGCTGCAGGAGCACCGCAAGAACCCTTACCCGACCAAAGGGGAGAAGATCATGCTGGCCATCATCACCAAGATGACCCTCACCCAGGTCTCCACCTGGTTCGCCAACGCCCGGCGGCGCCTCAAGAAGGAGAACAAGATGACCTGGGCGCCGCGCAACAAGAGCGAAGACGAGGACGAGGACTTGGACGCGGACGGGAGCGGCGGCGGCGGCGGCGGACGGGGCAAAGAGGAGACGGCCTCGGACAAAGGGCACGACACCAACGAGACTTCGGCAGAGGACGAAGGTGAGAGGAGGAGAGGCGGCCTCCCGGGGGCGGGAGAGACAATGGGCCCAGAGGCAGCTCTGCACACCTGGGCCTCTGGGTTCGAGGGGCCTAGTAAAGGGGTGCTGGGGGGGGCAGTCCCTGGAGGCAAGGCACTCCACCCACCCACCCCAACCCCAACCCCAACCCCGTGCCTGTATGGCGGCGAGGAGCCGGGCCTCCTCCGGCGTGGCCGTGGCATCTGGCCTGGCGTGCACCATCACCTCCATCCCGTGGGGCCCTGAAGCAGCCCTTCTCCCTTCTCGTGAAAGCCACTTTCTCCCGTGTAAAGCGCTTCTCTGCCTCGGAAGGTCAGTCGTCACTCCTTGCAGGGATTCCTGTTCAAATAAGCCACAGGGTGATTTGGTGGTGGAGGGAGGGAAGCAGCCATCTATTCCTTAGCGCCCTCCTCACCACCACCACCACACCTAGGGTGGACTGATTGGCTTCAAGTAATCAAGGCGCTTCCGCGACCACAGAAATCCTTATGAGAACCCCCGAAAAGGAATAGAAAAAGCCATTTCGCGCGCGCTTGGGGCCCGAGGCGGCGTGTGAAGCGCCTTCTCGTCACCTCCGGCTGAGATTCGAGACCGGCAGAAGGCGCTTCCGATTTGCCAAGAGCTGCGGGTGGAGCGGGTCCTTCCGCGGGGACGTCCCTTGAGGCCTGTTGAAGAAGGGAGGCTGGGGACGCGGGTTGGGTGCGGGGAGTGGGGTCGCAAGCGTTGGGACTGTTAATGGGAGATCAAAGGCCTCGGATCTCCAGCTGTCTCTTTTTTGAGTTTGGAGGGGGGAAGTCGGGGGATCGGAGGGTGCTCCTGTGCCGCCTACCCTCTCCCCCCCCCACGCCCCCTGCCCCGCTCCTCCGCCGCTGGCCTGCTTGACGGGTCCCCCCGCTGCTTGTTTTTTATTGCTGCTGTAGGGATCAGCTTGCAGGTGGACTCCCTCACCGACCACTCCTGCTCGGCCGAATCGGACGGCGAGAAGGTCCCTTGCCGGGCCAGGGACCCGCTTTGCGAGTCCGGCTCGGAGTGCAAGCACAAATACGAGGAGATCGAGGACGACGACGAGGAGGAGGAGGACGACGACGACGACGAGGAGGAGGAAGCGGATCGTGGCCTCCCTGTCAAGCCAGCCACCTCATCCCCTCTTACCGGCGTGGAGGCCCCTCTCCTGGGCCACACGCACGCCGAGGACTCGGCCCGGAGCGCCAACAAAGCCGCCTTGGACGCCCGGATTCCCTCGGCGACGTCGGCGTCGCAGCAGCAGCAGCAGCCGCCGCCGCCGCAGACCACGCCGGCCAGCAAGCCCAAACTCTGGTCGCTGGCGGAGATCGCCACTTCGGACCTTAAGCACCCGCACCCGCACCACCCCCACCACAGCCTGGCCCCGAGCTGCCCGCCGTCGGCCCCGCCGTCTTCCGCCCCGCCGCCGCACAACGCTGCTGCCTACTCGCCCTCGTCGCTTCTGGGGAGGCATATTTATTACACGTCGCCTTTTTATAGCAATTACACAAACTATGGGAACTTCAACGCCCTCCAGGGCCAGGGCATCCTGAGGTACAATTCGGCCGCCGTGGCCTCCAGCGAGGGGGGACTCGCTCAGACGGTGATCAGTAGCAATAGCAGCGGCGGCGGCGGCGGCGGCGTCGTCAGCTCGGCTCCCAAGCAAGGCGCGGAGAGCGCTTTGAAAACCGTCGCCGGCCACCTCGACCACCATTACAAGCCCTCCGCTTCAGACGCGAAGAAAGGTAGGTGGTCCGTGGCTCCTTTAGCTGCCCAGGGGGGAGGGAGGGGAATTGCGGTGGCGGGGGGGGGGAGGGTGGCGAGAGAGATAAACGCCCCTCCAGCATCGAAAGAGGCACCTTACAAAATAGATTTGTTGCCGCGGCCAGAGAATCTCCAGAGTCCAACAGCCTTATAATCTGGAGATAACAAACGCCCTCGGGGTCTTTTTGTTCGTTTTCTGTTTTTTTGCCTTTGTCTTTTTACTTCTGACCGCGAGTCAGGAGGGCGTTCGGTCCGTGTTCCCTCGAGCCGCCTTCCTTCCCTGGATTGTTTGTTTTGCCTTACTTTATTTTAAAAGCACCCCTTGTGACCGCTGCCCAGGGCTGTGACTTCAATCAGGAGAACTCCTCAGAGGAAGATCTCACGGAAGACAAGGGGGATTTGTCTCCCAGTGATTAATGGGTTTAGGAAGGGAATGTAAATAAATAATTGCCAAACACATCACATAGTTAAAATGCACTTGGAAAACAAACACTCCACCTTTCCCCGTCATTAAAATGTTTAATGGAGAGTGAGAATATCTTTTAAAGAGTTTAACAACTTTTTTTCTGGTGGAGGGAGAAGTATAATTACAGAATATCATTTTTGTGTGAAAATGAAATACATATTTCAATTAATATTTGCAAAGGAGGGTAACTTATGTTCTTAGGGAAAAATAAAAAAGGGAAAAATGCTGTATTCTTAAGACAGTATTTGGCAAATAAAATGTAGATCTTCAGTAGTATGGGAACTACTCTGTTTAATGGAATTTACTGCCAGGCAAGATTATGCAGGATTCCAGTTTTATTCCAGAGTAAGTGTGTTTTAGACTTGTTTCTTTGTTTGCTTATCTTGCTCAAAGGGTTTACCTATTATTGTCTGAAGGCCTTTTTACAAGATCTTCTGTTCTTCTTGTTGTTCAGTTCTGGTCCCTAAATTAACCCCTCCTGACTACTTCCACTCAGCTGAGAAATGCTAACTGAAGCACAGGGGTTTTCCAAGGACTGGGCTCTAGTGTTTGTGCAAGGGAGCTAGGCCATGCCTAGAGTGTATAATCTAGTTAGCCAGCTGTGTCCTGTGACTAACTGACACTTCTATTTTGACAGACCCCACTGAAGTGTGCACAGTAGGAGTACAACCATACCTATAGAAGTGCAATCGCACAGCAGCCAGGCAAGTAAGTGAGACCAGTTTCTTTCGTCTCTGTTTCCTGTTTATTTTGTTACACTCCTTGGGAAGATTGGTTGGCATCTGCCTGCAAGTCATATTGCCTAGCCTATAAATTGGCTTCATGTCAATGTTTTGCTCCACTACCAAAGAGCACGATTGCAAAGAGAAGCCCCTTGGGTTTACAACCCCCTCCTTTTTAATCTTTCTTCCTCCCTTTTCAAAAATGTCTGCTCAGTTGCAATGCACACCCACTCCCCACTTATACTCTTTATTTAAAAAAAATCCTGCCTTTTAAACACATATTTAATTTGCGATGGTTACTCATTTCCCCAAGTTATGATTTGTAGAGGAAGGATGTGATTCAGGAGGGAAGTTATCATGAGCCAAACTCTACAGAAATGAATGGGCGAGACGGAGCACATGCTATATACAGAATTCATCTCATTGTCTCGCTCTAGTATTTGAAATGTATATAAGCCTACTGAGTTTAAAAGCAGGAAGATCCCTTGCTACTCTCATTCATTTTGGTGGGCCTGTGTATTATAATTTCTGTCTCACTCCTACCCCAAGGCACTGCTGCAAACCTCCCGGAAAGTCTAAGAGCTGCATTGCACTTAATTTATTTGGTGTGCTCATATACATTTCAAACAGGTGAAACAATGAGATGAATGCTGGCTGGAGTCCAAGTTGTATGAATTGCCTTGCCTCCCACCCCCCATCTATTTCCAAATAGCTACTCTAGTTAAGCCTGGAGAAAACCATCTAGACCTATATATTCCTCTCCCCCACCTCCAAAGAAAAACAACAACACAACAGCCCAGTGATAACCCCCCCAACCTTCTATGTCAAGAAAGGAGAATAAGCATTTTAGTTTGCCTTCAGTTTTTAATACTCCTCATGTCACTGAAAGATTGTGGATGATCTGTGTTTTCCTTGGTCCACAGGTAGGTGTCACAATTGCTTTGAGAACAGTCAACAAGCCATCATCTCTCCCCAAGCTAATCTTTATATCTCTATATCTATCTCTAACAAAACTCTAAATCCGGATCACATCTTGTGCCACTGTATAAAAAAAGAAGACCACAGAACACTATTAAATCTGCAAAACCCTGTCTAATTATTAAACCAGATTTTTGATGGACATTATGTGAATTTGCTGGTATAGTCTAGTTTTCCCCATGTATGTGTGATTAAAAAAGGAAGACAAAAAAAGCTGTTTTTTCTCAGGATATCTTGAATTGATCACTTCATTGCCACGGTATATATATCTATATTCTGTAGGTGTGATAGGATTTATTGTACAAATTCTTTGTAAAAGATGCATACAGTAGGGATTAATTAATGAAACCCATGACTGAAGAACTTGAGTACTTACAAAGTGGAAACAAATTTGATATTTATTTTTGTAATGATATAAAAGCTTCTAGTAATTTTATGCAAGTTGTATTGCAATGGAATCCCAAGTCTTTTGTAAATAAATTATGCCTGGTTTTTATTTGAGATATTGATGGTGATACAATCCCTCATTGTTTAATGAGAATTCTTTACTAATTTATATCTTTAACTGTAAATAAAAACAGATTAGTCTACAACAAGGTGGTGGCTTTTTATTCATTTTCAAATGTGTATATAGATAGATGCCATAGGCATGGTAACTTACAAAATATCACTGTCAATAGTTTACACTAATCTCTATACTTTTGGAATACAACTAATTAAATCTATTTGAATGAATGCATGCATGTTTATGACAATGAAAATCTTCAGAGTTAAGCTATATATATTTACAACATATGCTGTTGTACTTAGTAACACTGCTAATTAAAACATGCCCTTTAAAATCATATTTTAACGAAACATATTTGAGTTTTACAGAAAGATGTGCAGTATCTAATTAAAAGTAGGGAAAAATGCAAATAATTGTGCCCCTCTTTTAAAATTGCTTTTTTATTTACATCTATAATATGGCAATCACCAAAGACATCTACCTTTCCTCAAAAAATATAGCTAAATAATCACTTCATTTCCCTCACCCAGCAAATAATGAGAATTCCCATATAATATAATTTCAATAAAGAGACAAACAACCATTTATTTTCTCCCTCAAAGATAAATTGAGTGAATATAACTTAACGGTTATGAAACAAGAATAATAGCTTCTTAGATTGCCCTTTAATCAATCATACACTTATTTTTCAAGAGGCTCATCTATTTTATTCCATGATTAATAATGTTCCAGCGTGAGAGCATTATTAGATCCCAGCAGGGGAGATCCTGGATGCTTTTAGCTGCTTTGGAATGGTCAGTTGGGGTTCATTACGGGCTGATATTGAACAATTTATAAAATCTTGTCTAAACATCTGCCAGCTCAGATAGGGCCCCGATGTGTCTGAAGATGGGAAATGGCTGGGCCAGTTGATATTGACAAACGGGGCTCTCTCCAGTGGCTTTTTGTTCGCTGAAAATTAGTGGCCTCTTGCTCAGGGGCTTGTTAGAAAGGGCATTTGAAAGTGATCTCAGATACTTCAGGCTTCAGCCTAGGGAATGTTAACTGGATAAAGAATGCGGAGTCTCTCCCTCTCTCTCCCCGCCACACCCTTTGTGCGCCTGCGCCAGTGAGTGTGTGAAGCGGAGTATGTTGAGTCCACGCTGTAATTACAGGAAGGTTCGCTCGCCTTGTTTATTACAAAAATGCAATTTGGCTGTGGTTATTTTGCTGCTGCCGCTCCCGATGAGAAGGAGGCCATTGTCTATTGTTTTCTTCGTACATTAGAGCAGGTTGACCAAAAAGGCAGGCCCCTGCCTGGACAAGTTGGGAAACTCTTTGTGGGGGCGCGGGCGGGGGGGGGATAAACTTGTTTTTCTAACCGTCAGAGATATCACTGTTGGAGGCACTGAGCGCCTAATCCCTTGAAGTTGCCGCTGATATGAACACAACTGATCGCAAAGAAAAATATATGAAGGGCATTATACATTTTCTGGGCTTTTTGAAAAGCTATAATTTGCGGGGCCAACGAGGAGCAGTGTTTTATTTTATTTCCAGAAGGCACTTCCCAAGGTAGGCGTGGAAGGAAATTCCAACCTACTTGATAGACCGTATCTTTTTCTTTACTGCAACTCGTATGTGTAAATGGCAAAGAGGAAGTGTGCAAACCTGTATTTAGGTGATGCCTTTATGCTCCCTCCGACTTTCTTTATTAACATATTTATTTCCTGCATATAACCCCTGTCGATGGTATTGCAAATTATTTAGTGAAAACTGCCACACGATCAGCTCTAAAAGCAATATCCCTGAAGAAAGCCTCTATTGAAAATATAGCCATCTGCTCAGTGCCTCTCGGCATGTCAGATTTCTTTGGCTGGGGGTGCATGGGCAAGATAACTTCCCGGTAGTTTAGGCTGTTAGCTGACTTAAAAAGAAAGTCTCAGACCGCAAAAGGATTCAAACGGATAATTCTGCTGTGTGCATCGGTGCGGCTGGGACGCCCTCCTGTGCGTGGTTGTAGTTACATGGAATTTTTGTTTTTGTTTTTAATGGGAATGTGTGGGTTTAAAATAATGTCATGTTTAAATGCTACTCAGTAGATTTTTAAAAAAAGTCTATTCTAATATCCCCCGAGGAAGCATTATGCCTAAATATTGGCAGATGGGCCATACAGATGCAAACGATTCCAGTCTAGCGGGTCAAATGATTAACGGGGGGGGGGGATGTGAAACTATTTGGTGTGTTCCCCTTTTTTATTCCTGGCCAACAGCGTCTACTATTGCTTGTATCATCCTCCTTCCCTCCCTCCCCCCTTCCTTCTCGTCTCCCCCTCCTTCTGCTTTTATATATAACCCAGGTTGTCTACCAGGGAACGTGTACATTTCAGTTGGTTTTATTTTATTTTATTCTTTTCTTGGGGGGGGGAGAGAAATCCATTCTGTGGCAGAGATTAGGAAAGCTAACGACTCTCCTTTGATGTTTATACGCCCAAAGAATTATCTAAGATTTCCATAATTTACTTACCCCTTGCTAGAATTTAGACCTGGGATTTCTTTTTCTGGAAAGAAAAGTCGAAAGACTTTGGGCAGCTGGCTTTGAAACGTTTTCCCTTTTTGCCTGTCAGATTCAACGGGTTTGCTATAATCTCCGAGAGAGCGAGTCAGAGAGAGAGAGAGAGAGATGATGATGATGATGAATTACGGCAGTCTCCAGCCGGCAGTCTGCTGTCCTTCCCTATACCCCCGCCCCCACCCCACCCCGCTCAAATGATTTGGCAAAAAGCACTGATTTCTGAAATGTTTGTTCAAATGACTCCAAGGGAAACGCTCCTGCTAAGAGACCACTCTTCAGCGGGAAGATCTCCTTCGCTAAACCTTTCTTGACGGACCCTAATCCTTCTTTATTTCCCGTTCGTTTCCGTGGAGGTTTGGCAACTGGGAGGCTTCCGGTTAAATGGGAGGATGCGGCCACTCATGAAAAAGAAAGGTGTGTGTGTGTGTGTGTTAATGTTTTTCCTTCATCGCTTCTGGAACTCATAAGCTGAGATTCAAACCTTTTATTTCACACAATGTTCAGGGAGGAGGCTATTTATTAATTATTAGCGCGATCCCATAAGAGAGCTGCAGATAATAGGCTGGTTGGGGTTCAGAATTCCAACAAACCTCCTTCTTTCCGGTTCTCTTTCTCTCTCTCATTCTCTCTTCCCCCACCCCGTCTTGGCCAACTTATCCTAGATGCAGTTTGCTCATCAGCTTGGGAGATGCCATCTACTCTACCTGCGGAAGTCCCTGCGTGGGCTTTAGGCAGACTTTGGTTTATGGTCTACCCCGTCCCCCGTCCCATCGTCACTAGGACAAAGCAACCCACTGGGTGTGCTGTGTGGTCCAATAAGGGGGGGGGGGGTTGCGTGCTGCTTGACTGGGAGGGACAGACTCCAGCAACCAAGTTCATCGTTGCAAGGGACAGGGATAGCCTCGTGGTGGATGAGAGAGCCACCAGCGGGCTTCTGGCGCCTGCAGCCATGAGCAGCCTTGTCTCCTTGGGGACAAGGCATCCCCTCCAGTTCTGAAGGCCGGCTGCTGGCGTTTAGACTAGCCTGCAATGGGACCCACGGTGACTCGGGGGCGGGGGGAGGGGCCGTGAACTCACGGAGCCTGGCCTCCAGTCCTAATTAGACGTGCTCAGGACTGTTGTTGAGCGCTGCCTGGTTCGTGTCCTTTGTTTGGACGGAAGCCGATGGGTTTCAGCGAAAGGCGACTTCCTGGGTAGAGAAGGTGCGCGGATCAATGTCTTGGTTGCCCCCAACCCCACACTAGAAAAACACCGAGGGTATGGCCTGCAGGAGGTTATTCTTATTACTTAGCAAGGTGACCCCACTCCGTAATGCTGAATAGGCGTTTTAGGTTCTTTTTCACTGCGAAATCATGGTGGTGGTGGGGGTCCCGCTGGCGAGGCGAATCCCTAAACTTGGTAGGAGGGCATTTTGGTTGGGCCACCGCTAAGCCGAGCCCCGCTCGGAACAAGGCCCTTCACAAAGAGGAGCCCTAGACGTCACCGCTTAGAGATGGAGAAGAATTAAAAAAAAAAAAAAAAGAGGGGGCGGGCAGCGAAGCCGAAATCCAATTAACTGCGCGAAGCTTTATTGCTGATTAACACTGGCGATACGGATTACGGCTGACATCACAGGTACACTCCTAGTCTAGAGTAAGTTCCCCCGTCAGTTTCTGGTAGAAGTCGGGCGTGCTGAGTTAAATAAAAGACTCCGACTCTCGCTAACACACGCGAGTCCAACTTAAATTCCTGAAACTCGCCGACCTGGCGGTGGGGGCACCTTGGCTATTGAAATCTGCCTGTGGCCATGTGGCTGTCGGGCTATTTCCCCTCCCCCTACGCACTCTTGTTGGAGCTTTACTATTCGCCGTGCCGGTGCCCAGAGAAAGAGCTTGTCCAAAGGGGCCTTTGTCACCCTTAAAACAGTGGTGGCGAACCTTTCAGAGACCCGAGTGCCCAAACGGCGAGTGCCCAAACCCACTAATTGTTCACAAAGTGCAAATGCAGCAATTTAACCCGAATACAGGTGGCTGTGAAGGGGCGGGTGTCAGATGCCCACAGAAAGGGCTCCGAGTGCCACCCTTGGCACCCGTGCCATAGGTTCGCCAACACTGTCCTAAAACGTGCCAACCAAAGACGTGTTTCCCCCTAAGCCTCCTGTACTCTTGCCAGTTTTCGTCCGGAATGCAAGCCTCGGCTTGCCTCTACTCCATACAGATCTATGGGAGTTTGGCCCTTGGGAACAAGACGGGAGAGCAGAATGGTGGCGTTATTTATGGGCCCTGCAGGGACAGCTTTGTAAGACTGCGAGCGCCTGCCTAGTTCTCCAGTTCATCCCGATTCGTGAAATAGGCCCCAGCCACCCACTTCCAGTCTCTTTCTTGCCCACTATAGTGGTTGCCAGCTAGATTACTGCGATCGACTATCCCTCTCCTCCCTATAAGGGGATTTCTAGTATCTTTCTTCCAGTTGGAAAAAAGCGTGAGCCTTAAATAGAGAAACTAAGTGCCAAGAATCTCCTACTGTAGGACGTCTTTTCTGAAACCTGGTTGTAATTTCTCTCGTGCTGTTTCTGTTTAACAGAGAGAGAGAGAGAGAGAGAGAGAGAGAGAGAGAGAGAGAGAGAGA
>JAHTLZ010000204.1:91108626-91133702 GCA_023846285.1 Phrynocephalus versicolor | reverse complement strand
AACAACAACAACAACAACAACAACAACAACAACAACAACAACAACAACAACAACAACAAAACACAATTGTTCACAATTCTCTACCAACCCATGTGCACATCCAAAACCATTATGCCACAGGTATATTGTTTTAAATGATTTGGGACATGACACTAAATTGTTGCTTTGAATGCAAAGAGAAAATTGGGAAGATGCCCTATATAATTACATTGCTCAGCAGTGGATGGGGCTGACAGGAAGGTTCTACAGCTTTTAGTATAAACACATTATAGTAAATGTTTTGGTGGGGGGAGGGATTAGAAGTAGAATCATGTTCATCTTCCTTATGTGACTCATCTAGCCCCAGCAAGGGATGCTCACACGAGGAAGCAGCAGGATTTGAGCAGATGGAGTGCTAGTGCTCAGAAGAGAGATGGATCAATAAAATGAATAGTGATAGAAAGGTTTCATTGTCAGGCAATCCCGAATGAGCACGAACAAAGCATTACCAAAGCATTTTCATCTACTGTGCAAGTAAAAAGAAAAAGAAGTACATAGTATCTGTAGTTCTAAACTTAGTCACTAGGAATGAAAGAAAAAGTCCCATTTACCTTTGAAATTATAATTTACTACTAGTATTTAAAACTCACCAAAGGCTTGCATTTTCAAATTAGAAATCTTATTCCTATTTGAGAACTCTAAAACCCTGAAATTTTACTATGTATCTATTAATTTTAATTGTTTTATGTACCTCTTACGAAATCTAAAACAACATTTCCAAGAGGAAAATACAAATTCTAACAACTATTTCTCAGCTCACAATTCTTTTGATTAATGGCTGGTGTCAGCTATCAGAACTCCCAAGCTGTTAACCATCTAAAACCAAACACATTCAACCTCAACACCCCCATCTGAAGCCTGTTCAATATAAAATACAGTTGATATTAAATACCACAGCTTGTTAGCTCTCCAGTTAGAGGTAGACATTAAATATCAGTGCAACAAGTTATGCAGCAATTCTGTTCTGTCAAATATTTGAATATAAGGACACTGTTTAGAAGTCATTCAATGTGACATAGAGAAGAATATGGTATGTATATGAGAATCTGCTTTTGGGGAACCCAATGAGGTCCCCTCCCCGAGATCAATATATCTGCACATAGATAATCTTATTGGATCTGCACCTTTTCCAGACTAAATTAACATAGGAAGTGTTGTCGATAGTCAAGAAAACAGACTTTGAGGAGTACTAGAGGCTGACCTGAGTCATGAGATTTGGGCCTAAGATTTTGACCGATTAATTTTATGACTCACATGGACAAACATAAAGCAATATGGGCAAAAGCTATTTGGGTCCTTGTTGGAAGTGCTAATAAGCTGATACCAACAACATACTAATAGATATGGTGGACCTGCAAAAAGACAAAGACATTTTGGAACAACATTCATTCTGAAATGCAAAAGATTCTGAAAGTTGAATTTGAAATGAAACCAGAAACCATGGTCTTGACAGTAACATTTGAATATTAGGTGATAACGTTACAAGAACTTTTCAGTTCCATGTTGATGGCAAGCAGAGTAGTAATGGCAACAAAGTAGAAAATGGTGAGATGGTCACCCAAAGAAGATTGGAGAGACAAAACGCTTGAATAACTCACCATGGCAAAACTCATGAAATATGGAAAGAGAAGATCAGTTAGAGAAGATGAAAAAAGTGAGAAAACTATTTTGACTATTATAAATAATTGGAAAGGGGGGGTAGAACGAACTTGGCAACAAACATTTTGAAAACCATGTAGTGTTCACTTTTTAAAATGTTAACAAAAATTAAAATGTGAAGCTGTTGAGAATGTGGAAGTCATGGCAACTGGACATCTTTTTCTTGAGAGACTGAAAGTTTTCGCTGCTCATCCAAACAGTTTCGTCAGTCTGAAGAAAGCTGTTGTGAGCCCCCCATTTTATAGTTCACCTTGACCTCTTGTCATCCTGGTCTGAAATAGGCTCATAAGGTGAACAATGGCCTGAATAGGCTCATCAGGTAGACAACAGTGCCAATAGCCTTAAGGTGAACAATGGGCTATAATGCTGAAACCCATAAAGTATGGGCTGTTAGTTCTGGCCTTGGAGGTGAAGGCGTGAAGTATTTTTCATTTGTCTAGATAATGTTGAAATCACAGTCTGATAAGTGGCAGATAGACTGTGCCTGAGCCCCCCACCTCTGTTGAGAGAGAGGTTTGTGAGGCTATTGAGTCTGTTTTCTACCTAATGAGCCTATTCATGCCATTGTTCGTCTTATGAGCCTATTTCAGACCAAGGTGACAAGAGCTCAAAGTGAACTATAAAATGGGGGACTCCCAACTAGCTTTCTTCAGACTGATGTTTGGATGAGCAGCAAAACATTTCAATTTCTCAAGAAAAATAAGTCCAGTTGCCATGACTCAACTTCCAGATAAACTCACCTGGATGAATGAGAATCTTCACAGGCAGCTGTTGAGAATAATATGGATAGTAGAGATGAGCATGAATTAAAAAAAAATGGCATTTCGTTTGTCGTTTGGAGGGTCCGTTTCGGTTCATTTCCATTTTTCGTGATTTTTTGCAAAAAAATCATTTTCGCTTTCGTTTGTTTTGTTACCATTTCGTTACCATTTATTTCACTTTTTGTGGTTTTTTTTTAGGATTTTAAGCAATTCACTTGTATTGCAGTAACGGAAACGAAACGCACGACAAAATTTCTGGTGTTTCTGTTCATTTCGTTTCATTTTAGAGACAAAATTCGTTTGTCATTTCGTTGCATAACAAAATGAAAAAACGGAAACAGAAACGAAAAATTGTTCGTTTCGTGCCCATCTCTAATTGATAGTATAGATGTTAAAATAAGAAGGCTACATAAATTATGCAAACTGATTGTCAGTTGTCTTTGATATGTAAGAAATGTATGAACATTGAAAAAAAAAAAGACAACAAACTTTGACTGGTACTTGAGACTGACCTGGGCCTAAGATTTTGTTCAATTAATTTTTTTACATACATAGACAGGCGTTTTGTTGCCCCTCACACATCCAAATAAAGCAAAAAGGTTCATATCTTTAGGTTCTGAATCACAAAACTTCACAGAATTTTTTAAAGAAACCTGCAAAAGACTACTGTTTATGTATAACCACCAGCTTCCAATGCAGATTTCTTGTTCTACTGAGGTGAAGTTTTCCTTCTTCAGCTTATTGTTTCATTATTTTTGGTAAACTATGTGGGCTACACTTCACCGCTAGTTAATCATTTTTAGAAGTAGAAAACCTGCCAGTTAACCAGTTGGCCCTCTGGATGGTGAGGGAGGTAAAGGGGGGCTTGGAAATTGCAGAGAAGTGATATGACTTCTTTGCATCTCTCTTCACAACAGAAGACTTTGGGCAGATTCCACTGCCCAAATGGTCCCTCTTGACTAAAGAATTAGATCAAATACAGGTTAAAAGAGATGATGTTTTAGGTTTAATTGATAAATTGAAGATCAACATGACATTCAGCCCAGATGGCTTCTACCCAAGGATTATTAAGGAACTGAGAAATGAAATTGAGAATCTCTTAATGGAAATATGCAACTTGTCTCTTAAAATGGCCACAGTGCCAGAGGACTGGAGGATAGCAGCTGTCACATCATTTTATAAAAAAGGAAGGAGTGGAGGGACACAGGAAACTACAGGCTGGTTAGCCTTATGTCAGTCCTAGGGAAGATGGTAGAAAGCCTTATCCAAGAGAAAATCTTAAAATACATAGAAGAACAAGGGTTGTTCATGAAAAATCAGCATGGCCTCTATAAGGGTAAGTCTTGCCTGGCAAACCTTTTAGAATTCTTTGAAAAGGTCAACAGACATGTTGATTTGGGTGAATAGGTGGATATTGTCTATCTTGATTTTCAGAAGGCTTTTGACATAGTCCCTCATCAAAGGCTACTGAGAAAATTGCACAGAGAGGATAAGTGGGCAGGTCCTCTTATGGATTAAGAATTGGTTGAGATCCAGGAAACAGAGAGTAGGTGTTAATGTGCAATTTTCACAATGGAGAGAGGTGAAAAGCTCTGTGCCCCAGGGATCTGTAATGGGACCGCTGCTTTACAGTCTGTTCATAAATACTCTCTCTGATTATTGCGTACTTCCATATGCATTTATGGACTATATATACACACACAGAGAGAAAAATATATACACAGAGAGTTCAAAACAAGTGAATGCTTTAGAAAGTGTATATTATACTCAACTGTATTTGAAATATATGTAGAAAATGTACAGAAAATTATGCATACATTTTCATGTGAATTTTTAAGAAAACAGATTTACTTCTGAAAGCTTGGGGACAAAGTGGACATCAGAAGATTTAGAAATGAAAACTGGCAGAGTTGTGCATCCTGGTAATGGTGTGTGTATGGGAAAACCCATTTGATGGATGCTGCTTTTCCAAGCAGCATTTTGGTTATGTACTTGCAGAAAAAATATGAAGATAGAACACACCAAGATCTGGTAAGAAATGTTTCTTGTTTGTTTGTTTGTCCAGACTTATACTGTCAGCTTCCCAACTTTTTTGAATAAATTATGATTTCTGAAGGGGTAGGCTGCCTGCTGTTTTTGTTAAATTGACTGGCATTTCATGACATGGCATTCCAAAGCCAGTGATAAATGGCCCTTCTCTGTACTTCTCAAGATCTCTGTTGTGTTTGTCAGATAACAAGCTTTTTAAAATTGTTTGGTTGCAGGGCTGATCCTTTACAACTCAGGCCGGGACTCTTCTTCCTTTTTATCAGCTCCCTGCTCTCTTATCCTGCTCTTAAAAATCCATCCCCAGGCAGGAGAGAAGAAAATACCATCTCCATAACCATCTCACTGGTGAATAAATGGCTGATGTCCACAATCTGACGGATGAAATCTTTTTTTAAAATACAATTTTGAGACATGCAAATTTACAATGGCATGTGAAAACAAATAGTTAAATGTTTGAGCTGTTAAGAGACATTTAGTAAAAAGACAGAAATCCTACATGTTCTTATTGTATGTAAAAAAAAATTGTAAATCATTCTGAAATACTTTCCTGAAAGCAAGTCCAATTCATATCAATGGTGTTTCTTTCTGGGCAGGCCTACATAAGATTGTGTGGAGAGCCAATTACTTAATCTTAAAAGGTTATAATGAAAATCCTGTAAAAGCTTTAGAAAACATAAGATAAACAGAAGTGCCCCAATGACTTTTCATTTATATTTATAAATCTGTTAAAATATTCTGAAATACAGTAGAATGGCATTGCAACCCCAGCCCTGCAATAAAGAGACAACACAAAAATGTTGGAGTTTAAATTGGGCCACAACTTTATTAAAATCATTTATACTACTAATAACTAAAATGGGGGGGGGGGACACCCGTAGTGCAAGTGAACCTGGAATAAAACCCAATTAACCACACTTCAACGTCAACTAATGGTGAGTTCATACTTTATAACCAGCTGTTGTACTTACAACCAATTTTGTTTCACAGGACTAAATCCCCAGGGGCAGCCATAAGCCAATTTTATAACCACCTGTAAGCTTATTGCAACTAAGCTACTGCTAACTTGAACTATTCCACTTAACCTAACAGGCTGGCCTATGTTGTTATTGGGACCATTACCATGAACTCACCTACAACCATAAATCTTGCACTACCTGCTGTTGTGACCAGAAAGAAAGTGTATGTGTGTGCGTGTGTTGTGTCGTTACAGTCATGACTGACTCTTCATGACTCCATGTCCATGGAGTTATCTCGGCAGGAATACTGGAGTGATTTGTCAGTTCCTACTCCAGGCACCTACAACACCTGGTATTCCCTGGTGGTCTCCCATCGAAGTACTAACCAGGGCCGACCCTGCTTAGCTTTGAAAATCAGGGAAGATCAGATATGCTTAGGGCATCTAGGCAGCTAGAAAGAAAGTAAGGAATCTTATTTACACACGTAAGATAATGGGGTGGGCAAAAACACGCTTTCCACCAAAGCCCAATCGGGTGAATAATCAAACATTCCCATCCGGCCCCGAAGTGACCAGCAACACTCATTCTCATTACCTCTAGGGCAGCAGGTGGGATGCTTGTCCGTTCTGATCAAGAGGAAGTGCGAAACGCAGCAGGCTGAGCCCAGACAATTAAGCCCAACAATGTGGATGCATTTTTGCACCATTTGTGCTGGGCGGTTTGCAAAACGTCCTCCTGTCGGGCAAGCCTCGGTAAGCCGCAATGTGTTTATGTTTGACTGTGCTGTTCTGAAGCCTTCTGGGTATATCGATAATAATCATCCCATTCAGCAAAGTTAATTCTGATTTATAGTAATGCTTTCTAGGGGTTACCAAGTACATAATATGCAGAAGTGGTTTCCCATTCTCTTCTTCTAGGGGTACTCTAGTACTGAATAGGTTGCCCAAGGCTACACAGGCTGGCTCTTCTCCCTGGAGGCACAGTGGGGAATAAATCTGCCAGCTACCTAAACCACTGAGCTTTCCCACTGGCTTGAATTTATGTATAATCAATTTCAGCATAGAAAATGTCCTGATCAGTGCAGCTAGTTGGAGTATAAAAACTGGACAGAAAACAAACAAGCAAACAAACAAATGAATGAATCCAAGCGAAATTAAGTATTCACTCTTTATTTTTTTAAGGGTGTGAACCAGTTTCCATTCATAAAATTTCCTTCTGGGCAAGTGACAGAACTCAGAAAAGTTACTTTATGCAATGACTACTGCTATCATAATCTCCGCCTAGGCCAGTGGTTCCCAGCCTGGGGGTCGGGACCCCTTTGGGGGTCGAACAACCATTTCACAGAGGTCACCATGAGCCAGTGAAGAAAAAGGCACAAGTGGCTTGGGTCTGGAGGAGGAAGGTAAGGAAAGGGGGGAAAGAGTGAGTTATAGCTTGATAGGTTGGAGGGGATGTCAGTCAATGGCACCGTAAGCTTTGATTGGCTGAGGGTGCCTGTAGATGGAAGATCTCTATGGCACTCCTGTGGTATTGGCTTGCCAAAGGGGGCTTGTGGCCTCTTCCAAGCACGGCAAAGGGTCACCACAACATGAGGAACTGTATTAAATAGTTGCAGCATTAGGAAGATTGAGAACCACTGGCCTAGGCAGTGGCCAGTTCCAGTGCTGTTGCCAATAACAACAGAAATCTGAAGGGTAACCACCACTCACAGCTGGTTAAGTTGGCCCATGTGTGTTCCATATTTGCCGTTCCCAGTAAAAACTCATTCACTCAGACATGTCACCCATTAGCGTCTAAGCGATTAAGGATCCCAAATGACATCTTTCCAAAAATGGGAGGGGGGAGGAAGAAGAGTGATTAGTATAGCAGGTTTTAAAAGGTGATTAAATGATTTTAATCTGAAATGTCCTCCTTAAGAATTTCCTCAGAAACCATGGGAAACAGGTATGCGGTGCAGATAGTTGTAAAACGTAGTTGTAATTAATGCTAAACTGGTGAAGCCTCCCATCTTCCTTGGGCATTTGTTGCTGGCTGTCCTTCCCACCCGCTGGCTGTTTCTCCTCTTCTTGTCAATTCAGAATACTTCTTTTTAAGCTCAAATCCTCCTCCTCTCCTGTTGCTATGATTAGGTGGCACTCTTTTCCTTAAGTCTGGCTTCATGCTGCTTTTTTTGCCTCTGCTTTAACAACCTAGTGTGCATTATAAAGGCCTTTCCCCCTCTGCTTCTGATGAAGGTGAGCTGGTAGAGGACCGGCCTCTTTCCCTGGGAGTGTTGGGACTCTTCCCTGCCCACCACAACCCCACATGCCTGTTGCTCTCACTAACCCTTGGTGGACTTCAGCAGGGTCTTTTCAGTTTCCAGACCCACCTGGAACACCAAGGCTTGGGAACCTCTATTTGAAACCCATTGAACAATGGACTCCTGAGCAGTTTGATATCTACAGTAGAGATGGGCATGAAATGAACTTTTAGTTCGTTTTGTTATTCATTATTCGCTATTCATTTCATTATGTAACGAAATGAATAATGACGCTAGAGGTAATTTAAAATGGACTGGACTAAACCAAGAAAAATTGGTTCGGTTAGGTTCGTTTCGTTTCGTTAATGGAGGGGGGTGCGAAAATGTCTCCTACCTGGTGCTGGTCCGGAGGTGCTTGAGGGATGGCGACCGGGGGGGGGGAGAGCCAATGGCGGCGCTACAGCTGTAGTGTGGCCTGGTCGGCAGTAAAAAAATAAAAAAATTTAAAAATAAAAGAAGTGCCGATGGGGCCGCAGAGGCTACACAGTCAGCGCTGAAAGAGAAAAAAAAAGTCCCATGCTACAGCTGCATCACAGGGCCTGGAAACCCGGAAGTAAAAAAAAAACCCAACCCAAAATAAAATAAAAATAAAATAAAAAAGGAGCACTAATCAGGCCCCAGGGGTGGCCTGGTCAGCACCCTAAAATAGTTAATAAAAATAAAATAAAATAAAATAAAAATAAAAGAAGCACCCACCTGGCCCCAGGGGCTGCGTGGTGGGTGCTTGGGGAGGGGAAGGAGCGCCAATGGGGCCCCAGGGGTGCCTTGGTCGGCACCCTAAAATCATAAAAAGGTATAAAAAAACCAGCGCCGACAGGGCCCCAAGGGCCGCACAGTTGGAGCTTTAAAAAGAAAACCACCCACGCCCCAAGCTAGCACCTCTCAGCTGTGAAGGGGGGGGAGCCCCCATCTTTAAACATTTCCCCCTCCCAATGACAGCACTGAGTGCCCACTTGGTGCTGTCATCAGGAGAGGGGCAGATTAGTTCAAAGAGCCCCTTTTCTGTGGGGGAAGAGGTGCTTTTTAAGCTAATCTTCCCCCCTTCAATGGGAAACTTATCTTCCCCACCCCACCTCTCAGCTGCTCCTCACTGGCTTCCCTGTATCTCATTTCCTGGGGAAACAGGGTGCAGGGAATCCAGCGGAGCACCTGAGAGGCGCTGGCTGGGGGAGCTCTTTTCCCCACCCCACAGTGGCTTGGGGGAAAATTAAGCATGCTCTTTCCCCCAGCCACTGTTGCACAAGCGCCACACAGACACACTATCCACAAAACAAATAATGAATCAATGAACCAATGAAATTTTTTTTCCTAAAAATTTCATTTAAAATGGAATGAACCGAACCGAACCTTAAAACGAAACGAACCAAAATGAATTGCCATTTTTTTTGGTTCATGCCCATCTCTAATCTACAGTGGATGTCGGAGGACGTTCCAAAAGGTAAGTTAGAGGAGATCTTTGCCTGTGTGATGGCAATTCTGGAACAAGCACTAGTGGAGCACAGACTCCACTGCCACCCAGCAGGATCCCACTTATGCAGTAGTTCCCAATCTTGCTTAACCTAGAGATGCTCTTGGATTGCAATTCCCAGACCTTTAACTGGGATTCTGAGAGTTGCAGTCCAAGAACACTTGGGTTACTTAAGGTTGAGATTGAGAACTAAAACATACATGATGTTGAGGAATGTTCCTGGGGAATGGTGAAATATACATGGGAGAGTGAGCACAAAAGTGTGAGTTATCTTTCTTTCCCCCATTTTTCCTACTCTTTCATGCCCTCTTTCTCTTTTTTCCCGCTTTCTCCACCCTTTCTCTTTTCTGAAGTAAACTGTTTTTTGTTTTCACCACCTACCATTCCCAAAACTCTCCTTTTTCATGCAAACCTTCCTTCCTTCCTTCCTTCCTTCCTTCCTTCCTCTGTCTTAAATTAGTTTTGCTTTTTACTTTTCTGCTATGATGAAAAAGTGGTAATTTTTTTTTTCAAAGGAAGCCAAGAAAGGAACACGTGATATCCAAATAAAACTAAACTTTGGGGACAAAGGAGAGCAGAACAAACACAATCACCCCACCCCCAGCAACATTAAAGAGAGACCACCACCACCAGAAAAAAAAACCTGGAAAACTAAACACTGTGTCCTGCTTTGAGTCTATTGGCACCAGTTTGAGGTTTGTGTCAAGTGCGCATCAGGATATATGCCTGGTATCATGCAGTCACAAGAAGAGTTGGGCAAATGCTCGCCGCGGACAGGTCCTAAGAAAGTGAACATGGGAAGAGCCTCAGACTTTCTCCCCACTCCCTTCGCATCATAGCTGCATTGCTGCATCCCTGTCACCATCCACAGGAATAGATGTGGACCTCTGTACAATTTGCAGGCAGCAGATCATATTTACATCCACTGCCCATGGATTTCTTTTGCTGGATCCAAGTGCTCTTCTGCCACAGGCATAGGGGGGGACATGAAAAATGTGCATGGAACAGACCAAGAAAGCTATGTTTGAAATGCCTGCTTTAGAAACAGAGATGAGAAACACATGCCTGAAATAATGGATGCTTCCGCCTCCTTGCTTCCTGATACCATAGTGTGAGAAAGAAGATATACGTATCAAACTGTTGGGATGACAGTGGATTGGAAATCGTTCTTTGGCAACCAGATGCCAGCTTGAAGCTATTTTGTCTTTTTCTTTGGGCCTTTTTACACGACTCCTAAGATCCGCTGGTCCCTTAAATTCGGACCAGAGATCTTGGGGGTCTGTCGCTCTTCCTTCCTCCCCACCACTCTGCACGTCCTGGCTGCTGGCTGCGTGAGGGGAGGGAGGGGAAAAAAGCCTTTAAAACGGACAAAAGAAAAAGCCTTACCTCCGGTGCCTGCTCCGAGCCCCGGTGGGAGGCACGTTTACTTCCTGGTTGCTCTTAAAGGGGCGGGAGGCAAAAGAAAAACAACAAAAAGAAGCGAGGAGAGCCCGGCACTCTCCGCATCAAATTTTTTCACCCTCTTCAAGCAGGTACAAGAAAAGTATGCTGTGTCGTGCTTAGGTGGGCGGGGTCACACTTAATTGTCTGCAAACTCCGGAGCTGGTGGGGAAACATTTTTAAGCTCCGGAGCTTGCAGCCATTTGCGGCGGAGTTTAGGGGTCGTGTATAAACGCCCTTTCTTTCTTTTTAGAATAGTTCATATTGCATCACATGGAACTGCTTCCCCAGAGTGACTCCCTGGGTTTCAAAATTCATTTCATTAGAAAGCCAAGGCTGGTTTGGGTCAGCAAACTCAAAGCACCGAGACACCCATTCACTTGTACAGATTTCTGAGGCCAGGAAATGAAAAGAAAGAGAACAGCATTTATCCCTTTCAGGGTGTGCTTTAAAAAAGTTTCAATATGTGCAATAATTTTAGAAGACAAAAGGACTGGGCCTCAGTCCTTAACGCACACTTTTCAGGAGGTGAGTCCAGCATCGGATTGAAATTAGTAGAATTTACTTCCAAGTCAACATGCACAGGATGGTGGTGGAGGTCTTTAATTCTAGGCATGCTCGTTTGGGAGGAAACTCCTTTGAATGTAGTGAATAAAAATCCATAGGGTTGCTGTGCACGCACACCGCCTGTGTTATAGGTCAACTCCTTCAAGTAAGACAAGTGCCTCTGACTGAGTGATGCTCGCCTTTCATTGCCGTCCTCTTTCAGCAAACCCACACAGGAATATTAGTCTTTTTGCATTTAATCACCAAATGCTGAACAATGAACGATTCACTCCATTGAAGGCTCTTAGCAATTCTGGCCAGCTGTTCCATGCCACTTGGTGGAAGATAAGGTGGAGAAAGATGAGCAGTCCAATCCGTTGTTGCTCTCAATTGTGTTCGGTGTAATTCTGCCATGTAATTAGATTTTCATCATTTCTTTGCTCAACTAGGATCAAAATGCAAGGCAAGATGGCCTCTGATGTGTTCTGGGCTTTAGTTCTGAGATAAGTTAACTTTAATTTTTCATACTCGGCCATTTCCAGGGAATGCAGTAGTAATTTCAGATCGGTGATTTGTGGTGAGAACCATCTTTTCATCTTAAAGCTACTGAAAAACATTTGCTTTTCTTTACAACCATCCAATCAGGGCTGGTGCTTCCATTAAGGCGAACTAGGCAGTTGCCTAGGGTGCCAAAATGTAGAGAGGGCGCTGGCCAGGATGCCACCCCCACCGCTTCCCCACCGCTGGCCACCGCCGTCTGTCCCCCCACGTCCCGCCAGCCGCCCATCACCGTCCGCCCATTGCTGCCCGTTGCCTCCCGCCGCCCGCCCACCATGCCCATCACCGCCCACCCCCCGTGCATGTTGCTGTCTGCCTCTGCCCCGTCACCGTCCCCCACCATCCGCTGCCCCGCCACCCACCCGCCTGCCACCACCCTGCCCACCAAATGGATTATGGCCATTTGATTATGGCCTAAATCCAATTGCTAGTTAATAATCACTAGAACAGAACTGTTGGCAAACTGACATTTATGTAAATCCCATGTACGCATTGTCTGCACTCTCTTTAGGACCAGCCCTTAGATGTAGCCCTTTGGATCTGATCAGTGCAGAGCAGATATTATTCACTAATGTTCTGCTGCCTTTCAATTGTTTGGATGAAATTATTCACTTTTTTTATATAGTCACCTGGTGTGCTTTGCATTGTTTTCTCTCCCTTACCCCCTATAAGAAATTCTGTTTTATTGTTTAAAAAAAAATATTGGTTTTGTTAACAAGGCCGATGCAATGTGATTTCAGGCTGGTACGGATCTCTCCTGTGACTAATTTTTGAATGATCATGATATAATCGGAGTGGTATAAAAATTTCCTTCTGAAAAATTGGTGTGGTAAAAAATGCAATAAATAAATAAATAAATAAATAAATAAAACCAGAATGCCGAGGAGCTCTAGTTTAAAAATATGAGTGCTTCTACAAGTGTGCCATAAATGTGTAATTCATCTAAATTCAAACCCTTTCAAGTGAACTGATATTAATATTATTCCATTAATAAGAATAAGAGATCAAAGAGATCAGAAAGCTATTGTCTGTGGTCTCTCTTTAATCCTAATGGGATTTGCTGTTGAGTAGTGGTGCAGTGGGGTGTGGTCACTCAGCGGACTAAGGCTCCGAAATCTTCATCCTGTTTTGAAGAGAGAGAAAAGGCATTCTTGTTTTTATTTTATCTTTTAAAAAATCAACAATACTTTCCCACTATTGCACTGCATCACTATGCCACTTACCCAAAATTACTTTTAAACAGGAGAAAAAGAGAACCATGCGGCTGAACTATGGTATTCCATACTCCCCTTTGGATGCAGAAAAATCTGGCATTAGCATAGACTCATAGGGTAGCGAAGCTGGAAGGCGCCTATAAGGCCATCAAATTCAACCCCCTGCCTCATGAAGGAATACATTAATGCCCACCTGTCAGCAAATGGCGGCAGGGTGCTTCCCAACTGGCTGACAGATATTGCCAAAGAGAAGATAGGAGGCAGAGAGAGAGAGAGAGAGAGAGAGGGGGGGGCATATTGTGACCAAATTGACCAAAATGGAACCACCTAGCAACAACATGTTGTTGACTAGATCAACTACTACAATGTCTGCAGGAGTATTTTCCATGTGAATGGAAGGAGCAATCTAATCAAGCCTCACCATTCCAAACAACTCACACTAGACTCCTTCCTGTCACTAACATAGCCATGACCTCAGAGAGCTTCCAGGAAAAATATATATACAGAACTTCTGACTATTTTATACCTTAGGAATTTTGGAAAGGGATGCTATAAATCAAAATTAGGAATGTGCCATTTGGGTTTATTTTATTTTATTTTATTGGTTACAAAATCTATATTTATCCATTTTTGGAGTTCTACATGACAAAACCCCATCTACAGATACCTACATTTTGCTCGCCTCAAGGAAAGGTCTTCTGAGAAGGTTTTGTTGCTTAGCAATGAGTCAGCTTTTCTGAACAGGAAGCCAGGCCTATGGTCGATCATGAAGCTTGCCCACCTAGACTTTTTGCACAGATGAGTTAAATTTAGGTCTCTGCAGGTATGGGTTTGCCA
This sequence comes from Phrynocephalus versicolor, assembly GCA_023846285.1. Taxonomy (NCBI): domain Eukaryota; kingdom Metazoa; phylum Chordata; class Lepidosauria; order Squamata; family Agamidae; genus Phrynocephalus; species Phrynocephalus versicolor. The sequence goes on along the minus strand of JAHTLZ010000204.1, from coordinate 91,119,876 downwards.
GGTGGAGCTCCTAGATGTGTAATAAAAAAATACAAACAACATAGCCCTGGCTGGAATTGATTTGGTATTGCACTACTCAATATTAATTTGGATTTGCCAGACATTAGTGTAAAAACAAAGTCACTCCTAATATTAGTGTTGGTTTTAGCCTTGCTTTCTGTTCATTCCCATGTAGTCCCACTCTTATGTCTTAGGAAGTAGACTTCTCCTCAAAAGCACACATTAAAAAATAGCAGTTATCTTTAAGATGCCACAACATTTTGACTTTGTTATTTTTCTTTTGGTTTTGTCCAATAAAATAGCACAGACTAACATAGGTGCCTTTCCTAAAACCACTTTTTGATTCAAAAATCCTAAGTGTCCCTTATTAAATTAAATACCTTTTTAGAAAATAGCGAAAACAAGGTGTGTTAAATCATACGTTGCTAGTAGAGATGGGCACGAATAAAAAAAATGGCATTTCGTTTGTTGTTTGTCGTTTGGAGGGTCCGTTTTGGTTCGTTTCCATTTTTTGTGAATTTTTGCAAAAATTGTTTTCATTTTTGTTCGTTTCATTACCATTTCGTTACCATTTATTTCATTTTTTGTGATTTTTTTAGGATTTTAAGCAATTCACTCATATTGCAGTAACGGAAACGAAACGCATGACAAATTTCCGGTGTTTCTGTTCATTTTGTTTCATTTTAGAGACAAAATTCATCTGTCGTATCGTTACGTAACGAAATGAAAAAACAAAAACAGAAACAAAAATTGTTCGTTTCGTGCCCATCTCTAGTTGCTAGTGCAACGTAAAGAGTAAAGCAATTCCTTCAACTAACTGCATTGCCACCATTATCTTGTTCATCATCATCTATCTTGCATAGTTTGGATCTCAAGGCAGTAAACAACATTTTAAAATCCTGGAATGTTAATCATGTGCTGTGCTCCTCTGATCACTTTATGTAAAAGGCTCCTGCTAGATTTCCAGCCAAAAATCTCTCTCAAAATTCACCTTCCTCCATTCACTATAAAGGTTGCTACAGGACAATTGCCTACTTTCACCCTGTTCCAGCCCAAGGCGGGAGCATAGCCTGCACCGACTTTCAAGCTCCCATGGCTTTCACATGGACGCATTGTGTTTTAACTGCTGAGGAGAAAAAGCTAGCCACAGAATCAAATTGGCATATTGGCAGATTTTCATACAATAGAAATGATGAGGCTTCCTTGGCAAAAGAGCAACACTAAGAGAATGCTGCTGATATCCCACACAGAACAAGCATCCATCAGAAGTTGGAAATACTTGACATTTTCATCACAGTGCCTTGCTGACCCATATGAGCTTAGGCTTTTCAAATATGTGAACAATGCAGGAGACAGAAGATCAGTGTATTGCAGTGGCCAATAATTGTGGCCCTTGGGAAGCTTTTAACTTACACATCCCATTAATGACTGTAGCTTGCACAGCCAAAGGTGAACGATTCTGGGAGTTGTGGAACAAAAACATATGAAAAAAAGAAAGAGATATGTCCCATCCCTTTGATCTGGTGGCACTCATGGTCTCTCTGCATGGAAAAAGATTTTTTTTGGTTTTGTTACAGATCTTGGCTGCAGGATTTGGATATCTGCAGGTCCCCCCCCCCCCCAGGTCATAGATCCTCAAACCTTTTCTTCTTTTTGTTTTCTGCTTTCTGAGGAAGTTTCTCTTGGTGCCCATGACAGTGGAGGAGTTCAAGGAGAAGGAAGAGTTGAGCCAACAGATGTGTTCACTTGTGGATATCTGGAACATGATTACAAAGAATGGTAGTGTACAACCAAGTTCACCTTATACGCAATTGCCAATAGCTTGTCAATCGTTTCCAGAAAGCTGCATCCCAGATGTGCCCATCAATACAAATCCACAACAGATTGCTACTCTCACAGATACTTTATTTTAGAAAAAGCATCTTGCATGTTTTAACTTTTTGGCAAAGCATAAAGGCATGGCAGCACACAAGCCATGTTGCCATTAGTGTGTGTGTGTGTGTGTGTGGGGGGAATGTAACTTCACTTTCAGAAAACATTTGGCCTGTGGGTTAATTAGAGATAGGGAATATTTCAGTAGAAGCTAATTTAGGATTCCGTCCCAACTTCTAAAACCCAGAAGAATGAGTTTCCCATCCAGTGTGTTACATATGTTTCACAATACCTTAGGATATTTTGGTTCTGCACGAATTTAGGGTTTGCAGACAGTTATATTGTTAGCAGGTTTGGGGGAGGGTAAGCAAAACCTACACTTTAAAAAAGGCTTTCTTGAAGGACAGTCTGGATAGTGTCACCTGGAGAATCTGATAGCACGTCTTCCTTTCTTTCTTTTCCTGTGTAGAGTTTCCAAAAGAAACCTTGCAACCAAGCAAGCAGACTATCAAATAAAGCCTGGCTTTAAAGAATTACAAAACAAAACAGACTAATATGCAAGATACTAAAAGTGCAAAGAGTTTGCACAGTGACAGATAGACACATTTAAACATGGAAGGAAGCCCTGCTTCTGCCAGTCTCTTGATTAGAGTTTGGCGCTTGCCACAGTTCAGTGGTTTGGCCCTCCCCAGATTCCATACTCTTCTGGTGGCCCCCCACTCAGAGAAGGAAGGGGAGGTAGGGAAGGGAAGGGAAGCCCGTGGTGCTGCTTCTGATGGGGTGCCCCCCCTGGAGGAGACAGGGCATGGAATCCAGGGTGCCTGTGCCTACTTGTGGACCAAATCTGTGCTGTACTGCCATACAGCAGTAAGTACCCATCTCAACTCTTGACTGTATTGTCTAGCTTGATGCATGTGCAAGAAAGATTTAAAATGCCCTACGATGAGGAGGTTACAAAAAGAATCAATCTGAAATTTACACAAGTGGAACGCATGCAGGAATTAACTCCTGAATTGATAGGAACAAAATCAGTTGATTTTAGAGATGGAGGTATGTGGGTGGACTAGGATTCAGTGTAATTTTTCACCTGTGCTGTACTTGAAATCACCCCACTTTTTGCTTTGTAGGAATTTGTCATTAGAGATGGGCACGACTTAGCGAAATTTTCATTTCCGTTTTTGTTTTTTCATTTCCATTACGTAACAAAACGAAAACGAAAAACGGTTCAAAAATGGACCGAAAACGGAAATGAAACGACTAATTTTGAGCCAATTTTCGTTTTTCGTTACTGGAAAAGCACTTAATGGAGCTAAATGGGAAGAAACGAATTTTTTTTGTTTTTGTTTTCGTTTTTTGTTTTCGTTACGTAACGAAACGAAAATGAAAAATTTTGAAAATTAGTTCACGAAAACGGAAACGAGCCGAAACGGACCCCTAGACGAAAACGAAAACGAAAACAAAAAATTTTTCTGAGTCATGCCCATCTCTATTTGTCATCATATGATGGAGGAATCCTGGTCAAGCATCTTTGCATGCATAACCCTTTCCTGCCCTCCAGGTTCCAAGGCTCCCAAGGGATGTCTTTTTACCTGGGCAAGATTTTGAGGGTTCTCTGAGAGAAGACTCTTCTCCAGGGAAGAGTATTTTATGTCTGAAACCCCCCTGCCACAGATCTGACAAGATACCAATACTGAAGACCCTGAAGTCCTCACGCACACACTGCCACCCCCATTCTGAGGATCTCAATGGTTCCCCTGGATTGAAGGGGGTGGAGGTGAGGAGTGGAGACATTACCAGACTTGCCCTAGTGGAGGTGAGCAAACGAGGTTCTGGCCAACGGCTAGCATTTTCATTACTGACAGACCATGCTGTTGTTATATCCCGATGCTAATGGTGGCTCTGCTCAAGACTCGTTGTCAGGCGGGGCTTCTTTCCCACCCGACCAATGAGGCACGAAAGTTTTTGCGACTGTTACGGTGGCTGCGTGGGCAAGGAGCAAGCCTATTTAAGGCTGCTCCAGCAAGCTCCCTGCCTCTTGCCTTTGCTGTCTGTTTGCCCCCACCCTCCCGCCCTATATTGTGGATGGTGATGCTTTGCTGGTTGCTTCAGGGCCGGATGGGAATTTTTGGCTGTCACTCAGATTGGCCAGGAGTGATAGCGACTTTTCGCCCATCCCATCATCCTCATTGTGCTGCTGGGTGTCGTAACTACTTCCTTAAATGGTCACCACAATTGGCGGGTAGCGTAAGTGGTATATGAATTCATTTATGCCCCTCCTTTATATCACACCTTTAAGGTGCTTGGCAGCCTTCATATGAAACTAAATAACAACAGGAATTAGAAATAGATAGGTTAAACTATAATATACAGTCAGGTCAATGAGGGCTGCCATTGGAGAAGGAGATTCAGTAGGGGGAGGATGCTTAAGTAGTTTGGGTGCATCTTTCCATATGCATTCCAAATCTCTTAAAACAGGGAGGGGCTGTTTGTTAGTTATAACACCTACTGAGGTTTACCACTTGCGCTATGGCACAGGTCCTCTTTAGTTTACAGTTAAAGGTTAATATTTAAATATGGTTGTTAATAAAATTGTGGCCCATATTTAACCCAAAAACTTTGTCTCGTCTAATTATTTTGGTCTGGGTTGGGAATGCTAGTGCTAAGAATAATTTTCTCATCTCTGAGTCCTGGGTTTGTTCCACAACAACAGCAACAGCAGCCGCCGCAGCCACAGCAGCAACAGCAGCAGCAGCAGCAACAATAGTAGCAGCAGCTGCTGCCACCACCACCACCTTTCAAGTGCAGAGCTGGGAGGGACCTTATGGATCATCAAGTCTAGCCCTTGTCAAGGACTTGCTGTGAAGAATCAAACTGTCAACCTCAGGCTCCATAGTCAGAGACCTAAACCGCTTAGCAACACAGATGACTCAGGAGTACAACCCCCCCACACACACACAATTTGGGGTATAGGCACCTCCCCGCTTCTTACATCTCTCTTCTAGTATCCTTCTGAGGTGTAATAAACCTAGATATTTGCAGCAGCTTTACAATACTTAATTATTCATTTTCAAAAGCATCTATCCTCCCATCCTCACTTCACCTCTAAAGAAGTGATAAATATATACAACTTAATTTGCTCCCAAAAGTCCAATTCTGAGAGTACCACTGAAAATATAGGTAGAACATGGGGACAGGAAACCATCACAAATAATGCCTCTACAGAAGACATTCCATTACCCCAGAAATAAATTTCCCACAAATACTTAAAATGTCTCCTCCAGCCTTACCAAACCACCCTGCAGCTTCTCAGCAACTCATTCCCTGTGATTATTTCTTTTCCGAAAGGGCACAAATAATGACACTCTCAGCTCCCTTTTCACAGGAAAAAGAAAAGTTTAACTACATGCTACTTTTAATGTGTCACTTCCAAGAGTCTTTTCACATGACCCCTAAGATCCGCTGGTGACTTAAATTCGGACCAGAGATCTTAGGGGTTTGTCGCTGTTCCTGCGTTCCCACCCCCTCCGCACTCCTGGCTGCTGGCTGCGTGAGGGGAGGGAGAAAAAAAAGGAAGAAAAGAATGCTGCTCACCTCCGTTCTGCCGTCCCGGCACTGCATTCAGATCTCTTAAAGGGGCGGGGGCAAAAAAAGAACAAACAGAAGCAAGGAGAGCCCGGCAGTCACTATGTTATATCCGCATCAGGAATTTTCACCTAGGGAGAGCAGGTACCTGAAAAGTGCACTGGGACACGCTTAGGTGGGCATGGTCGCACTTAATTTTCTGTAAACTCCAAAGCGGGTGGGGAAACAATTTTAAGCTCTGGAGCTGGGAGCCATTTGCGGCGGAGTTTAGGGGTCGTGTACAAATACCCTAAGTGTGGAAGTGGATATTAACAATATTTTGCATACAGTTCAAACATGCAAACAAACAACCCCCCTTCCCTTGGCTATTGAGGGAAATTTTTATGTTATGGAATCATAACATAGGGTTTCAGGGATTTACTTCTCCAGTCTAAATTTATTAACCAGAAAACTTTTAGCCATCAGCTTTACCCACAAATGCATTTAACCTCAAGAGCTCTTTCCCTTTATTCTGTTAACCCACAAAACAGCAATACAAAAGTGAGTGGTGGATGTCCTTAAAAGGGATTACCACACATACCTCCCTGTGCTATTTTAATGACTTCACACACACACACACACACACACATGAATGTGCACATGCGTGTGCGCGCGCGCGCACACACACACACACACACACACACACACACACACACACACACAATTGCTTGGGGTGAAGTGTCCATAGAACTAATGGGCTTCAGACTCATCAAATTCTTAACACAATATTTTGACGCATTGGAACAGGAATTTTGACTGAAACAGTCACCTCTCTTGCACTTGTTTTTTCAAACTTTGGGCACATTGACACTGGCTCTTTCGGTGCATGCTAATGCAATATAAATAGGGTTGTTTGAGATCAGGGGCTGGGTTAGGGTTAGGGTTAACCCTCAAGCAACTCTCCGGCTTCTTCCTCTGACAAATGAACATTTCCCCTGCTCCTCTGTAGAGTGACTGGGGAAGTGCAACTACTACTTTTGCCTATGCTAGACCATACCTGATACGCTGAATCACTTATATAAATGGCTCTCAAAATTGAGTCCTCAGATGGTTTTAGATTAAAATTCTCAGAAGCTTTCACCAGGACTTGGTCAGGATTTGTGGAAACTACAGTCCAAGAACATCTGGGGGACACAAGATCAGGAACCACTGATAGATTTATTATTTTTTCTTCATATGTGCGTAATGCCGATTGAGAAGCAGCTATGATTTGGATTGACGCTTCAATCAAACAAAAAACAATCTAAGACAATAATGACAATGATGATGATGATTCCACTCCCTCTGTCTCTTCATTGAGGAGTAGGGAAATTGAAACTGGAAGAAGTCTTGGTTGGAGTGACTGAGGTTATATGGTGGCAGATTATTCCACTTGTTATGTGGTCACCAGGAAAAAAGTGGGAACAAATCCACCCCCCCCACAATGCAGAAACAGACTTCATCGGTGTTGTAGGAGTTGCTTGCTTGCTTGCTTGCTTGTCACCTTTCCCCCATATGATATACAAGGTGACTTAAGACAAATAAAACTACAGTGATAATAAGTTTAAAGACCTACGCAGAAGAAGCAGTTTGTATCTCTGTCTTTGGACTCTGACACTGAATCATGGGTCTATCCAAAGAAAAGTCTATAGAGGGGTGATCTTGGTGAGCCTTTCTATCACAGGGATGATCAGGCTATAGCACTCTTTTAAAAAACCCAATTGCACAAGAAAACATCCATGCTACACTGTGAAGGACCCAGAGTAGCCTCCAATATGATCTAAAGGCTTCTCCAAACCTCTGGAATAGATTTGATGGAAGAGCTAGTATATGAGCAGGCACGTGGAGTTGATCACTGCAGACTCTCCACCCCATCACAGATGGAAGGTCAAAGGAGATTTCAACATCACCAGGAACAACTTGGGTTGAGCCAGTGGGCCCTTACCAATGGAATCCCCCACAATCTGGCAAAAATGGTGAATGGAAGGGAAGATATGAGGGGATAGCATAGGACCCAAGGAGGAGATGGAATGAAGAAGTTGGACCATCGAAATGGGTTCAGGAAAGGCTATAAAAGAGCAGGCAGATCTAGGTGTTGGCAGAGGGGAGGATTACAAAGGCCTTGAAAGCCCAACAGCAGTTGCTATCAATTGATTCTGATTTGATGGCACATAACAATCTTCCCCTCCCATTTCTGCAGTAATAGCAGCAGCAGCAGCAACAGCAGCAGCAGCAGCAGCAGCAGCATTACTTTTATCATCTCCAGCATCAGCTACGGCAAGAAGGCAGAGCCAGCAGGCAAAGAGACAGAGGGCACTTGCCAGCATTCACATCCCTTTGTTGCTGCCTCTCTCTCCCTCTTCCTCTTTGTGACCTGCATATAATGCCTTCTTGTTGAGTATTCCCCTGCTGCAAAGATATGTGGGAGGGTGTACCACGATGACATCATGACTCATGACACAAAATCAGTGTTACTGCAAGTTACAGAGGAGAAGAACATAATGGGAAATGCCACTTGCCTTATTCCAGATTAGTTTCATTCTTCTGACCTTCCTGTTTTGCCAAGCTTTACTAATGAGTCAGTCATTAAGTTCCTGGCTTATTTTGCAACTTGTCTTTGTACTGGGTAGCTTGCCGGCTGAGGTTGCATTTCCTGTTTTAATTATTTAAATAATTGCTGTTGCTATTAAGATTTATGTAAAATCAGTCCACATGTTTTAGAAATACAGTGGTACCTCAATTTATGTAATCTATTTGTTCTCCGGGCCATTTTGTATTCCAAAGATATCTTAAACTGGAGTGCGGTTTCCCATAGGAATGCATTGAAAACCAATTAATCAGTTCCAGAGGTCCAAAAAAGGCAACCCAGGGCATTCTATTTTAAATGTTCTTAAACCAAGGCATCCACATTCTTTTCTTCATATAAACATCACACTCCAACTATTAATGCCTTATTGGAAAAAAACTTAAACCAGGGCATTTCATTGAAATTTTTTAAAAACCAAGGCAACCCCAGTTTCAATAATCAATTTTCTTAAAACAAGTTTTTCTATAACCGAAGCATTCTCAAACCAAGGTACCACTGCAAATCAATCTAGATGCACATCATTTATTTATTTATTTATTTAATTTGAGCCACTTGTCAATTGTTGTATCATAAGGATGTGATTCTCATAACCTCTCAATTTTTTTAATTAAGAAATGGAAGTGTGTGTGGGGGGGGAGTCCTCTTTTTCTCATGTGAGAGGAAGATTTCTTTGTGTGACTCCCCACCCCCTGAGAAATCTCATGAGAAATCTAGTTTCTGGGAAAACATCAGTCTGAACAGGTATTTCCATAAAATGGCATTTTTTCCTTCACAAGATTTCCTGGAAAGGGCATTGAGCTCCACAGAATCTGGAGATTTCTAAGGGAAAAGAGTAGGTGAACACGGGGGAAATGAAGATGCTGGTTCTGCAGGAAGGCAGGGAATCTCATTGGTTTGTGTTGGATGGTGGACAGGCGGACTTCTGGTAAGGAGTCTTAGCATGGAGAAACTCAAGAAATCATGGTAACTGGAGGGAAATTATTATGCTCCATATATGTTTATTAGGAGACTGCATAATTTCATAGTGGCTGAATTTCTTCCAAGAGTTGGATTTGAGGTCCACAAATGACCACCTCTGAAAATGAGGGTACTTTGCAGCATCCTGGCTGTGAAGGCATGTTTGCTATGCCAGTTTTCCCCTTGATGCTTTTTTCTCCCATAAAGCCATACATGCTTTACTTCAATAACAGTTCAGCATACACAGTCCCTCACAGGCAGCTGGAACCTTGGAGTGCCACCTATCAATACTCTACCTTGGGACAGGAAATCCAATGGGTGGGGAACCCTGTTGTTCTGGAGATCAAAATACCAAGATGGATGAGTAACCAAGGGGGATAAGGCGTGCCCTCATCAATGCATGCCACAACCTCATATCCTAACCTTTGCTTGTATCAAGAAACAAATCTCCAGTCACAGATTCTGAGCTGATCTCAGGATTCAGGGGTAATCAATGTGTTGCAATATACTGAAATTCTACCTCTCAGCAAGAGCACCTGTCTTTGAACTTATGGAAAAATGCATTGGGAACAGCAATCCCAGGCTTTCCTTATTGACTTCGGCCTGAAGAATGACATTCGTTTGTGGACTGCTAATGGGCACATCCCATAATTTGAATATACTAAATGAATGGATGTTTAATAGATGAGGTCTGCTTCACTGCGGTGTGTAAGTAACAATTACTTACACCGTGAAACATATACTAACATGGAACAAAACATTATCATAATTTGTGTGTGTGTGTGTGTGTGTGTGTGCGTGTGTGTGCGTGTGTGTGCGTGCTTGTGCGAGAGAGAGAGAGAGAGAGAGAGAGAGGAACTCATCAAGTGTTTCTTTTCAATACAGCAAGAAGTCTTCATTTCACTGCAGAAATAGAACCCCATCACCCCCACATATTTTGTCGTTATTCACATTATTTGGTTGAAAGGTGATTACATAGAACAGATCCAAGCTTTCCCATAATTCTCTGCATCCTTGTCCATCCGTGACTGGTGTTCGCTGAGGGAGGGCCAGATGGACTGCTTTTGTATTAAATTCTTTATCCCACCCCTCCAGTGTATGAAATACTGTTCCTTCTCTATTACCATACAAGATGGCAGGAAATGGCCCAGCATTGATCTGCATCATAATGCCCATAATGTCAGCAGGAAAAAAAGATGCCAAATTTTACCAAGCAAGGGGCAGCTTGAATTTTGTCAACACCGGTGGCAGCAGTCAAGATTGTCTACAGAATACCCTCTTGCGCTCACTATGTTTCACCAAGACACACCAAGCAGAGGGAAATCACAGAAGCGGACTCCTTTTTTCATCAGTTAACTATGTCTTACCCAAACACAAAGCAAATTGTCAGGGCTGTTTTTGACAACTTCTTATTTTTAAATCTCACAAGCACTGGTGACTGATAAATAAGTACAAAAACAGCCCCAAAATACCGGGTTTTCAAAACATAAAGAAGACATCTTGACATTCCTCGTTCATGTGGAAGTGTGTGTATATGGGTGTGTGAGAGAGGAAAGCTTAAGCTATCTACTCACTTCTCTTTTTCCCCATAAGCAGTGAAATTGGTGACAAGGAAACAATGAGTACTTGTGTTCCCCTGCTCCCCAACATACTTGGTGACAAAGAGTTGGAGAAAAAAGGCAACAGAAGGCTAGATTTTTGCCTCCTACATAAAAGTGAAGGGAATAACACTTTTTCACCACCAGAAGCATGAACTGTTATGTTTTACATTAAAAACACTGATATTTTGAACCACAACCTTGTATTTTAAGTAGCATTTGGACCCTTTTACTCTACACCCACCATTACCTTTTAGAAGTGCATGAGGCTTAAAGAACCACAGTTTGGATTCCTCTTTTCCCTTCAGTCCGTAGAAAAATTTAAAATTTATTTTCAGTGACCTGTAATATTTCACAAATAAATAAATAAATAATAATTACCAGAAAATATCCAGTGGTAATTCTGAGCTTTCCTGGTTTGCTTGTTTCAAGTGTGAAATCTAGAGTAGTTCACCGTGTCAGCAGTGTCAAGCAAAGCCCTCAGTGATTCTTCCCCCTCTTGGAGTTAATCACCATGTGCTTATTACATCTGTAAACGAATCTTCCCTCTTCAGCCTTTCTCCTGAATCATGGGCAGTGCCAAGAATAACATTCATTCATTCATTCATTCATTCATTCATTCATTCATTCATTCAT
>JAHTLZ010000204.1:91089562-91108616 GCA_023846285.1 Phrynocephalus versicolor | reverse complement strand
CATTCATTCATTCATTCATTCATTCATTCATTCATTCATTCATTCATTCATAAAATTTATATACAGGAGCCATCTAGCTCAAAGGCTATTTTGGGTGGTTTACAAAGTGAAGAATGCAAATTATGAAACACATACAGTAAATACATGCAACTCAATTACAAACAAAGTACAAAATTTAAAAAACTAACCATAATCAATGTAGCTATAATAAAAATAAACAGAATTAACAGTTAAGAAAATGGAAAGGGCTAGGCTGAAGCATTTGGGGAGCATTTGGGGACCATTTGTTCACTGACCATATCATATGCCCCCTCCCCTTTTCTGCAGCTTCTTGAAAGGTTGACAAATAAATAAGAAAACAACAGTTCCACAGAGTCTTTTGGGCCTTGCAAGCCCCAGACCCTGAGTCACAGCCTACAGGGCAGCACCCGATGTGGCAAGATGCAGGCAGAATCAGCAGCGCTGATGACCAGTCCCACTCCCAGAATGCCTTGCCTTGGCACTATCCAGAGTGAAGATGGAAAGTGGCAGTCTCCATGGGACCCTGGTGGACAACAGTGCTGTTGGGAGATGAAGGGGCTAGCTGGTACATCAGCGTCAAGGAGGTGGGCTGCAGGGAGACCAACTCAAACCCTGGACCTCCAACGGGAAGTGTGTCATGGGTGGTTGTGCAGTTGAAGCCCAAGTTCCTGGTTTACAGGCCACAGCCAAAGCCCTTCTGGTTCAGAATCAGAGCTGTCTCAGTCGAGGGCAAGGAATCATCTGAGAAGGTGGAAGTCACAGAGCATGGTAGCTGAGAGAGGCACAAGGGACCTCATTGTGGGAGGAGGCAGCTTTCCCTAGGTGACTGGCATCTCCAGCACCTCCATGTTTGTCTCACACCAACTGTTTCTCACTAGTCCTTGGCCATGTAATGGAATTTGTTATGACTTGTTCTCATGAGCCCAGAAATTAAAACCTCAGATGGTCTTTGGGATTTAACTCTCAAATGTCTACTATCTGTGACACCAGCCTGGGTGTGATAAGCAAAGGAGTGATTTGGTTTGGCCTTTAGGAAGCTTGTCACTCCCAGGTCCTGCCTGTTATGTGCAGCATTACAACAAAGTGAAAAGCCAGTGTGGTACAGTGACATGGGACTCAGGAGACCTGTGTTCAAATTCCCACTGAGCCACAAAGCTCACAGAGCGACCTCCAGTCACTGAATCTCTTAGCTGTGGTACTTCACATGGTACCCCAGCTAAGAAGAGAAGAACTACCCTGTATGTAACCTTGAATTTATTGGAGGGAAGGTAGTATAATATAACAAATAAAAAGGTAATAACACCAGCTTTCCTTAGAGGATTGTGATAAGAAATCATTGCAGGAAGATAATATAGCACAGTGGCTGATATAAATGCTAAGTGTATGTATATGCTAATTAGAATCAGGAGGGACGTAAGCAGAAGAGACTGGAAGCATAGAAGGTGTTGTTTGAGAGTTACCCCCATTGGCTGATTTTTTAAAAAAAGAAAATGCTACAGTTGCAATTACAATAACATGAAATCTCTGTGTTGCCTTCTATCAAATCTGCACAAATATGTTTATACTTTGATGTCCAGATGTCTTCCTTTCATGTTTAGCCTCAGAAACAACATCTGGAGAGCACTGCTAAAATAAGGGTCCTGTTGTTCCCTCAAGTAAAAATGACTTAATTAAAAATATGACACTCATAAACACTAATGAATGCAGCTTTGGTTTGTATACATATGCCCTCGTTTTTAAAGGAAGAAACTGACTGAGATAAACAGTAGAATTAAAAAAAAATAACATACAAACAAGAGACGTACTTTGTAAAGAAAATCCCCAGCTGTTGTTATAAGTGTTCTCTCTAAACTGAATGATAATGTTAGAGTGTAACAACATAATAATTTAAGAGTTTGGAATATAAAATATGAGAAAGTAATAAGAATTACTTGTACTAATGATGAAATGGGACATAGGTGCCACGAACTTCAAATCTGCTTACTGGTTTCCTGGCACCATCACTTGTTTTTCCAAAGTAGCATACTTTCAAGTCTCACAGAGTTCAATGGGAGATTTAAATATGCATTAATCTGCTTATGCTCCTAGAAATAAGACCCAATAAAGTCAGCGGGACTTAACGGCTGAACAGGCATCTACAGCAAGGCTGGTGATATTGGGTTGCAGCACTCGTGAGCCCCTGTCTTAAGTAAACTGGCCAAAGCTGTATTGCAAGAAATAGCAGGGAAGGAGGGCTGGAGGATGGAGAACTGAGAGAACGTTTCGGCACAGAAACCAACAGCAACAAAAATGGCTCATCAGTTTCTTTAATAACAGTCTTGACTGTCTCAGGATCTTGAAAATTTGGAGTAGGTAAAGATAGATTTGTTGTCTTGAAATCTGGTAAAGCATACACAGATACAACAATATTCAGGCTACTCTCAATGCTGTGTCGCCTTTGCAAAGTCTTGGAAAGAATGGCTTTTAACCATCTAATGGAAGTAGCGGAACCAATTGTCACCCAGAATAGGCTGGCTTTAGACCCAGGAAGAACTATATGCCACAAACCCTACAATGCACTATGTTAAGGAATATGGCTTTGAAAATAGGAAGCTTGTAGGACTGGGGTGTGACCATTTGTTGACCTCTTAACCCCTTGTGACTAGGTTCTCTATCAGGTATTCCCTCCTTCTTACTCCATCAGAGGACTCTTGGCTGGATGATCCTGGATGCTGATCATGATCAGAAACCCTTCTGTTTATGGAATGGCAAATTTCTCTTTCCTTACCTCTCTAAGTGCCAAGTACAAGCAGTGCTGTTGTAAATCTGAACAACTGCAACAAGCAATTGCTATCTCTTGAGACACAATTTGCCAGCAACTTTTCTCAGAGGGTGGGGGGGGGAGAGGGAGACACATTCCTGTACAGCTCTTGTTGAAATCAAAGCCATTCCTAGAGAATAATCTCTGAGTGGAATGTGCTTCGCTAGGGAAACAGTTTATGAAGATCTATGTCATTGGCGGTAGCACAAGCCATTGTTTTGTTGTCCACTATATCAGCTTTTGCTATCCATTCCTTTAATCTGGCAGCCATATTACCTCATCATTTGACTCACCAAGTACCTCAGTCTTGTTATTAAAAATGGCCTTAAGTCAAGGGAAAAGACCCCAACCTTGGAATGTGACTCGCCGTTCTCCAGAGGCAGGAATATTAAATGGGTGTATTTTGATATGATTCTTTCTGTTTGGTATCAAGTGAGCAGAGACCTCCTTAACGCCTTTCATTTGTGATCTTTTAAAACTGTCAGCCCAGAATGATTTTCAGTCACTTCGGTCTGGAGTGGATTTAAAATCTTGTCCCAAAGGTGGTAGATTAATAGATTTGAAAGGTAAAGTATTAATCTAATGCACTGATCTGTCTCCTAGTCCATAACTTATAGCATAACTGTCATGAGTTTATGGCAGTTCTCCAATGAAACAAAGTAGTTACATTTGATTTTGCAATAATAAAGCATTTCACTGACCATTGCAAGTGCTGTCTTAATGCATAATCTTCTATGTTCTATGAGGTAGGAAAGCAGGTACCAGAGGGAGTTTTAAAGACTTAAAGGGCATGTAATGGTTCACAGTGCTTATATTGGACATATTTGGCTTTGACTTTAATTATGAGAAGTAAATCCAACAGTTGGATAAATGAACATTTGGCTTTGGGAGGCTGCCAATGTTCTGGAGGTAAAAGCCTTCCTTCATTTCAGGCATCTCTTGCTACTGGGATCCATACTCATTGGTGGATTCTGGTTGCTACATAGGGCAATGTGTCTGTGAAGATTCTCAGTCATCCAGGTGAGTTTATCTGGAAGCTGAGTCATGGCAACTGGGCTTCTCCTTCTTGAGAGAAAAAGGAGTCCAGTTGTCATGACTCAACTTCCAGTTGCTATAGGGCAGCATCACCTCCTCCTCCTCCTCCTCCTTCTTGAAAGCCTATCTCCCTTTAAAACCCCCCAGCATGCAATAAACTTTTAGAGAGCATTCAGGACAACTGGAATGCCTAGTTTTGTTCCATGTGCACTCTGTGTGACTGTACGTAAACCATTCTTTTCCTGACTTCTACACACATTAGTCCACGGGTCTAAGCTAAAGTCACATGCAATTCCTGGTCTTTTTACTTCATGTTTAATCTTCCTTTTGGCTTTGTTTCTCTGTCTTTAGCTGTTCTGCATATTATTATTATTTTGAGATTTGGATAATTTGATTATATTTACTTACTGTTGTTATTCTTGGTTTTATTATTTGATTTGTACTGTTAATTTCTATGTTGATGTTCTCGTGGCCTTTGATGCTTGTGTTTCTACCTCTTTTTCCTGCCCTGTTTTGTATTACACCCTGTTCGTACATTGCCCAGAGTGGCCTTCGGGCCAGATGGTTCATGTGGTATAAAAATCAAATCAAATCAAATCAAATAAATAAATAAATATTGAAGCAAAGGAGTGAGGAATATGTGTCTGTCTTGATGTTGGACTGCAAATTCCCATGATGCACCTCACCACTGGTCATGCTGGTGAAGGCCTCTGGATGCTGTACTCCAGCAACTTCTAGAGGACCACATTTTCCTCCATCACTAGAAGAAGGACTAACATATGGTTGTAGCTTGTTGTGATGAAGGAAATGGCAAGGATGAGGTAAGAAGCAAGTATGAAGCCTAATCTTGCAGGCTACAAGCCACTGTGGTTTTAATGAACTACCTCATAAAGAGATGATATTTGCAGGGTCAGTCTCAACAGGAGAAAATGTTCTTCTGAAGCATACATAACCAATGAAAACTCAATAGATCAATCAGCTGTGAGCAGATCTACTGAAAGGATATTAAAATAGTTTTCACTGCATACACAGAGTGTGAAATAACAACATGGTTCTTAGTTGAGAGAGAATATTCCTTTCTCAACCATATCCCCATCTGCAGTATGAGGATAATAACTCGGGCCAATGAGTAATACTTTAAACAGTATTAGAGGCTGTACTCTTGATGTTCTGGTTTAAAACTGTAGGCACTTTTTAAAAATATGGGATGGATTTTGAAAAAGCCTCCCCAACACCTGAATACTGAATTTGTGCCACCTCATTCTGTGTACAATAAGGAAGCTATATTAATCTATACCTCATGAGGAATAGGTATAAGTAATGAATAGATATGGAAATTAGAGGAAGTTGGATTTTCAGGTGAAAGGAGGAAATAGCCAAATAGAATCATAGAATCATGGATTTGGAAGGGGTCTACAATGCTGTTGAGTCCAAGTGTCTGCTCAAAGCAGGAATGCAAATCATAGGACATCTGGTTGTCTAAATTTATCTTGAATGCCTCCAGCATTGGCGCACTTGCCACCTTTCAGGGTAATTGGTTCTATTACTGTACTGCTCTAACAGTTAGAGCAGTAACTGTTAACAGCAGTATTAATATTCCACTGAAATCTTGCTTCCTCTAACTTGAACCTATTATTGTGCCTTCTTTTTATTGCTATTCATTATTAGTAGTATTATTATGGCTTTATTAGTTTGTACTACGGAATTTTGTTATCTGTTAGCCGCCTTGAGTTCCTTTGGGAAAATCTGGCGGGATATAAATATAAAAATAAATAAATAAATAAATAAATAAATAAATAAATAAATAAATAAATAAATAAATTTGCTGCATTCTGGGTTGATCAAGAACAGATCCTGATCCTCTTTTGTATGATAGCCTTTCAAATATTATATTTATAATCTTTTGCACAAAAAAAAAAAATCCCTGGGATTGATGCCAATCTTTTGTTGTAAACTGCCCAGAGTTCCAGTTTGGAAGACGGGCAGGATATAAGCTTATAAAATAAATAAATGAATAATAAATAAATCTGACTGATCTGTTCTTCTTAGGTTACTCCTTTCATTCCTTTCGAAGATAGAGACATTAGCCCTCCTCCAGTCACCTGGTACCTCATCCATTTCTCATGATTTCAGGAAAATAATGGACAGTGGTTCTGAGAGTTCTTCAGCCAGTTCCTTCGATAGTCTTGGACGCAGTTCATCCTGCCCTGGAAATCTGAACTCGTTCAGGGTAATAAGGTATTATTTGACTATTTGTTTATCAATCTCCAGCTTCTCTCCTGTTCACTTGCATTTCACATTTGTCTGGAGGGTTATAGTCTCTCCTTTGGGAAAATAGGTAGGGTTTATCTCAGAGAACTGATTTAAGAGACGACAGTGTGAAGAAACACTCCAAAAGTTAGCAGAACATTTCCTCTGAGGGAAAAGGCAGTTCCATGGTTTGAAAATCAGAGGCAAGCCATGTGAGCAGGGGACTCGGATAATCTCCTGCTCTGGACTATGAGCCTTTTCACATGACCCCTAAGATCCGCTGGCCACTTAAATTCGGACCAGAGATCTTGGGGGCTCGCTGCTCTTCCTGTGTTCCCACCCCCTCTGCACTCCTGGCTGCTGGCTGCGTGAGGGGAGGGAGAAAAAAAGAAAGAAAAGAATGCCAGCGTACCTCTGTTCTGCTGGTCTCACTCTGTTCCTGGCAACATTCAGATCTCTTAAAGGGGTGGGTGGCAAAAAAGACAACAAACAGAAGCCAGGAGAGCCCGGCACCCACTAAGTTAGATCCGCATCAGGGATTTTTCACCCCTGGAGAGCAGGTACCTGAAAAGTGCGCTGGGACGCGCTTAGGTGGGCGTGGTCGCACTTAATTTCCTGTAAAACTCCGGAGCTGGTGGGGAAACAATTTTAAGCTCCGGAGCTGGGAGCCATGTGCCGTGGAGTTTAGGGGTTGTGTAAAAAGGCCCTATGCCACTCTGTCCTGCACAGATGATACACATATGTCATTGAAGTCTCATATTCTAAAATACGTAATAACATATTTTAGTGAATGACTGAGTACATATCAAAAAGCATGTATTGGCATCCTTTGGTTGGGAGATATACTGATCCCAAATTCTTGGTTCATCTGAGCCATTAGGCTGTGTGAGACATGAGGCTCAGATCAGCACATGGACAGATATCACTTAATTTCCCTGAATTTGATAACAAACACTTGTGATGATGTGACTGTGATTCAAATATGTCATGTCATCTGAGCTGATACAAAAGTTCTAACCACAATGTTAAAACAAGGATAACAACTTCACACGTGCATGCCATCCACTGATGCTGCAGTCTTTGATAGTGTATGACCACCAGCCCAACAATTGCAATCAAGAAACTGAATGACACGTGGGGATCTGCAAACCTCATGAGGTCTCCTCAGTTGTTGATGCTCTGTTCCTTTTGACTTGAAATTTTGAGCACAGTCTGGCCAACGCTAAGCGCTTCCAAACCAAGCTGATTCCACTGGGAAAGCTGAACACTTACAACTCTCACAGAACCTCGTCTAGATCATGCCTGTTGTTGTTTGATGCTTCTGCTGCTTTTGCTGTTATTGTTGGTGCTGCTGCTGTTATCTTTGTCACCACCATCGCTGTGTTCAGTATTTTTATATTGGCTATTTTTGTACAGCGTTCAGGGATTGTTTCCAAAATAAGGAAAATTGTTTCAATTAAATGAAGAACAACCTACCTCCCACCTTCAAAGGCTTCTTCACTTTTGCTCCCTTCTTAAGTGCCTCTGTTCCCTATTAAAGCCTGCCTTTTCTCTAAATAAATGAGGGTGGGTTTTTTTTTTTTGCATGGTTAGGGGCTTGGGGGGTGGGCGTAGGCTTGGGAGGCCTGTATGTGCACCTACCCTTCTTTCTTTACTTCCACAGTCAGGGCCTTTTTATGATTATTTCTTCTAACTGCCAGGCTATTTTCCTTTCAACTATTTTTTTTTTTTTTTGCGGGTGGGGGGAAGAAAGCACCCTTGTATAAAAGGAGGTGTGCATACAGGGAGGAGGGGGAGTAAACAGATTGTATAACAAAGTGCTCTGTAGCTGTCAGCAAGGGCTTTGGAAATAAAACATTTTCCTCACAACTCACGATTGGCTGACAATTGGCACATAATGAATAATAGCTCTTGGGGACGAGCAGCCAAAGATGTGTGGGAAAACTTTAATTAAAAGCTTGTCAGTACAATTTTACCTGGGTGACATCATCTGACTGAAATCTCGCTGCCGGGCTTTGTTGTCTGTTGAATCACAGGTAGCAGGCTTGTTTTGCTGACAGCAAACAATGTGAAAAGTACTTTAGAACACTGGGGGGAAAAGGCTGAGCTGCCAGTCGAAAGAGAGCCATTTACTGTGGTGTAATTTTCTAATTAGCAGTTGCAGGAGGCTCATGCTTCCCTTCTGCTCTCCAAAGAGCAGAGTGACAACTGAATCTGGGTCACAGCCATCGGTGGGAGGCGGGTTTTCATTGGACGGGTTCAGCAGAACTTTGGAAAACAACAGTTTCTTGAAGATTACCAAACCTTGTCTCCTCCAGCCACCAGGGACACTGGATTTGAGGTTCTCAAAACATTTATTTATTTATTTATTTATTTATTTATTTATTTATTTATTTATTTATTTTATATAGCTTTTATGCTGCCCACTACCTAACTCTGTCCCGGAAGCAAAAGCCCATGCCCTGCTCAAAGCATATTGCTAAGGGTTTTGAACAGCAAAGTGGGGGAAGGCACGCCATGAATAGAGCCACCCCACCCCCGCTAAGAGGAGGCCAAGGCAGACCGGTCATTTTCACCCACATGTTCTTGTGAGGATAAGCAAAAGCAAAGCAAAAGCAAAGTAATGTGCTTATATACCGCTCCCATACCACATCAAGTAGTCTCTGGGCAGTTTACAGTTTCAATTACAGTATGCAGTCTACACATTGCCCCCTCCCGAGCAAGCTGGGTACTCATTTTACTGACCTCAGAAGGATGGAAGGCTGAGTGAACCATGAGCCTGCTACCTGGGATTGAACCCCAGGTCGTGAGCACAGTTTTGCCTGCAGTATAGGCATTTAGCCACTGTGCCATGAAGTTGTGTGAGGATGGGTCTGGCCTCTGCATCAGATCCAAAAACAAAAATCACACACCAGGGGTGGTTAAGAAGGAGAGAATTAAGAGGACTTTATAAATGATAGGAAAGCCACTGCTGAGAGAGTGTCCCCTTTTGCTTTGCTAATTGAGACACACACACACACACACACACAAAAACCCTGCCACTTGAGGAGTCTCTTGGGGGAGCCTGGGAATATTCTGCCTCTAGTAGCCAATGGTAAGCCATGCTGTTTCAACACCCTACCAGTGATGGTGATGAACCTCCAGCACTCCAGATGTTTTGGACTACAACTCCCAGAATTCTGAGCCTAGACTGCCAATGACAAAGGACTGTGGAAGGTATGGTCCAAAACATATGGAATGCCAAAGGTTCGCCACCACTGTTAGGCAAATAAACCAAATAAAGAAGTAAATAAAACCCAGAGCTACCATTCTGCTTTCCCTGGTAGCAAAACTATAGTGTTGTACTTCTGTTATGTCAAGTTGCCCCTCACTTATGGTGACCCTATGAATGAGCAATATCCAGAATCTTGTGTCTTCAATAGTCCTGTTCCACTATCTGGGACTGCTTGAATTAACTGAAGAGTTGGACACCCCCCCCCCCTTTTAAATATACACATATTGATAGGTGTGGCAACAAAGGTAAAGGATCATCCTGTCACTGCATGTCGGTGAAGAATTTATTAATTTGATGGACATGAATGTTCAGAGCACAGTTGTGAAGGAGGTCAAATTGGCCAAGTATTATTCAATCTGTGTGGATTCTACTCCTGAAATAATTCATTTGGACCAGTCAACCTTTACGTTGTGTTATGCTGATGGATGGAGTGGTGAACTGGCGGAAAGACTTCTGCAGTTTGTCCCCTTTCTTTTCATGTCCAGGACAGCTGTTAGCGGATGCAGTTTGCAACACCCTCCAAACCCGCAATATAGATGTTAAAGACTGTTGTGGCCAGGTATGTGACAATGCTAGTAATATGTCTGGAAAATATAAAGGAGTACAGACACACATTCAGAACATCAGCCCACTGGGGGAATACAGAACATGGACTGCTAATTCTTTTAATCTGGTGGGACAACGAGCTGTTAACAGAGTCTGTCCATGTGCTGCATTTCTGTTTCTAGGGTTCAGACACTATTTGTATTTTTCCTCCTCTTCGACCCATCATTGGTCTTTGCTTCTAGAGCATCTGAAATGAAATGACAAAGGGTGGGTACTTTTATTGAAGTGGCTAGGAGACACATGGTGGTCCAGCCAAGCTGATGCTGTTGAAGGTAGAGATGGGCATGACTAAAAAAAAATGGGTTTTTGTTTTTCGTTTTTCGTTGAGGGGTCCATTTCGTTTTGTTTCCGTTTCCGTTTTGTTTTTTGGAAAATTTTCGTTTTCATTTTCGTTGCGTAACGAAAACAAAAAACGAAAACAGAAACAAAAAAATTCTGTTTCGTTAGCATTCTTTTCAGTTCAATGTACTTACCGCAACAAAAACGAAAAACACAGCAAAGTTTTTCGTTTTGTTTTCGTTTTTGTTTTGTTTATTGAAAAATTTTCGTTTTTGTTTTCGTTGCGTAACGAAAATGAAAAACGGAAACGGAAACGGAAATTTCGCTGAGTCGTGCCCATGTCTAGTTGAAGGTTTGCAACGGAACAATTGCAACATTATTGAATGTCTCCAAAATATGAGTATCATGACACACACCGTCAAGTGATATTGCGTTCTAAAAATCATGAAGACATTGGAAAATAATGTCATGTGCATTGTATGGAGAAGGATTTTATATCAGCTTCATAAAACAAGTGTCTTTTTGCAATCAAGTGAGCTGCACTTGGGTACTTTCTTGAGTCACTTATGAAATATGTTAAAGGTTTCAAAAATGAGCTTCAAGACATGGGGAAAACCCGCAGCTAAGACTATCTTGCCTGATAGTAAGTATGAAAGCTGTAAAACAAGGTGAAAAACGTTTTTAACGAGGCTAGAACTGCAGATGTTGTTGCAAAAAGAAGGAGAAAGTTTCAGTTCAAAGTCATGATGTAATTTGACACACTTGTCAGTTGTCTGCATGAAAGGGGGTGTCAATATTCTACAAAAACAGCAAATTTAGCCTTTTGGATGACTTGGCTTTCATATGCATTCAACAGTTAACAAATTAGTGATTCATTAATTAATTAAAAGGCATCTATTTACTCTGCAACAAGCTTATCAGGATAATTCAGAAAACACATTTACAGATGTTGTTGCTTTCTATAGCTTACTACAATGCTGCCTTCTCAGCAGCAGCTGCAAAAAGGACAAAGAGGATCCAAATAGTGCACACTGTCACAACTTTTTCGAGAATTAAACATCAGCTCAATCTACCCAAATGTTGATGCAGCCTTTCGTCTCCACCTGACATCATACGTCTCTGTGGCTGAAGGGGAGTGTTCCTTTTCAAAAGTAAAGCTTAACAAATTAGTGTTATGATCTTCAATGCAAGAATGATGTCTTAAGAACAGTGTGACCCAAGAGAGCCATTTTAGCAAATTTGCAAAACAGAAAGCAAGAAATAATGCAACTCATGTAAAAATGTACTCAGGATAATATTTTGTCCCTGCTGGATCTCCAGTTTATTGTTTATTTATTTATTTATGAATATTGTTGTGTTGCATTTTGAATAGCAAATTGATCTATCCAAAATGTGCATTTTGACTCAATAGGAGATAACCCTTTAGTCCTTTGGCACCAAAAACTATTTTGCAACCTTTCTTTGGACACCCTTTTTGTTTTCTAGAACTGAAGGCTTGTTTATGATTATAAACAGGACTTTATTTTAATTATTATTCTGTATGCTTATTTACTTAAGCACTGTTCGCTTATTTACTACTACCAAGGTTACCTTAGTGAATCAGTCCTGTTAATGTTATATTTCATTGTTCATGTTATGTGACTTTTTAGGTAGGAATTAAAGGAGGAGGAAGGGGGCACTATTACACATTGTTTTGTCCTGCCAATTAGAGCCTTGAATTTGACCTGCTCACAATCACAGTACAGGTTCCCTGTCTGTCTATTGTTCTGTAGGCAAAAGAGTTCCTGAGAAAGGAGGAGTAATTCCGTGTCATCATCCTTGCAACTGAAGTGTGGGAAATCAAGGAGGCTGGAGCATGCCATAAAGGTCATTATACAAGTGACACTCACGCACGCGAACACACACACACACAATCAAACCTCCCAGGAAGATCAAGCCCCATCCCTTACAATTTCTCTGAAACTTTCTATAGTTATATTGTTTTAATTGCATTGCAATGTTGATGTTTTAATTGTCTGAATTGTTTATTTTGATTGTGAACCACCCAGAGACCTTTGGGTAGTGGGCGGCATACAAACTATATAAATAAATAAATAAATAAATAAATAAATAAATAAATAAATATCCTTTCAAATAGATGTGTTGTTTTTTAAAGGCAAATTCTTTTCAACAGAATGCAATCAAGGCACTTTAAAATATATAGGCAAGGACAGATTTTGAAGCTGAGGCTCTAGTACTTTGGCCACCTCATGAGAAGAGAGGACTCCTTGGAAAAGTCCCTGATGTTGGGAAAGATCGAAGGCAAAAGCAAAAGGGGACGGCAGAGAATGAGGTGGTTGGACGTAGACATGGGCACGACTTAGCGGAATTCCCATTTCCGTTTCTGTTATGGAACGGAAACGGTAACGGGAATTACTCCGCCAGAACTCGAACTCGAACTGACTAAAGAATAATTGGGTCTGATTTGTTGTTGTCATTCCTGGCATCGCGGCGATCCCGCGATGCCAAGCGGCACAGAAAAAAAGTTTTTAAAAGTTAAAAAAACCCTGATTCCCGGCCAAAAAGCAGGCGAAAATATGCCTGCCTGAGTGAGGGCTCAGGGCACCTACCAGAGGGGTGGTTTCTGGGGGGGTGGTCCCCGGCCTCCCCCCTTTCCTCCTGTCCCTCCTGGGCTGCGCTGGGGGCGGGCATCCTCATCGTTCCGCCAAAGTCGCCGCCTCGCCGGCTCGCCGCCATTCAAGCGGCACAGAAAAAAAAAGTTTTTTAAAGTAAAAAAAAACCCCGATTCCCGGCCCAAAAAACAGGCCAAAATATGCCTGCCTGAGAGTGCACCTACCAGAGGGGTGGTTTCCGGGGGGGTCTCCGGCCTCCCCCCCTCTCCTGTCCTGGGCTGCTCTGGTGGGGACTCGCAAGCAACAAGCCGGACTCGCCATTCCATGCGGTGCGGGTGGGGGATCGAAAATGGGCCGGCGACTGCAATATTATTTTTGAAATCGTGGTCCAAAAACACACAAGCACCACACAGAAACATGCGAAAATTGCTATTTTAAAACTGCCAGAATTTTTACTGTAGCAGTGGGTTTTTCTTGCAACAAAATGTCTCCTCTGTCCTCTCTCCATTGATTTTATTTTATTTTATTTTATTTTATTTTTTTTACACCTGCGCAATGATGGGCTGGCCATGGGAGTGGACCATGCAAATTTTTGGAGCCATTCCACCAATCGCATGGCCACTTGGCCACTGAGACTTCTGGGATGTGCCAAAAAGCCCACTAAACCCTGCCCTAGCCCTAACCCTAACCCTAACCCTTAGTCCCTTACCCATACGCCACAGTACACTGTCCTCTTAGTGGGTCAGAGAGGCACCCAGAGGTGCACCCCACTACCCCACCCTAACCTCACCAGTAACTAGCCTAACCCTAGCCCTTGCGCTAACCCTGTCCCCTAAGCCAGATCTGTACTTGCATTGCACTACACGCAAGTACGTTTCCCTTCTTAGTGAGCCACAGTGCAGAGAGTTCGCCAGTCCGTCACTTGTGGCTCTGGCTGACTCCTGCAGGCTCGGCTCGGCACACAGCATTTGTGTGCCATGCAAACCATGCCCGTCGAGGCCTGACTGATGCAGGGAAGGCACCCCAAAAAGAGGGGTGCCTCTGCCAGTCTGCTGTGTCTGCAACTTGGTATGCATATATCCATATGGCTATGCATGCCCTTTTGCAGCAGGTGAGGAGAGGAGGCCCCCATGCCATGTGGGGTCTCCAGAAGCCTGCTTTCTCTTTCTTCCTAGTGGGTGAGGAGAGGAGGCACCCCCCCCCAAAAAAATAGGTGCCTCCAGGAGCCCGCTTCCCTTCATAGTGGGCCAGAGGAGGCACCCACCCCACAGAGGTGCCTCCAGGAGCCCGCTACCCCCCCTAAACCAGTATAACGACAGACGAAAAAACAAAAACAATATGACTATTTTTTGCGAAGTTTCGTGAAAAACGGAAACAAGCCGACACGGGCCGCCTCCGACACATGACAACTCGAAAACATCATTTTCCCTAGTCGTGCCCATCTCTAGTTGGACGGTGTCATCAATGCAACCAACATGGATTTGACCAAACTCTGGGAGGCATTGGAAGACAGGAAGGCCTGGCAAGCTCTGGTCCATGGGGTCACGAAGAGTCGGACATGACTGAACAACTGAACAACAACAAAAATGTTCTTTGACCACAGATCATTGTGCATTCGGATGAATCCACACAAATAAGACGTGCATATGTAGAGTTCATTTTCCCCCTGACCTGTTTTATTGCTATTGTCATAGGGATCATCCACTACCATGAAGAGAATTACTAGCCATGTGACCTCAAAGTAGGACTTGACTTGAGTTTATCAATAACAATAATAAAAAATGCTACTGTACACATCATTTGTAACAATTAAAGATAATGCATATTAGTAATTAAAGCTAGATTAATTTATCAGCTTGATCCAAGTTAGGAAGAAGCATTCCATAAGCTTGAATGGGTGTGGGAAACTATGGGAGGAACCTAAGGAAGCCTGCAAGATGAGATAATAGATTTCAACTGATAGTGGCTCCAATAGAACAGTGTGTTTGTTTCAGAAAGGTGCTGTTTCAGCCTTCGCTTGCTGTGTGTGGTCTCTACACCTTTTATTTGAAGACAGGGAGAAGCTTGCAGGTGATTGATTGACAGATGAACATCAAAGATGTGGTGCTTGGAATGCAAAGAGCACACAGGCAAACTGAAGGAACTGGCATAGCTCATATATCATACTAGAAGTCTGCCAAATGGAGCCAATATTTAAATATATTAATCATTTGAAAGTAAAGTGTCTTCTCAGGTGTCAGGAATCCACGTTTGGAGGCTGTGAGTTTAAAAATCAGCATCTGAATTTTTGAACCAAAAAACAGTCATTGGTGTCAAGAATGTTTGATTGGTTAATTGAATGAACAGACCGATGAAGCTGTTTGGATGAACAGCGAAACGTTTCTATCTCTCAAAAAAGAAGTCCAGTAGCCATGACTCAACTTCCAGATAAACTCACCTGGATGACTGAGAATCTTCACAGATTTAGTAACAAGAACAAGAACAAGTAGTGTAGTGCTGGAAGTGTCTCTCTGGATCAAGTCCAGACCCTGTCATGAATGAATGAACAGTGGGGAATTGAACTCCCAACCTTTGGCTCTGCTCCAGACTCCTAAATCCACAAGTTCCCAGTATTTCTTAATGAACAATTTTGGACCCACCAAGGTGAACGTTGCCTCCAACACACCCTGCCAAGTGCTTCTCTGGTCCTGGTAATCTGGGATGCACAAATACATTCCATTCAAATTGATGGGTCATACAAACACTTGGCCTAACAAGCAAAGGAGAAGATTGCCTGACTAATACATTCTGGATGATTTAGGATTAGTTCCCTCAAGAATGTGCAGGAGTAAGCAGCCTCAATAGTCTCATGGCAAAGATACAATCTCACAAGAGAAACATACCTGAAAACCAGTCTCTATATGGGCTATGTCAAGCAAATTGCTGGAACGTGCTAGTTCTAGGTAGCACTGATTCCATTAATCAATTGTTGAATGGTAAGGCAAATGAATTCTATAAACTCAGGTTCTTTTTAACTGAGATTAGTAATCTCAGAACCAATGGTTCTTGGTTCGGGACTGTATTGTCCAACCATTGTTTTTTGTTCCCTTTTACATGTTCCTTATTAGAGATGGGCATGAATCTTAAAAAAAAATGCTGTTTCATTTCATTTCGTTTCATTAAGGAATTTGGTTCGTTTTGTTTCCTTTTTCATGAATTTTTGGAAAAAAATCATTTCATTGTTTCGTTAATTCATTATTTGTTTTTACCCACTTTTTTTCCAGTGCCCACTGCGTGGCCCAGTCGGAGCTGGGGGGTGCCTATGAACGGGAGTGGGAGGAATAAAGAGGGGGAGCGGCGTTGGAGTTGCGCTGCTCTGGCCACCTAAGCACAGCCTCCTTATCTCCCTTCCCGATCGGCCCCGTGATAACGGGCCGTGGAAGGGAGGCGCAAGGGGGGCAACATTGAAGCCATGCTGCTCTGGCCACCTAAGTGCGGCCTCCTTATCTCCCCTCCTAATCGACCCCATGATAATAGGCCACGGGAGGGAGGTGCAAGGGGGGCAGCTTCGAAGCCGCGCTGCTCTATCCATCTAAACGTGGCCTGTTTCTTATCTCACCTCCTGGGGCTTGGCTGAGGCTCGAGCCCACCACGTCCCTCAATGGCACTGACGAGGTGCGTACCCCCTCCGTGCAGCTCAGCACGAAAGTACCTCCGGACCAGCACCAGGTATGAGATATCTCTCCCCCCCATTAACAAAACAAACCTAACCAAACCAATTTTTCTCGGTTTGTTTCGTTTCGTGTTAAATTTGCCCCTAGGGTTGTTATTTGTTTTGTTACGTAATGAAACGAATAACGAATAATGGAATTAAAAAATCATTTCATGCCCATCTCTACTCCTTATATATGCCATTAAATGTACTCCTCTTACGGGTTTTAGTCTATCACTATATATAAATGTGACCAGTCAGCAAACAAGAACTGGGGAACATAGTGTTTGATGTACTAGGAGGAAAGCAAAGCTAAATCATGTGTGTTGAGTTATCAGAAGCACCAAAAATCCTGTTTGGATGATATAGATAGCTCTGGTGAGGGGAATTATACAGGAAGTCTCAAAGTGGGGATGGAGGATGTTGATATATGGTTTCCAAAATATACAAGCTAATCTGTAGGGTGAAAAAATACCTTGGAGAATGACAGCCAGCCAGGCAAACTCTCAGAACCAAGACTTGTTGTCAAGTCAGGTTTTTCAATGGTTGCCTAGGCACTAGTGACCTTCAGGAGGCTCTGTTATTAACACATTTACTAAGGTCTTGCAAAAATGGAAGGCTGTGTTGTCCTTTACTGAATCAATCCATCTCATGCTACACCATCCCCTTCCCTATTCAACTTTTTGTAGGGTCATTTTTTTCATCTACAGCAGGCATGTCCAAACTTTGGCCCTCCAGATGTTTTGGACCACAACTACCACAGTCCTTTGCCATTAGAAATACAGGCTTGGAATTCTGGGAGTTGTGGTCCAAAACATCAGGAGGGCCAAAGTTTGGACATGCCTGATCTACAGTATTCTCTTCTCATATTACTTTAAGTGTTTCAGCCTCAGGATAGTCCTCTTAGCTTCTCCAGTTCAGGGTTGTTTAATCTAGAAATATTTATTTGTTTCTCTGGCCGTCTATAGTATTTGTAAATCTATCCCCTAACATCCTAATACAAACAAATCATTCTTTCCCCTTGCTTGCTTTCTTAATTGCCCAGCTTTCATATCTGTACATAATAATCAGAAACACAATACCAAAGTCAAGCTCTAGTCTCTGGCAACACATAAAGAAGTTTTCTAGTTCCGCTGAGTTATCCAGGGCAGCACCTATTGTATATTTGCAATGTGTTCTCTATTTCCTCTTCCTTCTCTGGATCCTGCTTGAACATGTTTGTCACTCTGTGTGTGATAGAAATATTAGCTGTAAAATTTTGACTGTTGCTTAATTTACATGGGAAATTGGTGTGCTAGCACTATAATAACTGCAATTTTGAGCATTTCTCATCACTGGGCCATTGTTTGGTTCCACACCTACCACCACCACCACCACCACCACCACCTTTCAACTGCAGAAGTGGAAAGAACACTATGGACCATCAATTCCCACCTTTTTAAGCAGGCACAGTGGGGTATCAAACTCCCAACCTCTGACTCCGCAGCCAGAGACCTAAGGTACTCTCCTGTTCAACAATTTGGGCATATAATTGTTAGGATTTTAACAAAATTAATTGGCCAGAATCCTATTACCGATTTACAGCACACTTTTTATTTATTTATTTATTTATTTATTTATTTATTTATTTATTTATTTGTTTGTTTGTTTGTTTGTTTGTTTGTTTAATTTATATACCACCCAACTGGTGACAAGGCCACTCTGGGCAGTTTACAACAATTCGACATAAAACACCCAATACAATATCCAATGAAAATATATCATAGTGAAAATGATACAACTCAATAGTGTATGTGTGTGTTGTGTCGTTACAATTGTGATCGACTCTTCGTGACCCCATGTCCATAGAGTTTTCTTGGCAGGAAAACTGGAGTATATACTAAAACTTAAACCAATAATTAAATCAGTAACATCACTCATGAAATCAAAGATTGAGAGTAAGTTAAGAGAAAGTGGGGATGGATAATAGTCATTAGTAGAGATGGGCACGACTCAAAAAAAAATGGTGTTTCGTTTGTCGTTTGGTCGTTTAGGGGTCCGTTTCGGTTTGTTTTCGTTTTTTGGTGGTTTTTTGCAAATTTTTTGTTTTTGTTTTCGTTACATAACAAAACGAAAAAACGAAAACGAAAATGAAAAATCACTGTTTCATTAGCATTCTTTTCAGTTCAATGCATTTGCTGCAATGAAAATGAAAAACACGGCAAAATTGGTCGTTTTCATTTTCGTTTTGTTTTGAAAATTGTTTTCATTTCATTTTCGTTGTGTAATGAAACGAACAAACGAAAACAAAAATGAAAAATCACTCATTTCGTGCCCATCTCTAGTCATTAGTAACCAGGGAAAGCCTTATTCTAGGTCTTCAGGTGTTTTTTGAACAACAGTGATGGTGCCTGGCAGATCTCTGAGGAGAGCTGTTTCCAAAGTCTCAGAGCTACTACCAAGAAGAAGAAGAAGAAGAAGAAGAAGAAGAAGAAGAAGAAGAAGAA
>JAHTLZ010000204.1:91077255-91089552 GCA_023846285.1 Phrynocephalus versicolor | reverse complement strand
AGAAGAAGAAGAAGAAGAAGAAGAAGAAGAAGAAGAAGAAGAAGAAGGTGATGACTCTTTCTCCTTACATGTGAGCTGCAGAAAATTTGTTCATGGTCAACGATCAAAAGTGCACACCTGCACTTTACATGGTCTTTACATTTATCAGTGATGCTATTTAAATTACAGTGAGGCTACTTTAAAAGAATGTTCTTCACCTTTACTGCAATGTTTATACCGGCAAATAAAGCTGTGTGAAATGCACGAATATAGCCCAACAAAATGCTGTTCCAACCAGGCAGAAGTTGCAGAAACTCAATGTTTTACTTTTTAATTTTAAGGAAAAGAACTGCAAAACAAAAGAAAATATCTAATAATGCAGAAAGAATACAAAGAAAAGAAAAAAAATATGTACATATGCAAAACATCTTAAACTACAGGGCTATACAATGGTGCACCACTCCACCAGGACCATTTGAAGATGTTTTAAGTCAGTTTTTAATTATGAAGAACTTTTCAAAACTGCATAGATCCTTTTGGAGGCACATGACCCTTCCCTTTTGTTAAAACATAGTCAATGAACACCAGCACCACCCCAAATATTGCTAAAATATTCTTATTTATCAAGCCAGTTTTAACCTTACTATTACAACAGTTAATGTATCATTAATAGCTATGTTCCAAGCTTCTTTATACCCATCATTTAATTGGAATTCATGCTTTAGAGATTTCTGTGATGAATGCCACTATACTAATCATATTATTCTGCACAATAATACCATAACCATTACTTTCCTTATCCCTTTGTCTTCTTATTTGTTTCCCCAGACTAAGCTAACTAATCCTGAGTTTCTGCTTTTCTCCTCCTCGTCCTGCAACATTAAACATGATCTACGGCATCAGCTATTCCTTGTGGCTTTCTTGGGTTTTCTTTTCTGGAATCAGCTGAGGAATCCATTGACTTTGGAATTTGCTAACAAGAGAAGCAGAAGTTTTCTCACAGTCCCAGCTTCCTGTTAAGACAGAGCATTTCAAATGGAAGGACTTCCTGTAAGGCTTCATATCTGTTTTTTGTTTGGAAAATTACACCCAGGATTGTATCTTACCAGCCACAAGCTCTTACCTCATTTTTAATGACCTGGGATTTTGAAGGAAGACAAACTCCATATCCAATAGTAAATCTGAAGAGAAATGGCATGGACAGTGGAAAAGGAAATCAGATGAATTGTTCGAATGAAGCAAGACTGGGTTCAATAAAGATTACTGGAAGCCATCTGGTAGAAGGATCTGGTATCTTTAGCTCCAACACTAGTGTAGACAGGTTGTGCAAGAAAGCAGGAAAAATCTGGGCTTTTCTGATGTAGAATAATTTATTTATTTATTGTCTGTTTCTTTAGTTATTTTTATAGGTGGGAAATGTAACTTGCCCTTCCAGTACCTCCATACTAGACAGGTATGAAAACCAATTCAAACTAATTAAAACTGCAGTTCCCACCATTCCATTGGTCCTTGTAGCTGGGACTGATAAGAGTTGGAAGCCAATGTAGTCTTGAGAGGACCACAAGTTCTACATCTTATTGTATGAGAAGGCCACAGAGTGGTAGGACATGGGAAGACTCTGAGATAAATCCTTAGAGAGATGGTCCAAGTCAATGCAGAAGACACTGAGCCAGATGGATCATGATGTGACTTCATCCAGGTATAAAGTCCTATTTATATGAAGGAAGAAATTTCACAGTTGCATCTTCTCCAGTCCTAATGCAGCAATTGTGCATTTCTGCAGCCTGAATTCTTCACCCAACCTTGCCTCCTCCTCCTCATAAGCCTTAAGCCTTCAAAAGATTCAAATTTACTTTCCGAACAATTCTTCATGTAATAAAATACACAGAGTTCTACTTGAATTAGCTTTTGTGGATCAAGACTGAAAACAAAGATTCTCAACTAAGAGCAGATTCTGTAGCCCAAATAAGATTTGCTGCATTTCTGCTGAGCTGAATGCCCAGTTAATGTTTGACTCCACTTTGGATGGTTTCTCTCTGTAATTGTTAAGGCTGTGAATCCCACTCCTGGCACATTTTCAAGAGCCAATGATCACTGGCTAACACTTCAAAATGCAATAACTTTTTATACTGGTATTTGACTTCTCAATTAATCTTGTTGACTCAATGCCAAGTGGTCCAGACCCCCTTACTCTGTTGTCATAAGAGAAGGCAATGTGCCACCAGGGAAAATATTTAAATTCACATTTCTAGATCCATGACTTCCTATCAGGATCAGAGCCGCATGACTCTGCCTCTTTGCAGAATCATTGTCCAGTTAGGCTGAGGCAATCAGGGAGTACAGCTGGTGGGCCTGCTA
Organism: Phrynocephalus versicolor; assembly: GCA_023846285.1. Classification (NCBI taxonomy): domain Eukaryota; kingdom Metazoa; phylum Chordata; class Lepidosauria; order Squamata; family Agamidae; genus Phrynocephalus; species Phrynocephalus versicolor. The sequence goes on along the minus strand of JAHTLZ010000204.1, from coordinate 91,087,215 downwards.
CTGGAATAAAGCTAGCAGCGGGCACTCCCTGTTCCTTGCCTCAGCAACAGGAGACCTTGGACTCCTGAAGCTTCACCCCTGTTATCTTGATCCTTCTTGGAACGCTACTACACTGTAAGTCTGCTTGTTTGGCATCCCCTTCTCTCCTGGAATATGTTTTTTTTTTTAATGTTGAACTTGGACTGGATGACAATCCTCTCTGTGAATCTTGAACTTGGACTGGCTGACCATGATCTTGGCTTCTGGTAACACCCTGGTTTTGGCCCCCATGCAGATATCCTAGTTGCCACTAGACATGGGCATGACTTGGCGAAATTCTCGTTTCTGTTTCCATTTGTCGTTTCCGTTACGTAACGGAAACGGTAACGAGAATTACTCTGCTCCATGTCGTTGTCGTTCATGGCATCGTGGCGATCGCGCAATGCCAAGCAGCACAGAAAAAAAGTAAATAAAAACCAAAACCGATTCCCGGCCAAAAAAGCAGGCGAAAATATGCCTGCCTGAGTGAGGGCACCTATCAGAGAGGGGTGGTTTCTGGGGGGGGGTCCCCGGCCTCCCCCCCTCTCCTGTCCTGGGCTGCTTGCACCAGGCTGGGGGGTCATCCTCGTCATCCCGTCTCCATTTGCCATGCGGTGGGAGGGGATCCAAAATGGTGACCGCAATATTTATTTTTAAATTGTGGTCCAAAAACACACCAAAGCACAACAGAAACATGTGAAAATTAGGTATTTTAAATGCCTGAATTTTTACAGTAGCAGCAGTGGGTTTTTCTTGCAATAAAATGTCTCCATTTATTTTATTTTATTTTCATTTTTATTTTTTTACACCTGCGCATGCACAATGATGGGCTGGCCATGGGATGGGACCATGCAATTTTTTTTACCCATTCCACCAATCGCATGGCCACTTGGCCAGGTTTTGACTGAGACTTCTGGATGTGCCAGTCGGGCATAAAAAGCCCACTAACCCTAGCCCTAACCCAAACCCGAACCCGAACCCATATGCCAGTACAGTGTCCTTCTTAGTGGGTTAGAGGCACCCAGAGGTGCAGCCCACTAACCCACCCTAACCTTAACCGTAACCCTAAGCCTAGCCCTTACCCTAACCCCAACCCTAACCCAGATCCGTACGCAAGTACACTTCCCAGTCAGAGGCACCCAGAGAGATGCCTCTGCCATTTACCCCACCCCTAACATGTACAGTTACGGTACGCGCTAAACACTTCCCTTAGTGGGTCAGAGGCACCCAGAGGGGTGCCTCCCAGAGACCACTTACCCCCCAACCCCAACCCCAACCCCAAACGACAAACGACAAACGGAAACGGAAACGACAAATTTTTGAAAAATTTCACGACAAACGGAAATGACCTGAAACGGACCCGCTCCGACAAATGACAACTCGAAACTTTTTTCCTGGTCGTGCCCATCTCTAGTTGCCACCCATGCCCTGGCCACTACACTTCCATGGTGTTACATCATGGGACGCTGAGTACCCACTAGATTTTGACAAGGGATGTGCAATGCCTTCGAAATTTAGAGAGAGTAAAGTCCTTTAACAAAAATAGTATTAGGACTGCATGGCAGAAGTCTCCAGATAAAATTCTAGAGCAGTTGTTTGTTTCAAACTGCCTCTATTACAGCTGTAATGGAACAGTAAAGAGCAATGCCTGAATATCCCAAAGCAATCCAGAATGTAAAGCTATTTTTATAGCCATTTGTCTACATATGCTTGATTAGATTGTTTATGGAAATAAAGTACCAATTGTTTTTATTACAGCTACATGTTCTTAGTCAACTGGCGTTTGCAAGTTTTTGTGGTCTTCTTATCTTGACTCTTCAAAGATCTTCCACTTGCCCAATTCCCCACCAACATCCTTTCTACGTTTCACAATGCTTTAGAGCTACTTCTGCAGCTTATGGCTGTCTGAGTTTCTCTCCCCTCCCCTCCCCTGCTCCATTAACAAGGTGACAACCATTTTCAGGGGGATAAGCTGAGAAATAATGAACTTTCAGGGTAATTCACTAGTATTATCCAGGTGGCTATTACAGGAAAAGTTGTTCTCACTCTGAGGGGTCTTATTTTTCCTTTACGATGTTAGAATGTCACTAGATCTAGTAGCAGCACAGCATTCTTGACCACATCTATGGCCAACATCTTGTTGATTCGTGTAGTAAATTGCACTGGAGTAGGTCCATTGACTCAATGGGGATTTGGTGAGCCACCTCCTCTGTAAATTCCATTGATTCATAGGCCTACTCTATTGTAGGGTATGGTTTTATGTTGTAATACTCTTGGTTTTGCATCAGGCATAACATACCTGAAACTGACTGAAAAAAATCCAGTTACACAATGTGCTTTTTTTTCTTTACCAGAAAGTGAGCTATTTTCATCACAGGGTTGCTTATTTTAGATTGATAGAGAATGTGATTTATTTTGTTGTTTTGAATTGTTTTGGCATGAGTGAATGGGGTAAATAATACCTATGCAGGTTTGCCAAAATGGGTGCCAAGTCCAATGGGTTTTGGACTGTAAGATACCTTGGAGTCTGAACTCTACCTTTTTCCTTTATCCATGTTTATTTATGATCTAGCGCTATGCCAGTTCTCAGCTTAAAATGATATAAAGCATGAGGGGACTGGCCTTTTGTGGCAGGGAAATCCCAGAGAAACCCTTCAAAATGTGCCATGATGACAGGGACCAGGGAAGAAGGAAATGCAGTCAACAGAGCCTGGAACAAAACTAGATCATACTTACCCAGCATGGGAGCCAAGGAAGAGCTGGGGGGCATGTTTATTTAGAACAAGCAAAACCTCGCAGGTGCACTTTCTAGGCAAGGGAGGAGCTTTAATCCTTCCAAGCTGACTAGCCCTTCTTGCTGCTTCTGCTCATAGGCCAAATACTGCCCTTGATCCTGCTGCCACCCCCACTGTGGGTGACCCTGAGGATGCACACAACGAAACAAGGCCCACTCAGTTTATAACTCCTCATTGTAGCACCTGATTTATTTCAATAGTGTAACTGTGCTCTTACTTGAGCACAGTTGTCACAGTTAGAATAGGCCCATTTGAATCTGCAGGATTTAGGGAGGAGCTGATAACCCCCATGGAGTCAATGGGATTACTTTAGTGCAATTTACTATGATAAGCAACAGAATTTTGGCTAATGGTTTTGCGAGCATTCAGCAAAACTGAAGAAGAATTCCCCTTCATTAAATTTTCCCACACTGTTACAGAAGATGGGCAACATGGCTGTCAGGGATGAATGTTGGCTGGCAGTCTGACTGCCCTGGAGTCCCTTTATAGTAGTGATTGCTATACTGAAAACAGTGATCAAAATGAAGAACTTAACCCCATCTGCACAATGGCAATCTTTGCACAAGCAGCACCATCATGCGTTGTGACGCTCAGTATAAATTTTGCACCTCCAGGATACTGGGTTTTCAATGACAAAGGAAGTCTTTAATGAGCTGCCATTTTCCCTGTGGCCATGATGTCATCCCTGTTGCATAGGCAGAACCTTCTGGACAGAATTTTAGCCAACACGTGTCCCCATGCAATACACTACGAAACTCACTATAGCCAGATCAGAACTTGGAAATATTATTTAGTAAGACTGCAATTCCGGAATTCCTCAACAGAATTTTTTTGGAATTATAATCCCCCCAAAAGCAAAAACAAAATGTTTATATGCATTAAACCACACATATCCATGGATCTTCATTGTTTAAACTGAGCAGTGTTGCTCCAGTATCTTTATGGGAGACCACCTGGGAATCTTATGTAAGTTGCCTTATAGGAGAAAAGTGGGCGAGTAATATAGTATATGAATTAAACAACCTTCACAGGTTTTCAAAAAGAAAATGGGTTAAATCTATTAGGGCTAGACATGAAAGCTAAATGGAACATCCATATAAAGAGGCAGTTTACATTCTGAATGTTCAAGATCTGATCCAGACTTATTCATGCATTGACCAGATACATTGAAATCAGAAGGAGTGGTAATGGCTAACATAAGTCTCACTGATGACTGTGAGTCTTCTCCAAATCTCGTTGCAACTCAACACACCATTGATAAACCAGGAGCACAATACACCAGACTAGTCTTGGTGCCAGTGCTTGAGTATGACATAAGTGAAGGATTCCCCCTTGCTTCATTACTGTCTTTTTAAAGTGCATGCATTTATTTTGTAAGACCTTTTGGGAGGCTCTGCTTATAACTCATAAAAGAGCAGGCACAATGAAAATGGCAGACTCTTGATTCTGCCTACAGACATCTTTATGTTTTTGTTTTAAAAAGATATACACAATGTGTTGAAGGTGCAACATATGGCTGTCAAAGAAGGGTCTCATGCATCAAAAGCTTTTACACAACTATTTACTCTGCTACGTGCTGAAAATGGAGGAGGAGGGGTTTCCATGGCAACTGTCAAAGCAAATTCAATTTACCTCTCCATTGCTGAACACTTAAAAATCAAGCATTTCCCTGTGATCATTAATGCTGCATCCTTCCCTTCAAGTTACAATAGACCAATTGTATGCTTTGGCTGTGGGTTAATCCCACATTATGATGACTGTCTGTTTACAGACTGTCCACCATAGTCATCAGAACATGACGACCCATGAACGAAGGTTTGTTACCAACAAAACAACCACCCACTGATACCCCAGTCCTGTGCTCATCATCTTTGGAACAAAGTCCCACTGATTTCAATAGACCTTAAATTCTGGCAATCTGGTGGACATTGCTTTATCCATCCAACATCAACCACCATGAATGGGACTTAGAAAAGCCAATGATTGTTGCTGTACCCAATTGACCAACTTTTCTTACAAGTTAGAACTCTCTGTTCTTATTGGGATTCTCTTTCAAGGAAAACTGCCTGCCAGCTCTATGGGTCAGCTATAACCTTAACCCCAGTGGACTTGGATTACAGCCAAACCTAATTCTTAAAAGCTTGGTGATCAGTGGTTGATAACCACAACACACAGTACTTTCATATCACCTAAATCATGACTTACACATGTATTTTTATAAATCCTGTCCACAGGTAACATATTTGTTGCTTACTCAGAGTGCATAGAAATTACATATTTGGCTCTCATAAAAAAGTATAAAACACTTCAGGCTGCAGTAAAAGTGGGAGGTGGAGTAAAATATACTACATTACAGGTGTTGAGGGATAAATTACTCCAACATGGTGAAAGTTCTGTTTTGACTCAAAAGAGTATATAATGTTGATATACAGTCATAGAGAAATGAAGTTGTTTGTTCACTATTTTGTTTTAAATAATAATTTTGACAATTCTATATTAAATAGGAAAAGCATAGGGATCATTATAGACTCCAGACACACTCTCTGCATGGCTATATTTTAATAAGCAGTAGTCCTGATTATAGTTTCATACTGAAAACAATGTCTAGTCAAAATGTTATCATGGGGCATGAAGTTACCAGGTGAAACATGAAGTTCACCAAGGAATCTGATAGGTTGGTGTGAAGAGGAAGACACCACCACAGGGATCCCAGTGGCTCAGCCATCTCCCCTTTCCCCTGAGCCAGGGGAATGTGGGACCACCAGCTCCCCAGTTGACTGGTGTGCTCTGGTCTGAGAAGGCAACTGAGAAGCCTAAGGCTAGATAACCTGAGAACCTGGAATCTAGAACCCTCTTTGATGTCCCCAGTGAGGTGACACCAGAAGAAGATCTAGGTCAGGCATACCCAAACTTCGGCCCTCCTGATGTTTTGGACCACAACTCCCAGAATTCCAAGCCTGTATTTTCAGTGGCAAAGGATTGTGGGAGTTGTGGTCCAAAACATCTGGAGGGCCGAACTCTAAGCAGGCCTGATCTAGGTGAAAGGAAATATCCGCTAAAGAAGAAGGGGCAACTAGCCTCTGAGACCTAGGGAATATAAAGTGGATTCTGGGGCCCGGAAAATATAAGAAGAATGTGGGATTGGAAAGCAAGGAGAGGGGAGAGGAGAATGCTCTGCAGCTATGTGAGTGGAAAAGGATGAAGAGCAGGGGAGGATGAGGAGAAGGAACTCCAAGAAGGCTACTACGTGCATATAAAACCCCTGCCCAGAAGAAGCAGAACCCCTAGATGACTGAGACTATGTATACAAATAAGCCTTCTGGAATGGGGTTACTGCACAGCTAAGAGTATGCCAGGAAGAGGATGAGACACACTTAAAGGCTATGTCTCTTCCCAAGCCCAGTCATGGGGGTGGGGGATTGGAAATGTTGCTCAATAACAAATGTCATCTGTTGTAGGTTATCCTTCAAGGGAAATTAGGTGGGAATCATGGCCTGGGGCAGAGAAGAACATTATGGTTTAAGAATTTAAGCCAATGGTTCACAGTGGACACAGCTTCTCTATTTAGAATAGCTTTAGATAAAAAAAAAGATTATGCTACTGATTGCCAAAGTTCTACAAGGACATGGCACTTAATAATAATTAGAGATGGGCACGAATTAAAAAATGGCATTTCATTTCTCGTTTGTCGTTTGGAGGGTCCGTTTCAGTTTGTTTCCGTTTTTCGCGAATTTTTGCAAAAAATTCATTTCCATTTTCGTTCGTTTCATTACCATTTTGTTACCATTTATTTCTTTTTTTGTGATTTTTTAAAAGGATTTTAAGCAATTCACTCATATTGCAGTAACAGAAACGAAACGCACAACAAAATTTCTGGTGTTTCTGTTCATTTTGTTTCATTTTAGAGACAAAATTCGTTTGCCATTTCGTTATGTAACAAAACAAAAAAATGGAAACGAAAATGAAAAATTGTTCATTTCGTGCCCATCTCTAATAATAAGAAGAAGAAATGTTGAGACATTGGCAGCCCACACGGGCAAGCTGGTTACAGCCCAGGCAACCCAACCCGGGGGTGGGGGGGGGGAGAGAAAATTGCTAAGAGACATTGAAATGCCCAGCCGAAGGCCGGTCTTCCAGTCAGCAGGACTACCATCCTGTCTGAAGGAACTCCTGACAAAACTGTTATGGCTGGTGGGCCTCACACTTAGTCAACTGTCTCTCAGCCTGAGTTCCTTGTCTTGGGGGATGGAGACCAAGCACACCACCGTGAACCCCTCTTGGAGAAGCAGGGCAGAGACACTATAAATAAACATGCTTCTTTCAAAACCATTGCGAATCATTTGGGCCCATGATACAAATGTCAAATTAGTTAGATGCTAGGTGAGTTTTTAACAAGCGTGTTTAATGAAGGCATTTTGTAGTCCAGCCTGGGTCTGATTTTCTGTCATAGAGCAGTCATTGAGGTATTTATAATAAATATACCTATAGGTGTAATAAATACAGTAACTCCACAAAATGTATAGTATATAATATGAGTTGATATGAATGAAGACACTAGGTAGGTACCTTTTATCAGAACCTTAGCAATGTAGTGGTTCTTGTAATTGTGTGTTATACAAGTTCTGATGAAACACAGTATCTTACCTGACAAAATGAAGTGTATTTCTAATATAGGGTATTTACATGATTGTTATCGCTTGTAACCATCACTCATTGCTGTAAATTAGTTAGCAACTTTGAAAATAACACCTGGGAGAGTGTTTCTCCATCAAACTTGTTTAACCTTTTAATTTTTTTGTCTGTGTCAGAGAGGAATTTATGATGTTGAAAGACTCAGAGCACCTGGGCTGTGATTTTTATCAAGTACATAAGCAACGCCCCAGAGGCATTTGGTGTGGAGAACGGTTACAGCAAGAGCTGCCATTCATTAAAGCAGTGCACTGCGTATGTGCTGTGTTTGTATGTTATCGGTAGAGTTCATTTCAAAAGGCACCTCATTCCAAAGTCATTTTGACAAACTCCATACTTCAGGTGTGACCTGCACTGTATATGAAACACTTTTAATTTCTCTCCTGAGTCTGAAGGCATCTACAGCATACCAGTTGCTCATCATTTTAACAGCTAGGTCTTATGGATCACTCTCAGCTGCACGGGTGCAAGCAAGGACATGCATCGCTGCAGCTGTGGTTTCCCTCAGGTCTCATTCTGTCTCTGAAAACAATGTCTTCTAAGCCACTGAAGAACAAAATCCTAATATTTCCCAAGCTACTGCTTTGTAGTAGAGCTCATTTTTGCAACTTGTAGGTGTAGAAGGCCTTATACAGTAACTGTGAAGAAATCATCTGGCCCAGCCCTATCATTGGATAGAATGTGGCAATTGCCTCAAATACGTTGTTCTATGGGACAGTGAGTGCTTAGGAAATTTTTGGTAAAAGGGGTGGGTGGGAAGGAGTGCTTGGGTTCTGGTTGTTCTTTTCAGTTATTGGAGTATAAACAACAACAACAACAACAACAACAACAACAACAACAACAACAACAACAACAACAACAACAACAACAACAACAACAACAACAACAACAAAAAGAAATATGGAGACATGAGAACTGGGAGCTGGGCCTTTTAATTTTGTAGAGAGATGCATACACCAAATGGCATAATATTGTCAATAAGGGCATGTGAATCATCAACATGCACCCTGAAGACATGGTTGATCAGGCCAAGTGGCATTTCAGAATTCAAACAGCAGACTCTGAATTCAACACTTAATTAATCATTCCTTCCAGCCCTTGAATTCAAAGAGAGCCCTGCCTCTGTGATGAGTGCTCTTTCCCTCTTTTTTCGGGGTTGGTTGTTTATTTGTTGTTCTGTTCAGTTGGTTACTAAGAATGTGTGCTTTTAAAGAAGCAGCCTACACAAGCCTGCATATTCACGAAACCATAAGTAAAGAAATATTTTTATTCTTTATTCTACAATGTCTCCAGGTGAGTTATGAAGATTTTAAGTGCCAGTTAAATGAGAACATAAGAAGAGCCATGCTGAATCAGTCCAAACACCCATCTAGTCCAGCTTCCTGTATCTCACAGTGGCCCCGCCAGATGCATCTGGGAGTGCAGGAGACTTAAAGTACCCCATTTGTAAGACTGGAGATTACACATCTCCATCATGGTTTGTAACCTGTGATGGATTTTTCATCCAGGAATCTGTCCAAGTCCCTGTGGCAGGGAGTTCCACAGACTAACAACACACTGGGTAAAGAAGTATTTTATTTTATCTGTTCTTACTCTCTCAACCCTCAATTTGAGTGGGTGTCCCCTAGTTCTGGGATTTTGTGAGAGGGAGAAGATTGTCCCTCTATCCACTTTACTCATGCCCTGCATAATTTTGTATGTCTCAATCATATCCCCCCTCAAGCGCCTTTTTTTCCAGACTAAAGAGGCCCAAATGTTTTAGCCTTTCTTCATAAGGGAGGTGCCCCAGCCCAGTAATCATTTTAGTCGCTCTCTTCTGCACATTTTCCAGTTCCACTATGTCGTTCTTGAGATGCGGTGACCAGAATTGTACACAATACTCCAGGTGGGGCCTTACTATCATTTTATCCAATGGCATTATAATGTTCACTGTTTTATTTTCAATCCCCTTTTTGATGATCCCTAGCATGAAATTAGCCTTCTTCACTGCTGCCACACACTGGGTAGACACCTTCATTGAGCTGTCCACCAGCACACCAAGATCTCTTTTCTGATCTATCACGGATAGCTCAGAACTCATGATAGATAAAGCTTGGATTTTTTGCCCCAGTATGCATTATTTTACATTTTTCCTACATTGAAATGCACTTGCCATTTTGCAGCCCATTCTCCCGGTTTGGAGAGATCCTTTTTATATATATTTCTTTTTTTTAGGGCACCAACCCGGCCACCCCTCCCACCACCCAGCAGTCCTCCTTTCCCCTAAAGGTTGGTGACGGCACCCCCTACGTTGCCTCCACCACCACACACCAGGCAAGTGGCAAAGCAGGCAGGCAGGCAGGAGTGTGGAGGTCAAGGCCTCCTCCTCCTCCTCCTCCTATTTTTCACCTTGGTGGGAGAGGTGTAAGTCATGTGTGTGCTATTGTGTGTGTGTGTGTGTGTGTGTGTGTGTGTGTGT
>JAHTLZ010000204.1:91064822-91077245 GCA_023846285.1 Phrynocephalus versicolor | reverse complement strand
TGTGTGTGTGTGTGTGTGTGTGTGTGTGTGTGTGTGTGTGTGTATGTGTTCGTTCACACACACACACACACACACACGAGGGGGGGGGGGTCCACCCCGTTGCTGTGTGGGTGCGATGGGGGGGCAGCAGGAAGGGCTCAAAAATGAACTTTGTCCCCAGGTGCTCCAAATCCTGGCTACACCTGTACTTCTAAGTCTTCTTCTTTTTCTTTAGCATTTGTCCCACTTGGTGGTAGGTTCCTCTACAGATTCATTGTTTTGATGTGGCTTTTTTGGAAACTTTAGCCAGCCTGTTGCAGGGCCTGTCACCTAGCCTATAGCACCTGGTATTCCCAGGGAGTCACCCATCCAAGGACTAACCAGGCTCCACCCTGCTTAGCTTCCAAGATCTAACAGGATCAGGCTTCAGGGTGGTATGGCTGCTGAGGCTGCTGGACACCTTCTCAGTCCTAGCCAGTAATGTCAGAGGCTGGAAACTATACCCTTCTGATCTGGATCTGGATTTAGGCATGGCTGCAATCACCACAGCTCCAGATTGGCCCTGTCAGATTTCAGTCTGGCATGACAGTGTGGGATTTATTTGATTGTTGGCAAGTCAATACCATTTGCAATTGAGATGAATTAGCATACACTGATACACAGTCTTTGTTGTTTTAATTAGGGGAGAGGCTGCTGCTACAATGCAAGAGACTTCCTTATCTTGTCTGATTTTCAATGGCTTGGGGCAAGCAGAGATTAAGTGTTTCCTGTTCCATATATGTTTTGTAAAAGGTTTGTTTTATAGTTCATTAAGACACCCCCTGCCTCTCAGTCAGTTGGCAAGGCTGCTTGGGGTGGGGGAATGACCATGTGCATGAGCAAAGTGTATTTAAAGATATATTCTTGGCATGTGGCTCATTTTTACTTTGGGTGCCCATATTGCATATAGTCATAAATCTGCTTTCATTCGGCGCTGGCAAGCGCTCTGCTCGAGCTCCAGATTGTGTTTAAGTGGCTGGTTCTTTGCATCATTAAGCACTCATGATGACGATTGGACATACTCATTGGCAATTAAGCTTCCCATGTTGAGGAATTGTAGCAAGAGGGGAGAAGAGCCAGTTCCACATTTTGTTTTCAGTTGGGTATGAGAACTAAAGCTGAATATGTGTAAATGCATTTGGGAAATCGCTGCAACAGCCCATCTCAAGTGACCTCTGGGGCTTCCTCCTCTTCTCCTGCCTCTATTTGCCCTCCAGCGTCAACATAAAGGGCACAATCCAGACACAAGTTCACACTTGCAAATTTAGGATGTGATCCACACACTGTCTTATACTCACATACCTAGAAATTTTATTGATCTAAAGGGAAAATATTGAGGTCAAAAAAGAACTCTAATGGTTTATAGTTGATCCTGGTTTATTGGCCAGAATCCTAATTATGATTTATCCTTCTGTAAAAGATATCAAAGAAATCTTGCAGCAGACTGCCACTCATTTGCTAAGTGCTAGAGATGGGCATGAAATGAACTTTTGGTTTGTTTTGCTATTCATTATTTGTTTTGTTACATAATGAAATGAATAACAAACTGCCCTCTCTAAGAGAAACGAAATGAAACAAAATGAACATTTCTGTTTCATTTTGTTTTGTTTCATTTGCCGGTGTCTCCTACCTGGTGCTTCTCCTGGATGGTCCTTCCTGGTCTGGTTGGTCCTCCTGGCTGAAGGGAGGGTGCGTCCAGGGGGGAAAAGCCAACTGGCTGTGCTACAGCTGGTAGGTGGCCACGTGGTCAGCAGTTAAAAATAAATTAAAATACAATTAAAATGCATTTTAAAAAGATCCAGCGTGGCGACCATGGTACCGGCCCGTGAGCACCAGACCCGACCCGCAGGTCACCGAACTGGCCTGCGGGCTGCTGAACAGGCCCAAGGGCTGGCAATTTTTTTTTTAAAAAAAAAAGCCGACCGGCCTGTGCTACAGCTGGTAGGTGGGCCACGTGGTAGGCAGTGAAAAATAAAAATGAAATAAAAATGAACTAAAATAAAAAAAAAATCCGGCAGGATTAAAAAATAATAAAACAATAAAAAACAAAAAACCCCACCACTGGTGAGGTTTTAAAAAAAAGAAAAAAGAAAGAAAAAAAACACAAAACCAAACTAAAACAAATTATGAAACGAATGTTTTTCTAAAAATTCATTTTGCAATTAACAAACCAGAACCAGACCGAAAACGAACCAAAATGAAATGAATTGCCATTTTTTCTGTTTGTGTCCATCTCTACTAAGTGCTGATTGCATTCCTTAAATGGCACCCAACTGCATGCTCAAACAAGCATTCAGGAATGCTACCTGCATCACAGTAATGAGTGGCAATTTGCCTCTAAGGTTGATGTAATTGCCCTTATACAGGCATACATCAGCACTAGCATTCAGTCCAATGTGTATTGTATTTATAACAACTAAAACAATTTATTTTCATGTCTGCTGTTATTCTATACCCAGAAACCCAGCCAACAAACAACACTGTCATATATAACTGTACTCAGAAGTAAGTCTTACAAACATCAGCATGATCTTTTTCTAGGTAAGTGGATGTGAGAGTACAATCTTATTCCCTTGCCAAGTTTCATTGATTTCAGTGGGAGAGACTGAACCCTCCCACTGGAATCAATGGGGGGGGGTATAAAATGGCTTAATTTTAATTTTGGTCCACACGATAATCAAGTTGGCAACAGATGCAATGGACAAATTAATCCAGCCATCTGAGCACACAATTATTTTCCCCAAACTGCTTGTTGAGTTGTTTTCAAAAGAGAGTTTTGGCTGGATATCATTGTAATATACCACTGTTTCCCTCTATCAGGAAATATCTCCTTTGGGGGGCAAAGGAGATATTTCCTGTATATGGAGGGAAGCACTTTCTAGCCAGTAGAGATGGGCACGAATAAAAAAAATGGCATTTCATTTGTCGTTTGTCGTTTGGAGGGTCCGTTTCAGTTTGTTTCCATTTTTCATGATTTTTTGCAAAAAAATCGTTTTCATTTTCATTAGTTTCGTTACCATTTCGTTACCATTTATTTCATTTTTTGTGATTTTTTTAGGATTTTAAGCAATTCGCTCATATTGCAGTAACGGAAACGAAACACACGACAAAATTTCCGCTGTTTCTGTTCGTTTCGTTTCATTTTAGAGACAAAATTCATTTATCCTTTTGTTACGTAACAAAATGAAAAAACAAAAACGGAAACGAAAAATTGTTCGTTTCGTGCCCATCTCTACTAGCCAGTATTGAAGTGACCACAGACAGCATTTTGTCAGCAGCACTGAGGCTATCCTACTTGGGTCGTCTTTAATGGAACAATTCACTTTGCAAAGCAGGAAAAAAAGTCTCCTTCAAAACACACACACACACACACACACACCATGCACCTTTAAAATAAAATACATCCATATCTGTGAGCGCCAGTGACTAATCTGCGTAGCCTAAGAAAGATGGCCCTCTGCTGTCGATAAATCATCTCATTTTGTTTTCTTTCCATCTGTCCTCTGCATGAGCTTGCCCATATGAACCATTCTGCTTCATGAAACCCCCATAGGGATGACATTCATATCGCAGGCAGAAGTGTGGCCATACATCACTTTGGTGCCGGGGCTAATTTTGAAATAACCATGGCAGGTGCACTTTTCTTAAAGATTACTTCAAGCCAAAGCCTGGAAAATAAGGGATGATATTCTTTCCTGACTGGCATTATTCATATTCCTCGGTGTTCTTCAGAGAGCTTACTGTGGGCTAAATATCACCTGCATTTCAATTCCGGATTTTGATGTACAACCAGCGGTAGTTATCAGGAACTTTCTGCAAGATGTTTTGCCATCTCCAGGGCTGGGGAGCAAAATGAATGGTACCAGGGCCATGCTCAGTCAAGGCCATGCTTTTGTTGATCCTCAAAGTTTATTTGTTGAGTTGCCTTCTGAGGCCCACGATCCTGGGCCACTGAAATGAAGATGAGAACTCAAAAGGGAGAAATGGGGGTGGGGGGAAATGACGGATCTCCCTGGTGAGGACAGGGTAGCTATCTTGCAACTACAAGCCACCGGGATGCTGAAGAGACACTCAACAGACCATGTGGCATGGGTGGGTTTATCTTCCTCCACCACCCTCCACCCACAACAGCTTGCTACTCGGAGAGGCCTCTTCACTTTGCCTAATAGTAGGACCGGGCTTAGCTTGAACCTGTTGGTGGAAGGAGCAGAACAAATATTGGGGGCTGGACAGGAAAGGCTATCCAATGAGACGCGGATACCAAGGGAAATACGTGCAAACGGGTTTTAAAAGGTGGAACCTCTAGACTTTTGATGCAGGATGGTGACAGAAGAGCAGGGAAAGAAAAACAAGAAGAAACGTTTGTGTGAGAGAAGTTAGACTAGAAGGAACTGCTGCCGTTTTGTTCAAAAAGGTTTTATATATTAAGAATTTGGTTATTAGCAGAGCACCAAGCTGGGGGGGGGGCCATGGGAAGATTTCACTCAGGGTATTTGAACACGACCCCTAAACTCCGCCGCAAATAGCTGCAAGCTCCAGAGCTTAAAATTGTTTCCCCACCACCTCCGGAGTTTACAGATAATTAAATGTGACCACGCCCACCTAAGCGCGTCTCGGCGCACTTTTCAGGTACCTGCTCTCTAGAGGTGAAAATTCCTGATGCAGATATAACGTAGTGACTGCCGGGCTCCCCTTACTTCTGTTTGTTCTTTTTTTGCCCCCCGCCCCTTTAAGAGATCTGAATGCAGTGCCGGGACGGCAGAACAGAGGTGAGTGGCATTCTTTTCTTCCTTTTTTTTCTCCCTCCCTTCATGCAGCCAGCAGCCAGGAGTGCGGAGGGGGTGGGAACGCAGGAACAGTGACAAACCCCTAAGATCTTTGTTCCAAATTTAAGTGGCCAGCGGATCTTAGGGGTCATGTGAAAAGGCTCTCAGTCTCACTAACATCCTTTGGGATGTGCAAACATGGAGTTTTCGCCATTGAGGATGGCTCCATGTTCACTTCTCAAAGGGTGGTTGGATACAACGGGGCTAGACAACAAAGAAACAGGAAGAAGAACCTGACCCAATGATAAAGGCAGGAAAAAAATATTCCACCAATGAAATTACTGGGAAGAACAACAGGATACTCCACTTCCCACTAAAATTCTGAGTGAAGGCATGCACAACTGCAATTTTCTCAGCTTTCTTCTCAGCCCCACCACCTTCACAGGTGTGTCTGATGCTGCTCTCAGACTTTGGAACTCCCTCCCACAAGAGGCCAATCTGGATCCATTTTGCTGTTCTTCTAGAAGTAAGCAAAGACCTTTCCTTCCAGTAACCAGGTAACATTTTCCTGACTGCCTGAGTGGAGTTTTAAAATGAATTATTGTGCCTTGCCACTTTAAACATGTTTTTTGTGTTGCTCTTGTTATTTTGTGGCATTGTGGTATTTGCTATTCTAGTATTTGTCCTAGTATTCTAGTACTTGTCCTAAAATTCCTACTTTTAGTTGTAAATAGTGTCTTCTGATAATATGAGCTGCCTTGGGTCCTTCTTGAGGAGAAAGGTAGAGTAAAAATAAATGCAGTAAATAAGACTCCTATCCAACACATAATATGAACATCCTTATTTATGAGAAAATCATTTTATTGTCATGCACTTAATCTTCCGGGAATTGCATTTAAAATTGCAAACCTATTTGAATATTCATTTTCCAATTCTATTATAATTTTAAGGAAAAGTATGTGCATCCTCTTAAAAAGCACATAAATTGAACAAACATGCAGTGGGAGAAGATATTTATTCACACCCTGGTCCTCTTGGTGCTGCTTATGTCACTATCATCCAGAAACCTTCATATGAGAGAAAGGAAGGTAGTGTACATAGACATAGTGTTGCTCAGGGCACCGAAGGTTCCATAGCCCATGCAGAAGCATTCAGGGACCAGAAGTCAGCTTTCCATGACTTGATCATTGATGTTATAAGCACTGATACACAAAAGACAGGTGGGACATTAGGCTTCTGTAGGCTGGAGGTGCCTCCGTTATAACAAGGGAAGGAGACCTCTCACCTGTTGACCTTATCTTTTCTATCAGGAGTCCCAATTTGTTCTCCCACAAACATCATATGCTCACTTCTGACTTGAAAAACTTTTTGCCTCTCAGTTGCACAAGGGTACCACTGAAATCACCCATCACAAGTCATCAGCAACAACAGGAAAAAGTCCCATGAAGCTCCCATCATGGCAGGAAGCATGGCCAAAACCCCATATATTACCAGGTTTCTGGGTGAAAGAAACAGTGATTGTCCTCCCTGTCCTCTTTTTCACAAATTCTAATTCTATCTGATTTAGGGTTTGTGGGGGAAAAGATCTTCTCTTCCAGTCCTTTTCTCTTCCCCATTCTTCCCCTACAAAAAACAAACAAAAAACAATCTCTTCTGAACCCAATTAAAGGGCATAGAGATTGGACTTGACCTGCGCTGCACCCTTAGGACACATTCTAATATGTTTCATTCTTGTGTTTGTGATATAATCTATACATTCACAGATCTCTTTTAAAGGAGGAGGAAAAACCAGTGCAAATTGCCATTATCCAGGGAGATGTCTGCCCAGCAGCCTAATTGTGCAACCAATCCCCTCAGAGCCCATATAGCAACTATTCTTCCACTACTACATTTTCACTAAGACTTAATGATGTAATAATGTTTTCAGGACATTACACCATTACAATTTAAGTTTAGCAAATTAAGTTGAGTGAGGAGGAAAATGTGGGAAAGTAGGCTCCGTAAGGAGCTGTACAAGTCTTGCTCTTCATCCAGCATCTACACAAAATGGCTGACAGGATGGCTGCAAAGGAATATAAATACCATATAGAGTTCTACCTAGTGCCCCAAGGGCTGGACTATCCCGGAAAGATCTGAATCTTTCATTAGAGGATTCAGCTGTGAATTGCCTTCTCTGTTGGCGCTGGCATCTCATTTTTTCCTTCTGCTTTCCTCAAGTTGAATTGTTGACCATCTTTTTAACCCTATACATTCAACATGTAATACAGAGAATCCACTGTGGTGTCTTTCCAACCCAGGAGTGAACAGTGGCTCCTTGTTTCACTCAGTAGACACCCTGAAATCACCCACATCCAAAGAGAGGGCACATGCCTAATAATTACCTTGGACGCGATTGTCGCTGTAGTCATATCACTTTTCCTTTTGTGCAGTGTTTTACTAATGGGCAGGAGGTCATGTACAAATACTGATACAAGCACATGCATGAATGAATACATCAAGACTGATTCACTCAATGTTGGGTTCATGTGCAGGCATTGTACACATGCAGCTGCTGCCCATCCCCTTCACTCATCCCTTACATTTACAGGCTGGCATTTGGTTCTTCCGGGAACGTAGAATTCCAAATCACAGGTTATGAATTGCTATAAACTATATGGATTCTCTTAAAATTCTCCTCCTCCTCCCCCCACTCAGGTTGTGACTAGCTCCTTTGGGCTGAATCCCACACATTTAGAGGTGGAGCCACATTGTTGCTAGTGACACAGACAGATGACATATTTATTAGCTTGTCAAGGCTGCCTCTGTTTATGGAAGACTCACCCAGCTAAACAAAACAGTCTGCTTCCCATTGGCTAATTGAGATGCCCCCCATTGAGAGCTTCTGCAAAGTGCCTGATGAGGCATAAAATGATGATTAATTAATTTACTGCACAGTTGATCATCAAACTGAGAGGTTTATGATGCTCACAGCGGTCAGCAGTCTCTCTTCAACTTACAACAGCATATTAAGCCTTTGCTCTGTCCTGCTGCTGCCTTTGCTATGACCTGAGCTTGGACACCTTTGCTTACAGAGGGGACTGAGATTGGGGCAGGAGCATGGTTCCAGGAAAAGTTTGAGAAGAAAAATAAAACGGCATTTGGCATACTCTTTGAATCAGAACCAAACTATCTTTGTTGGACGTTGTATTGGCTGCATATCAGGTCAAGGACGTATTTTAAAATCCCTGTCCTGAAAACCCTATATTCTTCCTTTCCTAATTATTTAGCAGACTGACCCAAACTTTCCAGATGAATTTCCAACTGAGTTTGGAGTTGGGATTCATACAGAAATGACGTTTATCGGCTTTGAAAAAGGGACAGGAATTTGTTGGCATTATGTAGTCTTGGCTGGAACTGTCTTTTCACACCTCCTGAAACTTGAGAAGCAAGTGACCAGGTTCTTCTGTCCACTCTGGGTCTCAGGCTGATCCATTGTTCTTCTGGGTCAGCACACTGCATTGTTGAAGGCCCACTTTGGATATCCACAGGCCTTAAGTGCTATCTTCAGGTGCCTTCTTCTTGGCTTCTCTGGAGGTGGGGATGCTCTCTGCTCTGTGTTTTAGGGTCCTGATGACTCCTAATTTGTGTTGTAATGGATGGTGGGAGTCAGACAGTAAGTACTGATCTGTGTAGTTGGGTTTCCGGTAAACTTCTACTCCCAGGCCATGGTCGCGTCTGATGATGACCGCACAATCCCGGAAACCCAGCCTGTTGACTTGGGTGTCTTCCCTAGTGAACTTAATATTAGGGCCCACCACATTGCTATGGTCTGTAAAGGCCTGTAGTTCCCGAGTCTTGATTTTCACTCAGGTATCACCTACATTCCTGAACCAGTGGGATGGTGTCATCCCTGAGTGCCTTCTTCTCCACTTCTTCCATGTATAGGTTATACTGTATAGGTTCTATGTATAGGTTTACTTCACCTTTTAAAAAATTACATATTTCTTAGGTTTATGGGGCAATTTGGAAAAATTAAGTGCATACAAATGTGTGTGCACTGAAAAAACTGTACATGCCAAAATGCGTACAATGCGGAGGAGAAGCTATGCACAAATATTTTAGTTGATACAAAGTATATAAAATAAGATAAATGCTCACATGAGGAAAATTATTTGAAATTATTGGATTGGCTGAAAAAGAGTTACATATATATTTTTTAAAAAACTTAAAATACAAATAATTTCAGAGCAAGTCTAGGCAGTGAGTTGTCAGTTTCTTTGCTCAGGCACCCATGGCTAGGGTTTTGGGGTGCTAGATCTGACCATTGATGGGGCATGCTGTCATTCTCGGAGCTGTCCATGGTCCTGCAGTCCCAGCTGCTTGAAAGGACTTTCTACTCCCTCGTCTCCCATAAATTGCCTTTATATGTTGTTGACAATGTGTCATGGCTTCAGTCTTACCATTGACCTAGGCCTGGGCATAAGTGTGACTATTCCATTCAGAGCTAACTGAAGAGCCCATTCAGTGTGAGAAGACCTGCCATCTTCAGACAGCACAAGATCTTCCTTTCATCCAAGGCCCCAATGGCTAACCAGCCCTCAATGCCAGTGGTCCTGCCAGGGTAAACAGAAGCATGTTTTTTTTTCTTCAGAACAGGCAACGTACAAAGCAAATACTTTTAAGGAGGATATTTGCAAATGCTTTTATAATATGCTTCCCTTCCATCTGTTGACACTCCACCAGGTGCAAGGATATGGCCATTGTGCTTTTTGCTTGCTAGAATGGAGCACTGAGAGCAGTTATTATCCCACAGGGTGAGGGGAACCCTTGCCTCAAGCTTCCATTATTATTTCCCTCAAAATCTCATTGTCTAGCAAACCCAATTGCATGCAAAATGCATAAAAGATAAAAACACCCATTCTTTGTCATTTAATTATTCAGGATGAGTTTGAATAAACGTGCTAAAAACAGAAGAGGGTTTATGCACCTTCTCAAGGAAGCCGTCTCTCTTATCCTTGGATTAATCCCTAAATTATTTATTTAGATATAGGTGTAAAGTGCTTTCATGTGCCAAGGCCGTCTCTGGAATAACCAGCCTCATTTACCCTCAACCAGACCAGCTCCCAAGAACACTGTGATATGACAGGTTTCAAATAACATGTTGAGATTTAAACATTATTTCTTCTCAGAACTGTGTGAAGGCTGTCAGATTGAACTTGTATCCCGATATTTTCAATAAAAAGCAGGACTGGCTCATCTTGCGCTGATTTGGAAGTAACCAAAACCAAGTCACTTCAGGTTTTGGCTGATATTTGTGTGTTTTCAGATAATGAAGGGGAAATTGGGAAAATAAAGATCTATGACCTGGGTGGGGGAAGGGAGAATTACACATCCTCCCAGGGCTAAGTGATAGGCATTTGCAGGACTAATGTCTTTAGTTGCCATGTCGCTTAGCACTCTCCTTTCAGCTTTGGTGGCTCCTCCTTTGGCTGCAGCAGCTGCCAGCAAGTTTTTCTATACAGGTCTCATTATTTTGAACTCCAAAAATGCTAGAGCAAGCATCAGGGATTTATACAGGCACCCCTACCATTTTGATTACAGCCAAGGGCTTCTTGGACATCCCTGTCTCTTCTTTGGCATTCTTGCTTTGCCTCATTTGAATGTTTTTCCCCAAAACGTGTACACACCCCTACTTCATCTACAAAATCTGAAAGAGATTAGTCCCTGTTTCCTCACCTGGCTATCTACTGGAGAACACACTGTGGTGCCAGGACCCTGCCTGTCACAGAACCTGACTCTGAGGGGTTAAATGGTGAAGAGCTACTGGAGGAGCCTTGCAGCTCAAGTTAGCAGGCAGCTGGGTCTGGTGACTCAGCTGAAAACATATCTTCTCCCCCTAGAAGGGCTATGAGCAGGATGCTGCAAAGACATGCTACCAGGAGGGCTAAGGAAAGGGTCTTTGATGCTAGACGGGGAATCAGGTCGGGAAGCCCTGAGTACTAGCAGGAGCCTTTCCAGAAGTAAGGGTGTGTTCCATGTTTTGAGATAAAGCTGGTAAGCTCACCTTGAGCTCTCTGTGGGAGCAACGCGTCATTTGAACTTGCAACCACATTCCTGTCTGTGACCTTGGCTCTGTTTCCTGATTTCAGACTGGCTTCCTGGACAACAGCTTGATCTGTTCCCTTGGGTTTGGCATCTGGTTTCCGTGAGACATTCTGGTTTTGACTTGGACTGTTAATTGCTGGGAGTTGGATTCTGTTATTTATCTGGCACTTGATTGCTGCAAAGGACTTGAACTTGCCTGGCTTTCCACTAAAGATCTTGGCAAAGAACTGAACCCTGTTTGTGTGTGTGCTCTGTGTGCGGGGCTTGACATGTGGTTAAATTTGCAATATTTACATTCAATTGACTTGCCAAGGAAATATCACAAGACCAGCTGGCAAGGCCTGCCCAAAACATTTTACTGCCTGTGTAGGAAAACAAGATCCTACCCACTCCCACTCCATGCAGATACGCTGACTTTTAGAGCAGTAACATCATCCACCATAACCTCAGGGTATGTGTGTTCTGTGCCATCAAGTCAGAACTGACTTATAGGCAAGTGAGATATTTGACAAGTGTTTTTGTCAGTTCTGCTCCTCCAGCCAGCTTCCATGGCCAAGCTGGGATTCAAGAACTCTTCTCCAGAGTCCTAGTCTGTCAATATATCCACTGCAACACCCTGGGAGTCCATGTACCTCTTGTACATAGGTGTATACGGGGCAACATTGGGGAGCCCTACAGCGAAGGCCAGGAACAGATTTTTAGGCAGGTAAGGATCTGGGCCTGACCTAAATATGTTTGTAATCTCACTTCAAATGCTAGAATTCTGCCTGGGAAATTCTTGAAATATTCCAGCAACTGGTCCAGAAAAAAGAAGAAGAAGAAGAAGAGTGAGTGAATTCGCACAGGAGTTAAAACAGGAGTATTGCCCTATCATTTCATACTGCAGCCATGAATGTCCAATGAAATAAAGATAATAAGGACTGGAAGAGCAGGAAAATATGACAAGATGGAAGAGGAACATTCTCTTGTCCTTATGAAGTTACATTTTGGCGTCATAAAAGAAGATTTTGGGTGTGGTTTAGAAATATTCAATTCTAATTTTGATGCATTTCTCCCAATGCCACCTGCATTTTCCCCTAGTCCTTGCCCTTTATCAGATTGTTAGATTTCTCCTACCTTCTGACACTTCTACTGTCATCCATTTTGCCCATTCTCCTTATTGTATCCATTTATTGGCACATTGTATCTGATTTGTGCCTTCCTCTGTTATCAGAAATGTATTTCTGCAAGGTTTCTCCATTATATTCATTTTAGAATGAGCTTTCTGAGCTTTTCATTTCTACCCAATGCCTCTTAATGCCTTGCAAATGTGCAAATTCTTCAGGCAAGATGTGTTTCTTCTCATTGGTCATTCTCAGGAGGTGCAAAAGTGCCACTTTCGTCATGATTATCTCATGCCACAAAATCATTTTCCACCACTATTTCAGGGCTGAAGCTTCTCTGCTCAAAAGCATTTCCTGAAGTGAAAATTGACTTGACAGCACATGATGATGATGATGATGATGATGATGATGATGATGATGATGATGATGATGATGATGATGATGATGATGAT
>JAHTLZ010000204.1:91039545-91054939 GCA_023846285.1 Phrynocephalus versicolor | reverse complement strand
ATGTATGTATGTATGTATGTATGTATGTATGTATGTATGTATGTATGCTTGTAATTACATTTATTAACATAGCCAAACACTGGCATTTGCTCCCTGAGTACCTTTATGTCCAAAAGCAAAACAAATATAACCGGGGAGAATTAAAATGCAACATTTATTTATTTATTTATTTATTTATTTATTTATTTATTTATTTATTTATTTATTTATTGCACTCTTATACCACCCATCTGGCAGCAAGGCCACAGCAAGGTTTAAAGCAATATTAACAAAAAACAAAAAAAAACAAATATAAAAAGCAAAAAACAAACAAACCCAAACCCCCCAAAAACCCAAAATATAACTATATTAAAATACAAATTACAAATACAAAATATTACAATAATTTAATTACATTAAAAGACAGCCTAGTCCTCCTTTCTAAGAAAGACTTATTAGCACATCCGATTACACTGAAAGAACCAGAACTAACTTTTTATTCAATATGCATATTTGTTCAAAGGCCTGAAGGGGTCAAAGAATTTTCCACCCACTGCCAGTAAGACCTGCAGGAGGATACTAGGCAAGACTATTTGGGAGGGCTATTCTGTACCGAGTGTGACACCACCAAGAAGGCCATCTCTTTTTGTCGTGAAGCATCTCATTTCACTTGGTAGAACACTCTGAAGACTGACTTTGAAGAAGATCTTATGGTCTTGGTTGAGATATAGAGAGATGTAATGTATTCTCGAAGACTGTCACAGCTGGGATCTATTGTGAGATTTTTGGGCTATTTGGCCATGTTCTGGAAGTTTTTCTTCATGACGTTTCACCAGAATCTGTGGCCGGCAACTTCAGAGGGCAAGGAGTTCAGGGAACTAGCAGTACCCCAGAGCACAGAGAGAACTCCTAGTTTCCTCCTTGCCCTCTGAAGATGCCGGCCACAGTGTCTGGTGAAACATCAGGGAGAAAAACTTCCAGAACATGGCGAGATAGTCCAAAAAACTCACAACACCTAACATTCTGGGTTATTTCTCAGTCTTCAGCTGCAACCATGGGGAAGAAAAGGAAATCATAACACCGGCCTACTGTTCCAGATTCTTGTATGAGAATGTTTGTGATGCTTGGAAGTCTTAAATAGAGATGGGCACGACTCAGAAAAAAAGTTTTGTTTTCGTTTTCGTTTTCGGCTAGGGTCTGATTCGTTTCGTTTCCGTTTTCGTGAGCTAATTTCAAAATTTTTCATTTTCGTTTCGTTACGTAACGAAAACGAAAAAACGAAAACGAAAACGAAAAATTTTTCATTTCTTCCCATTTAGCTCCATTATGTGTTTTTCCAGCAACGAAAAATGAAAATTGGCTCGAAATTAGTCGTTTCGTTTCCGTTTTCGGTCCAGTTTGGAGCCGATTTTCGTTTTCATTTCGTTTCCGTAACGAAAACAAAAAATGAAAACGAAAACGAAAATACCGCTAAGTTGTGCCCATCTCTAGTCTTAAAATATGCTGTCTCAGCGTGGCAGTCAGTTGCACCTGCTTAAGGGTATATGAGAACTTTCCTCTCTCAAGGTTTGTTTGTGCAGTTCCATATTTATCTCGTTCACACCTTCCAAGCTAGATGTCAAAATGGATCCATTTGGTAATCCATGTATTTCCAGGCTTGTGATCTCTCCCGACACACACAAACACACACACACAAAGAGAAGAAGATGCAATCCAATGGCATGCACACCTTTGGAAAAACCCACTTTGTACACATTTTAAAAATGCTCCCAAGCTCCCTTTTGTCATGAATGGTATGTGTTCATTTTTTAAAAAATGCATAAAATGTGCACAGCTTTCTTTCCACCGGAGGGGAAAAGTATATTGCCGCAACATGTACTTGGATGCACAGTAGAGATGGGCACGACTTAGCGAAATTTTCGTTTCCATTTTCATTTTTTCATTTTCGTTACGTAACAAAACGAAAACGAAGAACGGTTCAAAAATGGACCGAAAACGGAAACGAAACGACTAATTTTGAGCCAATTTTCGTTTTTCGTTACTGGAAAAGCACTTAATGGAGCTAAATGGGAAGAAATGAAAAATTTTTCATTTTCGTTTTCGTTTTTCGTTTTCGTTACGTAACGAAACGAAAACAAAAAATTTTGAAAATTAGCTCACGAAAACGGAAACGAGCCAAAACGGACCCCTAGACGAAAACGAAAATGAAAACGAAAAAATTTTCTGAGTCGTGCCCATCTCTAATGCACAGCAATGCAGCTTTCTGTGGAAAGAGGGCTTGACACGGCTGCTCATTCCTGCCTACCTGCTACCCAAGGGCCACACAGAGAAGCCGATTCCTGAGCACAGAAAGATTGCTGTTCCCAGATTGGGGGAATTGCATTTGGAGTCTCCTTTTAGAACGAGACAAACAAACATCCCTACAGGGGATGGCAATCTACATTGAATGACAACGATACCATTGTTATCAGTTTTTCTTTCCCTTGTGCTGGGAGGCTTAATAAGGTACAGTTAATTAGACAACAATGGGGATCCAGTTCAGGTGGAAACTTGAAAATCTGTTTATAACCATCCAGAGGAGTTTCTTTTGTATCCCCGGCTCCATTAACAATAGCACAGAGAAGGAAAGCAGGCAGTGATATAACTTCACAGCTGCCAATTTGGGTAAGCACAGCCTTTGAATCTGTGTGTCATCAGATTGCAGAAGATTATATGTTTTTTTGCTGCATCTCAATTATGTTTGATTGATACTGTGTAATCAAAAGATAATCTTGAAACAAAAGCAAGGGCTTCTCCCCACAACCCCCTCTTAAAAAGAACCCCTGACTGAGAAGCCGCAGAATTCGGTCTGCAAAGATTCCCGTGTTTAACTACACATAATATTGCTAGAAATTACCATTTTATATACTTGTAATAAATAGCACCAAAAGATTAGGAATTGAAAGGGGGGAATTAAAACTTCTCTTCTCACCTAATTCAAATATTGTTCCTGTCTGACATAGATTATTCATGTAACGTAAATCCATACTCCCCCCCTTAATCTGTATAAATTAGCACCACCAGGGCTAATGACATAGGGAAAATGTTTACATATGTGTAAGCATTAATCACTTCCAGAACTCATTATCAAAAGAAATCTCTTACAAGATATTCACTGTTATTAGTCTTTTGGCAAGATAGCCAGCTTCATTTAATTAAGGTGTTAAGCAAATTAGAAATGACATCTTTGGAGAGAAATGGATGTTGGGTTGGAAATGGGTCAATGAAATTTTTTTCTCTCTCTCATCTCCCTTTTTTCACACCGCAAAATCCTAAGGAAGTGCTTAGAGGAGTTCTCAATATACTGTATTCATCTACACCAATGTACAAAGTAGATGTAAGATTTAAATCATTACATGAAATGGTGCTATCACAATTTAGCACTATGCCTCTATGAGGATGCAAGTGTGTGTTGTTGTCTGTGGGTTACATCCAGACATAGCCACAATTAGAATATATGGGGGGATGGAGCATGAAGAACATATAGGGAGGGGATCTGTCCCTCAACACATTGAAATTGCCTGCCTTCATGGATGCTATGGAATAAATCTGAGGCAGACATTCTCCTGGTCATAGGCAGGGATAGGTTGGTGGTGCAGAGTGGGGTACAGAGTGGGGTGCAGAGTGTAAGTCTCCCTGGTATCTCCACCACCCTGTTGGGCCTTTGGGAATCTAGCACAAAATTGAGAAAAGCTCTCTGGTAACCACTTCTGGGTCAGCATCCTTACAGAGCTTCAAGGATTAGAAATCCTGACGTGATACAATGTGTTCAGCAATGTACGGCAGTGTCTAAATGCAGCTAAGTGCATGGCATAGTAAGGAACAGAGCTTGTTCATGTTCCCCACCCCCTCATGAGAAGTGTAGCCCAACAGGGAAACTCTAGAGTAGAAGCAATTTTCCCCCTTTAGACTCAATTCGTGTCAACTGGCATACTGGACGATGACTTTTGTGTGCAGATGAGCCAGTGCCACTTAATCGCCACAGAGTTGACTGTCATCATCTTGTTCAATGTCAACATGCATTCATCGGTCTGAGAAGAGTGCAGTGCTGAGTAATAAAGGGATGAGAGATGATTACCTAAAGGTTAGATTTCATCAAGACCCTTTAAAAGGCAGAGAAGAAGCACCAGTGAGTCACATTTGATTTTTTTTGAAAAAATATTGACGTTGTCAGACATGTGCTGACAATGTGTTTGAGAGCTTGTTTTAGATTTAAACTTAGAAAATAACCCAATCCATTCAGGAAGCATACATGCTATTCCCTGTTCCCAGGTTACTAGTTCAGTTTCCTTGGCATTCAAATAAATTTATGGTATTCAGAGATAGGGTGGCCTCTCTGGCAATGAAGGCTCTAATACTAAAGGTACAGTAAGACCCCCCCGCATCCACTGATTCACCAACTGCGGATTCAGTTATCCATGGTTGGTGAACAGTGGATGCAGGGGAGCTCTGAGCCCGGCAGCGAGGTGGGGGGAGCCGATTTGCCCACCAATAATATTATAGTATTATGGAATTTATATGTTATTTTATATTGTTTAATTTTAATTTTATTATATTTGCTATATTTTAATGTTGATTTTATATTATTGTATGAGTTATATTTTTGTTTATTATTTTTGTTTTTTTGCATTGCATAGTATTGTATTGATTGTTGTTAACTGCCAAGAGGGGCCTTGCTGCCAGATGGGTGGTATAAAAATCCAATAAATAAATAAATAAAAGAAAAAAGAAAGAAAGCAAACCTACCGGTGCAGGGTCAGCCAACCACCCTTGTCACAGTTGCCACCGTAGTCACCGTGGTCCTTAAAGTCCCCAACCCTCCGGAGGGCGGTTGGCCTTCTACGTTTTCTTTTTTTCCCTTTTCCCTCCTCACTGTTGCCACCGCAAGCTGGCCTCCCTCTGGAGGGGCAGAGTAGGGACTTAAGAGGACCCACCTGGGTAACCTGCTTTTGAACTCCCTGCTCAGGTCCCGGGTGGAGGCCTGGAAGTTTTGAATTTTCTGCTTGAGCTTAAACTTCCGGTCCTCCACCTGGGACCCAAGTGGGGCATTCAAAGGCCAGTTGGCCAGGTGGGTCCTTAAAGTCCCCACCCCACCCTTCTGGAGGGTGCCTGGCTGGCATGGCACTGGTGTTTTCTTCTTTCTCCTCTTTGCTGTCACCCCTGCAGGCTGGTGGCGGCACCAGGAAGTTTTTTTTCCCTTCGCATCTCCACTGCTGCCACCCCTGCCGGCTGGCCACTGATGGCACTGCTAAGTCCCCCCCCCCACTCCAATCCTGGCAATAAAGAAGGCAGTTTGCTGGTGGCAGCAGCAAGGAGAAAGAAAAAAGAAAACTTATCAGTGCCACCACCGCTGCACTAGCCAGTGTTTGGGGGGTATCAGGTGAAAGCTTTCACCCCAGTACCCCACCACCCCTGTCACCACCATTATCCTTGGATAAGAGTGTTTGCTCTTATCCCCAGATTTCACTATCTGCGGGGGTGCCCAGGACCAATTCTCCAGGGATACAGTAGTCGTACTGTAAAGGTAAAAGCTAAAGTTTCCTCCCTGACAATGAAGTCAAGCCATTTCTGACTCCAGGGGCAAGTGCTCATCTCTGTATGTAAGCTGAACATAAGAACATAAGAAGAGCCATGCTGGATCAGGCCAAAAGCCCATCTAGTCCAGCTTCCTGTATCTCACAGCGGCCCCACCAAATGGCTCTGGGAGCACAGGAGACAACTAGATACCTGATTCCTGGTGCCACTCCCCTGCATCCGGCATTTTGAGGTATCCTCTTTTTAATCCTGAAGATAACACATATCGCCATCAGGGCTTGTAAAAACTGCAATCGACTTTTCCTCCAGAAATCTGTCCAATCCCCTTTTAAAGGCATCTCAGCCAGGTGCCATCACCACATTCTATGGCAAGGAGTTCCACAAACTAACAACATGCTGGGTAAAGAAATATTTTCTTTTGTCTGTTCTCAATCTCCCAACCCTCAATTTGAGAGGGTGACCCTGGTTGTGGTATTGTGTGAGAGGGAAAATAGCTTCCCTCTATCCACATTATCCATCCCCTGCATAATTTGTACATCTCAATCATCCCCCCCCCAGGCACCTTTTTTCCTAGACTAGAAAGCCCCAAATGCTGTAGCCATTCCTCATAAGGTAGGTGCCCCAGCCCAGTAATCATTTTAGTCACTCTCTTCTACACCTTTTTCAGTTCCACTATGTCTTTTTTGAGATGAGAGTTGACCAGAACTATACCCAATACTTCAGGTGTAGCCTTACCATTGTTTTGGCATTGTAATACTGGCCATTTTGTTTTCCCTCCCCTTTTTAAATGATCCCTAGCATGGAACTGGTCTTCTTCACTGCTGCCACACACTGAGTGGAAACTTTCATCAAGCACATCAAGATCTGTTTCCTGATCCCTCATGGACAAGGAAGAACCGATTAGTTGATAAGTAAGGTTTTTATTTTATTTTTTATTTTGCCTCAATATGCATTATTTTACATTTTCTTACGATGAAACACATTTGCCATCTTGCCACCCAATCTCTGAGTTTGGAGCGATCCTTCCTTAAGTGTTCACAATCCTTTCTGGTCTTCACCACCAAGAAAAGTTTCATGTCATCTGCTAATTGGTCTTCCTTACTGCTTATCCCAGTCTCCTTGTCATTTTGGGACTGGTTGAAAAGCACCAGTCCCAGAATGGATCCCTGGGACATGCCACTTTTCACCTCTCTCCATTATGAAAGGTGCCCATTGACACCTACTCTCTGTTTCCAGACAGAAAGTAGGTTTCTTCTCTGTTTCCATAGGATCACCTGCCCTCCTGTCCTCTGACTGTGGAGTTTTTTCAGCAGCCTTTGATGATGGACCATGTCAAATTCCTTTGGAATATCCAGATAGACCAGGGGTGTCCAAACTTTTTGCCAGGAGGGCCAGATTTGGTGAGGTGAAAATGTGTGGGAGCCGACCATTCAGCCACATTTGGCCCCTGGGCTGGACACTGGACAAGTCTCTATAACATGCAAGGAGGTGGGGAGGATGCTACAGCAATGGAACTGGGAGTGGGTAGGCTGGGCAGGTGACATGGGGGGGGGGATGGACAGAGGCAGGGAGAGCAGGCAATCCATAAAACTGCAAGCTGACATCTCCATCCGGTATGATAGAGGGGCCAGCTGGCAGGGATGTGTGTCAGGCTGAGATGGTGGAGAGAAGAGGCCATGGGCCATTCAAAATTTGAAAACGGGCAGCATTTGGCACCTGGGCCTGACTTTGGACATGCCTGAGATAGACAATATCTACTGCTTCCCTCAAATCCACATTTCAAATAGCTGATATTTGTCTATAGACATATTTCTGTGATCATGTGGCGGGCATGACTAAATGCGCAGGCACGCGGAACACCATTGCCTTCCCACCCAAGTGGTACCTGTTTACCTACTTGGATTTTTACATGCTTTCAAACTGGTTGGTTGGCAGGAGCTGAATCCGTCACATGGATTTGTTTAACCCGCAGTGCCTGCTCTAATGCTAGTGAGATGGTAAAGCCACATCAGGTCCAACCATTATGGGAGTTATCCTGCACACTAAACCATATCCCCAAACAGACTCAAGCACCTGAGAGAGCTCTCTTGAAGTTTAGTCTGGACTGGAGCATACAGGAGATCTACCACTGACATCTTAGCCACCAGGTTTTACTTCTCTCTCAATCTGTCCAGCAATGGAGCCAGAGGCAGTCCTGAGTATCATCTTGGTAGGAGGAGCCTAGACATGGAGTTTATTGGGTGTTCAGACTCGGTTCACTGCTCACTTGTTTTACCTTTCTTGCTTTAAAGATCATACTGACCAGTCAGCAGTATTGTTACTAACTGGAAATGTTTCAGATCACCTGAAACATTGAGCACTTTAAGTGCTTCCTGTAAATGCAAAATAATGAAATTACATTAGGCTGCAGTCAAGAAAAAAGTGCCAGTGCTGTGCTGGCAATGGAGCTAAGTATTAATCCTCTTAAAGACTGGGCTCTTGAATGGGTATAAGAGCAACCAGATGGGCATTTTTCCCACTGTTTGATTCCCTGCAAAGACAGGCTGGTTCACTCCTTTTTCCAGCAATTACACAACAAACATGTCAATCCCTAGAGCATTCCTACCCATCCTTTTATGGGTCCATGCCAGGGTCTTCTTCTTCTTCTTCTTCTTCTTCTTCTTCTTCTTCTTCTTCTTCTTCTTCTTCTTCTTCTTCTTCTTCTTCTTCTTCTTCTTCTTCTTCTTCTTCTTCTTCTTCTTCAGAAAATCACTAAGAACAAATCAAAGCAGAGTCTGCAGGTTTATTTGCCTTTCTCGCACAATTGCCCATATTGTTAAGTGGCTTATCCATGGAGGAACAGAGGAAGTAAAAGTTGATTTTATATATATATATATTAAACGTGTATTAGAACAGCACTGGTATGCTGCATCATCAAATACATTCACTTGAGATGCATATTGCATTTGAATACAAGGATCTCACCAAATGGCACATTGGACTTCTAACTGACCTCAAACTTCCCACCAGGTTGGTACAAATGAGACTATGTAGACAAACCCTAAGACACACATTTCCCCTTCATGATGTATTCCATCATATAAGCCAGCTATCAATGTAATTTCTGTAACATTCTTGATCTTTAAGAATACCAATGAATGGATTTTAGAGAAGTTGGTGATGAAATTGATCATAGGAAACTTTCAAGACTAGAGATGGGCATGAATCGAAAAAATTATGTTTCAGTTTTTCATTTTTCATTGTGGGTCCATTTCGGTTCATTTTCATTTTTTGTAAATGTTTAAAAACATTTCATTTCAATTTTTCATTTTTCGTTTTTTGTTTTTACCCGCTTTTTGCATGACAAAGCATTTCCGCACGCAGACTTCCCCCAATGCCCCAGACCAGAGGAAAAATACTTTAAAAAATGATGCTGGCTGAGACACAGTATAGACTAGGTACCCAGGGAGGCTGCAAAGGCAGCAGTGGGCGTTGCCCAGGGCGTAAGGCTGCCGCAGAGTGACTGCACTGTGGGGTAGGGGAGGGTACTCACCAAGAGGTACGCATGCACACAGGGAGGCTGCAAGAGAAATCTCTTCTTTCTCTCCCCTAAGAGCCAGGCTGCAGCCAGCAGGAACACAGAGACACACACCTGCCTGGCTGGCCTAAAATAATGAGTCACAGAGACAGCAATCCCACCCTAACTCCCACCACAGACTGCAAGGAGGACGGGGGCTGCCAAAGCTTTTTTGCTCTCTTTGGCTGCAACCTGGGCATGCTATTGGTTGAAATTGTCCAAGAATTTACATCATCCCATCACATGGCTTGCATCCATCTTGTGGCTGGAATCCATTTTGTGTCATCCTTAAAGGGTAGGTAATAATTTCAAATAATTATCACTGCGTTTTTACGGATGTCCAAGGAGTTTTAATACCGAAGAAATCAATATTAGGCATCTGGGAGCCATTTTGGGTCAATGTCCCCTAACTCCTCTTAAAGGAAAAAAAAATACAGCGATCTGAGAAAAGACATACATGCACGTTTTAAGGACCCCAACCCCCCTGGTAGGTATTATCAGGCAGAATAAATAATTATCACTAGGTGTTTACGGATATTCAGGACATTTTTTAACATTTAAAAGCAGCTCATTTCATTGCGCTTCGCCATTAACGAAAAGGAAAAATAACAAACCTAATTTTCGTGGTTCTGTTCAGTTTGTTCCAATTTCATCACAATTTTTGTTATTTGTTTTGTTACGTAACGAAATGAATAATGAATAATGGAATGATTTTTTTTTTCGTTTCATGCCCATCTTTATTCAAGACTTGGTGTGCACTAAACTGTGATCCAGTATGATTCCAGTCATACTGCAACCAAGGCAATGGGTAATGTGTTGCACAATGCCATAAATGTTGCTAAGTGTTCAAAAACTAAACAAATGCCTATGATATACAGTAATTTTCACTGGGAAAAATAAGGGACGCAAATGTCACCATCTTACAGTAAAGGAGGGAAGATCTACTCTTCACCAGACCATGGAAGGATGTATCCATGTAATACAGCTTGAAAACTAAAATATTTGCCAGTATTTTGAAAGCAGTGATGTTTAATACTTCATGTTTGACGATTGGATGATAATAACATTATTTTGTATTAATTGACTCTTTGGGCGTTTATGTATGACCCCTAAGCTCCGCTACAAATGGCTCCCAGCTCCGGAGCTTAAAAATGTTTCCCCACCAGCTCCGGAGCTAACAGAAAATTAAGTGCGACCCCGCCCACCTAAGCGCGACCCAGTGCACCTTTCAAGTACCTGCTCTGGGAGAGTGAAAAATTTTGATGCGGAGAGTGCTGGGCTCTCCTCGCTTCTTTTTGTTTTTGTTTTTTTTGCCTCCCGCCTCTTTAAGAGGAACCAGGAAGTAACGGGGGTCGGAGCAACTTCCACCGGCACTCCGGAGGTAAGAGTGCATTCTTTTCTCCTTTTTTTTCTCCCTCCCCTCACGCAGACAGAACAAGGAAGTGCGGAGGGGGTGAGAACACAGGGAGAGTGACAAACCCTCAAGATCTCTGGTCCGAATTTAAGGAACCAGCAGATCTTAGGGGTTGTGTAAAAAGGCCCTTTGTTGGATAACTGGGAAGGATAGGTAAAATGTTGCTATCCAGACCCTCCCAAATGTGAATAACCAAGTGAGGACAAAGAAATAATGAACATGTGAATTTTAAGGTTAAAACGTATGTACTGCATATATGTTGAAAATGCAAAATAAAAATTGGAATTACAAAAATTTCCTTTAAAAAAGAAATGCTAAAATCCGAGAAACTGGTGCACTTTGAAAGTGTACATATGTTTATTCATCTGTATATTACATTTGTTAATAAACTCAATTGCCATACAAGTTGACTTTTTCTTTTCTTTTGTATTGACTTTAATATTTATGATTCTGTTATTCAAGTCCGGCTTTTACCGGATGGAGGTCATGATTTTTAAAAACAGCAATACTGGATGTAAAAATAACCTTTTGCAAAACACACTGCCTAGGTGTCTGCATGAATTATAGTTCAATCTTTCAATCATCTTCAGCCACAGCATACCTGGCTGCTGCCCACCAGTGGTGTATTATAGGGAATACATGAAAAAGGCAAGTCTAACATTCTGTTAATCAACAGTGAGAGGCATGCTAAAGCCAATATTTTAAGTACACACACGTTCAGCATTCAGAGAAATTATTTAGGAAAAGTGATATGTCTTGTGGACAAAAAAAAAGGACTTTAGTTGGCTTTTTGTATAACAATGCACTGGAAGTTATTAAAATTGCAACATCATGCGGCTTAACTTCCTCAACATATTGCTTCCATATTATTCATACAGGGTATTGTAAAGATGCAATTTATTTCTGCTGGAGAATTAATTATGTGCTTAC
The DNA here is from genome assembly GCA_023846285.1 of Phrynocephalus versicolor. NCBI lineage: Eukaryota > Metazoa > Chordata > Lepidosauria > Squamata > Agamidae > Phrynocephalus > Phrynocephalus versicolor. The sequence continues at coordinate 91,043,486 of JAHTLZ010000204.1, read as the reverse complement.
AGATATATAGATACAGCTAGGTTTTGTCCAGTCGGGATTCCTCCCCTGCTAAATATATTTTATGAGCTGCCTTTTCATTAGCAATGTCAATGCCTGATTTAGTGGCAAGACATTTGTATATGGATGAGGTTTAATTTTAGGAAATATTAAACTAAATATATTTAAAGGCCTTTATTTTGAAAACGCTTAAAATAGCGATGGACGTGTAAGCATAGGGCACTACCTTATTGTTGAAACAGATCATTGGTGTGTCTAACCCAGGAGTTGCCTACCCTGATTCCTAGTGGTCATATCTCTTGTACTATGAATAATTATTTGCCTTGAAGGCAAAACATGGGGAGTGTTAAGAGGATTAGAGAGCTGCATATGTCGTGCCCTGTTTGACTTTTTACCCATAAATGGCAACACACTGTCTTGAAATGTATCATCAAAAGTAACATAATGGTGGTGAAACAATCACTTTCTCCCATATGTAGTAGGTGAATGGTGTTAGATGGGCAGTATACCATTAGATCCCTGAAGTTTCCTAAGGACGGCTATTTTGGAATATATTTCTAGAAAGGCAGATCATGTTTTTGTCTCACTAAAGCAGAGTTGGGGTTCTCCAAATATTGGTGAACTACAGTTCCCATCCTTCCTCACCATTGAGCAGGCTGAGTAAGGTGGATGGGAACTGTTGTTCAATGACTCCCAAAGGACAACACATTTCCCTGTGCACAAATGACCGCCTTTGAAACCATGAAAACCAGCACAGTGTGGAGTTCTCATATGCAGTGACTCCTATTCAAAGGAAGACTGAGTAAAAACAATCCAAAGCTCCTGGAGGAGTGGAAAACAATGGAGTGAGCAACATTTAAATAGGCAGAAATCTTGTTTGCTGTTGCAACGACCGCCCACTCACAGGAATGGCTCAACATTTTTTTGCTTTTGAAGTTGGGGCTTGGCATCATCCGATGGCAGGGAGATGGGTCAAGCAGCTTCTTGTGTCATCCTGGTGCTTAACTCTGCCTTGAATGCACTAATTTCTTAGGTCATCTCTAGGCAAAGCATTCAACCCTTTCTTCCAAGTGCACACTTAGCTTCTCTTGCCTCTCATTCTCATGGGAATTCCTCAACCTATTATGGTAAAAGGGTTCATCCAAGGTGGTTAGCTGGTCTTCCTTACAACTTCATAGATACTTGGGCCCACATGTAAGGCACTGGCATACAGTGTGTCAAATGGGAAATTTAATGAGTGTGGTGAACTTTTTCTCAGCACCCATATTCCCAGAACTTTGGCTATGCTGGGTGGTAGAGATGGGCACGACTTAGCGGTATTTTCGTTTTTGTTTTCGTTTTTCGTTTCCGTTACGTAACGAAACGAAAAACGAAAAATGGCTCAGAACTGGAACGAAAACGGAAACGAAACGACTAATTTCGAGCCAATTTTCGTTTTTCGTTACTGGAAAAACACATAATGGAGCTAAATGGGAAGAAACGAAAAAAATTTCGTTTTCGTTTTCGTTTTTTCATTTTCGTTACATAACAAAACGAAAACGAAAAATTTTGAAATTAGCTCATGAAAACGGAAACGAGCCGAAACGGACCCCTAGCCGAAAACGAAAATGAAAACGAACAATTTTTCTGAGTCGTGCCCATCTCTACTGGGTGGGGTTGAAAGTAGAAGGGTGACAAAAAGTGGTTTTAGAATACAACTCCTGGGATTCCCTGGCTAGCTCCCTCAAATTGTGGGGGTAGTAGTGGTAGTTCAAACACCAATCTACATATCTCTAAATTGTAGTCCAGAAAAAACAAATGTTCTGTTTTGGGATTTGGTGGCTGTCTGTAAACAGTCTTTGTATATTCTGATTCATGTTACTGTTGTTATTTAAAACCACGTTTCTCAAATATGGACCAACATTCTCACAATTAGCATGGAGTGTTTTAATTCTTTTGTATCGACATAAAGTACTTGGCTGCTGATAGGGCGTACATCTCTTCATGGTACTGAAACATATGTGTGCTCTGTCTCAATTTTTGTCCTGGAGATTGGAGGCTTCCGTTCTGTCATCTAAACACTCTGTACATGTGCTGCAATCCTGATGCCTATATTAAACACTATATTAACATATATTACACAATTTCCCCCAATCTCTTCATCACAGGAGACCAGGCAGGCTCACACAAATATTGCTCTGGGTGGACAGTAGCACTATCTCCAGTAAAGGACATAGAAATTCAGACTAAAGACTTTGTAATGGAGATATCTGTTTTATCTGAGCAAAAACTGGATTATTCCCACAGATCTCTGTTATCGCAAGGGTGTCACAGGGGAGATTTTCATATCTCCAGTATGTGAGCACGTACAGTCCCACATAATGTGACCTCAACCTAGCATATATATTGTTCAAGCAGTGATCTTGTAACACATATAAATTTCAAGCACAATTACAAATAAGTAACCTAAAGTGAACATTGCTGTTTGGACTGAGGCAACAATATTAAATGATAATAACAATAACTGCATGCCATCAAGTCAGTTCTGAATTTTGGCAACCCTTTTAAATATTTTCTGGGCAGACAGAACTCAAAAGTGGCTTATATACAAGAAGGATATTTAAGTTACATCTGTTACCTAACTGAAGAAATATCAGCTGCTACAGCCTTCAGATTGCCTCCATTAGAAAGAAAGAAAGAAAGAGGCCATTCCCTCAGTCCTTTGTAAAGTCCAGTTCCTCAATACTGAGCAGCTGTTCCATCAAGCAACCACAGAGAGATGGGAAGAAGGATTGTTTTGTTAGCTCTGCTGAAAAAGCAGCTTCTTCAGAGTCCCCTTCTCACCAAATTTTTTTCTAGTTTGGTATTTCTAGTTGAAGCAAAACAAGTTGTGGAGCCGTGGAGCCATCACAAAAATCAAATACAAAACTAGACTAGGCGATACTTGGTACCATATGTACCAAGAAGGAGTCAAATGGACCATCAGTGGGAGCACGACAAGACTGCAACCACCGGGTAATATCTATCCTTTTTATTTGATCCAATGGGCTACACCTAGTGGATTTTTCTAAATTTTATCCCTGGCCCCCAAATGGATCCCATAGGTCTTCTGCACCACCCCACCACCTTCTCTCGCCAAGCAGGGGGTATGAGCCTCAAAGTACCACATGGAGAGGGGATATGAATGTGTTTACATGATCAGTGTGACTTTGTTTGAAAGACTGGGGCTGTAAAAACACAACCCCTAACTTCAGATGCAGCTTCACAACATATCTGCTCTGGGCCTCAACTAAGAAACTACCTGGCATTTATTGTCATCTTGCCAAGAAGTTTACATCTAAGAACTAAATCCTGACAATTCTATCTTTTGCCATGCTTGAACTTTTGGTACAGCTCTGAGGAAGAGGGTGTTGCCTTTGAAATATTAGCAACATTTATTTGTTATTTTACTAGTAGCCTAAAGGTATCACCTAGTCTATTTTTCTAGTTCAGTATGCATTATGAAAATGTATACTAAATCTTGGTGCCAGTAGGTCCTCCCCACCTCTTCCCTTGGCATCACCATTTATTTTCCCTTTGAAGTGTGTCTTGGCATCTTTAGGTATGTGTTTGGGACCATTGTGTGGTTACCAATTACTTGTGAAATGCTGTAGGAGCTTTTCTGTTGAAGAGAAAGTAACCAAGCTTTTTGAGCATGTTAAGTATTGGCCAGATTCCTACTGAGATTTTAAACGATGGTAAGCCATTACTTCTAATATTTTAACTAATTCTGAAGTTTTAATTTTAAATGCATTTGAAGCATATAAATTAATTCTATTTTAATATTTGTTGTGTTATTGTATTTTAATCTGCTATTGTTTGAAATTGTCCCATAAACTGCCCTGAGTCACAACTGTGGGAGAAAGATGGAATTTAACTCAACCAACCAACCAACCAACCAACCAACCAACCAACCAACCAACCAA
>JAHTLZ010000204.1:91023255-91038255 GCA_023846285.1 Phrynocephalus versicolor | reverse complement strand
TTGCTTTCCTCCCAAGAAGCAGGTATCTTTTAATTTCATTGCTGCAGTCGCCATCTGCAGTTATCAAAGAGCCCAAGAAAATAAACTCTGTCATTGCCTCCATTTCTTCCCCTTCTATTTGCCAGGTGGTGATGGGACTGGTGACCATGATCTTAGTTTTGATCTTAGTGATGTTGAGCTCCAGCCCATTTCCCCCCTCTCTCCTCTTTCACCCTCATTAAGAGGTTCTTTAATTCGTCCTCACTTTCTGCTATCAGAGTAGTATCACCTGCATATCTGAGGTTGTTGAGATTTCTTCCAGCAATCTTATTTCCAGCTTGTGATCCATCCAGTCCTGCCTTTCACACGATGTACTCTGCATATAAGTTAAATAGGCACGGTGACAGTATATAGCCTTGTTGTACTCCTTTCCCAATTTTAAAACAGTCAGTTGTTCCATATCCAGTTCTGACTGTTGCTGCACATATAGATTTCTTAGGAGACAGATAAGGTGGTCAGGCACTTCCATTCGTTTAAGAACTTGCCATAGTTTGTTGTAGCCCACAGAGTCAAAATCTTTGGCATAGTCAACGAAGCAGGTATATGTATATATTTGGAACTGTCTAGCTTTCTCCATAATCCAGTGCATGTTAGCAATTTGATCTCTAGTTCCTCTGCCCCTTCAAAATCCAGCTTGCATTTCTGGGAGTTCTCTGTATATTAAAATAAACAAACCTAAAAACCTCCCATAAATTATAGGAAACCTGTTTTAATGCGTTAGTTAACCAATTGACTAACTATTGCTTTCATCTCCAATGTTGAAGTATGTTCAAGCATCACCATGTCAAGTTCTGAAGTCCTGTTTTTCTTGAATCCAATTCTGTTCCTCAGTTCAAGATATCGAGCATATTTTACAGGAAAACTTGTCTCTCTCAGTATTATTTATTACTGAGAAATAAATTGCAGGAGAACAAAATTCAGACCTTGGAATAAAACCCATTGTTCTTTAGAATATGACAAGGACAATAGCTACACCATCTGGTTGATTTTCACAACTAATTCACTCATTATGAATGCTCAAAACAAGAGGCAGTCAGTAGCTCAATTTAATACACATCTTAGTTTATTTATTAGTTTTACTAAAATGCTGAAGTTTTTTTTTTTTACAAAAATGCTGAAGCCAAGAGATGTTTTTGCTAATGTCACTTTTGCTGCATATTTTCACACAAGCATCAAGGTTTGGGATACAGCATAGCATTAGCCCTGCAATGTTATGCTGCAATTATCACTGCTTCACTTGAAGAACACACGCATCGTCTGTGAATTATGTCATCGCTCCAGCAGAAAATGAGCATTATTTTTCCTTCCTTCCTGGAGTTACATTACAGGAATTCATTGCAGAATATATGAAGACTGGGAGATAATTGTTAAAGGAACACCCTTCAAATCTGATGGAGAATTCTAATCTCTTTTGCAACCCCATCCTGCCTCCCTTCACTCACCTAGGAAAGTAACTTTTTCACTCCTCCCTAGGGAGGGGAAAAACTGTCTCACTCATCTTCACCCATGTTTCTCAGGATCACATCAGAAATCTCATCTCATTCTGTTTCCATAAGTAGGTTGTGAATCATTTTGTTCTTTCCTGCATGGCGGTGCGTAATACCCCCCAAAATGTACATTGTACATGCCCGTGCACAGTTTTCAAATGTACACATTTTATACACAGTTCTCATTAGTTACAGAATGGTTTTGTACATTAGTCATGTCTCCTCTGCATTTTTAAGGTGCGCTGTGTCAAGTAGAAGGGTTTCCCACAACTGAAATGTATGTATTGCAAGCTTAAGCAATAGATGCATTTCCACTGCAAATTGTGCTTTATTCCACTGCCAGCCTTGGAAGATATGAAGTACCAGTGAACTGTGCATCCAGTGAATTGCATTTCCATCCTTACTCTTTAGCATGATCCAGAAAAAACATCACAGTGAAAAAAATCAAGCTGGGTTGTGATCTTTATCTTGCACTATATTGCACAGTGGTTGCAAACAAGCATCTTTATCTCATGCTACCAGACAAGAACATCATTGTATCGGAGTACAGTGGAACCTTGACTTACATACTGCTTGACTTACAGCATATTTGACTTGCAGCAAGAAGGGGCCTGTTTGACTTGAGTCGCAGGCCTTGACTTACATCTCGGGGCCCCAGCGCAAGGCACCTGAATCGGGCGGCATCCACGACCCAGCACTGCGGCTGCCACCTCCAAACTGCTCCTGCCTTCTTCCTCTCCTCCGGAGCTGGTCCTCGGCCTCACCGAATCTGCCGCTGCTGCCAGAGAAGAAGAAGGGCTGGGAGCTTGGGGCTGGCCTCGCTGGTTAGATAGTCGGCTCAGTCTTGCAAAAAATCTGGCTGCAGAAGTCTGGTCCACAATGGAAGCATTTTAGTTGGGGAGCTGTACAGTTGTGGGACTCTAATGGTAACCATAGGGTTGTTCAGGACTTGGAACGTCAGGTTAAAAATCAATAAAACTTAAAGGATAGAGATTGTTGCTATGAACATTAAAAAGTGGAGGTGTATAACTTGTGGACTATAATTCCACTGCCTCACCCTCTCTTTGAAGAGACGTTTCATTTACATCCCCGGAAGGAATCTCCTGTCCCAATCAAATTTGTGTTAAATTGCTGTTTTCGAGGGTCTTTTTCATCATCTGGAACGGATTAATCCACTTTCCCATTACTTTCTATGGGAAAAGTTCATTTGACTTAAGTCATGTTTGACTTAAGTCTAGATCACTGGAACGGATTAATGACGTAAGTCAAGGTTCCACTGTAGAACTGTGTCTGGATTAAGACCACATTTCTTACAGCTTTACACCTTTGCCCTCCCATGGCAAAATAAACAGGCGAGACACATACATGGGTTTTAAATTTGGGGCACACTTTATTGAGAATTCAGTGAACTTTAAATGTAACTGCAAGAGGGGCCTAATGTAGTGTGGATGTATAGTTGGAACCTCGATGGCTCCTGGGACCCCTCCAACTAACAAGCTTGTGGCGAGTCTCTACCACATGGCAGCCCAACCAATATGACTGCACCCCCATGGCCAGTAACTCATTGTGACTCCATGTCCATGGAGTTTTCTTGGCAGGAATAATGGAGTGGCTTGCCAGTTCCTACTCCAGGCGCCTACAGCACCTGGTATTCCCTGGTGGTAGCCCATCCAGGTACCAACCAGGGCTGACCCTGCTTAGCTTCCAAAATCAGGCAAGATTGGATGTGCTTAGGGCATCTAGGCAGCTAGTCTATACTTAGAAAACCCTAAATCTGTGCCATAGGCTATTGCACAAAGCAGAAAGTCATCTAATAAAAATGGTGATGATCCTTTATTCCTTTAATCTCTAATTCCATGTGTTCCATGAACAGGCCTGAGGATATGTTAAACTCAATGCTGCTGCAGTCTTTCTGAAGCCGTTTCTTCCATTATGTAAGACTTTTTGAACTCCGCATCTAGCGTGCTGGAATCCTAGAGGTTTCACCACTCCACAGCTCATCCCATCTTAAATAACTCCTGTTTAATAGGGCTGTATGCTTGATGTGCAACTGAAGCCCTGAGGAGCCAGCCTCTGGTGTAACAAGACACCTTAACCTTGATTTCCCCTCACTTCATGTTGTATTAAGTACCTGACAGGAGATGCCCACTTACATCTTGTCCTCAACACATTTTCTCTGGATCATGTGTGTGTGTGTGTGTGTGTGTGTGTGTGTGTGTGTAAGTGCATACTCTGCAGTATTATGAACTTGAATTTCTCAAGTAATCAGTTCTTCTGGACAAACTCCATTAGATCAGCAAATAGAAAGAGTTTGAAACTGCCTCCCTACATATTTCGACAGATGAAGAAAAAGTCAATGAGGACTAGGTACCTGACATAAGTGCTGTCAGGTCTAATTCTGGTTCAGATGCGGTCCTTCTGCAGATTACCACAGGCAGCAACAGGACCACACTGATCTAATGAAGAGAAAGATCAGTGGAGAAAGACAAATTCAAGAGCTTCGGGTTAAAGAAACATTTTCCACCACAGAAGCCTTTCTGATCATTGAAGCAGAAGGCCTTCCCTGGATTAAAATTAGAGGGAGACATGAATACTAAAACTGCAAATGCTAGAATGGTGGAATAGAAGAGAGTGGCCAAACAGGAGCCTCCAGAAAAACTGTCACTTTTCTCTAAAAAGCACCATTTTGGGTCTGCCTCTTAGATGGACTAGGCAGGCAACTTCCTCTGAAGGTGGGTGGGGAATCTTGCAACAACTGTCAGGTATCTCTGAATAGTTCTAAGGAATGTCTGCATCTTTGTTTGTGACGGCCCTATGCAGTGAACTACAGAAGTGAATTCAGCAGTTTTCTCAATGAAATAGCTTCAGGTCCTGGACTGTTGCCACTCATCTTAAGCTGACCATTGAATTCCCCTGGACAGAATGGCTGGCTCTGAGGCGTGGCTGCACCTGACGGGGCCTCCTTGCCCCCCCGCCAGAGAGCACACGAGACTTACCCGTCTCGCAGAGGAGGGCCGAGGACCGAGCCCTTATATGGGCTGGCCCGCGTGGTCCCGGCCTCTTCTTCTTCAGCCGGAGTTCCCCCACCCACCCACCACTTTCCACCAGTAGTATGAGTCTGACTGGTCGCTTCGGGGCTGGATAGGAATTTTTGACTCGGTGCACAATTGGCTCTAGCACCGAGGATTTTTCGCCTATCCCATACTGGTGTGGCATGGTGGGCTTTGTTGGGTTATGTATATTGGCCACATGGGCGGTAGTGCAGAATAAGGATCGGCAGCAGGTGAGTTAAATCCCAAATTCCCTGTAGGACTGCCCAACCTCACAGCGTTGTGGACCGGAGGTCACAACGTTGGGGGGAAGGGTGCACCTGGAGGGCCCACCGACCTGGCAGGCACAAAGGACGGGCCTGGGCAGGACGGTTGGGGAAATGGGATGGCTGGCCGAGGATGCCCTGCCCATGGACAGGGCACACTTGGAGCAATTCACTCACCCTACATGACTGCTAGTTGGCAGGGTCCCGGGAGACTCTGAGGTGTCAACTTTAAAGCCGCACTACTGCAGCCCCCTTGGTTGAAGTTGTGTTTACTCTCTTTGGGAGAAGGCACTCTGCCAAATAAGCCGGACATCCCTAGCATGTCCAACTCCTTGTTTCAAGTTCACTTAGGAGCATTCCCTGTCTGAAAACCATGGGCGAGGTGCTACCCATCAGTATCAACAATAATTAGCTAAATGGGTGTTTCGGCCAGAAGAGGCAATATCATCATGGGTTGCAAGACCTCTGTGGACAAGGAGTTCTGCAATGCAAGGCTGGTCTAGAACTTTGGGTCTTCAGAGTTGTCCACCTATAGCGTCCACCGTCCTCTGTCATGGTTCATGTTGGGTGGGACCTCTGATAGCTGTAAGCCAAAATATTAGCAGAGCTAAGGATTCTCCACCCCATTCCCATCTAAACACTGCCACAAGGAAGGAGTTACATCACATCTGTGCATTTCAGTGGGCCATTTAGAGGGCCCCGCTAAGGATTGTAAGGAGACAATCTGATTCCCAGGGCTGGCCCTACCGCAAAGCAAAGTGGAGGCGAGTGCCCCAGCAACAGACATAAAGTCTCATGAATAATAATCATCATGTCCCATCAAGTTAATAATTCTGACCCAGGACAACCCTTTCCAAGGTTTTCCCAAGGAGAGAATACTCAGAAGTGGGTTTCCCACTCCCTTCTTCTGGGGCCACTCTGGGACTATGCAGCTTTCCCAAGGAAAGGGTGGTTGGCTGTCTTCGGAGGAGGCATGATTGGGATTTGAACTCTCAACCTCTCTGGCTTGAGTTACCAAATTCTTAGGCCGCGGTCTCACCACCGTTTTCTGCGCATTTTTGCTGTAGAGAACTGCACAATAAAAGATCACATCCTAACCATGAAGGGAAGTAATTTGGTGCTCCGACCGACCATGCCCCCGGAAGTGCACTTTCACCAAAGTATTTTAAACCACCACTAGGGGTTGGTTTAAAATACTTCCCTTAATGATGCGCAGCTCTTTGCTACTCTAACGACGTGCGACCCCAGAAAATATGCAGGAATTAGCTTCATACCCATTTCCTGCTGGTAATCACCCCGGGGGGGGGGGGGGTTAAATGCAACAGAGACTTAGAAAATCAACCCAGGGAAAAGGGGGAAAATGTGCAGTAAGCAAGTAGAGATGGGCACAGAGCAGTAAAATACTACTCTGTCAACAGGACACTAACTGTGCATCAAACACCACATGACAGCCCCCCCCAAAAAAAACAACAACTATGCATCAAATTAAGATGGGCAGAAAACTTTAGTGAGACTGCGGCCTTAGTTCTTTACATTGCTCCTGTTTTATCGTCAGCGACAGCAATGGGAATATTTATGTGCAGTGTATATCTGGAGTCACAGCCATTTTGGGTACTGTCCATCCCAATATAATGGAGAATTCGGCTCCAAATAGGTCTAGAGAACCATTGTGGGATTTGAAATGGATTCCGAGCCCCTTGCAAGTTACTTCCCTCCTTTCCGTTTGCTTCTGTGGCAGAAATTAAAAGGCCGCCAGTAGCGGAAACATTTGAGAGTACTACCTACAGCCGTGATCCATGATACAGAACAAGAGGCAGCCAGGAGCAGAATTTCATAAATTGACAGGGGTGACAAAGCTTTAGCTCACGCTGGACTGTAGCTGCAGAGGGAGCAGGCAATAGTTCCTGACTGTTGGCCTTATCAAGAGTGTGGGTTTTATTTTTCTTCTCTCATATAAAGGAAAACACACAGGAGGTCCTCAATCTCCGCCACACCAGTGTTGCCCTCCACAGAGTGAAACCTCTTGCTAAGCTTGTTGCCATTTCTGTATAATGCTTTCCATCAGGGAAGAGGTCAAAGAAAGAGTGTGTGGTGGGGATGGGGGGAGGAAAAACAAAACAAAGTGAAGGATCAATATTTAAGCCTTGGGGTTATGTTCCTGATGCTTGATTCTCTTGCAGATTGAAAAGGTAACAAATAGCACCAGCTAGAAATGAGTTAACGGATTAATGGCAAGGTATACATATTAAGTTACAACTTGGCGGTTCACCTCTTGATCGCCTTTCTCCTTTCTGAGCACACATTCAACAGAGAGTGCTCCTGGCTGCTGGGATAAAGGCTTTCTGGGGAATCAGGAGCACAGCTAGCTCCACCACCACTCTTGAAGGTTGAGTCTGGTGGGCACGTGTTTGCCAAACCAAACTGTGTAGGCGTTTGTGTGCTGGGGCATAAGACAGCATGCAGGATGGCACAGGGGTGGCAGAACCCATTGGCCAAACCATAACTCACTGTGCATTTGGCATTTCTCAGTGCATCTGCTCATTGGCTTCCGCTGGCTGGAAGACAGTGGTCATCTTTTAAAAGGCACAAAAAAGCTCTTGGAAAAAAAGTGTGTATGCAAAATATGCATCAAATGGGTGTTCTATAGCATGCATATTAAAATACATATTAGAGGCAAGATGCAGCAAGAAATCATCACGGGCATATTCATTTAAAACTATGAGTGAGGCCAGTTGGTAGAGAACCAATAATGTCTATGACTTCACTTTTGCTTTTTATGATTCCTAAGAGAGGTGGGCATGAAACAGAAAACCCATGATTCGGGTTCTATTTTGGGCCCATCCTTGGTTTGGTTCGGTTCGGGTTCATACGAATTTTTTTTAAAAAAATTGTATGAACCTGAACTGAGACAAACCGGTTTGGGTCCGACTTACCAGGCAGCGGTGGCGGCAGCAGGCAATGACCACAGCAATCTTGGCCATAGCAGTAGCAGCAGGGGCTTTTTGAGGCACTTGCTTGGGGCCAGCGCCTCATTTTTTTGGGTTTTTTTTTGTTTGTTTGTTTTATTAACACCAACAGCACGCCCCCAGGGGCTGGGTTGGCGTTCAATTTTTGTTTGTTTGTTTGTTTGTTTGTTTGTTTTAGAGTGCTGACCATGCACTCCTGGGGCTAGGTTGGTGCTCCTTTTGTTAATTTTTTGTTTTGTTTTGTGTTACTTTTAAAGCACCTAACACGTGGCTCCTGAGGCCGGGTTGGTGCTTCTTTTTTATTATTATTATTATTTTAAAATTGATTTTAGAGCACTGACCATGCAGCCCCTGGGGCCGGGTTGGCACTCCTTTTTAAAAAAAAATTGTTTTGTTTTAAAAGTCCCCAGCTGGGGGCTTTTTGAGGTGCTGGCTTGGGGACAGCTCCTCTACAGGCCTACCTTCCCCCACCAGGACCAGGAGGACTGCAATGACAACAAGGTAGGAGGGGTAATGAAAAATGAAGCAAACGAAATGGAAATTTCTGTTTCGTTTCATTTTGTTTTTCTTTGATGGGTTGGTTCATTGTTTTGTTAGCTAACAAAACAAATAACAAATAACAAAATGAATTAAAAGTTCATTTTGTGCCCAACTCTAATTCCTAATCTAGGTTAAACTTTCCCCTAATTTCTTAGATTTTATGGAAGATACCTTCCCCCTTTCCTCTTTTATTCTCTTCTGTTTCTTTGCATTAATTATGTTAATAGTTCTCTTTCTCTCGCTGCATTCCTAAATTGCATTTAGGAATCTAACTCTATTCTTTTCAACTTTCATTTTTGCCTTTTATATGTTGTTAGCACTTTTAAGAGTTTCATCATTTATTATCATTCCTTTCTTTCGCCTATAGGTTTTTACATTTTTTTCCTAATAGTCTCTGCAAAAAAAGAAAAACATGTTTTCTTTCACAATTGAGTTTAGTAATGCAAATCTGCTCTTTATGTGGACGTAAATTCATCAGATACTTTATTTATATTATATTTTGGGATTATAATTCTTTACAAGTTCTTCAACAGTACTCTAACTTTTAATATTAATTGTCCATGGTCTATTCCTGTTCTAGATTTGGCAGAGATAATAATACCACTTTTTCATTTCCTACGTCTGATTGTGTAGTATATTCAATTTCTATATTCTTGCGCTCCCGGACGCATTGGGTGGAGCCATTGTGAGATGCAGGAAGCTGGACTAGATGGGACTTTGGCCTGATCCAGCATGGCTCTTCTTATGTTCTTATGTATATTGGTCATCACATGGCGATGTCCATGTGTACTGTCATCAGTTCAGTTGCCTGGAACATTTGTTTGCATTAAACAGGTTGCTGGCATCACAGAATTCTGTAAGCCATTGCCTCTGAGGGTGCTTTTACATGACCCCTAAGATCCGCTGGCCCCTTAAATTCGGACCAGAGATCTTAGGGGTTTGTCGCTCTTCGTGCGTCTCCACCCCTCCATACTTCCTGGCTGCTGGCTGCGTGAGGGGAGGGAGGAAAAAAGGGACAAAAGAATAAAGCCTTACCTCCCCAGTGCCGGTGGAAGCTGCCGGGGGAGCCCCAGTCACTTCCTGGTTCCTCTTAAAGGGGCGGGAGACAAAAAACAAAAACAAAAAGAAGCGAGGAGAGTCCAGCACATCTGCATCAAATATTTTTCACCTCCCAAGAGCAGGTACAAGAAAAGTGTGCTGGGTCATGCTTAGGTGGGCGGGGTTGCACTTTAATCGTCTGCAAACTCCGGAGCTGGTGGGGAAACATTTTTAAGCTCCGGAGTTTGCAGCCATTTGCGGCGGAGTTTAGGGGTCGTGTATAAACGCCCTGAGGCCAAACTTTCCAACAATACCAGTAATTGGTTCTGTTTTGTTTCCTAGTTTTACATCCTTGTTACCTATGACTGTCAGGATATCGTGCTTTAAATCATTTGTCTTATTTTTCGGTGCCTGTTGTTGGAGCATTGACTTGGAAAAATAGCTATGTTTATACGATTTCCAAGATGCCTGAGTGATATTATTCAGTCAGATTTTGGATCACATTACGGGGACCCTAACTCTGCTACAACTTGCTTTACTATTAGCATCACATCAATCCTTCTGAGTTTGTCATTTCCAGATTAAAATGGTTTATAAGTGTCTAATTGAAAGAAGTCTTATTATAGTCCACTTTAGTTCTGTTATATAAAGCACAGGTGTGTTAAATGCTTCACTTCTGACTTTATGGTTTCCGCATTATCTTGATTCCTCCTTCCCACATTCTAACTACAGTATATGTGTTGTGTAGCACTGGACTTTCCCACTGCCTCTGTGCACATCAGCTTCTAGATGTCTTTTTGTCTTTACTCTGTTTGCTTCATGGCATGTGAGAATTAGGAATGAAGACAAAGCAGTTTGAAATAATGGCAAAACATGGCATTATGAGACAAAAATGGCATCTTAAGTATAACATAATTTATATAACAATTATAGAATTTTTGTTACTGAGAGAGAACATATCTGACCAGAGGTTCCACTGATCCTGCCTTTAGATAATTAATCTCCCATCTCTTCAGTCCAACTTGTACAAAAAGCACGAATGCTATGACTTATGACTTATTTGTGTGGTGTTTGCATCCCTTCCTTAGACCTGGTTTTGATTTAGCAGTGGATTCTGGCCCAGCAAATACTCCAAAGCAGAAGCAAACCATATGGAAGTTTCAAGATGCATTTCAATAAAAAACTGCCATCGAGTGAGTACAGCCCACTGTCAGGCATATGAAATTCATCATTGGATGGATGGATGGTGTTTGGACACCTTTCCTCTAGCAGCTTGAAGGTAAGATACCTTCTCTCCCCACCTTATCTTCATCAGCATCCTGGGAGTTAGGTCAGGCTGAACATCATCCACTGATTGAAGTTCATGAGCAAGTGTTTGAACCTTCATGTCCTAAATCATGGTCCAGCAAGCTAGTCACTAAGTAATTCTAAGTAAGGGTCACCTCATTTGAGTTCTTGTGTGTTGAGTTTTTTTTTTAAAGGGGATTAGATATTCTGGAAAGTAATGTTAGTCTTCACCCATAACAGGAAAGCTGAATGAAAATCCTTCAGGGCTGCTCCCAAACTATATATTTCCATACTAATAGACAGACACTCTGTTGAATCTCTCCCTGTTATCTTTCATATATTTGCACCATTTTATGATGAGTCATCACAACTCCCAGTTAGGGGAGAGAAAGATGAATATAATTTGATAAACAAAATATATAAATTAAATGGATTGGGATATTTTTCTGTGGGGAAAATCTACAGAAAAGGAATAAACTAAATGTGTCTCCTCTTTCCTAGTTGGGATTTATTCCAGATATCCTCCTGATCTCCTCCTCTTGAGCTATGCTTGAGAAGAAGGGAATAGGGGAGAGAAGTAGAGATGAAGGAAATGTTGCAAGGAATAAAGTCCAACCCAACCTAAGTTTAAATCCAGGTGTGGAGCTATCAGAGAATAGACCAACTGAAGCCAAAAAGCACAGTCCAGTTGATGAATTAAATTTCCCAAATAGACTACTGTTCCTTGTCTACTAACATTGAGGGAGCAGAGTGGAGACTTGAACTTTACATCTGTGTGACAATGGGCTAGTTGAGGGTAAACAAACTGAAACTAAATCCTGACAAGCTAAAGAGGCTGCAGGTGAGTAGAAATTTAGATTCAGGAACTGGGATTCAATCTGTTATTGAAGGAATTGTGCTCTTCCTGATAGGCCTGTTTCATAGTTTGGGACTGCTTCACGATTATGCACTACCCCTGGACTCCCAGGTGGCATTGCCAATCTACACTGGAGCCTGGCTGACCCTTCCCATCTTCCCAAGCAGCCGACCACTCATTGGCTGTGCAAGGAGAATCTCCCTCCCACCTTCTCAGTGGAGTGGTCGGCTGCCTGAGGAGGAGAGAAGGACTCTGGTGGAGCATGGAGCCCAGGAAGTGGTCTGCGAGGCGTGCGGGGGGGGTAGGCACAGATAGCCAGTAGTGCTTCAAAGCACAAAGCACCAATGTCTGATGGCCATATGTTGCTGATTGGACTAAGCAGTGGTGGTAAACCTTTGGCACTCCAGATGTTGTAGATTACAACCCCCAGAATTTGCCAATGACAAAGGACTGAGAGAGTTGTGGCCCAAAACTGGACTAAGGTGTTGAATTCTCCCTAGTGAAAAAAACAAGTTGTGACCATTCTGGTTTCAAATGTCAATAACAGATTGAATCCCAGGAACAACACCATCCCACTGGTTCAGGTATGTAGATGATACCTGGGTTAAAATAAAGACGCAGGAAGTACAGGCCTTTACAGACCACATCAACGCAGTGGATCCTAATATTAAGTTCACTAGGGAAGACACCCAAGACAACAGGCTGGCTTTCCTGGATTGTGCAGTCACCATCAGACCTGACTGTGGCCTAGGACTAGAAGTTTACAGGAAACCCACCCACACAGATCAATACTTACTGTTTGACTCCCACCATCCATTACAACACAAACTAGGAGTCATCAGGACCCTAAGCCACAGAGCAGAGAGCATCCCCACCTCCTCAGAAGCCAAGAAGAAGGAAGACAGGCACCTGAAGACAGCACTTAAGGCCTGTGGATACCCAAGGTGGGCCTTCAACAAAGCAGTGGGCCATCCCAGAAGAACAAGGGATCAGTCTGAGACCCAGACCCGACGGAAGAACCTGGTCATTCCCTACATGGCAGGAGTGTCGGAAAAGCTTAAAACACATCCCTGTTTATTTCAAACCCATGAACACACTAAGGCAGAGACTTGTCCACCCAAAGGATCCGATACCAAACCATAAAAGGAGCAATATAGTATATGCAGTCCAATGCAGTGAAGAGTGTTCAGACCTCTACATTGGAGAAACTAAACAGCCATTAAACAGAAGAATGGCCCAACATAGGAGAGGTAACAGCTCAGGACCAGAATCAGCAGTACACCTCCATTTGAAGGAAAAAGGCCACTCTTTCAAAGATGAGGATGTACACATACTAGACAAAGAAGAGAGGTGGTTTGAGAGAGGAGTAAGGGAAGCCATTCATGTTAGCATTGAAAACCGCTCCCTCAACAGAGGTGGGGGGCTCCGGCATAGTCTGTCTGCCACTTATCAGGCTGTACTTTCCACAGTACCCAGGCAAATCAAGGAGCCTTCACCACCAGGTCACAGCTAACGATCCATTCTTGATGGGGTTCAGCACCTTAGGCCATTGTTTACCTTAAGGCCATGGACACTAATGTCTCCCTAACGAGCCTATTAAGGCTTTGTTCATCTTATGAGCCAATCAGACCAGGGGACAAGAGGTCAAGCTGACTATAAGGAAGGGTCTCTTGCACTAGCTATACTCAGACAGATGAAGCTGTTTGGATGAACAGCGAAACGTTTCTATCTCTCAAAAAAGAAGTCCAGTAGCCATGACTCAACTCCCAGATAAATGCACCTGGATGACTGAGAATCTTCACAGAGTCATGGGTGACATTCCTTCCTCCAAGTCTTTTTAACCAGTCTTAGATACAAGTTTGATCAGTTCTGTTTCGTGCCAATTTTGGTAAAGTGGTTGTCTAGGATACTGGCCAAGGAAGAGGAAAGCTCAGAAGAACACAAAAACTGTACTTAGAAAAGACAGCATGCTCTCTGTAGTCCAGGAGTAATTCTGGGTCAGCCCTAGACTCCTGGCTATAGATCACTCATTATTTCTGTGGTCTCTTAGATGTTCCCTTTTAAACAGAGTGTATTGCAGCATATCTTTATTTTAGCACAACATAAGAATCATGGATTTGTGCCAAGGAGTGTGAAAGTGCTGTGCCAAAGGCACCTAGTAACAAACACTGTGCTTTGGATGGAATACAGCTAAAAATGCAGACATTTGAAAAATGTCCAACAAACACTTTAATCAGCGGGAGAGATGCCTGCAAAATGCTTACATTGGAGAGGGGGGTGAATTGTGGAAAAAGAATGCATGTGGGTAGGACCCTCACCCTTCAAAATCCGGTAACTTGAAAGAGAACTAGGGTGGATATTTTATTTTTAAATACCACCCCATTAGTGTTGCCACTCTCTGGGTGGTTCACAACTGACAATAAAAACCATACAGTAATAGCACCATTTGATAATTACAAGCAATGCAACAGAGCACAATAAACCCTGTTGCTAGCGAAAACTACCTTTCAATTAAAATTACACAAATTAAAACACACTTGAACATCTCAGGACAATATTTACAACTGGCAGAATGCAACTCTATAGAATTCAGTCTTAATTAGCTTCCTAAAAGCAGAGAGGGATGGTGCCTGGAGAACATCTGTAAGAAGCTTGTTCTGGAGGGAAGGGGCCTTGACTAGCTCTGCCATTTTGGGTTTCTTTGTCTATTTACCAATCTTGGCATCAAGGTCTGTGGGGAGCAGTTGTGATGGGTAGCTATTTGGTGGGAGAGGCTTCCCGCCAAATGATCAGCACCTGAAGCTGAGCACAGAAAGTTACAGGGAGCCAATGATGGTGTGCCAAAACTGGAGATGGAGGCTCATCTCCACTGATACCTGTAATCATTCTGGCTGTGGCATTTTGGAATTTTACATTCGCTAAATAACATTCAACTCGTTTGGCAACTTTCTAACTGTGGGTGGCCAGTTGTGCACTGTAGGATTGCGAGCAGCAATTCCTCTCACTCCCACACCCACACCGGAGGTATATTCAGATTATGGTCCACATGTTCACATGAAAAAGGTAACACTTGTTTTCTTGTCAAAGCAGACATTTCTTCTGCCTGTAAGAGACAGGACATTGACCTCTGCTTAAACATCCTGAGGTAAGAGGAGTAGCCAAAGGAAATTATTTATAACCTGGCCAGCTCATTCTGTTTCATTCTCTCAAGCCCACAGTGTCTGACTGACACAGCAATAATGGACAGCGAACTTTTGTGCCAATTAATTGTTAATGAGAGGTTTGATTAGCAAATAAAGTGCCTATTAGGTGAACTGATTGTCTTTCTTTCATAAAACCAGAGGTCAACTATTTTGTTAACTGGGGGGAGGGACAGACTGTATACAGCAGAAAGAAAGAAAGAAAGAAAGAAAGAAAGAAAGAAAGAAAGAAAGAAAGAAAGAAAGAAAGAAAGAAAGAAAGAAAGAAAGA
>JAHTLZ010000204.1:90994416-91013541 GCA_023846285.1 Phrynocephalus versicolor | reverse complement strand
GTAAAACTTCATGCACGGGTCTTAATCATTCATAGCATATTTTTGCATAAAGCCTATTGTTCTCTGCATATACATGCATGCACTGCAATTTTTGACATGTGCATCCCCCCTCCAAAAAAAAACATGCAAAACCCAAACTTCCTCTCTTACTTTCATGTTCACTTAAAGGGGGGAAAGTAAGCAAGCAAGAGGGCGGAAAGACTATTAAGGGGTAAAAAGGCATAAACTGAATGGACACAATTCCCATCCAAATTACATCCGATGGAAAAAACAGGAGAAATACAGTTTTGCTAAGTGCCGTGTCTGTCCGCACTATACAATGGCAAATTACATTTGCCACTACATGGCCTGGTAGGTGCTCTGCTTGTGTATCCATTAAATATAGAAAGCCAGAGCGGGGCGGGGGGGGGGAGTACAAAGTCTGATTCATAAAAGAAGAAAAGGGAACGAGGAAACCGAAAAGCCAAAGAAACTTTAAACAACTTTCCTTTCTTTTCAAACCCAATGCTTTCTGTGTAAGGGAATAGTCTCGTGAACACTGTCAGCCTTCTACCATATGTTCGAGGAAACCAGGGACCCTTGAAGAAGAAGGAGCTTTTGAATTATTGATCAATGATTAGCAAATGCAATCGAAATTGTAGACTTGATGTTGTGCAGGGATTCATAATTTATGAGTGGACAAAATAGGAGGTAACAGAGGTAGCGGTAGGTGATTTCAGCCCCCATATTGATTACTTAAAACAACAGGAGGTACGTGTAGTGTGACAGATGGAACAAAAACTGACAGCTCGCTGCCTGTCCATCACCGCAGACTGGGAGCTCAGGGAATAAAGTGTACTGTAGAAGCAAATACATTTCTATTGTGTGTCTTTGATCATTATGCTGTTCGACTAGACCAAAGGACATATTTGTTTATAATTTATGTATTCTCTTACTATAAAAGATTGATGCCTTCCTATTAGATACCATCGGATCTAAATATCCAGATTCTTTGTCCCTGTAACAGCCAGAGAAGTGGCACTGTGAAAGTAGTGCGCTTAGCCCTTCAGTGGATTTCAGGCAGAAGGATCCACAAACCACACCTCTGTGGAACCGATGCTAACAACACAGCACCGGTGTAAAAGTGAGCTCTCTGCTACTTTCTGGAACTGTGCAGGAGATCATTTATAGGAAGAAGTGAAGCAAGTGCCTCTTAATGGCACCATGGGACCGGTTCAGATAGAGAACTGGTTACTGAACAACTGCAGACAAGTGATGGGTTTGCAGTGAAAAAATATTTTGTGAGGGGGGAAAAGTTCTGCTCATTTCCACACTTATTATGAGTAACTTCTCCTAAATCCCATTCAAGTTTATGAAATGGTGAAATAAATAAGACCAGCAAGTTCTGCTCCTGTCAATTTCAGTACAAAGACCTATTTTTAATGTTGGTCTTTGATTGTGGTTAGATGCAGCCTGCCTTCCATCCTTCCTACACTCAAGGTATCTAACAACAGTTAAAAATGAAGAATGTAGGCTCCTGCTGGGCTTGTCCCAGCTTGGGGCCGCTTTGTCTCCCTGGCCGCCGTAGTTTCGGCGCGAAAGAGGAGAGCACGTGATCCCCGGGCTGTGCGGGGATCAAGGCCCTTAAAAGGGAAGCCCACGCTCCAACCCTCCTCTTTTGCATCGAGCTGCACCCCACCCTCCCGCCCTTAGAGGTCATGAGAATGAGATAATCTGGTCGCTTCGGGGCCGAATGGGAATTTTTGACTGGTACCAAAATTGGCTGCCGGGTGCCAGTGTGTTTTCGCCCATTCCATTCTCATGGACCGTTAGGCAGGGCCACCTGAGTTTGCTTGGCGGGCAGTGCAACTAAAATGGGGCCAAGACTGTGACGTCAAAACTGAAAATGCACCTTGGACAGGGAGCAGGGCAGCTGTACAATAGAGAATATCAAATATAATAACATCCTATAGGTAAACCCTACAGAATGAAAGTAAATTAAAAGATCATAAAGTCACTGAGCTCGTACGGCTGCCCCAAGTAATATGCTGACCTAGTTTTGGCTGGGAGGGATGCTTCCTTTGAACAGCACCCCCCGTACTGGGTCACAACATGGCGTCACACTAAAACAACATCTGTAGGCTAAAATATAAGTTGCACTACGGGATGCCCATCCCTCGGCTACAGCTATTTAGCTACAGCTTCAGTACAGTTAATAATAAAGTGCATAAAGTTATTAATAAAGTTGTGGCCCAATTTAAAACCCAATTATCTGTGTGGACTCCTTATTTCGGGACTGGGGGGACAATGTAGAGAATACAAACACAGTTGTGTGGATTAAGAATTCATCCTCCACACAGGATGATTTAAAAATAATTTAAATTCCATCAAGCCATTTCAGAATGAACTCTTAAGTATGGAGGGAGGAGACATTTTTCAGTGATACTGTTTGAAACATGAATATAGCAGGTAGGGAGTAATGTACACTTCTGTTGCTATACTATTCACAGTTCTATAAGAACTTGAAAGGTATGTTTCCATATGCCAAAATGTGCCCAGGTTTTCTCTTTAGTTCTTGCCAGGTTATTGTTGTGCATGCACACATATAAAAATCTCTAAACAACAGTGCAAAATAAATCTTGATGTTGGTCACATAGGCATAACAGGATATCCTTTTGTAACACAGTCATGAGTCAAGATGGGCACGAAACAAACAAGTTTTTGTTTCCATTTTCATTTTTTCATTTCATTACACAACGAAACGACAAACAAATTATGTCTCTAAAATGAAACAAAACGAACAGAAACACCAGAAATGTTGTCGTCCGTTTTGTTTTCGTTACAGCAATACATTGAACTGCTTTAAATGTTTAAAAAAATCACAAAAAATTGAAATAAAGGGTAATGAAACAGTAACAAAACGAACGAAAACAAAAACAATTTTTTGCAAAAATTCACAAAAAACAGAAACGAACTGAAACGGATCCCCTAAACGACAAACGACAAATGACAAACGAAATGCTATTTTTTTTATTTGTGCCCATCTCTAGTCATGAGTATAGTAAACCACTTCCAAGTACTCTTTATTTAGAAAATGATGGAAAGTGTCTATCATTATGTTCTTACATTCTTATGGTCATCAAAAGTCAGAATCAACTTGGCAAAACTTCGTTGTTGCTGTTTTTGTTTTAATCTGCCCATGTGCAGGCCATTATGCATTGATCTTCTTCATCCCAGAAGTAATCCAATGGTATGTCTGAGGTAGAAGGACAAGTCAATGACGGGGTGTTTCATTGTCCAGGGGAAACCCATATATGCTCACTGTTCTTTGTGGTTATTTGTCACATGTCCCCTGTTTTTACATTGACGACCTTCATTAAAGAAGAGAAGAGGAAAATAGGGTGGGGGCAGTGGGGGCAGCTGCCATGTTGGACCCTGCTCAGCAGACAAAATAAGAATGGGAAAGTGGGAATGGGGTGGAGGACTTTGTTTGTTTTTAAAGCCCCAAACGAACCTATAAACCAATTTGTGATTTGTCAGTTGCCAGGGGCAAAATTTGTGGTCCATGGTTTGTCACCATTGATGAACCATGAATAGGGACAATTTACAAACCACCATTTTGGTGGTTCTTCCCCACCTCTATACATAATGTTATCAGATAAATCAGATACATGTTATGAGATATCTAGTGTCATTTACTGGATAGAGTGATAGAGTCAGACTCACAAGGCCTGGATTCAAATCCCCACTGAAACAATGAAGCTCATTGGTGGTGTTGAATTGGTAAATCCACTCCCTAAATATCCCATTTACCTTGGAAAACCTATCAGGGTTGCAATACTTTACTCCTGATTTGATGGCATAACATAACAATATCAAATAAGTATTACAGAATGACAAGTGTAATATGCAGTTAAAATATAAGATGTTAGCCTCTGAAATCTGAACACTGAGGTTTTCACACTAGGTACCACAAAATCCTGGTTCTCTGGAAATGTATCGGAGTTTTTGCACAAACTTTCCTGAATGACAACTTGCTTACTAGTATCAGCCTGGACCTTTCAGTGTATGCATAGCCAATAGGAATGCTTCAGCGCTTTTGCTTTTAGAGGGCACTTTCAGTTCAGACTCTATAGGTCTTTGGTTGAATTGCATGCAGTTTCTGAAACATGTCCCAGAAATCGTTAGAACACAAAGGACTTTCCTGGCAGACCAGTCTTTGACCAGAGTCCTGTTGGGATTTTATTTGGGGAGTAAGCCACAGAGGCTGCTCAGTGAATCACAGTGAGTGGAATAAGTGTCGGGCACATGCCTGGTCATGTGACTGGTTGGAAGCCAAGCACCCAGACTGCACTTGGTTAATTAGCTGCAATTTGCCCCTGCAATCTATGTGGTTTCCTTTACTCTGGAATAAAGTCCTGTGATTATTGTGAGAAAGCTTGCATGCAGAGTTAACCACCAATTGCCAATTAGCTGCCCGCAGTGTTAAAAATGAAACACTGCTGCTTGTCTACTACAGTCCTGTCAAATATCAACGTGTCAGTTCACTCGGTGTTTCGCAATTAGGGGATATCTACTCTACTCAATACAATTTGCCTAACTCTCCATTCAGCAGTTGATCCTGTGGGTTTAATCTTTGGATTCCGCTTCCCACCCCTTTTTTAAAAAAGGATCAAGAATGACTGTAAATACACAAATCAATGCTTCAGGGCACATTCACCAAGCATCTGGAGGATATGGGCAAGCAACATTGGCAGAAAGGATCTTTTTTTAAGGAGCAAACACTTTTCATACCCCCAACGTTCATCCACAGAGAGGATTTCCCAGATTATAAAGAAAGAAGGAAACCTTAATGTGTAGCCAAGCTTTCCTGACAAAATTGCTTTGGCAATAATTGGTTTCCCTATATTTTCCTCTTGGGAGTACACACGGCTGTCTTTCCTACTTTCTGGAGCACTTGCCCTCTTCTAAGCCCCTCCTTCCCACAAAGCTAATCCTAACTTAACAGAAGGGCAGGTTGAGAAATCTCTCCGTAATCCCCACCCCAAGTCCTTCAGCCAGTGGCAGTCACCTTGCCGTCTTTATTTCCCCCACCCGGTAATCCCCCCCTTTCCCACAACAAAACAAAATAAACAGAAAGAAAGGTATAAATAAAATTACAACCCAATTGCCTCCTTTTATCTGATGAATACAAAGCAGCGATATTGTGTTAGTGGGCCTTTTTGGAAGATATATTGGACTTTAATAAAATTTGATCAATGCATTTAAGTCAAATTGAATTATATGTAAGTGGATAGGGTTGACATATGTTTCAATATCTGCGAGTGATACATTATTCTCCAGTGAGCATAAAATTTAATGAAATATAAATACCCATTAATCCTCATGTTTCAACCAATCAGTCACCAGTGCTCCTGCCTGCTGTTAGCAGAAGCAGGCCCAGAAAAAATGTCATCTGTTTTATCTAAGCAGGAGATCCAAACTGGAAAGACATCAGAAAGCCTGGGGAAGAAAGGAACGTAGCAGCAAGGCAGCAGCTTGCCAGCTTCTTGGCTGCTGCAGGTTCCCTAAAAGCAAACAATGCAACAATCTGCTTCCTCATCTAATAAAGATCCCAGAAGGAAATGAAGAGGGCTCGTCATCTTTCTGTAACATCTTAATGTTTTCAATTTTTTTTAAAAAAAGAAAAAATACAATTCTGACCTTATCATGCTTTTCACTGTCTCAAAGTGGATTTAATTGTCTGCCACCTTACAATTCAGTCGGTGTCAGGTGGAGTTTCTGGAGGCTGACTCTTTACCCCATACATTTTGATGCCTGGTGAAAGAACTGTGCCTGTCTAAACACATGGGTAAAGACAGACCACCTACCAAAGGAAGCCGGGAGCTCTTTGAGACTTGTAGAGCAAAGGCCAAAGTTACCAGTGGCAAATTAATCCAAGACCAAGTGTAAGTAGAGACATGTAACTTTCCTTTGGCGCCATTTTCTTCCCTTGCTAGATGAGGAGTGTTCAGACATCTGTCCTTGAACAAATCAAGAACCCCTTGAATAGGGCAGAAAAAAATAATCTTAACATCCAACAGAACTGAGTAGCCTCTTACTCAGGGTCAGTAGGCTTCCACCAGACCCACCTCTGTAATGCCCCACAGTTATCTGGATGGGACAAGGACCAAGCACCACGATATCTACCACTGGGTTGACAGCCTTCATGCATGGGACTCCTGACAAGAAGGCCAGATGTTGGTATTTCCACATTTCTTGACCCCACAAGGTGGACTGCCACTGACTGCAGAATTTTTCCTGGGAGAGAAGCCAGACTCTGGAACCTTCCAGGATGCTGATTCCCCAATTCATTCTGCATCAGATATCCTTAGAGCCAGGCATTGTGGGCATGGCCCATGACAACAGCTTCTGAAATACACATTGAGCATTAAAGGTATACAAGAGTTACTTGAAAGCTCCAAGTTCCTTAGCCATACTTTAAAGACAAAAGTGGCTTTAAACAGTTCTTGCTGCCATTACAGCAACATGGCAGGGCAGTCTCTTGCAAGGTTGCCTTGCCCCCAATACATGACTCCCCAGTGGGACTTTGAGTTAAAATATGGCCCAGGAAAGACTGTCTGATTTTCCACTTCTAAACACAACACCTTACCATTTCAAAAAGCAAGCTGGTGGAGCAGGGAGAGAAAAAGGCGATGGGTCTTTCCACCCAAACAGTACAATCCAGATGGTTCCAATACCAGGGAGCACACATGGGAGCATAGGAATATATGCTCCAGTACTGAGTCAGACCATTGGTCCATCAAGCCCAAGACTGCCAATAACGAGCATCAGCAGCTCTCTAGGGTTCCAGGAAGGAGCCTATTGATAGCCTTACCTAGGACTTATGGCTGTGCTTTGGATGGGTCTCCCATCCAAATAGTAACCAGACCTGGTTCTGTTTAGTTTTTAAATCTGATTAGGTTGGATATGTTTAGGGCGGTATGAGATTGTCTGTCTTGGTAGCATGGTTGCCTTGTTTTCAAAAATCTCAGTGGTGGTTATCCTCACACTAGTGCGATATCTACTTAGAAGTTTGTGGAGGTGACCCAAAGCATGAATTTGTCACATTATGACACTAGGAGCCCCTTGCGTTTCACCCAACTTGCAAAACACCTGGTTGCACATGCATTTTAGAATATCTTTCCCCTGCCCCCAGTTTCTATCTACCCATCTTTACTTTGCAACCTGTCTTGAAATCCACCAGGATAGATAAGGAGTGTTGAGGCAAATGACATCTGTCCTTGGAAAAAATCAAACCACTGCCCCCTCTTTTTCCCTAATATGCTGCCTCTAAAGAAGCAATTAACTAATAGAAACTCTTCTGCCATGTCACTGCCAGCTGCAATCATCTTAAAAGCTGTCTGACAGGTTCATGTTTAGCTTCGGAGATGATTGTGAATTGCAATCACACAAATTTCATACGAGCAAATGTAATGTCATCCTGGTGATAGTGATGTTTCCTCTGGAACATTTTGGCTTCTGTGTAATTTGATAGATGTTCCCAATGTCAAGCAACAACCAAATTTCATTTTCAATTTATTTATATAAGGTCTCACTCCTGTGTTGGAGTAATGCTTCATTATCCATGAAACAGCCAAAAGCAAGGGAAATCTGCAAAATGTGGCTGTTAGTTAATTATGCAATTGGTTTATTAACACTATACTATATATGCTTTTTATTCAAATTAACCTTTTGCTATTGTAATGCAGCCTAATTAACCATGTAGTTTAATTAGAAATGGGTATTTTTCTACACTAGATATTTAATTGACAGCTTATGCACAGTCCATGTTATGGTTTTCTGTTTCAGGTTATGAAATGTGTTAATGTATTTATAATTTATAATGTAAAATGCATACTTTATAAGCAAAACAACCACTTTATGTCTAACTTCTGTTCTATTGTTTCCAGTGGGTGTATCAGAAGTATGATTAAATCTGGATAAAATTTATTAATCCAATGACCAAAATCTTATTGACAGTTTATGTGTAATGAAATCATATAAATTGGAGTGGCAACTTGCTGCTAATTAACAAGATGTCGGTTGAATTCCTGGTTAGGTGCAACCAAGATTGCAAACTGCTCCATGTATAAATTGCCAGTAGGGTTCTGGCCATAGATTACCAAGCAGTGCATGGGAAATGCTTTTTAAGAAGAATATACATAATGATATGCAGGAGGCAGGATAATGGTCTAAAGCACAGAGCATCATTCGGTCATCACACTGTGAGGAATGACTGCAGCATACCATTGTGTTATTTTTATACAAAAGACACATCATTATAAACAAGCAAGATATTTTCAAAGAAGCAAGCTAGCTTTTGGGGCTTTTCTATCCAAGATGAGACCTAGAGGTAAAAATGAATGTTTACAAATAATGCCAACCCCCCCCCCAAAAAAAATCCAGTTTTTGATTTCAAAATCAACATTTTCCATTTTGATATTTATTTGTTATTTATTTATTATTTAATTTCATATTTATATACCACACCGATTTTTCCAGAATGGAACTCGATTGATAGTGAAATGTTCATTTTATCAGTCTTTTGCTGGACTGTTGGGAGATTTTGGCAGGCTGCCAATTATGCAATATAAGCTATTTTTTTCATAATAATTCTCAAATGTATTCAGAACTAAAAATGTCATTGAAGTGTGCTATCAAAAATTGTCAAGTATTGAACCAGGCAGATGAATTTGTCAATTTCAGTTTCTTGTTTTCCCCGCTGTTGAATGCATTCTGTCCCATCTTTGCAACAATTTAGAATTGTCAAAGAAAATCTGTATGAAAATTCAAAGACATTCTGTATACATTTCTTCTTACATTTACATTCTGACTAATATATGGGGTGTGGTTTGTTTATTCGTTTGGTTGTTTCTTGTTTGCAAAGTTTACTGTGACAAAATATATTTTGTAACTGTTTG
Organism: Phrynocephalus versicolor; assembly: GCA_023846285.1. Classification (NCBI taxonomy): domain Eukaryota; kingdom Metazoa; phylum Chordata; class Lepidosauria; order Squamata; family Agamidae; genus Phrynocephalus; species Phrynocephalus versicolor. Next base: position 91,004,599 of record JAHTLZ010000204.1, on the reverse strand, counting down.
CCCAATATTTGTATTTTTGTATATAGCTTCCTAGCATGCTTACATTTCATGCATTGTTTTCCCTCAGAGCACATCTTTGCCAATAAAAATAAAATAAAATAAAATTAGCAAACATAGCATCACTTTGGTTTGCATAAAAATGTGCCACTTGGGTAGGTCTGCATTAAAATTAGAGATGGGCACAAAACAATTTTTTAATTTCATTTTTATGTTTTTGTTTCATTTCAGAAAAAACAAAAAGCAAATTGATTTTAACAGAAATATGAAACAAAATGAATTGGATTTTCAGTTAGTTCTGATTTGTTTTTTGTTTTCCTCATTGCACCTGATGGGGGAAGGCACAGAGGTTTTAAACTGTCTTTAAGCCACAGAAGCAAGCAGCAGCTGCAGCCATCAACACTTATTCTGGTGGCTCAAAACACTTTAAAAACCATGTACCATTCCCCCAACACACCCAATTGTGGGAGAGCCACGAGACAGTATAGCATTTTAGGGGGGGGAGAGAGAAGCAAAGTAGAATGAAAAGCAAAATGAATTTTTAAGTAAAAATTTGTTAAAACAAAACAAAACCAAGAAAAATGAACCAAAAATTAACCAAAATGCCATTTTTTTTTCATTTTGTGCCCATCTCTAATTAAAATGTGAATGAACCAAATGTCTTCCCAGGTTCCGTTATATAAAATTCCAATAAACATGAAAAACCGCAATACTGGTAGCTCCCAAATTACTTTTGCAAATAATCACACATATCTTTGAAGTGTATAGAACTTTTCAATGATACGTTGAATTGGACACCTGCACCGCAGACTGGTGTCAAGCTTATAAGTCACAGTGTGTCATGATGGGACACAAATTCCTTTGGATAGCTTGACAAGGGTATTTCTGAGCAACCTCTGCAATACACAGACATTCCTTGTAGACAGACAAAACATCTGATAGACCTTCTTGACTGAATGTGTTGCATACTAGTGTATCCATCAATTGCTGGTGCACTAGTGTAGCCTGCATAATTAAATTGCTAACCACCAAGAGAGTGCTTTAAGTGCAGTGGGCTGGTATATAAGCAGCTTTAATGCTGAAACATTCATTTTAACACTTTACTTTAAAACTTTACCTCAGACACAGTCAGGAAGTATACTTGCATATGCAGTACTGACAGCTGTCCTTGTATATCCAGTTCAGGCTGCATGTTGGGTGCATATTCAAAACTCTGCAATGTGCAGATTAGCAGTGTCATCTTGGTTACCAAATACCCAATCTACTCCTAGCAGCATTGCTGCACAGACGCCAAACAAGAGAAGGGGGGAACACCAATGAAGGTACCATATTTTTTGCCCTATAAGATGCACTGGGGCATGAGAAACACCTAGTTTTTAGAGGGGAAAATAAGAAAAAATATTTAGCCTAAACTTTTATATTGGGGAAGGGGAGGCTTGCAAACAAGGTAATTGGAGCTGTGGAATCCAAGCTGCAAAAAGGCAGGCTTGCAAAAAAGGCAATTGGAACTGTGGGATCAAAGCTGCAAAAGGGGAGGCTTGCAAATGAGGTAATTGGAGATGGTGAATCCAGGCTTCAGAAGGGGAGGGCACAGGCTCCGTGGAGACCTCTTTGTAAACAAGGTGATTTTTGACTAGGGAATCTTGGATGCAGAAGGGGAGGGGTGGGGAGAGGCTCCCTGGAGGAAGCCTCTTTGCAAATTGGGTGACTGGAACTGCAGAATCCCAGCTGCAGCAGGAGATGGGAGAGGCTCCCTGTAGGCATCTTATCTCTAAAGGAAAGTTTGGATTATGATATATATGTAGAGGGGACTGCTGTATTTGCTCTATAAGATGCACAGACATTTCCCCTTACTTTTTAGGGTAGGAAAAACGCGTCTTATAGGGCAAAAAATATGGTAGGTTCTTATGTTACAACTAATTATAACATTTAAAAGAAGATTTGCTTGCTTCTAGCGCTGTTGACACCCCTTCATTTCAGTGACAACAAAATGTTGTTGTTACAAGAGGCTTTCAATTAACTCAACTCCTCTCGTCAGCCTGACCTGCCTTGCTCTTGTAGGTGTCAAGTGCTGTTCTCTACAAATATCTCCATAAATCGGAACCTCACATAATTAAGCGCCTTGGTAATTTATGCTAGCAAAGGTGCAATGGTAATGACTTCCAGAGAGAGAATGAACATTTTCAGGAGTTTGCTGAACCTTTCTATTGCTCCAAGGCTTCTGTCTTCTACACCAGATGTGGAAAGTGTAGTGTCTTCTAGATTTTGTTTGACGGCAGCTGCCATCTTCTCTAACCTGCTTGTCCAGGCTGAAAGATGATGGGAGTTCTCTTCAATAACATTTGGAAGCCATAGATTTCCTGGTGTGGTTCTATACTATTCACTAGAGATGGGCACGACTAGGGAAAATGACGTTTTCGAGTTGTCGTGTGTCGGAGGCGGCCCGTGTCAGCTCGTTTCCGTTTTTCGTGAAACTTCGCAAAAAATAGTTGTTTTGTTTTTCGTTTTTTCGTTTGTCACTAAACTGGTTTGGGGGGGTAGCGGGCTCCTGGAGGCACCTCTTTTTTGGGGGGTGGGTGCCTCCTATCCTCACCCGCTAAGAAGGGAAAGCAGGCTCCTGGAGCCCCCTCATGGCATGGGGGGTCTCCTCTCCTCACCTGCTGCTGCAAAAGGGCATGCATAGCCATATGGATATGCATACCAGTTGCAGACTATAGTGAGACTTTGCAGCAGTGGACTGGCAGAAGCCATAGGGTGATGCCTTCTCTCCACCAAGGCTCTCTGCTGCACCCGCTGTGTCTCACTAAGAAGGGAATCGTACTTGCGTAGTGTAAAGCAAGTAGATCTGGCTTAGGGGACAGCAGCTTAGCGCAAGGGCTAGGGTTAGGCTAGTTACTGGTGAGGTTAGGGTGGGGTAGTGGGGTGCACCTCTGGGTGCCTCTCTGACCCACTAAGAGGACAGTGTACTGTGACATATGGGTAAGGAATCAAGGATTAGGGTTAGGGTTAGGGGGCTAGGGCAGGGTTTAGTGGGCTTTTTGGCACATCCCAGAAGTCTCAGTGGCCAAGTGGCCATGCAATTGGTGGGATGGCTCCAAAAATTTGCATGGTCCACTCCCACATGGCCACTTGGCCAGCCCATCATTGCGCAGGTGTAATAAAATAAAATAAAATAAAATCAATGGAGAGAGGACAGGGGAGGAGACATTTTGTTGCAAGAAAAACCCACTGCTACTGTAAAAATTCTGGCAGTTTTAGCAATTGCATTAGCAACTTTCGCATGTTTCTGTGGTGCTTGTGTGTTTTTGGACCACGATTTCAAAAAAAAAAAATTGCGGTCGCCGCCCCATTTTGGATCCCCCGCCCGCACCGCATGGCATGGCGACTCGAGTCTGGCTGCCCAGGACAGGAGAGGAGGGAGGCCGCCCCCCCCAGAAACCACCCCTCTGGTAGGTGCACTCTGCACTGCAGGCATATTTTCGCCTGCTTTTTGGCCCAGGAATGGGGGGGGGAGTTTAAACCTTTTTTTCTGTGCCGCTTCCACTTGAATTGCGGTGGCTGGCGGCGAGACTCTGGGTTGTTGCTGCGAGCCTGCGGCGAGTCCCACCACCACCAGAGCAGCCCAGGACAGGAAAGGAGGAGGGGGGAGGCCGGGGACCCCCCTCCAGAAACCACCCCTCTGGTAGGTGCCCTGAGCCCTCACTCAGGCAGGCATATTTTCGCCTGCTTTTTGGCCGGGAATCGGGTTTTTTTTTTTACTTTTAAAAACTTTTTTTCTGTGCCGCTTGGCATCGCGGGATCGCCGCGATGCCAGGAACGACCACGACAAATCAGACCCAATTATTCTTTAGTCGGTTCGAGTTCAAGTTCTGGCGGAGTAATTCCCGTTACCGTTTCCATTCCGGAACGGAAACGAGGAACGGAAACGGAAACGGGAATTCCGCCAAGTCGTGCCCATGTCTATTCACAATGTTTCTAAAAATATATTTGATAGCCCTATGCCAGTCATCTTATGCACAAAATGGGGCTGCCCACATGTCCACAAACCAAAGGAAGGGGCCTATTTGTTTTGGGCCCTATGAGTACCAAATTAATATATAACTGATACTGGATGCACTGCTCAACTGGATCTGCCAACAGAATTGGCATTCTGGCCGGGATCTCTGGGCAGAAGAATCCATAGAGGGGCAGCTGTCATAGCGGTCTTGTGCCAGCATAAGAAACTTTTGTCTATTCCAAATCTCCTGCAGCTGGCAAAGCTGCAAGTTTGAAAATGGGGAGGTGAGGTGAGGTGAGAGCTCTCTTAAGCCAGAAGCAAACTCCTCTTAACCGAGACTCACAGCCACTCTGCCACCAACACGTTAGGCCAGGACAGGGTAATCCTAAGCAATTTCTAGCATTCCTCGGCTGCTAGGGTTTTCAGCAGAGCCTCCAAAGTGTCAGCCACCTTGGCAAGTTAGGATGGCACTCACAGTCCCTTGTGCCATGTTCTGGTCTTCTTTGCTCATCCGCCCAGTTTCTCTAATGTCCCTAAAAACATTACCCTATTTGGTAACATTTTAGCCATATGGATATGCATACCAGCTGCAGACTATGAGACCAGTGGACTGGCAGAAGCCAAAGCCATAGGGTGATGCCTAAGGCTCTCGCACCCGCTGTGTCTCACCAAGAAGGGAATCGTACTTGCGTAGTGCAATGCAAGTAGATCTGGCTTAGTGTTAAGACGGGTTAGCGCAAGGGCTAGGGTTAGGCTAGTTACTGGTGAGGTTAGGGTGGGGTAGTGGGGTGCACCTCTGGGTGCCTCTCTGACCCACTAAGAGGACAGTGTACTGTGACGTATGGGTAAGGAATCAAGGATTAGGGTTAGGGTTAGGGGGCTAGGGCAGGGTTTCATGGGCTTTTTGGCACATCCCAGAAGTCTCAGTGGCCAAGTGGCCATGCGATTGGTGGGATGGCTCCAAAAATTTGCATGGTCCACTCCCACATGGCCACTTGGCCAGCCCATCATTGCGCAGGTGTAAAAAAAATAAAGTCAAATCAAATCAATGGAGAGAGGACAGGAGAGGAGACATTTTGTTGCAAGAAAAACCCACTGCTACTGTAAAAATTCTGGCAGTTTTAGCAATAGCATTAGCAATTTTCACATGTTTCTGTGGTGCTTGTGTGTTTTTGGACCACAATTTCAAAAAAAATATTGCGGTCGCCGCCCCATTTTGGATCCCCCGCCTGCACCGCATGGCATGGCGACTCGAGTCCGGCTGCCCAGGACAGGACAGGAGGAGAGGGGGGGAGGCCGGGGACCCCCCTCCAGAAACCACCCCTCTGGTAGGTGCCCTGAGCCCTCACTCAGACAGGCATATTTTTGCCTGCTTTTTGGCCGGGAATGGGGGGGGGGAGTTTAAAACTTTTTTTCTGTGCCGCTTCCGCTTAAATTGCGGTGGCCGGCGGCGAGTCCGGTGCTGTTGTGAACTTGCGGCGAGCAACTACGACGAGGATTTCCCCCACCACCACCAGAGCAGCTCAGGAGGACAGGAGAGGGGGGAGGCCAGGAACGCCCCCCCCCCAGAAACCACCCCTCTGGTAGGTGCCCTCACTCAGGCAGGCATATTTCCGCCTGCTTTTTGGCCGGGAATCGGTTTTTTTTTTAACTTTTAAAAACTTTTTTTCTGTGCTGCTTGGCATCGCGGGATCGCTGCGATGCCAGGAACGACCACGACAAATCAGACCCAATTATTCTTTAGTCGGTTCAAGTTCGACTTCTGGCGGAGTAATTCCCGTTTCCTTTTCCGTTCCGTAATGGAAACGAGGAACGGAAACGGAAACGGGAATTCCGCTAAGTCGTGCCCATCTCTACTATTCACAAGTGAAGGCCAACAGTGTATCTCTTCTTCTATTGTAAGTATTGCTGTTGCACTTGGCTGAAAGACATATGCCCTTTCTGGCTCAAAACAGCAACAACCTATCATTATGCCATAGGCTCTCTGATATGCTCTCTGGGAATAAGCTGGGGACAAACTCAAAGCAGTACAACTCCTATGTGGCAAAAGGTGTGGGTATTGTTGCTGGAAGGAGTTGCAAAGGTAGGAGCTGTCCACAGTTCTGCAATGGTTGTGTACGGTCAATCCATTGTCATTTGTCTTGCTTTCCCTGGCAATCCCAAATTGGAAGCAGCTGTAACTTTTCCGCTCATTAGTGCCTTTGCTCCTTTGTAAAGACAGATGATGCCATCAGTTTTGCTTTTTCTCAGATTAAGATGTTTAGAATCAAAGTGCCTTCCATCTTTGTAATATTTTTGCTTGTTTCTTTTACTAATTTCCCTGATGTTGGGAAAGATTGAAGGCAAAAGGAAAAGAGGACGGCAGAGAATGAGATGGTTGGACGGTGTCATCGATGCAACCAATATGGATTTGACAAAACTCCAGGAGGCAGTGGAAGATAGGAAGGCCTGGTGAGCTCTAGTCCATGGGGTCATGAAGAGTCGGACACGACTGAACGACTGAACAACAATTTTTACTAATAATGATAAGGGTTACGAGAGGTCCACTGGCTGCTGATAACTTTCTGGAGGCCATGTTATCTCAAGCAGGACATCTTCCTTTTTTGAGCCTGGTCAAGGGTTAAGATCATCAGACCTTTTTCTCTGTCTCGTGACTCTCACAGGAATATGTGTTGTTTACACAAGAGAAGGTCTCCATTGCTGCTTGCAGATTTTAGAACTCACTCCCATAGGAAACCAGGCTTGCCTCATATTGGCTGTTCTTCAATGAGCAGGCGAAGACCTTTCTCTCCAAGTAAGCTTTCCATTAATAATTAGCTCCCTGAGTGGGATGGTTCAATGGATCGTTGTGACTTATCACTTTGAATGTGTTTTTGGTGTTGCTTTTGTTTACTCTCTTTAAGGGTGGTATTTATTTGATCATTTTTATAATGCATATACCTACAGGTTTTAGCTTTCAATATTTGTCTTTTAATAATATAAGAGACCATGGGTCATTTTTTACAGAGAAAGGTGGAATAAAATATGTTTAACAACAAGAGCTTCTTATTGGAAAATATGTCATGTTTACCAGTCTTATGTCCTTGTGGTTCCACGGGACCTGTAAAATCTCCGGCTTCTGTAAAGAGGACAGTTATCTCACAGCTAAAATGGAAAAATGGAAAAATGAAAAAGTAAGGCTTGGGAGGTTCCACACACACTTCCGAGCATTTGCCAGTGTAAGGAATACAGTGTAGGTAGGTGACATTGATGATGATTTCAGCTCCTGTTACTTGCAAGTTATTTTTAGCTCCTGTAATTTGTATTTGTGTGTTATTATGTTGGCAGTTTTAGTTTTCTACTGGGTATTGAACCCAAAACATGTATTTTGGAACTTTTGGTGTACGGTTGTTATGTTTTGATTGATCTTGTATAAGAGCTAGACATTTTCTTTTATACAGTGTCTATAAATATAAGTAATACATACATTTAATCCAATTGAACAATAGTTGGCATTCTCTCTATCTTTATTTCCCTTGCTTAAATCCAATTGCTAAGTGCAACTAAAGCAAACACATTGAATCAACTGCTGAATAGTGAGTCAACACATAGATTCAGTGGCTCAGCTCTAGCTGGATTTAGCCAATGGATTTAAACTGAGAAGGAAGGATTATTATAAGTATAGGTACAGTAGGACCCCCATGTCCATCCACAAATGGCGAAGGGCAAGGGCTCTGCCAGCGGTTGTGGTGGCATGAGCGGGCTGAAGGCTGTGCGGCACCACCACTTTTGCCCCCACCACTCCTGCCACCATCCTCTCACCACTGCTGCTGCTGTCACTGTTGGATAAGAGTGCTTGCTCTTATCTGTGGGTTTCCATATCTCCGGGGCAACCCAGAACCAATCCCCCCATGGATATGGGGGGGGTTCCTACTCTATAAAGATGTGTGCCCATGTGCATATGTGTATGTATGCATGTGCACATGCGTGTGTTGCAGAGTTGCTACTCATCTGTCTATGAGGAGAATTATATCTTAATAGAGATGGGCACGAAACTGAAATATAGTGTTTCATTTCGTTTAGTTTCATTTCAGTCTTCATTTTATTTTGTTTTGTTAACAGATTGTTTAAAAAGAATTTTTGTCATGAAATGAAATGCTTCATAAGGCTATAAATAACGGGGAGCTTTCCTTTTTATAATTTAACAGGGAGCCCACTGCCCTAAATCAAAGACCCTCAAACCTTCCAATCAATTTGCTTTCAAGCAAAGAATGCTCTGTAAACAAGCTAGAAACTAATAGCTAGCTGCTCCACTGAAAGATCATGGAGATAAGCACAGCTGATCTGTGGTGCAGTGAGGGAAGGAAAGAAAATATTTTTAAAAATAACCTCCACAGTCCTAGTTAAAAAAGGAAAGGAAAACAATCAGTTTAATTTGACTTCCAGACACAGCCAGCCAAGGGAACAGCTCAGCTCCTGGCTAGTTTCAGGCAGCTAAAGATCAGAGATAAGCTGTCTCAACAGCTGAGGCACAGGAAGAAAGGAAAACAAATAAATCAGTTTAAAAATTAACCTCCTGTCCTCAAGACAGCTGGATCAAGAGGCTAGGACAAATTGTTTCATATCTGAAACAAAAAAATGGTGTTTCATTTCATTTTCTGACAACACACTGTTTGCTGTTTCGTTTCATTTTATAAGGTTTCATACACTTACAAAATGACAAAACCTGTTGCTTTTCGTAAGGTGCCCATTCCTATATCTGAATAAAGCCATGGTTCAATAAATCAAACTAACATATTACCTATTTTACAGCTTTGCACATGAATTCTGATGCTGCCAGAGATGGTGAAATTGCAGACATTTGATATCAGTTTTTATCCTGCCTTCTGATCCAACATAAAAGTTATACTCTGGACCATACAGCATTTGCATAGTACATAGGGGAAAGTGTCAAAAGGATATGGGACCTGCAGAAACTGTCTCTCTATAAAAGGTGATGGGGGAGGGGCAAAAGTGAAGAATGAGGTGTATTCCTAGTAATTAGTGATTTTTTACCCCACCAGTCCCCATTTCCCTAAGCGTAAATGCATCCACTTCTGAGCTGATACTAGGGACGGCCCTTTAATGTCTGAATGAAAGACCCATGTTTAATTTATATACCTGTCCTCTTAGTGATGAAGCACTGTTTTGGGCAAAAAGCACTATTTTATTTTATTTTATTTTATTTTATTTTATTGAGGGGAGCTCTCTAAACAAGAATCATTTGTGTTTATAAAGGGGGATAGATTTAATTTGTCAAATTGTCTGATAGATTTTTTTTACCCAATAGCATTTCCAAAGACCATTGTCAGCAACGATCAGAACATTCAGGAGAAGTAGCTCTATTTCAAGGCCTGAAAACCATAACAAAATCTCTTCTTGCTTCTGCTTTTGTTTTTGTTGTTGCTTTTCCTTCTCTCTCTCTCTCTCTCTCTCTCTCTCATGTGTGTGCATGTGTGTGTGTTATTTTACAGTCCCCCCCCCCAAAAAGGGGATGCCTAACCTCTTTGATTGATTTGTAATAATTTTTATTTGGCTAATTTACTGTGCATTTGTTTTGTCAAAGCTGCCATATTTTGTGAGTTTATATGTGTGAGCGTGGGTGGGTGGGATCATTTTATTTGTTTCTGGAGTATGGGTGGGTCACAGAGGTGGACTTTGTGACTGTGCCAGTGTGTCCCTGGCCTGTGTGGGTGACTGTTGTGGTTGGTTGAACGCTGCTTGGAGCATTTCTTGCCTATTGTTATTGTTGTGTTACTGTTGGTTGCTCTGGTGAATGGGTGTTTATGTGTGGCAAATAAGTGGTGTGGCTGGAGGTTCTTTGCTCCTCCTGTCCCTGTTGTGCTGCCCTGGCCCTGAGGATGTGCTGAGTGAGTGGCACACAACCCATAATGTTGTTTTGAACATGATAAAATAAATTAATGAGTGCCTGCTTAAGTCTGCTTATTTTCCTTTCTCATCTACTGTACCCTGCTTTTGGATTAGATTGATTCTCTTTTGTATTACTTACGCCCTTATTCTAGTAGTTTTTAATGGTTTTTGAGAGTACAAGTCAACATAGATGTGGAAACACAAGATGAAGGACCCGAAATATGATTTTTTCTTTTATGTGTAAAATGAAAATAAATAAATAAATAAATAAATAAATAAATAAATAAATAAATAAATAAA
>JAHTLZ010000204.1:90975397-90988050 GCA_023846285.1 Phrynocephalus versicolor | reverse complement strand
ACAAACAAACAAACAAACAAACAAACAAACAAACAAACAAACAAACAGGAGCCAGCTTAAAGATAACTTGGTATAGGCTGAAAAATGTTCACTGACACGAAAGTACAGTTTGTTAGGATTCCTTTATGCTTTAACTCTGGAGGTTGTTTTTAAAAATGGTGATTAGAATCTAGCAATGATGGCAAACAAAATAGTTTCCAGGAGCATGTGAATAGCTACTTTAGCTCAGCTGGTATTCTGAAGGCCTTTCAGTCCCTATCTGGCAGAGCACATTCCGCAAAGACCAGTGCTGGCTCGACCCACCAGAGCTTCCACGGCGTGCTCACCCCGGGTGGCCACCCCTTGGGAGGCCTGTAAGGTTGCCACCTGCAACCGGGCCTTCTCGGTGGCTGGCCTGGCTAGTTGGAACAAACTGCGAAGCAAGATACGCCAGTCCCCATCCCTAGCTGTATTCAAAAAGTCTGTGAAAACTTGGCTATTTAGGGAGGCATTTGGCAATTGTTTTGTGTTCCCCGTGTTTGATGTTCTGTTATTATTTGATTTTTGCCTCATGCCAGGCTATTTGTCTGCTTTTATTGTTTTATTGCACTTATGTTTGTGTTTGACCTTTGGTTTTCCCATGTTTGTTTTTATGTAAACTGCCCAGAGTTCTCCTTGGTGAATTGGTGTGGTATACAAATAAATAAATAAATAAATAAATAAATAAATAAATAAATAAATAAATAAATAAACAGTTTATTTGTTGCAAGAGAGAGAGATGCTTCCCTGGGTCTCATTCTGTACCATTAACTGTGTTGTCCTAAATAAGCTGCTTTTTCAGTGAAAACTGACATATTTTTCCTTGCTTTTGAAAATACATGTACAGTGGTACCTTGTATCAAGGAATTGATTCGTTCCAAATGAAATTATGTTAAGCAAAGTTTCCTTTATACAGATTTCCCATAGGAATGCATTGAAAACGGAGTAATCCCATTTTTATGTTGTACGGATTTGCCCCATAGGCGATTATGTTAAGCAAATTTCCCCTATCTCTGGAATTTTTTTATGTTGTACAAATTGTATGTTATACAAGCTGTTTGTTATACAAGGGTCCACTGTAACTATTTTTCTCATTCTTATACCTCTAGGATAGAAACTACAATGATGTGTTTTTAGAGGGTTGCTGAGAAAATATACATGGGATCCTTGGAAAACACACGATTTAATATGTACATGTAAATAACAAAATCACTACTGCAAGTTTTCAAAGGGTGCTGTTGTGGCAGGTGCCATCATCACCACCACCATCATCAAGTACATATGCATTGGATTTTTTTTCGGAGACCTTCAATCTTATGGTGTGATGTATGCCCGCTTTGGATTCAGCCAGTTATTGTTGAGACTATGGCTGCACAGGACCAGACGTGGTTCTGGGATGGGGCTAATTTGCCTCCCCACCCAGACTTGCAGCACCAAGAGAAGCACTACAGATATTCCACGGGGGATCTGCTTGAGCGCAGGCTGTTGGTGCGAAAAAGTTGCACTGTGTTTTTCCATCCTGGGGAATTCCAAGCCCCGGCTCTTGGTGTGAAAGCCCAGCTAGAGGTCTCTTTGCAGGGGCTGATCAGGCTATTTAAGCTTGCCTGCCCTATATTCAGTCTCCCTTCTGATTTTGATTCCCATCCATCTGCCCTAATTTTTTGTTAAGCAAGAATGAGAGTAGCTGGTCGCCTCTTTGGGACGGATGGGAAGTTTTGGCTTTCAATCCAATTGGCTTTGATTGGTGATGCATTTTCACCCTTCCCATTCTTGCTTTAGGGTTTGAGTGGTAGTAATCTTTCTGGCCACAGGTGGCGGGTAGAGCAAGAGGTAACAGATTAAAAGTCCTTTGGCAATAGGCTTCAAGATGCTTTAACTTTATTGGCAGCCGCCAGTTAACGTAGAATAAAATGGTAGGTTTAGAAAGTTAACAGTTTAAAGGATTATAATCAGAATGGAGGACTGCCTTTGATTACAGTTTTAGGGATCAGGGGTGCTGAACAGGTGGGCAGCACTCACTGATCATAATTTATTAGTAATTCTGATTAGGGCTGGAATTCAAGCAATTCTAGACCCTTACCTGCTTACACTACATTCAGCCCCCCTTGCTTTAAAGTCTACGGGTTTAATACAAAAAATAATAAATAAAATTGTGTGCCTATTTTAATCCATACAAACTTGTGTCATGTCTTTATACCAGGGCTGAGGGAAGGGCAAGTATATTTAGTCACTAGCATCCCCAGTACTTTATTTGTAAAGAAAAGGGCACCAGTCAGTCATAGATGTCCAGAGGTCCACTTTCTTCTGAAGAAAGCATCTTTTCTTGATACTAGAACATTTGCCAGCCCTCATCTGGTCTCTAATCTCCGATTCGTAGGAGAAATAATTGGAAAAGCCATAGCTATGCAGCTGGGTTTCAGCTTTCCTATGGGGTACAGACCCAGGCCTGTCAGGGTGATGAATGATCTGCTGATGATATTACATCAAGGACAGCTGGTTATTTTGGACCTTATGGCAGCCTTTGATATGATAGACTATGGGTTACTCTAGTTGAGGAACATCAGCTCTGTAATAAGAGCTGCCCATAGATGTTTTTACCCATGCTGCAAGATTGCATCCCTTTGGTGGTAAAGAAGGACTAAAACATGAAGGTCTGATTGATTGCCTGTATTGACTGCCTCCACAAACACCAAGCCTTCCTCAAGCTCTCACCTTTGAGACACAGGGCTATACAGGAATGCTGAAGACTCTGGGTGTGCAGAACTGAAGCAGGAGAACCATGGGGAGGGAAAATGCAAGGACAACAATTTGACCTTCCTTTGCTCCAGGTTTCTTTTCATCACATGAAATAACAGGGCCGTTTCTTCTGAGTGGAGACACACCATGTGTTTCTATTGAGCAAGAAATGTCATATTTCTTTCTCATTGGGATAAATACAAAAGACTGGATACAAACCCAAAAACAAAATGGTGGACTTTGTTCCATTCGCATGTGCAAAATGCAGTCATCCAGTCTCCATTTAACATCACATTCATAGCATGCTGCCAAGAAATAACTATACACTGTACAGTATCTCATACTCTAGAATTTCTGCAGTTCCACTTCCGTTGAAAGCATAGGTCACTTGTGCTTCTGCTTTCCCCACTTCAGTCTGATCTTTCAACTAACTTCAGCAACGCCCTGAACACATCTGTGCCTCTCAAGTTCTTCGCAAGTCCATGATTTCAATTGTTCCCCTGGTACATGACCAAATTTTGGAGGGTTTCCCCTGCATTCCTTCAGTGGCTATGTCCTGTCTGGTCAAATTGGTAGTTCGCCAGTTTCTTTCTGCAGCAAATTTTCCATCTCTGCTTCATTGAATGGTGAGTAAAATACTGCACCTACACTGCCAATCATGTAACTGTAACCACATGTGGAAACAGGATTTTTCTACTCTCATTTTTATGAACCTTCAAACTTGTTTCTTGGGCAAAAAAAAAAGGTGAAACCATCTGTATTTCCACTCAAAAACCTCGTTAAGTTTGACATCATTTATGTGGTAATGAATTGTGTGTGTGTGTGTGTGTGTGTGTGTGTGTGTGTGTGTGTGTGTGTGTGTGTGTGTGTTTGTGTGTTTGCGTACGACTGAGAATCTCCAAGGACACTTATTCCTGTGGTAAAGCTGCACTTTCTTAAAATCACTTTGAAATCATGACAGTTCCTAAATGTTTGTAATGTGGGATTTCTTTGCAAAATAGTGTCTTTTTCTTTCCTCCTGCCTCCCCGCCTTCTCTCTCTGTGTGTCTCTCTGTCTCTCTGGCATATTGGCAAGATGTCTGGGCAATTGCTATCAAGTGTTTCAAAAAAGCACACATAGCCAGAATATCCTATCTAAAACAAGCATTTTTTTCATATTTTGTACCTGCATCTTCCAGATGAAAAGAGGGACCATTTGAAATTGTAAATAAAGAAGAGAGTTTTGAGGAAGAATTTTATTTTCTGGGTGCAGAGAAGTAGGTATTAGAGAAATAAATACAGAATGGCCACGTGCCAGAAAAGAAAATAAACTGATCAAAACAGTTCACAGGAGGGGGCTCCCCTTAGCAGTAGTGACTTACGGAATACTGCATTGTTGGGTTTTGCAATATCAGAGATGTACTTCCATGCATCTATAATTTTAAAGGAGTTTTCTGAAAGGCAACACCCTTTCTGGTAAAAAAAAAAGGGTTGGATCCCAGGCCTTTGGATTAACAATAAAATTACTTTCCAACAACTAATTTGGCTGATGGCTGAAACCTATAATTATGATGACACGTTTGAACAAGATGCCATCGGAACAAACATTTACCCACACACTTCACTTCACATGAAAGCTGCCTTAATAAAACTGCCTTAAAATCCTGTAATTGTAGTCTTGGCAAAAATTATACAAATGTAACAAAGTGCCTACCGTATATATAAATCATAGCATGTAGCCTTTACAGTGACAGCTAATTAATCTAGAGCATTTAACAGGAGAATTCTTTCTTCCTAACAAGTTCATAATGGTGACAATGGCAGACTTGGGTTTGCAGTGAATGTATTTGGTGGGCAGTCTTAACTCCCCCCCCCTCCCAAGGTCAGAATGAACAGGTGAGACAGTGTATTGGGTTGAAACAATCGGGCCACACTTTAATAAACATCAACATTGCTCTTTCATGATGAGATGGGGCTGCCACAGTGTGGGGAACTATTGGCCCTGGGTTCACCAGTAGACCCACCCAAGGGCATCATCGGATGGGGTGAGTCCCTTGGCCCCCATGGGGTTCTATTCAAGTTTGGCTCCTCCCAGACCGGCCAAACTATACATTCGCCCTCCTGGGGCATGAGCACCATCACCTGGATGGTCACTGCCCCAACTGAGTTTCAAATGCCTCCTTGCCCCAGGCTCTGTGATCTCAGAATCTGCAGAGCCTAGGGGTCAGTGTGGCCTTGCCGTCAAGCATTAGGGACTCACCTAATGCCTCCATTCCCTGCACTACCCACCTCCATTCCCTGCACTATCCACCTGCGATAGGCAAAAAAAGTCCCTGGGGAGCATAGCAGAAATTCCTATCTGGACCCCAAAGGTGACCACATCATGCCACACTAGCATTAAAAATATGGCAGGCGGGTGGGTACATTGCTGTTTGGGAGGCAAGAGGGTGCCTGGGTGGGCGAGGCTCGTTTAAGAAGGGGAGCTTGTGCCCTGCCCCTGCGTAAACCCCATGAGGCTCTGTTGGCACGTCTTACCTTTCCGCCCGGCGAAGGGCAGTGCAGTCCCAGCACTGTACAGGCCAGCAGCAGAACTGCCCTTTGACCTGACAGAATAGCATCTAGTCATCCCTGAAGGACAGGTTTGGGTCAGGGAGAAGGTAGCTTTACTGAGAAAGGTTTGCAGCTCTTCTTGTGGGTTGTTTCCCCGTAGGTCAGTGGAACAGAATGTTTTACTATGACTTGGCCTTGAATGAGTGAAAGTGATTTTACTCTCTTTATTAAAGAGAGTATTTCTCAGTATCAGTTTCCCAAAGCTGATGGGGAAACATTTTTAAATATTTGTTACAACAAAGTAAGATTTGATCAAGGCACAGGAGAAAATGAAGAATTACACTAGCACTGTCTTCCTATAGGCAGGGAAACAGGAAAGGTAAACACCTAAGTTGCAAGTGCACACTCACATTTCAGATCTTTCCCATGGTTTAGCAAGGATACCAAAGAGGATTGCAGCACTTTTATTGAAGTCACACCATGTAAAGTATTTAGTTTATGAACATTAAGATATCAATCCATCTATCAATTCCAGTTAGAGAAGGCCTGTGAATTAACAGTTTTAAATAGATGTAATGGATCTACTATAGTTGAGACCAAGAGTGGGATTAGACTTTAACAATATCTGCAAAAACACTCCAATACCACTGCTCTGGAAACCCATGCTACACCACTGTACTTAAGAGCTGGGTAAACTCATTTTGGATTTTCTCGTCTGATAATTTCTATGGTCATTCTGAAATATCTTCCACTCTACCATGACATTCTATAAGAAAGGAGGTGTGTGATTCTCACTTGATGATCCAGCTTATTCTGCACAATTCCTGGACCACAAAAGGAAAGCAACATGTACTCACACATGAATAGAACTGCACATGTTGAGAATCACCTGTTAACAATTTAGATTGGCCTAGATTAGAGATGAGCTGCCTAGATGCCCTAAGCACATCCAATCTCTCCTGATTTCAGAAGCTAAGCAGGGTCGGCCCTGGTCAGTATTTGGATGGGAGACCACCAGGGAATAGCAGGTGCTGTAGGCGCCTGGAGTAGGAACTGGCAAACCACTCCAGTATTCCTGCCAAGAAAACTCCATGGACATGGGGTCACGAAGGGTCGGTCATGACTATAACAAAACAACACACAAACACAGATTAGAGATGTAAAATTTCTTGAAATATCAGGGGGAAAAGTCATTTAGGAACGGAGGTCCAAGAACACCTGAGTTACCAAAGTTTCTGGAAATTTTACATCTCTAGCCCAGATTGGTGCTCCCTTGGGCCAACTTTGACTCCCTTGCACCAACTTTGAAATAGCAGATCTGTGCATTACTCTTTTTTTTTTTTTAGCCAAGAATGGCTTGCTCTTGATAATTAAATTATGACAGAGAAAATATGTCAAAGTCCAGTCAAATAATACTGCTGTGCATGGAGAAAATGATTACTGTGTGTAGGCAAACAAAGAACAAACATGTTACCAAATAAGGTAATGTTTTTAGGGACATTAGAGAAACTGGGCGGATGAGCAAAGAAGACCAGAACATGGCACAAGGGACTGTGAGTGCCATCCTAACTTGCCAAGGTGGCTGACACTTTGGAGGATCTGCTGAAAACCCTAGCAGCCGAGGAATGCTAGAAATTGCTTAGGATTACCCTGTCCTGGCCTAACGTGTTGGTGGCAGAGTGGCTGTGAGTCTCGGTTAAGAGGAGTTTGCTTCTGGCTTAAGAGAGCTCTCACCTCACCTCACCTCCCCATTTTCAAACTTGCAACTTTGCCAGCTGCAGGAGATTTGGAATAGACAAAAATTTCTTATGCTGGCACAAGACCGCTATGACATCTGCCCCTCTATGGATTCTTCAGCCCAGAGATCCCGGCCAGAAAGCCAATTCTGTTGGCAGATCCAGTTGAGCAGTGCATCCAGTATCAGTTATATATTAATTTGGTACTCATAGGGCCCAAAACAAATAGGCCCCTTCCTTTGGTTTGTGGACACGTGGGCAGCCCCATTTTGTGCATAAGATGACTGGCATAGGGCTATCAAATGTATTTTTAGAAACATTGTGAATAAAAATGTGGCTGCTGCTGCTGCTGTTGTCGTCGTCATCATCATCATCATCATCATCATCATCATCATCATCATCATCATCATCATCATCGTCACAGCAGACAGGATAACTACACTGGATTTTGTATTATAAATCACTAGTCGAACACTTCCCAAGCGTTTAGGACTATGTGATGTATCAGCAAATTATACACGCAGATCCCTGTAAGGTGGGTTTCTACAGCTGACTGATGGTGACTTTGTCAACTATTTTTTGTTGTTGTTGTTGTTGTTGTTGTTGTTGTTGTTGTTGTTGTTGTTGTTGTAAATTAAAAATCATCTCTAAAAGATATCATCAGGAAATTTGTTTCTTCTAAAAAAACTGAGTATGTCTCTCCAGATTTTGATTCTTGTTAACAACAATATGCGGGAATAAGAGATAACTAACAAATCTGATGACCCCCAGTATCAAACTCTGATTTAAGTTAAGGTGTGCATGCTAATTTAATATGATATATATATTTCACAAAACAAATCACTATTTAAAATAATTTATGTGTGTTTTTAAAATGCCATTTAATTGTGGGGAAAACAGTATTTAAAGTTACAGCAGATAAGTGTACATTTTGGGGCAGGGTGGAAGTGGAGAAATAAAATATTAAATTAGGGCTTTCAGGGTGTTAATTTAAATCAATTTGTATTATATTTTATCCACCCTGATTAGAAGTATTACATGCCGAATACCTCTTACACAATTAACCCATATAAAAAGCATGTATTAAATGATGCAATCAGAGTAAGGAAGAGAGGAATCACAATGATATAAGCAGTGTAATAAGAGGAGACATTCTTTTGCTCTATCTTTTTCATAATTAATAGCGAGAGATGTTTCTTTCATGGGTTGTAATGGCAAGCTGCTTAATCAATTATGTTTAATGACTGGTAGCTACCAAAATGGCTTAAGCCTCCAGTAATGTCTTATCCTAAGGATACGGATGCTGTAATACTTACTCCTAATATCGTACATGGTTTAGCAAAGATAGGACTCACAAAGCAATCCTTATAATTCCATGGCCCATTTGCCAGACAGTAGACAGAGTGTGCCTTTCATACGTGCCAATGTAAATAATTTTTGCAAGTAAAATATATTGGTTTAGTTCTTTCCGGGGTAATTTCTTTTGCCTTTGGATATACTAGATATATATCTTCAGATCTTTTTCACAGATGTCATGCGTTAACTATGAGCACACAGACACATATGTTTGCACACATCTTTAAAGGGTTAAATTGGCTCTCATTTCTCCTTTAGAAGGTAAAGAAAGTACAGTACAAGTCCGTGATAACAGGCAACCCAAATGCTCAATTACGTAGGTTGCAAAGAATCTTTCCAGGCAGGCACTTGTGACCTGAAGTGGGACAGCTCAGCTGGATCTCAACATTAATTCCTCAATAATTGATGGTTAATCTATTAAAGTTTAATGGTGAGTTGATATGTAATGGCCTGGCTGCCATGTCATTGGATGTAAATACAGCCAGTTGTCTGGAAATCTATTTTGCCTTCCCTTTTCTGCTGCAGAAAATAATACAAAAATACAATGTCTGAAAAGTGTGAGAGAAGGGATAGGGGTAATTTCCCCCTAAAAAAGGTGAAAGAAGTATATTTGCCTCTTGGCGTACCACAATTGTTTGTAACCTCCTCTAGCGATACATGAATAGAATGCAGCTGGGAGATTTCAAGCACTGTAAAGATATGCCATGCAGAAGCATTTTCACCTATTTCACTTCACTTCAGTATCACACAGATCTTCTCCTTGTACACCTTGGCCCCAAACAGATTGTCAGGGCAGCAATACCCAACTGCTCGGTGTGTTAAATGCATGTTAGGAACACATTTTCACATCTGAATGTTTGAGATTAAAGCACATGAGTTAATCACAGAAAATGAAAGGATCTTTAAAATTATCACTGGTTTTCTGGCCATGTGAGTTTCTTCACACACATGGTAGTGTTTGCAAAACGCTTTGCCTCATAGAGGAGGAAAGCAGTTGTCTGTCCACCCCGAGCCAGGCCTCACTGCTGGTCTCTACTTTGCTGTACTCTTACCTGCTTTGTCCCACATTCTTCCACACCTCCAATGCTTCTTTCTGCTGTTAGGTATTGGTGATTGATGGGACTGTTTTTAGCCTTTAATTTGGTTACAAGAAAGGCACGGTTTAGCGCACCTTCACTTTGGGTCTATTTTTGTAACAGAGGCACCTATTTATTATTTATTTATTTATTTATTAGATTTATACCCCGCCCATCTTCCCCAAGGGAAGGACTTAGGCTTTATAGGGCTTAGCTATCATGGGGATAGCCTTCCCTTTGTTTACCATCCTAACATTAGAAGTATTTTAAAACATTCTAGATAGCAAGTTGTATCTCATTGTGTACAAAACTGAGTTGATTGAACCATCATTAATTCATATGCGGACAGAAGAATTGTAACCTCCATTGCTGTCTGTGAACCACAAGGTAACTCAAAATGCCCAGAAAAATGAAGTCTTCTATTGCCTCTCCTCTTGGATACGACTCTGAAATGCCTTGTCCTCCCCTTAGGTAACCAACTTTCTCCCACCAAAATGTATTTGTCCCTCTTCTGCCACATATAGATTATGGAACAACAACAAGCCATGGCATTAGTGACCTCCCCGCTCTTACTTGGCAAATCAAAGGAATTTCCACTTCCATCTTCCCTGGCTCTCTCTCACTCCAGTTCAGAATAATAAAAATAATAAGCAGCCAAGGTCGGCTCTGTGGCTGGCTCCTCCAGTGGGCGGGGCCGGTTTGCCCTCTCGAGTGGAGGAGTGAGAGGGCCAATGTGAGATTGCATCCAGAGGGGAGGGGGAGAGGCACCCTATATAAAGGGGCTCCTCCATCCCCCATCATCCTTTCCATCTGAACATCCCCCCCCCACCCACTGCTTAAGAGTACTAGTGTGAGTTTAACTGACTTCTTCATGGGGCCAGTTAGGAATTTTTGACCTGCTCTCAAAATTGGCCGAAGAAAACAGGGATTTTTCACCTGTCCCACACTGGTACTGGGCCTTAGTTGAATGTTTATTTGGTTGGTCACACTGATGGCAGAAGTGAAGGAAAGGCAGCCAGTGAGTCTGAAATAAAACACCCATCCCAGCATATGCAACCCCCACGACACTGCGGGTCGTGTGATTACAGTGTCAGGGGAGGACGTGCAGGGAAGCCTCCCTGGGCCTGGAGTAACCCATAGTGAGGCTCAGGACCCAGGGAGTGGTACACACATTTACCGGCCTGGGGGGTGCCGTCTACTGGCTTTACCACCTGGGGGTAGTAACTCGCCCTAAGCAGCCTGGTTGGAGGGGTCCCAGGTGACCTCGGGGTTCCAACCCAACACTATGCATGATGCCAGGTACCTCTTAATGTTGTGTTCTGCCATAACGTTCTAGAAGCTAATAAAGTGTGGCCCAGTTAAACCCAATATCATGCCTCGTCTCGTCATTTCACGTGGGAGGGCAATGTACATACAGGGCTCTACTCCAATGTTTTGCTTTCCTGAAATAAGAAGTGCTATTCAATATCTTTATTAATGACTTAGATGAAGGTCTAAAGAGTAGAAGGATTAAAGAGTGCTGGGCCGAAGCTAATGAAATGAGTTCCGACAGAGAGAAATGTAGGGTGCTGCATCTAGGCAATAAATAAATAAAAATGAATTGCATATGTGGATATAAGATGGGAGACACCTGGCTGGAGAATAGTACATGTGAAAGGGATCTGGGAGTCTGGGTAGACAACAAATTGAACATGAGTCAGCAGTTTTACACGGTGGCCAAGAAAGCCAATGTAATTCTTGGTTGCATCAACAGAAGCATAGTGTCTAGATCAAGGGAAGTGACAGTACCACTCTATTCTGCTCTGGTCAAAACCCACCTGGAGTACTGTGTTCAGTTCTGTGCACCTCAATTTAAAAATGATGTTGACAACCTCAAATGGGTCCAGAGGAAGAACTCCAGGATGGTTAAAGGTCTTGAAGAAAAATGTCTTACAAGGAGCAGCTTAGGAAGGTGGGAATGTTTAGCCTTACAGTACAAAAAGAAGGTTGAGAGATGATATGATAACCATGTTTAAATATTGAAAGGATGTCATATCAAAGAGGGAACAGGTTTCTTTTCCATGGCTTCAGAGACTAGGACTCAGGGCAATGGTTTCAAACTATAGGAAAAGAGCTTCAAATTGAACTTTAGGAAGCACTTGCTGACCATTAGAGCTGTTCAGCAGTGGAATACGCTGCCAGAGGGTGTTGGCGTCTCCTTCTTTGGAGGTTTTTAAGTAGAGGCTGGATGGCCATTTCTCGGGAATACATTGATAGAGGTTCCTACATGGCAGTGGGTTGGACTGTATAGCCCCTGAGGTCTCTTTCAAATCTATGATTCTATGATTCTATACATGAGCCACCTCTTGATCCACAAAAGCTCATATTAAAATATAAGTTATTGTCTTCAAGGTGCTACAACCTTTTTAATCACTTTTTCTTTTCTTTTCTTTTTTGTTTTCTTTCCTGATTCTCTTGATCCATTTTTTCTATAGTTCCATGTCCACTGAGTATATGAATATAAGCACATACTTCCTGTCATATGTGATCAAGCACAATGAATGACTAATTTTTAAAGACATATACAGATGTTTTTTAAAAAAATTCACTGGAAGGAGAATAATCATGTTTACCACCCCAAATGCCAATATCATTGAATAACTCAAATTATGATCTAGTCATAATTTGATGAAAGAGAAGGAAACTGAAAAAGTTTATGGAAGCACCGAAAGGGACAGAACAAGCTTGAAGACCATGCGGTCATGTGGCAGAGGCCATTGCAGGTGAATAGGAATCTTTCATCACTGGAAATGACTTAGGAGAAAATGTATCCCAAGACAGTGCATTATAGTGACAAAGCTGGCATCTAGATACTTTCTTTTTCCTGTTAACAAGAAAGGTTAGAAACCAACAAGACTGAGATGTGGCTGTTGGGAAAGGCAGGTCTATAACTTGGCATCTGGATCCCTTCTCTGCCAAGCAAACCTCTCCCTTGTGGGGCTAAATTGGCTCACTTCTCTGGCTGTTGTGAAGAAAACAAGCCAACAGGGTTAGACTTGACATCACCAGCAAGGCTGTGCCAGCGGTTTGATGGTGCACTCAACTCTTGTTAGTATCATTAGTTGTACATACAAAGAGACCGGCCCAACCATTCAGGTGTATGATTTCAAGGCAAACTTCTTCTTCTTCTTCTTCTTCTTCTTCTTCTTCTTCTTCTTCTTCT
>JAHTLZ010000204.1:90960930-90975387 GCA_023846285.1 Phrynocephalus versicolor | reverse complement strand
TTCTTCTTCTTCTTCTTCTTCTTCTTCTTCTTCTTCTTCTTCTTCTTTTTTGCTCAAGGATAGAGCAGGAAATTATGCACTCACAAAAAGCATGATAGGGATAACTTAAATCAGGGCAGTCTACCTTTTTCTCCCAAATGGCCCTTTCATCTCCCCAAGGGCCCCTGTATTCTACTTACTGGAGTGTGCATGCAGCTACCCAACCAGGCCAGAGAGGGCCAAGTGCATGGAGCAGCCCAGCCTGGCCTTCCTCCCTGCTCCTCCTCCTCCTCCTCCTCCTTAGTCGTTGTGGCTACTGCCGTGGCTGCAAGGCCACTGGCCCTGGCCCTCCTCCTCCTCTTCCATCTCTGTTGCTGCGGTTGCTGCCATGGCCATGAGGCCAACCAGCCAGGCCAAAGAGGGCCAAGCGCACATGGCAGGCCGGCCTAGGCCTGCTGCTGTTGCTGGAGCCCTGTCAGTCTACTTATAAAAGTGTGTGCATGCGCAGGCTGGCAGGCTACTTTTGATGGCCCTGCAGGCTACTGGTCATCCGTGGTCAACACATTGTGCAGGACTGCCTTAAATCCTTATACTTTTTATGGTTTGTTTGTTTTTTTTAAAAAAAAATCATTTATATGCCACCTTTCTCTCAATTAAAGGACTCAAACTTAGTAAGTTATTTAAAACACCAACTAACTAAAATCACAACAAATTATGAAAACAACTAAAAACAATTAAATATAGTATATAGTTAAACTGTTTTTAAAATGCCAAACCAGACAGGGAGGTGGGATGATGCATGTCTTTGCCAGCTCCTGATTGACCAGCACCAGGGAGAAGGAACGATGATGCATCGGAGGCTAATTCCTGGTTGGAATATCACCCCCACGAGGTAAGGCAAGGTGGGTCCAAATTCCGAACAGCAGCTGTGCTGCCATGTTTTGTTTTGGAGCAGGACCCATTCTGAAATGAAAGGCTCATGCCTATTCAGCAGTACTCTATGGCCACTGAGCATTCTTTGTGTGCCCTCTTGGGTGCCCAAGGTACTCCTCGGTATGTTTCCTCAAATGCTTTTGTATATTAACTCAAATTTTAGGATTCACCCAAATCCGTTGCTAACCCTCCACCCCCATTTGTGGATGGCACTGTTTTGAATATATATAACAAGGACACTCACAGCCTAACTATTGTAAACAGCAGAAATGATGCATGCATGACATACAGTATCCAAAGATACAATGTCTGAAATCTTGTTGTGAAGCTCTGTGTGGTCAGCCATGATGAAGTCCTTGTCACTGGCACATTGCTGCTTATGAAAGGCAAATTCATGCAGAGTGGAGGGGACGTCAAGCTGCACCCAACTCACAATGCAACAAAGTGCCATGCACACTGAAATTGTTTCAGGTAGTAAATAAAAAATGTAGGTACGCCTCAAGCATCATGATGGACATCCAGTACACATTTGGAATAAATGTCTCTTCCTCTGTCCAACCCTTCTCATCCCACAAATATATTCCATGAGTCAAATATGGTCCATGTGGTTCTCCTTCCCACACATTACTCTCACAACAATCCTCCAATGTAGGTGGAATCCAGAGGTAGTGACTGGATCAAGATTAATGTGACAAAGCCCTTGTCAGAATATTGCATGTTCCAATATTCCTTCTGACTTGTTCCATCAATGTCATGGGGTCTAGGCCCAGGTTATACAGATTATATAGAAATATATTTTGATAAATATCTTCAATCTTAATCTACAATTTATTCAGACTATTGGATGTTCCTTTCCCCACTTGCTTGACCTTGGACAAATGCCTGGATTAAATCCATCTTCTTGTCTCATCCCCAAGCTGAAATCTGAATTCTAGTAGTCTTTTGCAAACAGAATCCATTAGGCGAATGTCTTCACTATGTCATTAATATCTTAAATACCATATTGCTTCTTCCTCTGACAAATCTCGTGGCCATATCAGCAGGCTAAGCAAAAGGGCAAGTTTGGTAGCTCAGGAGTGTTCTCAAAATTTGCATAGCCAACGATCTTTTCTTTCCAAGGGAACAACAAGAAGATTGAGTGTGAAGAACAAGAGTTTTAAATAATGGAATGTCCTATTAAGTGAGTTGATTCAGAAACTGCAAAAAATGTTGTAACAATAATAAGTACCCTTCAATATGTTCTTACTTACTCCGTGAATATGTATGTGATGTTGAATCATTTATGTCTACATGCGGGAAACTGATAAATTTTGAACAAATTTAATTGAAATCACCCCTGGAGTGAGTCTGAAGGAAGGATTAAATTTAATGGTCTCACAGAGTGGTGTACTTTCAGCTTCAAAAGACTATTCTTCCCTCCCTCCCCAATGGACTTCACCACCTATTTGATCCCTAAACCCTACTATGCAAGCTTGCGGGTTTAGTAATAATAACTCTGAAATAAAAATCACTTCAATTTGCCATGTAATGAGACTTAAAGAAGATGTTCAGCTGGACAGATCGTAACGTTCAGTTTCACTTAGCCTGATTCAAAGAGAGCTTACCTGTGAGATGGAATTTCTTTTTTTGTTCAGAAACAGGGTAAAGGAAGTGAAGCTACATCAGAATTCCCAATAACAGGACGTACATATGCCTCAGGTGGGACTCTCAAGGTAAAAAAGACCTACAAGGTTGGTCTCTTTATGAAAATGTCTTCACTTGTATTATGAATCTTTAAGGACACATTTCTTTTTAATCTACATGAAATGCTGGAAAATCAGTCATGCAGTTTTCTTCCCTATTGACACTTAATGCGAGATAGAGTAGGGGTGTGGTTGATATTTTATGAGAAATGTGTTCTGTGTAGAGCGCCTCCTGGTTAGCATCAGTGATGGGGTTTTTTCCTGCAGAACTGGTCTCTCAGTTGTGTTTTATAAACTATACAAACAACAACAAGGCATGACAACAGAAGGCATGGAGAAGAGGGGGAGGAAGGAGGTAAAAGCTGGCTGGTTGGCTAACTAACTTCCAAGGTGGGGACAGCTGTAATACTACTCCAGTCACTTAAAGCAGTGGGAAGGCTTGCACCAGGAGAAGCTTCAAAATTCCCCAAATGGCTAAAATCACTCATGAAAAGCTTCCCATAGCATATACACCAAACATGTACAGGAGAACCCCTATATCTGTGGGATCACTTATCCCTATTTTGTTCCACCCTGATATACAAGGGTTCCCTTTTGTGACCTTTGTCCTGTCCGCTTGTATGTGCTGTATATACAGAGTTCTCTTGTATCCACGGTTTCAGGCATTGGGACTAGTTTATATTATCAGTAGAACCTATTCTATGAGCTTTCCTTATCTCCAACCTCATTTGGGGAGACCTTTGGGTAGTGGGCGGCATATAAATTGAATAAATGAATAAATGAATAAATGAATAAATGTAGAATTGGCATACTGAGAAAAATATGTAAAGAAAAAAAATAAGGAAAACAGCCTACTACAGTACACTTGCTGTCTTAATTTTCAGAATAAAATGACAAAGATGTTTCAGGCGGTTTCATTCAAAGGCATAAAATAGAATAGGGGACATCCACTATATGACTTAGTGGATGGAGACTAGGACAGACAAGATCTGGGTTTGAATCCTCACTCATCTTGGAAATTCACTGCAGAGTGGCCTCCTTACTTACCTTGAACGCCCTGCTAGGGTTGCTGCAAGTCTGATCCGACTTCACAGCATGTAGCACACTCATGCACAGAGATGCACTGGCATCCTTGCATGCACAAAGCCAGTGCACGAGAGAGTTGTCTTGTAATTTCTGTCTTTCTACTTTTCTGCTGCAGGAGGCAGCAGTGGCTGGTGACTCCAATTTGTGTTCTTCTCCAGATAGGTTCAGTGCCTTGGTTTGTTCCTGTTAAAGACTGACTGAAACCCAAAGTAGATTTAAAGTGGCCCAAAAATTGTAGTAGGTTGGATTTCTCACAGGGAACCACTCCCCTGCTTGTCTGTAGCATAAAAAGCTATATTCCAGGGAGGAATTTATTACTTGATTCTCCTGAAGGTATCAAAGAAAAGAAACATTGGACTCAGAAGAGTCAGAATCTGAAGCTCTTTTCTCTTTGTTGCCTCCCAAGCTCAAAACGCGTATTCTGGCAGGTAGCACCTTTCAGACAAAGAAGGGTGTTCCTCAAGACCTGCTACCTGAGACCTCTCCACTGCATCCCACACCCTTTGATTCTTGATAACAGAAATTGGTTTCTGAATGCAATAATGCCCCAGGTTACTTTGTAAGTTTTGTGTTCCTGTGATCAGGAGCACACCTGACAGATGCAGCCTTTCTCTCTTGTCACCTTCGTGTGATCCTTCATGTTTGATATCAAAGAATCCCTCCAGTAGCTGAAAGCAGATTTATCCTCAAAGGAATTTATGACAAATACCATAATTCCTTTTTTCAAGCAGGGCCTGTTTAATCCACCAACTCATTAAGCACCGCAGAGCTCCAGCAAACAACCATTATGTCAATGATAACCATATTGTACTTAAAGAATACAATTAATCCCTTAATTGGAGTATAAAATATGCCATTTCCTCTACACAGCACCTCAGATCAGATAGTAATCTAATAGTACAAGGTGGTTATCCAAATGTTAATTAAGAGCAAAGTGTTGCATTGGAACAGTGCGTTCTTGAGGCTCCTTGGAAAAGCATTGAAATCGCTTAGATGAAGAACAGAGAGGGAAGGTAAAGCAAACGAAACACGGGAAAATCTGAAAGCTGTTTCCACTTCTCCTTTCAAAATTTTCAATGAGATTTGGACTTGAGATGCAGATACCAGAAGCTCAGCGGGGAAATTTCACAAATCAGACAGAAAGAATGATGGCTTCCCTTGAACGTCTGGCAAACATTTGGCCAGAAATTGATTTTTCTTCACCTGCCTCTATTTTTATCTGTGGCAGAATCATCAGCTAGCCATCTTAAGAAATTCAGCACAATCAACCTGCTTCTTCTTTAAAACCACTAAGTCTAACAGGGCCCATCACAGGGGAACATTGATGGAGGTTCAGATTGGGAGAAATTAAGTTCTGTGAGGATCATTTGCAAATAACATCCAGATTAATAGCAGGTTTATTGGGGTGGTAATGAATATGCGATGATGTGTAATTTTGGTTTGCGCACTTGGGTAGTTACATTCCAAACATAACCTATTCCCACTGAGCATTTCAGTGTTTTAGAAGCAACTAATTGCTGTCTGGTTTTGGATGGAATCCGGTTGCAGAGCTTGACTGGTACAGCAAGAATAATGTCACCACCATCATCAGATTATCACTAATTAAAGAGTTCTTCTTTTGTTTTGGAGTACACACAGCTGACATGCTGCAATAGGAAGTTGCTCACACTTTGGAGACAAACATGAACTGTTTTAACCACAGCAATCTGCTACTCCCACGGCGATGCAACAGGTGATGGAATTGAAAAAGTAACTGGTTGTATGACTTGTTTTGTTACTTGTTACTTTTTTACTGCTATTACAAAACAAGTAAAAACCAACAAACCAACCCATCTAGGAGCAAATGCTCTCAAATGATCCTAGAAATGCCTTAAAATTGCAGTTGAAAGTAACTCTTCGAAGCCAACAGAAAATGTTATTCATACTATTCAAAGCAACAGACTGCAGGCCCCTTCTAAGCTCCAAAGTAGAGATGGGTATGAATGGGTATAAACCACATTTTGGTGGTTTAGCCTGGTTTGATGCAATGCCCAATCAGGTATTTCACGAGTGCGCCACTTTTCCCTCTCCCACCTCTATTTGACAAGGATCCTCAGTAAGAAGAATTGAGATTGGGTGCGTGCAGAGAGAAAGCTGAGATTAAGATCTTTTATAGAATGAACACATTTAGAATAGATTCCTCCCACTGTCGAACTCATGGAAAAACAATAAGCATATCAGTGGCAAGAACAACAAAATAATCTGGGTTCTTGTTTCTTGCTATACAATATACGTGAAAATCACATGAAAAACACTTTTGATGCTTGCCAGATGGCCAGGGTGGGCTATTTGTTTGAAGGTGTCCTAAAATATGTGTGTGACTGTAATATAATTTAATGAAACATTTTAATCATAATCGTAATTCTGTCATCTTATTTTTCGTCTTCAATGTGTACAAAAATCCAAAAAAGCATTTGTAATGTCATTTCTGCTTTGTGATTTTAGAAGTGCCTGAGAATGCAGCATACCTGTTGCAAAGGCCTTTTAAAGATCAATGAGTCTGGAACAGCCACAAGGATACTATCCATTTGGGGTAATCGGATTGCACCAAAAAGACATTGTCCCAATGCTTTCTTTCCCTTCCTGTGAATAAGCAACATATAATGGAGACACGATTCTGTGTTATCATTAACAAAGAGTTAATAATCGACACAGAACTTAAAGTGCTGTTGTGAAACAGTATCACAAATATCTAAACACATTTCCTTTAAAATTACCTTCACTTTTACAATTAATGTCAGCACTAGAGATGGGCAAGAAATGCCAAAATGGCATTTCGTTTTGTTATTCTTCCCCCCCCCTCCATTTCATTTCATTAATACAAAATGATTATTTTTTTTAAAAAAAATATTTTGTTTCATTTCATTTTGGTTTTTTATTTCCTTTTTAAAAAACTTTTTGTTCCTGCGCCACTCCCAGGCCAGGTTGGTGCTTTTTAAATTTTTATTTATTTATTTTTATTTTTCTGGGGGCTTTTTTTCACAGCTGAGAGGTGCTTGCTTCCCCGCATGGCCCTTTTTTTTAAAAAAAAAAATAACTTCTGTTTGGCCTGGGACCAGCTGGCCCACAGGCCAGACCTAGGTTTTATTTCCTCTTTATTTTCCTTTATTTTTTTGCTAGGGCTGGCTGGCAGACACCATTTTTTATTATTATTTTATTTTTAAAAAACACTTCCAGCACTGACCACATGGCCCCCGGGGCTGGGTCGGTGCTTGGGTTGTTATTTTTTTAAGGTCCCTGATGTCGGGGGCTATTTTTTTCTTTTCACAGCTGAGAGGCACTTGCTTCCAAGTGCCCAGAGCCAGGAGTTCCAGCAGAAGAACAGGAGAACTCCAGGAGGATTCCACTCATTGGGACTCAAAGTAAGTGCCAGGAATAAAAAACAAAATGAAAGAAATGGAAATTTCCATTTCGTTTTTTCTTTTCTTTGATGGGTTGGTTTGTTATTCATTTTGTTAGCTAATGAAATGAATAACAAATAATGAAATGAATTTGTTTCATGCTCATCTCTAGTCAGCACTTGGGAAGATTTTGGCCAATTCATCAAAATTTGTCACTTTGTCTTCGTGATAAAGTCCCCCAATGAAAACAAATTGATGAATTTTAGCAAAATTGTTTTGTTAATACATTGGGCTATAACATGGCCCTCAAGGCACCTACTGGCACCAAATTTGGAGGAAAGCATCCCATGATTCTCCTCTACAATCCCTCCAAGCTTGATGGATATAGGAGCTTTGATGTCTGAGTTATACACCCCCAAATAGCCCCCCCTCAGGAAGTTCTCCCCAGGCATCTAGAGACTTTCTATGACACTCCAAGTTTGGTGAAGATTGGGCTTCCCCAACACAGTTGCTAAAGGGCATTATTTTAAGGGGGAGACACTTTGTGGGTATATAACTCAGATATCTGAAACCCAATATTAACCAAACTTGGAGGGATTCTACCATAAAGTGGGAGAAGCCTCTCTCCTAGTTTGGTGTCTCTAGGTACTTGGAAGGCCCTTTCCTGTGGTGGCTTCCTTGTGGGGCACATCACTTTTAAGGACTGCAGAGCAGGACCAGAGGAGTCATCCCTGCAAGTTTTGGGACCTCTTGGTGCTCAGGAATTCTTTTTAGCAATTTTAAGAGGAGAACAATCTATTCATCGCTTCCTTGATTTGTCACAGGAAACTTGTCAATTCATTGATTTATCAATTTGACAGATCTGACAAACCATGGAACATGATGAATCACCATCTTTTGAATCATCCCCAACTCCAGTCACAGCTGCTAGACTTCTGCATGAGAGCATATGCACTGTGGAAAGTGCTGGAAGTTACATATGATTCCTGATTCAAAAGAGCGGATAGCAAACAGAAGTTCATATTACACATTAAATAATGGAAGTAAATAGGACAAAAGAAACATTGGCCAAAATGTGGCCATTTTAGGGTTAATTGCACAGTATTAATTTTTTTATAATGGGTTCAATCACATCTGCTTTGCACGTATGTTTCATGACAGCTTATAGGAACTGCCTGCTACTCCTTGTTCTTCAAGTTATTCCCTATATCATCCACAGGCTGCCACGTTACAAAAGTAGTGCAGACCTCATTTTACAGTAATACATAGTTGTTCTAGATGGAATTTGGAACAACCTACTTTGCTCTCTCTCTCTCTCTCTCTCTCTACACACACACACACACACACACACGTGTGTGTGTGTGTGTGTGTGTGTTTAACTTGGTTTGTTCTATTTTGCTTTGTTTATTCCATATTTTGTTTATGCTGTTTATTGTCTGTTTGTCTTTGCGTTGCTTATTATGTAGTTTTGAATCACATTGTTTATTTAATTTTTATTTCTGTTGTGTCTATTTTAAAAAAAAAATTCTCAGAGTAGCCATGTTTCTAAATGGGTAATCAAGAAATAAATAAATAAATACATCCCTTGCTTCCCTCACTTTTCCTCTGTTTCAAGGCTCTACTGGAGTTGCACTGCCTTGTCAAGTGGAGCCCATGAAGCCTGCTAGTCAACCAATCTCTATCCCTCTTCCTCTGTGAGGGAGCAGTGAGGAAGTGGCAGAGGCTGTACTGGTGGCCATCAAAAGCCTGAGTGAGGTACCCAGAGATACACACTTCATTCATCAGAAGGGGGTGAGGGGTATGATTGAGGCAAGCCAGTCTCCAATCCATCTTTTTCTCCCAGCAGTTGTTTTTATTTACTTTCCACACAGCTTCCCCATCAAGCAACTACAACGGAACCCAGGGATCGGAGTTGTAGCTGGCTGAAAATTCCCTGAAGTTCCTTAGGTTCTTTTAAACAAAACAAACAGCCTGAGATCATCAGTATAATAATAAAAATTATTCACTATTCTATGTTACAAAAATGAAAAAATAACTCATAAAAATCAATGAAAAATATAAAAATACTTATCAGATACAATCATATATTATTGCCTGAAAAATAATAAAGCTTATGATAAATTCAACTACTTTAATACTATGAAATATACAAGCCTAAGCTGGCTTAACCTACATCTTACTGACTACATCTTGAAGCAGAATCCAAGCGAGGGTTTCTCACCCACGTAAGTATATACTTTTCTTCTCCCTGATCCAAGAAGCTTCTAGATGTCACGTGAAAGAAATAACCAATGGTAGCTTACTCACTTTCTCTACCTTCTTATGTCTCGACTGTTACATTCCATAGATAAGAGTCCAAAGACAAGGTGGTAAATGTACAGTTAATATTGAGCCATATGACTCACACCATGTCTCATCATGCTAATTCTGTTTCAGCAATCATTAAGCCAAAAATAATTGGGGGGGGGGGGGGAGGAGGTCATCTGTGAAAGAATTGGGGGTAGATGGTGTGACATAGCCCCCTCCTCTGCTTTATCTCTTGGCTCTCATTCAATGGGCCTCCACTTTTTCTTTTTTGTTACAAGTGGAGTAGCAAAATAAGGCATCTACCTAGCATGGCCCACAAAGTGTAACACACCCAACATATCTCATTTATCTAGAAGAGCATGAGAGGTGAAATAAAAAGTGTTAGAGAAAATGAAAAAAGGGAGGGTTTCTCAATGTATATTAAATATCAGAACCTACCTAATGTGCTACAGGTTTGTAACCTCAGATAACATCACCCACAGCTTCCATCTGGGTGCAAACTAACCATTGTTAGCACAAGTGCAGAATGGGATAATTAGGAGCACACCAAATCAGCCCCCCAAAAATGGGAGCCCTAATTCAGTGCCAGGGACATCATGGAGCACTCTATGTCAAAGCAGATGTCGGCACTGTAATTTGATTTGAACCAAACCACAATGAACGTGATCCAAATAATGAGCTATATTCCCATCTGGAGAGACCCTTGGTTAGCTTTGAATGCTAGATACCTTGGCTTCAGTGTTTGGTGGCACCCTTTGCTGTTCTATCTCGACTAGTAAAATGTTTCCCAACTACCCTGACATTTAATCTAGTTATCTTTCAATGCAAACAGTCAACATGTCCCATTACGAATGAGCAGTCAGGTGTTCTGTAACCATGTTGCATACGTTGGCATCTACAAAGCAGTCCTTCAGAGGCTAAGCACCGTCTTCTTTAAAAACAAAAGAAAACGATTCACGTGAAAGCAATAAGCTACACATTTGAATAGAATTTGTATTTTGCCAGACCAAGAATTAGCAAAATCAGTTTTCATTGTTTCACCTTCTGTACAGAACATTCTTTGTGTTCGACAAATTAGTTTTTGCTTATTAAAATTAATCATCCTTTCTTCACCTTTGATTTTATTGAAAGAACCTGCAGATCCTGTTTCATGTCATATTAAACAAGCAGGTTCTTGCTGGCATTAAATATGCAGTTAGATTTCAATCTTTCCAATTAATTGAGTTACCATCTGTGTTTTAAAAAAAAAAAGCCTTGCCTTAAAATGGTTGATGCAGGAGCTATGCCTTTCAGCGACTTGCAAAACAGTTGGTGTATATGTGTGTGTGTGCATAGCTGTTGCAAAAACAGAAATACAGCTTCTCTACTGAAGATTGTTTCATTAGAAACAAACTCTCATAAAACCCTTTCCTTACCTATACAGTGCAGTGCATCAGTTGAAGATGATTTATTCATTTTTTAACTCAGTGTTTCGAAAGCAGTACAGCACAGTAGTACGCGACAGCTATGCAACATCCAGGGAAAGATGAATGCATTTTGAAGCCTGGAGTCTACCAGTTTGTTCTCTTTTCACAAGGCAGGTTTTGGATTGCTGATATGGCTGAATCAACATTCAAGCTTTGCAAAACAGAACTTTTGCAAACTAGAATGACACACATACCTCACAAACAGACACCGTGGCATAGCAATGAAATAATAGGTCTCTTAAATATGTAGGAGACGGATGTTAAACTTTATATACCCTTACTTAGGGCTGTATCACACATCCTTTAAAATGCTGATTAAATTTCAAGATAAAGCGTTTCCAAAAATATTGTCCCCATGGCCACTGGGCTTTTTAAAAAAAAACTGTTTATGCCCCCTTTAGCAAGTTTTCCATGACCTACTGGAGAAAATGCAACCCAGAAGTCCATGGGAGCTCAAATATGATCCGGTATTTTGCTTCCCCCCTCAGCCCCAACCAGCTTGTCCTGTGGCTGGTTGGTGCTTTTTTAAATTTATTTTTTAATTTCTCCTTCCTCCAGTGCTGATCAACTGACCTTCAGGCTGTCAGTGTTGGGTGATTTTTTTTGCTTATTTGTTTTCATTTTTTTCCTAGCCCCACCAGCTCCTGGGGCTGGTAGGTGCTTTTTAATTTAAAAAAAAAAAATCCCTCCCACCCAGCGCTGATCAGCTGGTCTTTGGGCTGTCAGCACTGTTTTTTATTATTGCTTTTCATTTTTTTCCTAATGCCACCTGCCCCCGCAACATGGGGCTGAATGGCATTTTAAAAAAAAAATCTTTGTACGTTGGAATGCAGATCCCATATCTTCAGTTGTGTGACCAAGAAAGGAGAAAAGCCGGACTTTCACTATATCTGGTTCTTCCCCCAGGTGAGATAGCAGCCTTAGTTGATAGGTAAC
Organism: Phrynocephalus versicolor; assembly: GCA_023846285.1. Taxonomy (NCBI): domain Eukaryota; kingdom Metazoa; phylum Chordata; class Lepidosauria; order Squamata; family Agamidae; genus Phrynocephalus; species Phrynocephalus versicolor. The sequence continues at coordinate 90,963,618 of JAHTLZ010000204.1, read as the reverse complement.
ATTGCCCTCTGTTTGAACTCTGATCTGTTGAATCAGCTCTGAATCCTACACAGGACACATCTGCTACTGTTGAGTCTAACTGCTGCAAAATCCCTTCCAGTATGATGTGCAGGCTGTCAGTATCTCAAAATGGGCCAGTTTGTAGAAACTGTTGGGAGTACAGACAATAATCCAATCCAGATCAAAATACAAGCAAAGTAGGTCAGGCGAGTAATTCACAATGAGGAATATACAGATTCCTTAAGCACCTGCCTACATAGTCTTTCCTGACAGATGGTTCAGGCTTGGGGAGGATTCCTTCCCCCTAGGCTAGTGATGACGAACCTTCGGCACTCCTGATGTTTTGGACCACAACCCCCACAGTCCTTTGTCATTTGCAGTACAGGCTTGGAATTCTGGGAGTTGTGGTCCAAAATATCTGGAGTGCCGAAGGTTCACCACCACTGCCCTAGGCCCACACAATGTCACATGTCCCTAGAACCATTCCCAGCTTTCACAGTGTTTAAGGTCATGTGATTTCTGGCTTGAAGGTCTAGGATACAGTCATTCCTCCTTACATCTAGTTTGCTAGATGTCCTGGGGATCTCTCCACCTTGGGTTGTGCCAATGAAATGGTAAAACCCAAGGACAAGCATGTTCAGCTGCTATTGAAATTAGGCTTCAGGCCTAGATTAAAATTTGATGCATTTTATTTAAGGCAAACTGGATTGAAATCTGCTCAAAGACATTATTTCCTGTGTAGAACTTGACAGCTGCTGAACTCCACATAACTTATGCATGAACCATGAGGTCAATCTGTAACTTCTCTCAACATATGTTTCCCATTCAATCCTAATGCAAAGGACAACTGTGCTTCCTCCCATTTGTGGCTTTCAGGAGTTCAAGGTTATCTCGCAAAAGAATAGTGTGCAGCCTTTCTTTCTCACATACCTAAGGAAGTTCATGAATGCTTTTACTGATTTTCACACCCTTTACTTTCACAGAGGATTTACATCCAATAGAAAAGCCATTATCGGGAGACATCACCATGCTCCTCCTTGCTCCTCTCGTTAATGTGTGTTTTGTTCTTTAAAGAGTGTAAATACTCCTCTGTACAGGTTGGTGCACCCTAAATTGATGGTGTTTAAAAGGGAAGAAAAAGATCAATACAAACACTTGGGTTTCTTTCTTCAAAATGCCCTCTGCCCAGAGGTGGTAGATGAACACAGCCAAAACAGGCGTCTAAGATGGGCCCTGGAAGGGTCAGCTCGTCATTTCTGTACCTTAGTGACATGTACCAAGGTTGGAAGTTATTTTCCACAGTTCTGGAGCTGAAATCTTAGATTTTACAGCCCAGCAAATAGGATGCACAATCCTTATAGGTCTTCCAGGTTAAGCCCTGGGGGCAAGATTCATATGGGACCCAGCTAATTATTGATGGAATTTTCCAGGTTGTGGAAGGAGCTTCACAGCATATGCAATTTACTGACCTTTCATCCTTGCAGCACTAAGTTCAATTGATCTTTCTCCTAGCTAGTCACATGTAGGACTGCAGCCTTCTTCTAGTTACCATTTTCCAGGGAGAGCCCAGTTTTATTGGTTAAGCATCAGTATTATTTCTGAGCCAAAGTTCCTTCTCCTTTTTTCAAATGAAATTTTTCATTTTGCTCTCTTTCTTTGACTGATGGAAATGTTGGTCTCTCTCTCTTACCCCATCCCACTATATATTCTCTGGGATGGAAAATGAGCATCTTGCCCATGATCCTTTGGTCAATGGATGAGGACAGAGAAAGCTTCTATTCAATTTTACTATCCAGAGCTAAATTATAAATATCACTGCCTCCTGTACCTAGTAAATAGTCTCAGAATGGCTGCCATTATCTCCTGGTGACACTTTTCAAATGGCTATACATTAAGAATAATCTAAAATGTTTCCGTGCACGTTACTGAGATCATTGCTATTCTTTATGACCACTGTGAAAGTATCTTCATTTATGTAAGATTCCATCAAAAATTCTTTTCTCCAAAGTCATGGAAAACACCCTATTTTTATTTTCACATGCCAGGGTAAAGGAGGGGATTCTCAGCAGCAACTTCTTAAAAAGTTGCTGATCATCTTCACCATCTAGGTTTTGCCCCATGGACCGGATATGTTCTGGTGGTGTTTTAATAAGATGACAGAGGCAGCAGAAGAGTTTATAACAAATAAATACATAAATAATGTGTATACATTCAATCTGGAGATGACAGTGTCATTTCAAAAAGGAGGATGTTCTCAGTTCAAGAAGTAGGTGGAGAAAAGTCCAGTCATCACACTGTACTTACTTTATGAACATTAAAAGCCAACATAAACTCTACAGATCCATCACACATCTAATCCCTATAGAAGGTGTGTCTAAATATCTGTAGATCCATGTGCCCATGTAAATTGTTTCAAAGTGGCTATCATAGCACCCATAGCCATGGATTCATCTGACCAAATATTCCCCAATACTCAATCAAAGTTGATGAGTTGAATGAGGGTTTGTGTCATTCATTGACTTTGCTACTTTTGTTGCATCTGTTGGACAGTTATTAATTTTGTTAGATGTAGAAATTACATATCCTTCAGAACCACATCTTGATCATCAGAAGATTTTGACTGAAAATAAAGGCAGCAGTTCTTAATGTATCTTAAAGTTCTTTGGGAAAGAAAAATATATAGTATAT
>JAHTLZ010000204.1:90901926-90935153 GCA_023846285.1 Phrynocephalus versicolor | reverse complement strand
CAATTACGTCCCTCCATATTCTGAATGATCAGTCTACATGCCTATGAAATCCATGGAGCGGACCAAACACACTGAGCATTCTTATTCCATCATAGTCCAATAATTGATTTATGGAACATTGTGGAAGCAGAAAAGGTCACTCTGTCTAAAATCCTGTTGTTCATTTTACACAAACACCAAAGCATTTGGAAGCAAATTGACGTAGGTTAAGAAATCTTCTTAGAGAGCATGTTTGCCCTATTGAGTTGTGCGACTCAATGTGCAACAGATAAGTTTGGAAAGTTCTTAATTTATGGCAGTGTTGCATTTGGAAGTTATGCCATTTGTGCAAATGCACAGCATGATTTCATTGATTATGCCACAAGACCACTCGACACTGATTGGTTGCAGCTAGATGTACAGCTGCACTCTCAGGTTTGCTAGAAAGACCTTGATTGGTTGGCCAGCCACATTGTGGGAGTGGGACAACGGAATCCTCTCAGTCTCTTCCCCTTTACCTGATAAATCAAGCAAAGGAGAGCATATGTAATCATTTTGGTGTTACGCCTTAAGGGCAAAAGAATGGAGATAATCAATTCCTTAATCAGCCATCTATGTAGCTCAAACTTCATAGCAGGCTTCCCTGGAAGATTTTATTTTGTGATTGCAGTATAAGGGTAAAAAAACCCACAGCAGAGAAACGGAAATTGAAACTGTTATTATACCGGAAATAACAGCACTCTATCAAAATCTGCAGGGGAGAAAATCCACGTGTTCAAAGTTATTGTCAACATCCAACATATCTGATCAGATAGTAAAAAAAGAACAAAATTACAAGAGACATTACAATATCATTCCAGGGCAAAGTTCTGTTCAATAATAAATGCATTCACATTAAATGAATAGGGTTTTAAAGCTCAGAATATCTGATACACATACTGCCAGATCAATAGGCTGAAATTACAGCTGTCCCTTTGTATCTTCATTACCAGAAAGGGTTTTAAGAAGGCTATATCTAATAGAGATGGGCACGACTCAGCGAAATTTTCGTTTCCGTTTTTGTTTTTTCGTTTTCATTAGGTAACGAAACGAAAATGAAAATTTTTCAAAAACAAAATGGAAACAGAAACGAAACGAAAAATTTTGCCGTGTTTTTCGTTTTCGTTGCGGCAAACACATTGAACTGAAAAGAATGCTAACGAAACAGAAATTTTTCGTTTTCATTTTCGTTTTTTCGTTTTCATTAGGTAACGAAACAAAAATGAAAAATTTGCAGGGAAAACCCAATGAAAACGAAAACGAACCGAAGCAGACCCCTAAACGACCAAATGAAAAACGAAAAACAATTTTTTTGAGTCGTGCCCATCTCTAATATCTAATATTAAAATGTAAATATTTCTTCCAGTTATCTGTTACTAATATTTAGATAACATAGCAATGCAACTGATCAATTTCATTTCTTTGGTTAGCAAAAGTGGGCAGTGAAGTTAAACCACTGCTGTAGTTATACAGAAATCTGAACCCCTTTCATTCTCTTTCTGTGGCTCTTTCAGAAAGGCAAGGCTTTCGTCCTGCAATCAATGAACTTTCAACACAGAATATTATGCGGTCCAGATCGCTTCATGTTCCATTTGTAAACCTGCCCCGCTGATCAATGCTTCTTCCATACTTTTTGCTACAAGTAAGATAGCTGTTAAGGGAGGAAAAGAAGGTGCACAATGCCTTTGGATTTTTAACACTAGTAACCTTAAGCACTCCTAGTGTGGAAAGCTTAATTGCAATTGTTAAAGAACAATTTCACTGAACTTACCTGGGAAATTATTTCACAAGTCAAGGTAAATCAACCTGGATATCTCCTTTTGCCATGCAATTTTCCCCTCTGCCACGGGGGTATCTACTTTTTTTTGGCAGCAAATGCATTCACATCAGAATGAATGATCACTTGAAACAATGTGGAGGGCTTTGTAGCCATTTTATTTGAAGCCATTCCACCTAGCTATAGAGCAGCATTTTTCAACCGCTGTTCCGCGGCACACTTGTGTGCTGCGAGATGTTGCCTGGTGTGCCGTGAAGGAGCAGCCGGAGGAGGAGGAGGAGGAGGAGGAGGACCAGAGCCTCCTGTCGGCGCGCAGGAAGTGGCGATTGCTGGGAAGAAGCGCGAGGGTGGGAGGAGAGAGAGCGAGAGCGAGAGAGAGAGAGCGTGGGGGGGCGGGCCAAGTCCACGAAGGCTTTGGAGACGTCGCCCAGCGAGCCTGAAAGAGGAGGAGGAGAAGGAGAAGAAGAAGAAGAAGAAGGCGTCACCATTCGCCAGCCGACCCGCCGTCCCTCCTGGCACATCCCGCGGGCTGCCCTCCAGCAAAAGAAGCCAGGAGCCCCAGCCCCAACCCCCAGCCCCTGGGCCATGCGGAGGCGAGGGGAAGAGGGCAGGGGCGTGATCCGACCAGTCCCGGGGGCGGCACTTCTCGGTGGATCCCTGGCTGCCGCCGCTCGCAGGCAGGGAGGCGACCCCCAGCCCTGACCCCCAGCCCCTGGGTCGTGCGGAGGCGAGGGGAAGAGGGCAGGGGCGCTTCTCGGCGGCACTTCTCGGTGGATCCCTGGCCGCTGCCACTGGTCATTGGGGGAGGCAACTCCCCCTGCGCACACCCCTGCGTTGTTGACGAGCAGGAGGTGCTGGAGGCTAGCGCCGTCGTGGTGGCGGCGCAGGGCATCAGCGGCATCCCGGGCCACGCGCTGCAGCCCCTCATCGGTGCCCAGGTTGGCGGGCAGGGCCTGGACGTGCAGCTCTGGGTAGGCGGCGCGCAGCTCGCCTTCCAGCTCGCCCAGCGCGCCCTCCGAGCGCGCCGCCACCAGCCGCTCCACGCTTCGCCCGAAGCCCCGTGACGCCCCCGTCACCAGGCACGCCGCCTGGTGCCGATGTCGCCGCCGACGCCGGTACTTCTGCGGGCACGCGGCCCTGGCCCGTTGATCCGCAGGCGGGCACTCGGTAGGTGTGTGGGTGTGTTGGGCTTCCTGGTGCTAAGGCATGTGGGACTGGCAGAGGAGGGGGCCGATGGAGATCAGATCGGCTTGACCCAAGGTGGTGGAGAAAACCACAGAAAAAGCAGACTGTTCTCTCTCTTTCCAGTACCAAATGTATATACAGCAAGGTCACCATTAGGGAAGGCCTTTAAAAAAAATCTTTTGGGGAATGCCTGGAGTCTTGTCTATAAAAACCCATGTTTTAAGGGTGCTTCCCCTTAGGAGGGCAGGAAGCAAAAAGTCTCCCTATCTAATTGGGTTGCCCCCCCCCAAACTGTGAAGTGCTAGCGATTCCTCCAGAGAACGGTCGCTTCCTATTTTAAGCTGTCCGTTTGTCCTTAGCAAGTAACTTTTTTGGAGACACTGTACTGGGTGAGGTGTGGCTGTGGTAGCCCATTAACCTGTCCCAGCTTGTGGGGTTTTCCTTAATGGCTTTTGAAAATTATTAGCAGCCCTTCCTTCAGATCTCTCTCTTTCCCCTTCTTCCTATTAAAAAAACAGGCCAGGTTCTGTGTGATTCTCTCTCTCTTTTTAAAGGTTTTATTGATTTATTTTAAAATAGGAAGGAATGGGAAGAGGGGAGAAAGGGGAAGGGAATTAGAGGGGGATGGATACATTGGGATGGATACCCACCACCACACCGCCGCGGGACCCCAAGGTCGCCCGCCCGCCCGGCGCATCCTGCAACCGCACAGCCCATCATCCCCAGGTGCAGGGGGGTGGGGGTGGTCTCGAGCCAGGGCTCAATCTACTCCTCCCCCCCCCTTGTTATTTTTTTTAACATTTTCTAATGGTGGTGTGCCTCGTGATTTTTTTCATGAAGCCTTTGCACAAAAAAGGTTGAAAAACACTGCTATAGAGAATGGGAGTTCTGTACATTCTGGAAAGATCTAGTTGGTGTGGCCTTGGACAAGCTGCACATTTTATTTATTCTACTTATTTTAGAGTATTGGAAAAGAACCCAAGGTGGCTTACAGTAATGAGGAATAACATACAGTCCAATACAATTAAAACATGATAATATATAGTCCAATACAAGTAAGACATGTTCAGGTATTGAGAACAAGGAATTGAATGACATCTTACAGCATTAATAAGCACATAAGAACAAAAGAAGAGCTGTTCTGGATCAGGCCAAAGGCCCATCTAGTGCAGCTTCCTGTATCTCACAGTGGCCCCACCAAATGTATCTGGGAGTGCATGAGACTAGATATCTGTCTCCTGTTACCACTACCCTGCATCTGGCCCTTAATGTACCCTGGTTTTAAGCCTGGAGATTACACATATCCATCATGGTTTGTAACCTGTGATGGACTTCTCCTCCAGGAATCTGACCAATCCCCTTTTGAAGGCATCCAGGCCAGATGCCATCACCACATCTTGTGGCAGGGAGTTCCACAGACTAACAACACACTGGGTAAAAAAGTATTTTCTGTTATCAGTTCTCACTCTCCCAACCCTCAGTTTGAGTGGATATCCCCTAGTTCTGGTATTTTGTGAGTCAGAGAAGAGTGTCCCTCTATCCACTTTACTCATGCCCTGCATTATTTTGTATATCTCAATCATATCCCCCCTCAGGCACCTTTTTTTCAGATTAAAGAGCCCCAAATGTTTCAGCCTTTCCTCATAAGGGATGTCCCCCAGCCCAGTAATCATTTTAGTTGCACTCTTTTGCACCTTTTCCAGTTCCACTATGTTTTTTGTTTTTTGTTTTTATTTTATTTTTTTATTTTTATTTTTATTTATTTTTGAGATGTGGTGACCAGAATTGTACACAATACTCCAGGTGCGGCCTTAGTATCATTTTGTACAATTATAATGTGCATTATAATGTTGGCTGTTTTATTTTCAATCCCCTTTTTGATAATTACTAGCATGGAATTGGCCTTCTTTACCACTGCCCCACACTGAGTAGACACCTTCATTGAGCTGTCCACCAGCACACCAAGATCTCTTTCCAGATCTGTCATGGATAACTCAGAGCCCATGAGTTGATAGATAAAGTTTGGATTTTTTGCCCCAATATGCATTAGTTTACATTTTCCTACATTGAAACGCATTTGCCATTTGGAAGCCGATTCCCCCAGTTTGGAGAGATCCTTCTGGAGCTCTTCACAATCTTCTCTGGTTTTTACCACATGGAAAACTTTTGTATCATCTGCAAACTTGGCCACCTAACTGCTTATCCATCTCTCCAGGTCATTTATGAACAGATTGAAAAGCACCGGTGCCAGGACAGATCGCTGGGGCACACCGTTTTTCACCTCTCTCCATCGTGAAAATTGCCTATTGACATCTTGTTGTTTCCGGGATCTCAACCTGTTCTCAATCCATAAGAGGATCCCACCTTTCTCCTTGGAAAAGGACCCAAGGCAGCATTACATTACAGCTACAAGGTTATAAGTAGTTATAAACACAAAATCTATGTGAACCTATAGATTCTTATAAAAGACACATAATGGTAGTCCATCATTCAGGGAAAGCTTACCTGAAGAGAAAGTTCTTTGCCTGCTTCTGGAAGGACAACAGAGATTAGGCAGTCCTGGCCTCTAGTGGGAGGGAGTTCCAGAGACTGGGTGCAGCAGACATGGGATGGAGAGAAGGGCCTCTCCAGATGACCTTAACACCTGAGTTGATTTATACTGTGAGATTTGATTTTGAGGTAGCTAGGACCCAGGTCATACAATGCTTTGTAGGTCAAGGTCAACACTTTGAATTGTGCCTGACAGCTGATTGGCAGCCAGTGGAGCTGTTTTGATAGGGGTGTAATGTGTTCTCTATACCCCACCCCAGACAGCAGTCTGGTTGCGTCATTTTGGACCCTTTGAAGTTTCCTGAGACTTTTCATTGGTAGTTCCACATAGAGTAGTCTAGCCGGGACATCACTAGGGATGTGTCACTGTGGCCAAAGGTAGTTTTGCAAGAAAGGGGCGTAACTTGCATACTAGCTTTAATTGTCCAAATATGCTCCTGGCCACAGCGGTGACCTGGGCATCCAAGCTCAAGAATGAGTCCAAGAGCACCCCAACTTTGTACATATTTTTTCACTTGGAGGGTGACCCCATCCAGTACAGGTTGCATCCCTATCCCTTGTTCTCCCTTTTGACTGACCAGGAGCACCTCTGTCTTGTCTGGTTTTGTTTCATTCTGTTCATCCTCATCCAGTTCATTACTGCAGCTAAACACTCATGTAAAGTTGAGATAGTAGCTCCCTTGGAGTCCAGAGGTGACGAGAGGTAGAGCTGGGTATCATCAGAAGGCTCAGTATACATTAGAACTGATTTTAGAGGATAAAATTGTAATTACTGTCTGTAGTGAGGAGAGCTTGGAAACATTTTCCCCTTTGGAATGAAGATCTAGTTGGTCCAGTTAATGGTATTGCTGGCAATGGATTCGGGATTCGGCAATGGATACAGTCCAAAACAGTAACTTTTCCAAACTGTAGAGAGTACTTGTGCATCACCCTTGAACATTTACAACACTGCACGTTGAATGATTTGTGCTGGCAGAACCTCAGCAGCTGTATCTTACTGACTTCCTTCTCAAAATTAATTTCTTCTCTAGATATTTTCAAGTTTAGCCTTAGCTTGTTGTTCCATTGCAATGTGCTTTTTTGTTTGTTTGTTCTCATCATGATGCCCTGCATGAGCATGTCATGACTTGGTTTCCTGACAGGTCCTCAGAGCCTGTGATGGCTTGTCTTTGTCTGGGAATTAATCCATCCAGAGATTAACGGCTTCTGTATGGGAACTCTAATCCACATTAACCAGTCTTCTGTAGAAAAGTACTGTGGAGATGTAAATTTTGGGATGAGGTTGCCATGTGTATCTCTGTGTGTGGTGTGGGTGTGCATGAAGATGTTCCTAGGTGTGGATACCAATTTGTTGAAACAAACACTCCCTTTGAAGACATGAAGACATTAATTAATTTGGTTTTGGTTTTGAATTTCTGGGTCAAATGCTATGTCAGTTTTGGTCTTGCACTCATTACATTTTCCCAGGTCTGTTGGTTATCCTTCTAAGGAGACAGTGTCCCTTTGAATCATAATTCAAATGAGTAATAATCTCTTTTTCCAAATATACAAATATACAGAACACTATGAGTACTGTGTAAGATAAATGTTTTGTATATGTGTGTGTTTATTAGAAAATAAAGATGATTAATTAATGTTTTGGGTCCAAATTACCCATTCTTTTTGTTCATAGGAAGTATGAAGTCTAGCGTACTCATACATATGAAGGACACTCATAAAAATTGATTCACTATAGGCCTAAATTTCTTAAACCATTGCTAGAGATGGGGACAAACATTTAAAATGGCAATTCATCATGGTTTGTGGTTTGTCAAGGTTGACGAACCATGAACCATGAATCTCTCACTTGTGAACTGAGAAATGAACAAACTGGCTTGTTGGTGTGTGGGTTTTTTGTTTTTGTTTTTGCCCCAAGACAAACCTATTCACCTTTTGCCGGGATGGCAATGGTGCCTTAATTGAAGCCGCTGCTGCCATCTTGGGAAAGGGGAGCCCACTTTACCTTAGCCCTTATGGGGAAAGAGGCAGCCATCTTTTCCAAGTGGCCTGGACACCACAGGGTCAGCAAAGGAGCGGCAGATGGCAGGGGACGGCAACGGGTGTGGGGGAGATGGCGATGGGCACGGGGGTGGGTGGCAATGGGTGCGGGGGGCAGCGGATGGACAGTGGATCACAATAAAGTCAAGAGGGCTCAAGAAAAAAACAACTTATCAAGTCATTAGAGCAAGAAGTTGATGAACTTGGTAAGAATGAACTTGAAAGTGTCTTCTTTGGTGGCCTCAAGACACAGATCAAGTTCTGCTGAAAGTTCAGAATTCTGATCAGTGTTTCCCCAGCACCATCAAAGAAGGACAGTATTCTGTATGCAACAAGCCCAGGAGACTGTGTCTATACCACTTTACTCCAGAGCAAGATTCAAATATAAACAAACCTGCTGAAGTTACTGCTGATAATCTAGTGGCTTTCAAGAAGAAGAAGAAGGGCATTGATAAAACTCTGTAGGCCATTGGATATGATTCCACAAATCTAAACACTGGTTGGATTGGTGGTATCATGCACTTTGTTGAGGTTAAGCTTTGCCACAAGCTAATCTGGTTAGTCTGTGTCTTCATACGAATGAATTGCCCCTGTGACACTTGACCACAACACTAGATGGGAAGACCTTATTGAACAATAAATGGATTGGTTAAATTGCAAAGATGAACTAGAAACTGATCCATTATTCTCTAAAGTCTCAAGTGGAGAGCCTCTCGCATCTCTTAGTCACAGTGTAATAAATAATTGGCCAGCTGATCAAGCCTATGGATACAGGTTCTCACAGGCCCTACTCTTATGAACAGGAGTACTTCCCAATCCCATAGGTCCTGCTCATCTTGAAATTGCCCCAGTGAGTCACTCACTGATATGGGAATCGAAACACAATTTTAAGGGAAAAATCTACCAGAACCTAAGACTGATAGTAGAGGGCATTGTTGGTGTGTAGCTTCCCTACTGGTTCCAGATCAAAGCAAGACACTCTTGAATTGAAGGCCCACACTATATGTTGCTTGAGCTCCAGCTCCTCAGACTCCAAACGGAAGCTATAGTGGATGTTCTTTTGCCAGCTGTCCTGCATTCGACATGGAATGCATTTAGTGAAATGATCGTTCAAACACTCTTGTGATCCAGTGACAGTAATGAGAGGAAAGCTTGGTGCAGTAGATTACTAAATTCAAAAAGAAGACTGAGAGGGGATATGATAGCTATGTTTAAATATTTGAAAGGATGTCACATTGAAGACGGAACAGGTTTGTTTTCTATCGCTTCAGAGACTAGGACTTGGGTCAATGGTTTCAAACTACAGGAAAAGAGATTCAGTTTGAAAATTAGAAAGAACTTCCTGATGGTTAGACCTGTTTGGCAGTGGACTATGCTGCCACGGAGGGTGGTGGAGTCTCCTTCTTTGGAAGTTTTTAAGCAGAAGCTTGATGGCCATCTATCTGGGGTACTGTGATGGGGGTTCCTGCATGGCAGGGTGTTGGACTGGATGGCCCTTGAGGTCTCTTCCAACTCTATGATTCTATGATCCTATGATTCTTTGATTCTATGAGTGGAAATGATTTCGGGGGAGATCTTTCTGAACATCTCAGAAAGACTTTCTATCGCTCTTCATCCTACTTCACTGTTAAAATGTATAGACAGGGCTCAAAATATATATGAACCTCCTTTGATATGCAAACTGATAATATCAGACATCAGGAAGTTCATTAATGAACCTATGCAAGTTCCCAAGTGGCCATGTCACGGACAGTCTGTAGAAAGAATGGTAGCAGACAGTAGGCAAAGTAGGCTGGGAGTTGAGTTCCCCACTGTATCTCCTTGACAGCAGCAAGACTTGATAACCCATATGGTCCCTTCTGTCTCTACAGTCACAAGATTGAAATTAATATTAAGGAAGTTTGAGATGTCAACCTAGTTCTGCTGAATAGTGCTTGTCTCTAAAATGCGGAGATGTGTTTCTGTCCTCGGACATTCACAGCTCCAAGATTGCCAGCCTCCTGTGAGTGTTATCAAAATTTCATGTTTTTTTCCCACTGTAGCAGTAATAACATAAAATATGTCTCCTTTCCTGGAGAGAAAGAATATATCCACATATTTATTCATGACACATATGATTAGATGCATAATATTATTTTATTAACCATAACACTTGAAATTTCAAAAACTCCCAAGGACCTCTGCTGCTTTCTTCTTCACGATAGTCTGTATAAAATGAAATTTAATTCTGGTCTAGATTGATGGTAGTTGAATGCCCCAAGCTCTGGCTTTCTGACTCCAACCACCTTGCATGATAGATGTTAATGCCTTTATTTAGCAATGCACGTTATATAAATCTTGGTATCGTTGATAGGAGAAATAAAAGTTTTATTTGTTAATGAAATATGATATAGCCTCTGCTGTGCTCTATTTAAACACCATCAAGGAATAGATCATAGGATTTTGTGTGTGTGTATGTGTGTTTTAAAGAAGTCAGGAGTAGCCCCAGGCTCTCTATAATTCTAATTGATGTAAATGAAGAAAATAATGAAAGCTTGTGTGTGCTGACCCTGTTATACAGGGTGGTTCACCTCAATTAATCAAAGAACCTTTAGAGGGGCTGAAAGCATCTGGCCAGAATAGAATTCTTCACTAATGGATGCTCAGTTGGCAAGGCTTTGACTGTGAGACACAGCGCCTAGGTTTCCAGTTTTATATGCAGTGGTACCTCTTAAGGCAAATGCCTCGTAAGACAAAAACTCGTAGGAAGAAAAAAAAAATCCAGGAATAGGCATGCTTTGCATGACCAAAAAAAAAAAGAAAAAAGAAAAAAGTTCAGCATGTACCCAGGAAAAAAACAATTATGTCTTCTGACACAACACAGTGGCAAAATATTAAAATATTAAAGGCATGGAAGTTAAAATAGAACCTCGAAGGATCTGACAGTTCAAAAGCCATGCAGATCCTTCTGTTGTTTGATATGGACCTTCCGGGATAAGACAGTGTTGCACAGAATCATAAGAATTGCAGAGAGTATTGTGGGCTGTTCACTCCCCACCCTAGAACAAATTTATACTACCAGGTGCCACTGTAAAGCATTAGATATATTAAGAGATCCATCACATCCTGGTCATCGCCTCTTCGAGTTGTTGCCATCGGGACGGAGATATAGAGTACTGAGGGCAAGAACAAACCGTCTCAAAAATAGCTTCTTTTTTAGAGCAATATTGGCCTTAAACGGAAATCCTGGACTTTGAAGTCAGCTTATTTTATATGTCATATTTTAGTCATTTTATATGTCATATTATGTGTTGTACCTGTTTTTAAATCTATGTGAAATGTTTTAAATGAGTTTTATATAGCAACCACAAAATTTCGTTGTTCCTGCAAGGGGGCAATGACAATAAAGATTCCTATCCTATCAAGTAGAAAAGAGTGAGCAGGATTCAATGATGTGCGGTCTCAAATGCCACTTAGTGACTAAGGAGAAGGAGCAGATTCACATTGCCCCTGTCTTTAGTGTAACAAACGTCCTTCACCAGGCTGTGCAAATCCAAATCTAAATCTGTTCTGGACTAGCTCTGTATAGCATTTGGATTTGAATCTCCCAGTGGCAGTGGAGATCTCTTAAAGAATGGTCATGCAAACATCTCCTTCAAGTTACACAAAGATATTGCCACATCTTCCTTCAGCTGGCAATGGCGAAAGCAGGTGAACATCAAGGATACAGGATGGCAAAGAGTATACTTTGTCCACATCATCAAGCAAAGTGATTCCACTGGAACTGATCCCTGAGTGCCAAATCCCTCCAAATTTTAGGGGCTTACAGGGAAGAGCTTGAGGACACTCCCCTGCCATTTTGGTGCTTCTAGGACCCAAGGGAGCACAGTGTTTTGTTTTGTTTCATTTCATTTTGTAACAAAACTACTTTAAAAATTTGTTACTAACAACATGAAATGAAACTAGTAAAGAAACGAAATGAAACGTTATATTTCCATTTCGTGCCCATCTCTAATACATATATACATACTGTACATACATACAGTTTCCTCCCAGTTCAACACTAGAGCCAATCACCTTGGTTCCATCTGCCCAACAAATAATTCCCCAAGGCCTTCTCATTCCCCAGCCCCATCAGCCTTGTTCATCATCATCAGCAACTGCAAGCCACAGGGAGCAGGAGATTATGGGATTCTCTATCCCCTCCTCTCTCTAAAAGGCTTTGACTGAGCAGAGATGAGTTTTTAGGCTGTGCTGCAAGGCTTATCAGTAACATATGCATTACAAGGAGCAAGTACATATATATCCAAGTCTGGAAGGATTTCTTGTTGCTATCCATTCTGAAGTAGAAAACAAAATCCTTTCTGTAAGGGAAACTGCTAACAATCATCATTTTCTAGTTCCAAAATTAGCCTATGGAAGAATTTAACCATGGCAGGGGTTTTTTTTAATTGATTTTACTTTGCATTTTTTTTCTTCCTTTGAAATGTAGATGCTCTGGTAACATGTTACCTTTGTCACATCTGATATCTGTACTTTCCATAAAATGACCTTTGGGTCACCCAACTAAGGATGCTCTCAAGTAAAAACTTCAAATCAAATGATGGTTTGTAATAACACACAGGAAGGTTATGTACACCAATGCCTGGGAAGGTTTTGTTTTTTTGTTTTTGAAAATGCTGCTGCTGTTTTGCCTTGAAAAGGCAGCGCTCATGCAGTTTAAACACACTGAAAATTGTTTTACAGTTGCAATCATTAAAATTTCCATCCAGGTCACCGTGGGGTCAGGGGCAAAGAGGTAATTCTAACGATAGGCTGCCTGCAGGTTGGATATAGAATTAAAAAAACTTGTGGAAAATGTACACACATATGCTGCTCATACAAATTTAAAACCACCTAGCTCTTTGCATGGCAAACTTGTCTGGTGTAACTGCGGTGGGTAATCTTTCTGAAAGGAACATAGCTTCGAAGGGTTAGAAGCATAACACAAGCAGAAACATTTGGTGAAGATTACAAAGAAACAAAAGATAAGCACAAGATACAAGAAAGTCCACTGTTATGATGCATACCTGATCTTTGTCCAGCCTGTGAGAAAGCTGTTATGTCATATGCTATTTATTAGCTGTTTGCAATTCTGTCTTTTTAATATACTTACAAAGTACGATAGCCTAACATATCAGAGTACCTACCTATTATGACCTGCTTTCAAGAGACGTGGTGTGTGTGTGTGTGTTCCAGCTTCTATTTCTTTCTCAGACTCAAAATATATACAGTATACGTTCCAGCTTCCATTTCTTTCTCAGACCCAAACTCTCCATCCAGACATTGCTTCATGTTGTTAAGTCACAGCTATTCTTTTTAATGTGAACGCTAAATGACAAAGAAAGCTGGGAGGGGAAAAATATTCATTTAAAATATGTTGGAGGAAAGCTTTATGGATTGCCAGAAACACAAACAAGTGATGGCTAGTTCTATTAAAGATGGAACTCTTTCGAGCATCAGAATAAATAAACGGAGGCTATCATAATTTGTGTGTGTGTTGAGAAGGCAATGCTCATTGGGGAAGATAAAGATGCTAAGAGAAGCTGAAGGTCACAGGAAAAAAGGAAAACCAAACATGAAACGGATTAACTCAACAAAGGAAGCCAAGACCTTGAATTTGCAAGACCTGGCCAGGGCTTTAATCACAGGACCTTTTCAGAAGTTGTTACCGCCATTTCGCGGTTCCGGCATTGCAGTCCCACTACATCGTGGGACCGCAGTACCGGAACCGTGGGGGGGGGGAGGCGGGGGCGCGGCCAGGTTGCTATGCGGCCCTCCCGCACCCCGGAAAAGCCTCCGGCGGATCGCTCTCCACCCCACCAGGCCCCTCTGGGAGGCCTCGGAGCGATGTGGGGGAGTGGCGGGGAACGATCCGATTGCTCTCCGCGCCCCCCTCCCCTTCTGGCAGGCCTCGGAGCAAGGTGGGGGGGCACCGGGAGCCATCCGATAGCTCTCTGTGCCCCCCGCCCCTTCTGACAGGCCGCGCCAGGCGGGGGGGCAGGAGCAATCCGATTGCTCTCCACAGCCCCCTGCCCCTTCTGGCAGGCTGCGCCGGGTGGGGGGGGCTGCCAGGAGTGATCCGATTGCTCTCCGTGGCCCCCCACCTCTTCTGGCAGGCCGTGCCAGGCGGGGGGCCACCGGAAGTGATCTGATCGCTCTCCGCGGCCCCCCACCCCTTCTGGCAGGCTGTGCTGGGTGGGAGGGCCGCCGGGAGCGATCTGATCGCTCTCCGAGGCCCCCCGCCCCTTCTGGCAGGCCGCGGAGCTGCGTGGGGGGTGGCGGGGAGTGATCCAGTCGCTCCGTGCGGCCCTCCCACACACCCCGGAGAAGCTTCGGGGCCGCGTGGGTCGCCGCACAATCTCCCCCACCCCACCCCCACCCACTTCTGCATATCGCGGATTTTCGTGCATCGTGGGTGGGATGGGTCCCTAACCCCCGCAATCAGTGGGGGGTTACTGTAGTTCATAAGGTTCCCATAAGTCAGAAGCAACTTGAAAGCATACCACATCATGTTATTTGATAATCCCAGCATGACCTGATTTGTTCTGAGATTGGATGAATATGTCCATTTCTGTTGCTTCCACATGAAAAGGTGCATTTAATGGTACCAGGAATATTCTGTCACCTGTCTTTGAGTGACTTTGTCTACTAGGTGGCTGAAATCAATCATATAACATGAATTGTATCTCGAAGGGAGCAACTGTTGGGCTCAAAGATGTTTTCAAAATAGCACTATCAGAAAAGTTCACCTAAGATGAAACTGGAGACCAGTTGGATTCTTCTGAGACAAAATAGGAGAGAGGAGAGCTCTCTCTGGCAGGTCTATCTAGAAAATAGTAGATAGACAGACAGACCGACAGACACACACACACTGCTGCTATACTTTGACCAATTTCAGATTTGGAAACCCAACAAACCTAAATGTTATTGTAATTCTATGGCCCAGATTCTCTGCTTAATAGTTGATTTGGTTTAAGACTAGCCAGAGCTATTAAGGTCCTAGTAAAAGAAATCCCAGAGACAGTAATGCGTTAGACAGGAAGCTGCAACTACTGTGGCATGTAGTGATAGGTTTTATTGGTGCACCATATTGATGCACCATATAAAAACTAAATTAAGTTTGTTTTTACTTGTACTGGTGACCAACAGACTTCCCATCTGCATTCAAAATGTTACAAATTGCATTTACAATGTCCACTCATTTGGGCCTAGGCCTGGAACGTCTTCAGCAGCAGGACAGAGCATGAATGGAGATGGCTTACTGCTTACCTCATAGCCCAACATTCCCCAACCAGGGCAGACAAATGTCATGTCTGGTGTAGTGTTGAGTTTTTCCCAGACTTATTTATTCATCTGGGGGAGCTTAACCTCCATATAGAGACACATGTTGCGAGGACAACCTTTGTGTTCATGGACACCATGGTTTCCACTGGCTCATCCCAACGTGTCATTGACACTACACATGTGTTTGGTCACACACTGGACCTGGTGTTCATGTCTAGACAGAGAGAAAATTATCTGAAAATGATAAGCCTTGCATCTTTCAATTTCTCATGGTCAAACTATCACATGCTAAGAATTGTACTTTGCACAACTCTGCCCCTTCATTGGGGTGGATGGGCCTATTAGATCAGTCCATACCTTCTGAAAGACTGTTGGGTCAAATTGGTTTCCAGGATGTAATTTGGATTTTTCCAGCTGATCAGGTTGGCACTACTGTTGAAGTCCAGGTTCCCCATTGGTATTCAGAGGTGGCCTGAGTAGTAGACGTGATTGCTCCTAGATGTCTTCTTCACTGCAAAGCCTCTCCCTGAATTGTCCACAGCCTTACAAATGGGAGACAAATATAAACATTAAAACCAAGTATAACTGGCTTGATAGCTCAGTGGTTTATGCATTTGACTGCGGAGACAGATGTTTGGAGTTAGATTCCCTTCCTGTGAATAGAGCCATCCGATGTGGCCATGTACAAGCTGCATAGTCCCAAGAGAGCTCCAGAAGAAGGGAATGGTCAACCACTTCTGAGTATTCTCTTCTGGAAAACCATGGGAAAGGTTGTCATAAATGAGAATCGGTACGTAGGCACATGATGAGGGTGATTATGACAACGATGATGACAATGATTATGATAGATGATTAGAACTCAGATCCAAGAGCTATCCAAGATGGCGGGCGCCGGCAGCAGCTGTTTGTGCTGGCTGCACGCTTGTGTATTTTTATTGTCTTGTAGTTTGGTTTTTGTTTGTGTTAATTATTTTTAACTGATTTGGGCCCACCAGGGGCATGGAGGGGGGGGAACTCTTAAGGGGGGTTCACCGTTTGGAACATCCGAAGATGCCAAAACACCCAAAGATGTCAAAACACTGAGGCTGGTATGAATGCCCCCTCCCCCCACCCCCTGTATTGCAGCGGAGGACTTTTACCCTGTTTGTGGCCTCCTCCATCTGCGGGTGGTTCCATCTGCTGGCTGCTGATGTGGCGTCCTTCCTTGGTCCGGGAGGGACATGGTGGGTTCTCCTCCTTTGGGGCGGCGGCCCATCCCATGCAGGGGCTCATGTCACCTGCCGCCTGCTCCCGCCGCTGCTTGCTCCCGCCTGCTCCGTCTTGGCTTGCGGTCCGCCGGTTTTCCACCTGGCTCGTCGCCCGCTCTCCTGCCGCCTGCTGGACCTGTTTGGACCTTTCAGCCCGGTTTCACCTTGGCTTGTCCCCCAGTTCCCCAGATGGCTCTCTGGGCATGGTGGCTTTCCAGGCGTGGTGGCTCAGCCCGTTTCGGAGGCTGTTGCCGCCGTCCTCCCCTGTGGTCGGCTGTTTCGCCCGCCCTTCTACTGCTGGACTTTCTGCCACCTTATGCGGCCCATTGCTGCCGGGGGCGGCCGCTGTGGGGTCGATGCCAGCTTGGAGGTACGTGGCAGGCTTTCATCTCCTCCTCTTTGGCTGCTGGGCAATCCTGACGGCTCTTCGGGTGCACCGGCTTGGCCCGCTAAGGAGGCCGTTGTCGCCACCCTCGTCTGCCTTGCCTGTTTCCACTCTGGCTGTTTCGCCTGGCCTTCCACCGCTGGACCTTTCGCCATTTTTGCAGCCCGATTTCCACCAGGAGCTCCCGGCGTGACATCTCGGCCATTGGGGGACAGGTTTCCATTCCTTTGACCATCGGGCAACCCCGATGGCTTTCCAAGTGCAGCGGCTCGGACCGCTGTTGTCGCCACATTTGCCTGCTTCTGCCTGCTTCCGCCGCATTTGCCTGTTTCTACCGACGCCATGTTCGCCTGGCCTCCCACCACTGGACTTTCCGCTGTCTCTCGCAGCCCTGATTTCCACCAGGGGCTGCCGGCATGATGTTTTTGCACATTCGGAGGGACATGACTGCCATTTTTGGCCACTGAGCGAACTCAATGGCTTTGGACGTAGTGGCCCGGCTCTCCATGGAGGCCGTGGCCACCGCCCTTGTCTGCTTCCACCTAGACTGTTTCTGCCCGGTTCCTCGCTGCCGTTTGGGTCAGTCTGGACCTTATTGCGCCCCGGATTGCTCCAACGTACTTTGTTCCATCAGTGGGACATTGTGATCATCATCCCCTTTATCTGAATTAAAGTCCTCTCTGGGGGGTGGGAGATGGCTGTTTGATCTGGAGGAGACGTTTTATGAAGGAATATAAATAGCCACACGAGGCCACTTACTGCTGTTCTATTTTTATCACTTTGGTCTCACGGAGGACCCTGGACAATGTTGGCTGTCCCTGCCACCTGGACTTCTCGGCGTAATCAGCCTTGCTGGGCCCATCACCGATCAGGCCTGGGCCCAATTGGGCCTTGAGGCCATTGTTGGCCCATCCTGGCGGCCACTGGCCTAACTCTATTCCCTCTGCCGACCCTGTCTGAGCCATTCACCTCCATCCGTGTAAAGGGACCTCCACATTGCCAACATCCTTTCCCCTCATTTACCTTGGTGAGTGCCTTTATTTTTATGCTTTTGCTTTGTTTTTATTGGCTGTTGGTTACTTTTGTACCTTCTATTGTATATTTGATATTGTTTTGCTCTGTTTTTTTGCTTTGTTGTATTTCTCTTACTTTGTATTTTTTTCCTAGGTCGCCATGCTGGCAGGGACCTGTATCTCTGTGGTGTCTGGCCATGGGAGGTACGCTCCAGGCGGTGGGATTTGTTTGTTTGTTTGTTTGTTTGTTTGTTTGCCCCTGCCATACTGGTCCACCATCTTGGATGCTGCTATCTCTGTTCTTATCTTTTTAAATCTTCCCGTTTGGGAAATAGGTGCGGTATACAAATTTGAAAATAAAATAAATAAATAAATAAATAAGAACTTGGGCCAGGCATCTTCTGCCTGTCCCCCGTTCTGATCCCTCCGCTCACCGCCACATACCTGGGTGCCATACAGCCAGTGCCTCCAGACTGTCTTGTCTCCTGGTCAATGCCAGGTCGGTTCACAATAGAACACCTATCATCCACGATGTGATCGTGGATGAGCGAGCCGACCTGGCTTGTATCACCGAGACCTGAGTGGGCGCTGAGGGTGGGGCTTCCCTCTCCCTCTTGTGCACCCCCGGGTTTCAGGTCCAGTGGGCTGGTAGGTTGGAGGGTAGGGGTGGCTGGGTGGCCATTGTTTATAGGGAATCCCTTTATGTTAGCAGTGCTGCAACAATGGTGTGTCCAGGAGTAGAATGCCTCCATCTATCAGTGGGTCAGCGAGATAAGTTTGGTATTGTGCTGGTGTACTGTGTTCCCCGCAACCCAGCACAATCCTTTCCAGATATCGCGGAGTTCATCTCGGCTGCCCTGTTGAAGTCTCCCTGCCTTCTGGTGGTTGGGGACTTTAACGTGCATGCCGAGGAGGAACTCTGGTGTGGCTCTGGAATTCATGGAATCCATGACCTCCATGAATCTATCTCAGCATGTTGCATGCCCCACTCATAGAGCTGGCCATACCCTGGACCTGGTGTTTTCCTCCATGTTGTCAGATTCTTGTCTGAGGGTCAGGGGTATTCAGCCCCTGCCCATGTCATGGTCGGACCACCATCTGCTAAAATTTTCCCTATCGATTGCCTCGCCCGCCCCGTGGGGAGCATCGGGCCTATATTTCAGCCCGCCCCCATAGGCTCCTGGACCCTGCTAGGTTCATGGAAGCCTTTGGGGAGCTTTCTGGCGGCCTGGCAGACGATCCAGTCGATGCCCTGGTGGATAGGTGGTATGAGGGGACTACCGGGGCAGTTGACCAGATCGCCCCCAAGCGCCTCCTGCACTGTGGAGACCGCTCCTCTCTGTGGTATATGGCTGAGCTGCGGTCGAAGAAACAAGAATGCAGGAGGCTAGAGGTCATATGGAGGTCTAGTCGGATGGCAGAGAATACGGCTGCACTTAAGCAGCTGACTGGCTGCTATCTTCGCATGATCAGGGACGCTAGAACATCCTTTGTCTCCCTGAAAATTGGTGAGGCCTCGAACTGCCAGGCGGAGTTGTTCTGGGTGGTTTGAGACCTCTCCAATCCCAGTCAGCTGAGGCCTCCTCCTAGTGATTTCACTAGTGAGCAATTTGCAGCCCATTTTAAATCTAAAATAGAGGCCATCCATTCCAATTTGCCCCCCGGGTATCCTAGTCCATCCCCTGATGTCTCTGGGGCCTCACCCCTCCGTTCTCCCCTCCTGGATGAGTTTGGGCCAGTGTCTCCAGCGGAGGCCTCAAGAGCTATGGCTCGTTGCCGGCCGGTGGCCACTCCCTTTGACCCTTGCCCAGCTTGGCTTATTAAATCTGCCGAAGGGAACATGCCTGAGTGGGTTTCAGCCATTGCCACGGCCTCTTTCGGGGAGGGATGTTTCCCTGCCCGATTGAAGGAGACCGTGGTGAAACCCACTCTGAAAAAAACTGGCTTGGCATCGGACGATTTATCTAATCATCGTTCGATTGCCATTGTTCCCTTCCTGGGCAAGGTTGTCAAGAGGGTGGCCGCTGTCAGGCTCCAGTCGTATCTGGAGGAAAATCATATCCTGGATCCCTTCAAGTCTGGTTTCAGACCTCTTTGCGGAACCGAGACTGCCCTGGTCACTCTGCAGGATGACCTCCTCAGGGAGGCCAACAGGGGGTGTTCCTCCCTGCTGGTTCTCCTTGATCTGTCAGCTGCCTTTGATACTGGCGACCACACTAACCTGTTGGTCCGGCTGGCTGAGGCAGGAATTGGGGGTCAGGCTTTGGCCTGGCTTCGTTCCTTCCTTGGTGGCCAGACTCAGCTGGTTCAGCTGCGTGATGACTTGTTAGCTCCTTGGACCCTCCCTTGTGGGGTGCCCCAGGGGTCGGCAATCTCACCCATGCTGTTCAATGTTTACATGTGGCCGCTGGTGGAGGTCATCAGGAGATTTGGAGTTCGCTGTCATCAGTACACTGATGACACGCAGCTCTATCTCTCCTTTTCATCGTCTGCAGAGGAGGCAATTCGCTCCCTCGATCTGTGCCTGGAGGCGGTCCTGGAATGGACCAGAGATAACCGGCTCAAGCTGAATCCGGAGAAGACGGAGGTTCTGTTCTTCGGGGCGCCCTCGTCTGGGTACAATGGCCGCCTCCCTAAACTGGGGGGTGTTTCCCTCCAGCCTACGGCCAGGGCCAGGAATCTGTGCATGATCCTGGACTCAGCCCTCTGCCTCGAAGCCCAGGTGATGGCTGCTTCCAGGGCTGCTTTTATCCATCTTTGCAGAATCGCCCAGATCCACCAGTACCTTGATGAGTCCTCCCTGAGGACAGTTGTGCAGGCCCTAGTGATCTCGAGGATCGACTATTGCAATGCCCTCTATGTGGGGTTGCCCTTGACCCTGGTTCGGAGGCGACAGCGGGTGCAGAATGCGGCGGCCAGGCAGCTGGTGGGTGCTCATTGTGGCAAAAAGGGTTAATACAAGTATGATTTGAATAGCCAATCACTAAGCAGGTGGGAGTGGCTAAGAATGTTATATATGGAACATAATGGGTGATGGACAGTTCAGTTTAAGTGCAGTTCAGTTTGAGTTTAAGTTGATGTTCAGTTTGGGTTAGAACTGAGAGGAATTCAGTTAAGAGAGCTGAGAGTCAGTTATATTGTCAGTTGGTCAGGTGAGACCTGCCACTGAAAAGGGTCTGGTTTGGAAAGGAAACACATTATAAGATCTCATGTATTCAACTTTGGCTAAAGCTTTCAAAATACTGATCATCTAATTGTAAACCAATAAATGTTTCATGTTTGTTTTAAAAATATATTACCTGGTGTGACTCTCTCTCAAATACATATAAGTGTCCAGTGAATCTGGTGGTGGCAGCGAGTGAAAACCCAGTGTGTGCAAGGGGCACGTCACACTCGTAGATTCGAGCACATCACCCCAGTCCTGGCTCGCTTGCACTGGTTGCCCGTTGTCCTCCGGATTAGGTTCAAGGTCCTGGTTTTGATTTTCAAAGCCCTCCACGGCCTGGGACCAGAGTATCTGGCGGAGCGTATTTCTCAGAGATCAACTGGGGCCAGACCCACGAGACGGGTGCAGGCACACTCATTGAGGGTGGCCACACCCAGAGAGGCGCGGAAATCGCGTACGCATGACCGCGCCTTCTCTGTGGTGTGCCCCATGCTCTGGAACCATCTCCCCAGTGAGCTGCACCTAGCAGAGTCCCTGTCCACCTTTAAAAAGGCTCTGAAGACCCACCTTTTCAGGGAGGCGTTTGGCAACCTTCCTAATTAGTTTCCCCCCCCCCGTCCATTGCCATCTTTGCTTGGATTATGCCACCTTTCATTTTCTGTTATTTGTTTTGTTTTGTTCTACTGTTTTTACTGTGAGCCGCCCAGAGTTCCCTCCTGGGAAGATGAGCGGGATATAAGTCTAACAAATAAAATAAATAAATAAATAAATAAATAATAAGACTAGTAGAAGAGAATAGAAATAGATCTATTTTTCTTTCATTCAGTAGAACAGATTGAGATGTCCACTATACTATTTAATCAAGGTTTCTTGAATCAGTTTTAGGATGCAGAAAAGACACTTGCACACTGTAAACCTGCTACCTCATTTTTAAGAAAAATGTTCTTTCCCATGTTGTCTAAAAGCAAAAATAAAAAAGAAAGAAAAAGAAAAAGAAAAAGTGCTGTTTATATGCAACCCCATCACATTTAAAGCACTCTCTGGGTAGATTACAAATAAATTACCTGTTCAGGATACACATTGCCTGCCTCCCCCCCAGCAAGCTGGCTACTCATTTCACCAACTTTGGAAGGGTGGAAGGCTGAAAGGCTGGGTGAACTCTGAGCCAGCTACCTGGAATTGAACCTGGGTCATGAGCAGAATTTGGCTGCAGTGCCACAGTTTAATCTCTTTGCCATGAGGCTGTCTAAAACCTGCTAAGGATGCAGCAGTGGAATGGTCTACCCATGTTATCATTGCTTCTCTTTAGAAAGATTGTATACCCTTCAGTATGGAAGAAATGATCATAAGGCCATTTTGAAGAAATCTAGTTTCATAACAGCTGATTTAGAGACTGACAGACCTGTTGTGAATATTCTCTTTTTGGACAAGTTAATCAAGAGGATGTAGCTTACCAGATGGAGGCATTCTCGGAAGAAATGTATAGTCTGAGCCCATTTCAGTTGGGGTTTATGCCATGGCAATTTACTGATACAGCATTGTTTACCCAGAAAGACAACTGCCTGAGGGAGGCTGACAGAAAGAATATAACCATTTTGGTCCTCCTGGATTTTTCTATGGCGCTTGATACTGCTGGCCATGGTATCCTTTTGGAAGGCTGTTGAGTTCACAGATTGGGTGTGTCCAAATCTGCGAGTTCCAGTCTTTCCTTGATGGCTGTTCCCAGATGGTACGGCTTGGAGAGGCCATCTCCATCCTTTGGGACCTGTATATGAAGCTGCTGGGAGACAGCCAACTATCACTGATACATTGATGGCACACAGCTCTATCTTTCCTTTTCTTCATCTGCAGGAGGTGTTGTTCTAGTCCCTGAGTGCGGCCTAGTATCAATAACAGATCCACAAAGGGCAATAAACTTAAACTGGATCCAGATAAGATGGAGATGCTAGTGTCAGGAGCATTGGCAAACCATTAGACAGAGACCTATCAGACTTTAATGGGGTTCCACTACCCTTGAAAGATCAGCTCCATGGCTTGGAGGTATTCCTGAACCCTGCACTCTGTGTGGAAGTTCAAATATCAGTTGTGGCCAGGAGTGTCTTTATCAGCTCTGGTTGACTGTCAAATGGTTCCCCTACATGTGTCTAGTAAATGCCTAACACAGTGGTTCACACATTATTTTTTCCTTCTCTCTCTCTCTCTCTCTCTCTGTGTGTGTGTGTGTGTGTGTGTGTCTTTTCTTTCTCTCTCTCTTTCTTTCTTCCTTCCTTATGAGTAGAGATGGGCACGACTTAGCGGTATTTTCGTTTTCGTTTTCGTTTTTCGTTTCCGTTACGTAATGAAATGAAAAACGAAAAACGGCTCAGAACTGGAACGGAAACGGAAACGAAACGACTAATTTCGAGCCAATTTTCGTTTTTCGTTACTGGAAAAACACATAATGGAGCTAAATGGGAAGAAACGAAAAAAAATTCGTTTTCGTTTTCATTTTTCCGTTTTCGTTACGTAACGAAACGAAAACGAAAAATTTTGAAATTAGCTCACGAAAACGGAAACGAGCCGAAACGGACCCCTAGCCGAAAACGAAAACGAAAACGAACAATTTTTCTGAGTCGTGCCCATCTCTACTTATGAGTTTTAGATGTATATTATCGAACTGTCATACTGATTGTATGGTTATGTGGGATTAATCAGATTGGCAGGCACGCCAAGGAAACTAGAAGTTGTGCACATGGACCTGGACTCTAAACTGCTTTAATGGACAATGGTCAAGCCCATTTTTAATGACAGCTGAGATTTCAGGAAGGAAACAATTATCCTAATTACTTAGGAAGGCAAGACATTTGAAGTGTGGCATCCAAAATCACAATGAGCAAATAAATAAATAAATAAATAAATAAATAAATAAATATGCAAAGAGCTCCACCAGGGTGCCAGCGCTAATAATGACAAGATCGTTTGCTTTTTCACATCTGCGGCAACAACAACAAAATGAGGCAAAGGGAGCAATGAGAAGGGAAGATGGAAGAGAAGTCCTGGGATGCACCAGCTGTTGCCGTTGCTCCTCCCTGCTGTGTCCCGTGCCTTGTCCTCCCACAGGAAGGCACAGCAATCTGTTGACACCTTCAGCTCCTTTGCTTCTTCAGGACATTCCACTGAATCAAAGACAACCATCGTCTGGTTGAATGCATGAAAATCAGCCCCAGTCATATGAGGATGGGAGGACAAATACACTAAGCAGATGGCCGGAGGCCTGTTCATTCCTGTTTTTGGAGCTGTTTACATCCTTAAGTGACTAATTTTGACATGTTCTACCACTAATGAAGTTTTTTTTCCAGTGTGACCCAGTAAACGGCAAGCGGCACGTGCTGGGACCACTCTAATTTGGGTTTGGAGGCCCACTGCTATCTCAGCTCTATAAGCAGTCAATTAAAATTTCCTCAGCCTGACTACTCACTGTCAGGGAGATGCCAAAGCTTTGTCTCAAAATGGAATCAGTCTCCCTCTGGTGTGTGCTTGTGTGGTGTTTATGTGGCAATCATACTTGAATATTTAAATGTACAATCATGGAAGCAGTAGGGCTTTCTATTGCCCTCCGTCACCACTGATGTATCTTCATACAATCCTCTGAGAGCTCCATTCGAAAGGCGTTTGGCTGTTTAACTGCACACCCAAGTGAAGGAGGTGGGAGAGAAGTAAGAATGGGAATACATCCAATGACATGTAACAATCCTGCTTCTTTCCCTTATTTCCTTGGCATTCTGT
Source organism: Phrynocephalus versicolor (assembly GCA_023846285.1). NCBI lineage: Eukaryota > Metazoa > Chordata > Lepidosauria > Squamata > Agamidae > Phrynocephalus > Phrynocephalus versicolor. The sequence goes on along the minus strand of JAHTLZ010000204.1, from coordinate 90,910,705 downwards.
AACATAACAGAAATCAACCTCTTTTCTTGCTTGGTAGCAAGAAGATGTGATATTATGTGCTACCCTTTAAAAGTCTTCTTATCTGGAATACAAAGAATTTAAGAGATGCTAAAAATAATTACAGTGGTACCTCGTGAGACAAATAGGTCAATTCATCTTATGAAAAATCAAGGCACGGTTTCCCTTTGGAATGCATTGAAAACCAATTAATCCATTCCAGAGGGAATGGATTAATAGGTTTTCAGTGCATTCCTATGGGAAGGCTGTCCCAACCCTCCTGAATCAAGGGCAGCCAAAGGCTGCTCTCCACAGCCCCACCAGACAGCTGATTTTGACAGGTCAGACCTGTCAAAATCCACTCTCCAGGGATTGCGAAGAGCATCCTTCAGCTGCCCTTGATTGAGGAGGGATCCGAGCAGAGCACAGACCCAAGGATCTTCTTCTACCCTAGCAGGATTTCAGAGCTCGGGTTGGGCAAAGATCAATGGGATCCTGTTTTGCCCACCATTTTGGAGGGTAAAGCAGGGACGCTGTGATCCTTACCTAGCCTGGGCTGTTCCCTTGCAAACAGCCCAGGCTGAGCAAGGATCAATGGTACCTCGTAAGACGAATGTAAACGGGAAGGGAAAAATCATCTTACGGGTTTTTCCTATTGCCAGAAATTACATTTGTTTTACGGGTTTTTCGTCTTAAGGGGCATTTGTCTTGCAAACTATTACTGTATATATATATAGCAGAAATGAAAGCTGACAGCTATTTCCACCCAGATCCAGACCTCTGGGTGCTCAGTCCTTAACCACATGGGTTGTTTGAATCCCATACATTCATCTAAGTTAGCACTGGATTCAAGTGACCACCTTATTTTTCTGAAAGGCTTTGATAAAATGGCAGGTAGATATGACTAGGTCTTCTCCCTGCTGGAAAGATGCACCTATCTAGTTTGGCCAGAACAGGTAAGTGATTTTTTTTAAATTTCATTTTGGTTTTGAAGATCCCCCCCCCAAAAAAAAAAGTCACTAGTGAGGTTTTTGCTGATTTGCAAATCTTTAAGACAGAATGAGCTGACAGTTGTTTCTTTTTTAAAAAATCAAGTGCTGGGGAAGGCAAAATGGTTAGATTTTCCTGTTGCTACAGGCACTACGAATGAAGCAAAATAACTGAAATATGTGATAAATTAATGCACATGCCATTCTCTGTACAAAAACATGGCAATTTTAAACATCCTTAGTATACTGATTAGAGATGGGCATGACTCAAAAAAATGGTGTTTTGTTTGTTGTTTGGTCATTTAGGAGTCCGTTTTGGTTTGTTTTTGTTTTCGTGAGTTTTTTTTGCAAAAAAAATTGTTTTTGTTTTGTTATGTAACGAAATGAAAAAACATAAACAAAAACAAAAAATTGCTGTTTCATTACCATTTAGCACAATTCAATGTATTTGCCATAACGAAAACAAAGCGGTCGACAAAATTTTTTGTGTTTCGGGTCATTTTGTTTCATTTTGGAGTCAAATTTTGTTTTTCGGTTTGTTACGTAATGAAATGAAAAAACGAAAACAAAAACAAAAAATCGCTCGTTTCGTGCCCATCTCTAATACTGATACAACCTCACATGTATGAATATGTCGTTCAGAGTCTTAAATTCTGTAGGGAATAACGAAGTTCCCCCCATTTTGGCAGAAATGTTAAAGAAGTGAAAAAAATAGGATTTGTTGGTATTATAATACAAGCTATTCTGTTCTTCTTGTCCAATCTCCTGCGGTTGGAGATTGCAAATGAAAACGAATGGATGCTCATCATAAAATTTTGCCAGTCACATTCAATAGGAAAGGAATGGAGATGGGAAGGTATTTTGAGCTACACCAGAGGTGTAAAGCATGCACAAAAATTGGCAGAGCTTTTTTTCGAGGAACCGAGAGCAAGAGCTAGAGTCAGAGAGTGAGTATCACTGCCCTCTACTGTATGGAAGCACAGCCCTGTTCAACAGTTTCCAGCTACAGCCCAGCCCCAAGCAAATGTGCACAGAATATAAGCTAGGGTATTGAATCATCCCATTTACATTTCGCACCCCAGTTCTTCAGAGCTAGACTCTCTAAGGCTGAAGTATGTCATCTAGCCTGTTAAGTCTGCTCCTTTGCTTGCAGCCAAACTGCATATTTTCTCAGGAATACTGTGGCAACATTCTCTGGCTCTCAGCACTCCTGTCCTTCTATCCTGAGCTTCCTAAAGCTGTGTTCGTGCTCATATAAGCACATACTTGAATCCTAGGGGTGCTGTTCAGAAAAAGACGTCCAAGCAAAGAGAAAAGTGGGAGTATGAACTGCTTTCTGAAGAAAGCATTAAGAACTGCCTCGATGGGTCAGATCAGGGCAAGCATCAGGCATTTTCCTGCAGACCCATCCAGGCTCAAGCGTTCATCATTCCAGGGCAGCCATCTTGTTTTGCCACATACCACAGAAATTCCCATAAATGGATACTGAATGGCCCGCAGTGAGACTTTGAAAGGAAGTTTGTACTGCTTCTCTCATTCTCTTCCCTTTATTTCTCTCCCTCTGTCTATCACACACAAACACCAGTTATGAACTCCATCTTCATTCCTTAAAGCAGTAAACAAAATGCAAAATGAAGTTTTAGAATATTACAAATATCTTCCTACCCACTGAAGGCAGAAGGTAAACATTAGCATCCCACCCACCCACATGCTTTGGCTGTTCTACAAGTCATGGTAAAGAACTTTCACTTTAACCCTTGAGGGCAGAGATGTAAAAATAAATTATAAAATTCATTCAAAAATAACTAATTTGTCAATTCATATTCATACAAATAGACACCTCAATGAATATAAACTGATAACTTTTTGCTATGTTTTGATTTATTGGTTCATTAGGTGATAAAGTATCCCCCCCAAGGCACCTAGAGACATCAAAACAACAGAGAGTCTTCCTCTGACTCTCCTCTACAATCCCTGAGAGTCTGGCGAATATTGGGCATTTGTGGGAAATTCAAGATGGCGGGCGGCAGCAACTCCCGTTTGCTCTCGCTCCTGCATCTGAGCGTTTTCTTGGTTTTTTTTGGATTTTGCTGCCTGGATTTTTGCCTTTTTTAATTTTATCCGCTGAGATGCCGTGGGGGGGTAAGTCAGGGTCTACGGAGATTCGGGGTGTAAGGGAGCTTCCTATTTTCCCTGAAGGATGGGCTTATGGCGAGCCGGCTGCAGGTAATTTTGTTTGCGGTCTGGTTTGCCTTTGCCTTTGTTGAGCGCCCACCGTCTCCTCCCCTCCCCTCTTTATTTTCCCTCTTTTATTCCTTTTACCATCTCTTTCTTCACCCACCTCCGCGCTGCCACTTGTGTTCCCGAGGGGTTTCCCCCATGGTCCGGGGAGGGACCCGTTGGCGATACGGGTCGGCCCCCCCCCCGACGGTCCTGAGGGCTCGTGAGGGGTCGGTTCGGCTGCCGCTCGTCGCACTCGGACCTGGTAAAGGGAATTGCGGCATTTTCCGTCGGCCTCCCCCCGGCGCACGGTGGCTTCTCCAACCAGCCGGCCCGGTTTGCGGCTCCATCTTGGCTGCCGGTTTTGGCCCGGGCGTTCGCCGCCTTGGGCTCCATCATGGCGGCGCCCGGAGTTTTTCCCGGCAACTTTCTTTTGTGGCCTGGCTGTCTGCCTTCCTTTGGTGTGCCTCTGCCGGTGTGTCGTTTGGGGGTTGGCGTTCTCTTTCCATCTGCCTCCCCTCCGGCCGCCGCTGCTTGTTCTCTGTTGCGGCGTGCCGACTGCCGGGCGCCTTCTGGGGGTTGGCGTTTTTCTTTTCGCCTCGCCTCGCCTCCGGCCGCCGTTGGGGAGCTATTGGGATTCTCTCCGGCTTCGGGGGTAGGCTTTCTTCCATCTGCCCCCCCCTCCCCGGTCGCCGCGAGAGCCGGTGGCGCCCGGCTTGGGATCCAGCATGGCGGTGCCTGTGTTTTTCCCGGCGGTCATCCCTCTATGGCCCTGTGGCGGTGCGCCTACGGCTGGTCTGCCTTTGGGGGTTGGGGTTTTTCCATCTGCCTCCCCCCCCGGCCGCGTTGGGAGCTGGTGGGTCTACCCCGGTTCGCACCCTAGCCTAGTCACTCAGGCGGCTGGTCGGCCGCGGGCGAACCGGTCTCGGGTGGCAGGTCGGCCGCCGGCGAACTGGTTTCGGGCGGCAGGTCGGCCGCCGGCGCACCGCTGCCATCTGCTGCCGGCCATTAACTCGGGCGGCTGGTCGGCCGCCGGCGATTTGGGCCGTTGCTATCTCGGCCGGCTGGTCGGCAGGTCGGCCGCCGGCGAACTGGTCTCGGGCGGCAGGCCGGCCGCCGGCGAACCGGTCTCGGGCGGCAGGTCGGCCGCCGGCGAACTGGTTTCGGGCGGCAGGTCGGCCGCCGGCGCACCGCTGTCATCTGTTGCTGGCCATTGACTCGGGCGGCTGGTCGGCCACCGGCGATTTGTGCCGTTACTATCTCGGGCGGCTGGTCGGCCGCCGGCGATTTGCTGCCGTCACCTTCTCGAGCGGCTGGTCTGCCGCCGGCGTGCTGCCGATTTGAACGGCTGGTCGGCCGCCAGCGAATCTCTGCTGTTTCCACCTTGGCTGGCGGGTCGACCGCCGATGGGGCGCCTTTGGTTCCACCTTCTACCATGTCGGGCGGCAGGGCGGCCGCCGGGGTATCGCCGCCGTTTACTAACTCAGAGGGCAGATTGGTCGCCAACGGACTGCCGAGGTGACCTCAAGGCGACAGGCTGAGTCGCGGATGGCTGGCTGTTTTTCCCTCCCCTTCTTAGTTCCCTTATTTACGCCCTTAGTCTCCTGTTCCATCTTCTTTGCCTTGTCTCCCCTACGATCTCATCTTTTCTTAGGCGGATGTATTTTGTATTTTTTATTGTTTTTCTTTGTATTGTATCTCTTTTTATTGTATTTGATTGCACCTTTATTGTTATCTTACTGTTTTTGTTGGGTTTCAACTGTATTGTTCGTAGTAATTTTATTTAGATTTTGCGTTGTTAGGTGCGATAGATTTAGTGGTTATTGTATATTGTATATTGTTTTTTTTTTTCCTTTTCCTCCCCCCCCCCCGGGGCCGCCATGCTTGCAGGGACTCATATACCAACTGTGTCGGGCCGTGGGCGGTACGCTTGTAGTAGAGGGGTTAGTCGGATAAGAAGAACTCGGGTCAGGCAGCTTGTGCCTGTCCCCCGTTCTGACCCCTCGGCTCCCTGTCACGTGTCCAGGAGTCACTCCCCCAGCGCCCCTGGCCTTTCCTGCCTCCTGTTGAATGCCAGGTCAGTCTGCAATAAGATCCCCGTCATATATGATGCCATCTCTGACGGCCGGGCTGACCTGGCGTTTATTACCGAGACCTGGGTGGGCGATGATGGGGGAGCCTCCCTCTCCCAGCTTTGCCCTCCTGGGTATCTGGTTCAGGGGGTGGGAAGGTTAGGGGGTCAGAAGGGGGGGGAGTCGCCATCGTCCATCGGGACTCTTTTTATGTTAGCAGGGCCTCGACATTGGTCAGCCAGGGGTTAGAATGCCTTCACCTGCTAGTGGGGCAGCGGGATAGATTTGGTATTGTACTGGGTTACCGCGCTCCCCGCAACCCAGCCCAATCCCTACCAGAGCTCTCGGAGTTCATCGCTGCTGCGCTATTGAGGTCCCCGCGCCTTCTGGTTGCGGGTGACTTCAATGTGCACGTTGGCGGTGGACTTTCCGGTGCAGCTCTGGAGTTCATGGAATCCATGGCTTCCATGGGTCTATCCCAGCATGTTGTTTGTCCCACACACAGGTCTGGTCATACCCTGGACCTGGTTTTTTCCTCCATGTCGGGGATTTCGAGTCTGGAGGTGGGGGACTTTGTCTCCTTACCTGTGTCATGGTCGGACCATCACCTGCTATCTTTCTCTTTGGCGATCGCGGCTCCCCCCCGCGGTGACCTTCGGGCCCCTGTTTTGGCCCGTCCCCGGAGACTCATGGACCCTCAGCGGTTCCAGGAGGAATTCGGGGAGTTTCCTGGCGGACTGACTGGCGCTCCGGACGAGGTAGTGGCGAACCATTGGTTTGAAACAGCTGTCCACACCATAGACCGGATCGCCCCTAAGCGCCCTCTCCGTTGCCGAGCCCGGTCCTCCCCGTGGTTCACGGGGGAGCTCCGGGCGATGAAGCAGGTGAGGAGAAGGCTAGAGCGCAGCTGGAGAAAAACCTGGACGGTTATTAGTAAGGCTGCTGTTGATTCCCAGACTAGTCGCTATTCCAACGCGATCACGGAGGCTAAGTCATCTTTCTTCTCCGTGAGAATTGGTGAGGCCTCTAACCGCCAGGCAGAGCTCTTCCGGGTGGTTCGAGACCTCACCAATCCTAGTCTGGTTAGGCCTCCTCCTACTGACTTCAGTAGCGAGAATTTCGCAGCCTTTTTTAGATCTAAGATTGAGGCCATCCGTGCCGGTTTTGACTCCAGTTGTGGTAGCACTGCCCCGGCATCCCCGGTTGCTGGTCCGCCTTCGTCGCCTCGGTTGGAGGAGTTTGGGCCTGTTTCTGCTGTCGAGGCCTCTAAGGCTATGGCGCATTGCCGACCGGCGTCTACTCCTTTCGACCCTTGTCCTTCCTGGCTCATTAAAGCTGCCAGTGGGACCATGGCCGAATGGGCTTCTGCCATCGCCACCGCCTCCTTCAGCGAGGGGGTATTTCCCTCTCGTCTGAAGGAGACGGTGGTAAAGCCCATTCTGAAGAAACCGGGCCTTGCGGCGGACAATTTGAGTAATTATCGTCCGATCGCTAATGTCCCATTTATGGGCAAGGTGATCGAGAGGGTGGCGGCAGTTCGGCTGCAGTCATACCTTGAGGATCGGCAGTGCCTCGACCCATGCCAGTCAGGGTTCAGGCCTCGTCGGGGGACTGAAACAGCTTTGGTCGCCCTGCAAGATGACCTGCTCCGGGCGGCCGACAGGGGTTGTTCTACCCTGTTGGTTCTCCTGGATCTGTCAGCGGCCTTTGATACCGTCGACCACGGTATCCTGCTGGATCGGCTCTCTGAGGTTGGAATCGGGGGCACTGCTTGCAGTTGGCTCCGATCCTTCCTGGAGGGCCGTCCCCAGTATGTTCAGTATGGGGGGGAGTTGTCGGCTCCGTGGGCTCTCCCTTGTGGTGTCCCGCAGGGGTCGTCGCTCTCTCCCATGCTGTTTAACATCTATGTAAGGCCGTTGGCAGGGGTCATTAGGAGTTTTGGAGTGTGCTGTCATCAGTACGCTGATGACACACAGCTCTATCTCTCCTTTTCTACCTCTGCAGTGGAAGCTGTGAAGATCCTCGATGGGTGCCTGGATGCCGTGCTGACTTGGACCGGGGCGAACAGGCTTAAGCTCAACCCCGAGAAGACGGAGGTTATGTTCTTTGGGGGCTCGCCATCTGGGTACGGTGGCCCTTTTCCATCTCTGGGGGGAGTTTCCCTCCAGACTGTGGAGAGGGCGCGGAATCTGGGCGTGGTCCTGGACCCGGCGCTCACCATGGAGGCCCAGGTGGCGTCGGTGACCAGGGCCGCGTATTACCATCTACGCCAGATCGCCCAGATCTGCCCGTACCTGGATGCTGACTCTCTGAGAGCAGTGGTCCAAGCACTGGTGATCTCGAGGTTGGACTACTGCAACGCCCTCTACATGGGGTTGCCCTTGAATCTTCTCCGGCGTCTGCAGCGGGTCCAGAATGCGGCGGCCAGGCTGGTGGTGGGTGGCCGTCGTTACGACCACATTACCCCAGTCCTGGCTCGTCTGCACTGGTTGCCCGTTGCGGCCCGGATTAGATTCAAGGTCTTGGTTTTAGTTTATAAAACCCTCCATGGCTTGGGACCGGACTACCTGGCAGAGCGTATCGCTCAGCAATCCACCTCGGCCCGACCTGTTCGGCAGGTGCGAGCGCACTCGCTGCGGGTTGCCACCCCTCGAGAGGCCCGGAAGTCGGTCACCCGGAACCGGGCTTTCTCGGTGGCAGCCCCTTCCTTATGGAATTCCATCCCTAGCGAAGTGCGCTCTGCAGAGTCCCTGCTGGCCTTTCGAAAAGCTGTAAAAACTTATTTATTTCGAGAGGCCTTTGGTGAGCCCTGATTTTTTTTTTCTGCCATCTTATACCCAGCGAGGATTGTTTATTCCTTTAAAAATGGGGTGGTTTGCTTAGTTCGACTCGCTTGGGTTGACAGTCATGTACTGTTGGTTTGTTGGATGCATTAGGTTTTAACTGTTTGTCTTATGTTTCTTGTTTTTATTTTATTGCTGAATTGTATTAATTGGCACTTGTTGCACAGTGTAAGCCGCTTAGAGTTCCGAATCGAAGATAAGCGGGGTATAAATATAATAATAAATAAATAATAAATAAGGGCACTCTCCAGGGGAGGGCACTTTGTGGGTTTATAACACAGATATCTGAAGTCCAGTCTTCACTAACTTGGTGGGCTTGTAAAGAAGAGTTGAGAGAAGCTGCTCTTCAGTTTTTGGTGTCTCTGGGCACCAGGAGAGCAATTTACATGGATGGCCCTCTTTGGGAGATAGGTGGTGGTGCAACTTGGACATCCAGAACCCAAACTTCACCAAACTCTCAGGGCTTGTAGAGAAGCATCCTAGGAAGCTTCCCTGCACATCTGGCATTTCTAAGTTCCTGTGGGATATTTTATAGTGTTTTTTAAAGTACAAAAGCAAATCAATGTATCATGCATACATTTATAAGATCTATGCGATTTCTTTTAATTCATATAATAATAATAATAATAATAATAATAATAATAATAATAATAATAAT
>JAHTLZ010000204.1:90879927-90901916 GCA_023846285.1 Phrynocephalus versicolor | reverse complement strand
TAATAATAATAATAATAATAATAATAATAATAATAATAATAATAATACCTTTATTGTCAATGTACATGTGCACAATGAAATTGGCTGAGTCTCCTTTACCCACCCCCACCACCATCCCACCACTATTCCACTAGCAACCACTCAGTCTTATTGCACCCTGTGTACTTGACACAGAATGCGCCAGCCCACAGGTCAAGGTGATACGTTTTAATTCATTTCTTAATTCAACCTTGATGAATTATGAACTAAAACAAATCACATTTTCCCCTTCTTTGTGTCCATTAGAGATGGATGTTTCATTTCAGAAGGGAACTGGTTCTCAAACGAAACATGTCACCACAGCTGGCACTCAGAACCCAGTCCCATCCTCTGGAACAAAATCAGCCACTGTCTTACTTTTGTGTAGTTCACACTGGGTGAACTTACAACCAGGAAGCAGCCTCTGATGCATCGTCTTTCCCACTCCCTGGTGCTGACCAATCAGGAACTGTGCAAGGACATGCTTCATCGTGCCTCCCTATCTGATTGGCCAACACCAGGGAGAGTAAAAGATGATGCATTGGAGGCTATCTCCTGGTTGGATAATACATTTTTAAATATATATATGTATACAATGGAAACTTACTGATCCCAGGCATGCAAATGGAAGGGGTACCTTCTGCAATCAATTTTAGGTGAGCCACAGAGATTTGGAAAGGTTTGGGTTTCAGGGAGCTGAGTTATGAAGCTCCAAAGGGGATGCCCCTAGCAAAAAGCTTTCTAATTGGAACTGATGAGAAGCGGCGGCAGCACTATCACTCACCCTATTGCAATTAGCAAGGGTTTTTTCCTAGGGGCACCCCCTTTGGAGCTCAGGTATGTGACCCCCAAACCTGTCTGAATTTCAGTGGGTTACCTAAAATTGCTTGCTCTGCTGGGTCCTTTAAAACCAAGGGGAGCATTTTCATTTCATTCCATTTTGTTTCGTAACAAAACTATTTTAAAATTTGTTTTGTGACAAAATGAAATGAAACTACTCTAGAAATGAAACAAAATTAAACACTATTTTCCTGTTTCATGCACATCCCTAATCAACACCTAGCTTCAGATGCTTAGACGTCACAGAGTTACCACAACCATACAAACATACACATACCTACATTCTCTTGTCATATTGAGCACATGATTCTTATCTGGAACACAATGAGCAGATTGGAGAGATTAATCTCTGCGATCAACATCATGACTGAAACTAAAATCTGAATAGGCCTGGAATGGGTGCCAACAGCATGGTACAAGAGTGGAAAGCTACTTGTGTGGGTTCCCCGTTGTGGAATCTGGTTGGGCATTGTGGAAACCAGACTTTGGATTGATCCAGCGCACTTCTTCTGAGGCTGTTGGTTTAAGTAGATGCATTGATGGACTCAGGGCTGGCGCTAGGGTTTCTTGCGCCACAGGTGGTGAGCGGGGCCGTGGGGGCGGGGCGGCAGGAGCGGGGGCCACAGGGAGCCGCAGGGGGTTGCATGGGGCTGTGGGGGCATGGGCGGCAGGCGGCAGGCGGCGGGCGGGATAAACAAAGTCATCATCACCATGTCAGGAATAGCTGTATCTATTCAATTTGACTGGTAGCAAATTTATATTTATTTATTTAATAGATTTTTATACTGCCCACCTGCCAGCCATGGTGGGGGAACTCCACCTCAATTTCCTTTTTAAAATATATATATATACTAAATACTAAATACTATTTAGTGTTTTTTTTAAAAAATACTAAATACTTAAAAATGTCTTGACATTTGAATGGAAATAACATGAAATGTACCCCTTAAAATGTCTCAAGTCCTTGTCTGAGAAACTTCAGGCCTATTTCTATGCAGCCACTCCCTAATTCATCAAGATTACCCATAAATGTGCCTTGCTTGTTGCTATCTATATCAATGGTTGCTTTTATTTTATTTCATTACATTAATTATTTTTTGTCCTCTGTGCAGACTGTTGGCCACGGACCACCATCACTCCCCTGAGGCCTTTGTGGTCAACCAAGTGGCAATAAAAAGGCAAAATCCTGAAGCAATTGCTGCTGACTAGTATCCTCAGCAATTGTCAGAGCCTATGATGTTAACATGGGGTGTGGCGATTATAAGTATTAACATGTTTTTAATTGTAACTTACCTGAGGGAATGGTCTCAACCATTTAAACAGGTGGGGATGCTGGAAAGGGGTGTGAGAGAGAGAGAAAACTGTGTGTACAGAACTACCTCTACCAGCACCATTCCAGAATGGCGGCATGCCAGTTCACAATGCAAGAGGGGAAATAATCTCCTGTGTGCAGGTGCAGCTTAGGTTATTTTGGCTGCCAGTGAAAATACCAGTTCATTTTCAAGGGCAGGGTACTTGGCATGCTTTCGGGTCCTGTTGTGGCATGCTTTTCTCTCCAAAATCTATGTTAGCGCTTTCTTGCTTCAACTTAACAGTATGAGTGATGGAGAGGGGTGGAGGGGAGAGACAATCATTGTTAGAACTAACCCTAGAACAAACCATACAATTCAAGCTTGTTATTTACAGATGGGATGAAGGGTGAAAACACAGACAGACTGTGAAGTACTCCGAAAGGACCTTACTGAATGGGATAAAAGAGCCACAAAATGGCAGAAGAGATACAGTACAAGGGCAATATGAGACCAAACGGAAACCTTTTCATTTTCTCATGTACATGTCTGCTTACATACGTGTGTTTGTGCATGTGTGCATGCACTCTTTCCATGTGTCTGTGTTGTGATGAAGTCTAAACTTGCTATCTCTCTAAGTTAGAGCTACGGAGAGAGAGGAATTCAAAGTCAGACTTTTAAAGGCTCAGCCCTTCAAGCCCTCTCTGTCTATTAGAGATGGGCACGACTCAGAAAAATTGTTCGTTTTCGTTTTCGTTTTTGGCTAGGGGTCCGTTTCGGCTCGTTTCCGTTTTTGTGAGCTAATTTCAAAATTTTTCGTTTTCGTTTCGTTACGTAACGAAAATGAAAAAACGAAAACGAAAACGAAAATTTTTTCGTTTCTTCCCATTTAGCTCCATTATGTGTTTTTCCAGTAACGAAAAACGAAAATTGGCTCGAAATTAGTCGTTTCGTTTCCGTTTTCGTTCCAGTTCTGAGCCGTTTTTCATTTTTCGTTTCGTTACGTAACGGAAACGAAAAACAAAAATGAAAAAGAAAATACCGCTAAGTCGTGCCCATCTCTACTGTCTATATGGGCAGATCTGTCCACTCCACATTTTGCTTCATCAAATTTCCTTCTTTCTGAAGACATTTTTAAACCTGGGAATGCAGCCCAGGAATGAAACAAAAAAAGGACCAAAGAAAATTATTTCCCATTTATACCCTCTTCACAGTTTTGTACTAGCACAAGAGTGATGCCTCCAAAACATTTTTAAATACCGTTCTCTCATGAATTGCTCTTTTCTTCAGTGCTTGAGTTTCTTCACTCAAACACTGAATAGCGATAAGGCTCTATAGCTGCGGCTTAAAACATGTTGAGCATTGGAACCATAACTAATGACTTTTTAAAGCAATTCTGCAAGGTATATGTAGATGTGTGAATCAAGCCACCTTTTGTTGTTGGTGGTAGGTTTTTTGTTTTGTTCTTTTTTTTTTAATGGAGTATCAGAAAATGAAGCTTCTTTAGACTGACAGAAAATTGGTCGACCTAGATAAGTACTAGCTCCTCTGATAGGCTTCTCGGAGACTATGCCAGTGGTATTTCCAATATGGCTCCACTTGATCATTTCAAGCAAGGATGGGCAACATTTAGACATCTAGTTGTTGGTTTTTAATACCTATTCGTTTTATCCTGCATGCCACAAAATACTTGAAGTCCAACTATATTTTAAAGCCTGCACATTGCCCTACGGTGACAAATCCAGCACAGCATAAATTGGTAAAAATATATATATATCCCAAATTAAAGAGAGTCATCCAGTGTGTTCTGGAGAGGACAGGCAGAGCATTGTATTTTCCATGCTATGATCTGGGTACTCCTTCTGCATTGTGTCACATGACCATGGCTGACCTTCATTCTGTAACTTCCTATTCAAATTGTTAGTGGCTGAGGCATTGTGTAGCCAAGACGATGCATCTACAGTCATCACTGAAATTTCAACAAATGCAACGTTTTGATGAATTCAAATGGGCAGTCTTATCTTTTTAAACAAAGCTTTTCTGAAATGCCTCTCTAGATGTCACCTGTGTACATCAAGAGTGAAATTCCACACAAATGTGAAGCATTTTCTTGTGACATAATGTCTGAGGAGAGAAGCCAAAGGGTTCTCAGTGAGACCAGTGTCACACTTCAGATGGGGTTTAGCAGGAGTTGCACCCCTCATTAAACAAAAAAATATATAACATGTGAAGTTGATCTTTCTCACACAACTTCCATTTGTATCCAAATTAAAGCTGAGGCCTGCAGTTTTCCTACACTTTGACATTTCAAATGAATTTGTAAGTTCACCTGAGATTAACTAAAATTGCTTTCCAGGCTATCTCTAGGCCAACGAAAGCCAGCTGGCAGTCCCTGGTTTAGCTAGGGTGTGTAAGGCACAAAACATTCCATCTAGTAACTTGAAGTCAATCAGCTCAGCGTCATATTAATTTTCCCCCCTCTAAGGCATTCTTTACATGTTGTTCCTGAAGACCTGCTGTGGCTCTTATTGTACAGTCTCTAATCTGGCTCTCCTTGTAACCTCCTCGGTATGTTGTAGCATTTTGTGTAGGTAATTACCTAGTTCTAAAGTAAGACAAATTGAAATGTCTATTATGGAAACAACCAGTTGTAATGCTCCTAAACAATAAGCCATGTGTAGGAAGCTTGTACACAGAGAACATGCTTAATAACCTGGAGGCTGGGTGAAGCTGCCTAGTGCTTCAAACAAGTTCCTGTTTTAAATGTTAGTACCGCTTGAAGCTAACAACTGACTTTATTACAGTTCCAAACACAAGCATAACGTGCACACACAATGGAAAGGGGTCTGTCTTAAACAGGCTTTTCTGAGAGGCTGCCAGCGTTTATAGAATGAGTACATTGTCAGAATCATGCCATCTGTTATACAACAGATGCACATTGGCATGAAGACAAGGTTCCAAACTCAAAGAAAGAGAGAGCAAGGTGTTCACACAGAGGTTTCAAGAAGGCCAGATTGTATCCCGCTTAATACCTCTTTGATCCCACAACTTGAGAAAATGACTTTTTTGGATTACTCCTCGGTATTTGAGATTATCCCAGGCTCTGTTTGATGGCATTTAGACCTCCAATCCACACAAGGAGCTTTTCAATATCATATTTGGAGACTTCTTCCTGATGGCAGTAGAAATGGTCAACCTCTTATAACTACAGGCTCCCTTTGGAGACCCCATAACCATCACTTCTTCTGTGTCATAGCTCTCTCATTTCCACTACCCACTACAGCAGCTGTTTGGTCATACCATGCATGTGGATTCTTCATTGGCTTTTCCCTTTTGCCTGCCTGTTCAAACTGTGTTGCCCTGGTGACACCCCTGCCCTTCCCACAAAGTGTCATGACCCAGGAGACATGACCATGGCTGGGACACAAACTCAAGGTTGCTTCAACATGTCCACCTCCAAGAGTTCCTTGAATTCTAGACCCACTATAGTGATGCCAACCGGATGATTCATATGATATTCTGAAGAAAACAAGCATGGCTAAGCTTAAAGTTCTCCACAATTCCTATTTCTAGGCTTCACCACTTTCTAAGCTTACAAAGTGGTAAAGCCTAGAAATAGGAATTGCGACTGGGGTTTAGAAAAGATTCAGGTGAATTCCAGATCTTAACACACAAAGACAATCACTTGGGATTCCGCCAAGCACTGTGACTTTCATACTGCTCTTGAGGTCATGTTTTGCCCCTTAAATTGGGGGCCTAGTTCACTTATTGGACCTCAGGTACTACTCTAAGGTTACCTAATGCACCTAAGAGCCCGCATCTAAGGTTCACCATGTGCTCATTTTAGATGCTGGCTCTTAGGTGCATTAGGCCTTCTTCCTGTCCTGGAATCATATGTTTCTGGAGGTTATTCACAACAACCTCCCCCAAGTATTGCTTTGATCTGAATGAAGCAAACTTCATTACATGAAACTGTAAACTGGAGATCGCATGAGGGCATTCCTTTCCATGGTAACAGGTAGAGATGGGCATGGAATGAAAAATATTCCGTTACCGTTAGTCGTTAGTCATTCCATTACGTAATGGAATGAAGAACGACAATTTGGACGGGCCAGGCTCGAACCAAACAGAACCAAGAAAATTTTCTTCGTTCTGTTCGTTTCCATTACTGGCCTGGCCACCCGATAAGTCCTCCTACCTGCCGGCCTGCCGGTGCTGCTGCTAGCCTTCCTGGTCCAATCTTCCGGCTTCCAGCTTCAGGGGCAGAGTCAAGAAGGGGCTGCCATCTGGTCTCTGCGCGCAGAGGCCAGATGGGAGCACCCCTCGCCATCCTCCTCCACCAAGGAGGCTGACAGCCGGGTGGGCTGTCAGCTTCCGTGGTGGAGGAGGGAAGGAAGGGTGCTTCGATCTGGTCTCTGCGTGCGGAGGCCGGATTGGAGCACCCGTCCCCTCCCCCCTCGCCGCCCTCCTCCACCACAGTGGAGGAGGGAAGGAAGGGAGGCCGGATCTGAGGCCCGTGGCCAGCTCTCCGCCCCATAAATGACAGCCCGCCGGGCTGCCATGCATCGCGGCGGAGGGTGGAGAGAGGGATCTTTCCGACGCCGGATGACAGGGTGCCAGCGCTGCCATCCGGCGTGGCGAAGTAAGACCCCCGTTTCCGAAAAAAGACAAATGGAAATGATTTAAAAAAAAACATAGGAAACAGAAATGGAAACGGAGGGAGATGGGCCACGAACAGAACGGAAACGGAACACAATTTTTCCGTTTTGTGCCCATCTCTAGTAACAGAATTCTGCCCTGAAGGCATAATCCCACCTACCTGGATTCAAAATTATTCTACACACAAACTTAAATTGCTCATGTCCAGTCCAGAGCACATGTCAAACCTATATACACCTACTCATGCACTAGCTTTGAGTCTCAACTCAAATTAATCTGATTCCATCTAATCCCATCCAGTAAATATGTTAATTTACTGAGTTATTCATGATTCCTATACAGGTCAGCTAATGGCTTAGTTGAGTAGCCTTAGGACATGGTCCTTTGTTTCTCTGCTGCCTTGCCAGCATTATAGGGTGACCTGCAGAAACAATTAAACAAAGCCTTTCACAGCACAGAAAGAAAGATTATCAACTTTTGCCTGTGAAATGTTTGAACACTCTAATATCAAAAGAAAGCAATGCTTGCAATTTGTTCATGCACACCAAACAGTTGAAATCATTATTGCAGGCAATGGATATTTTGTTGTTCACTCCAAAATCATATGTGAGGTGATATGCTTACTACCCAGACTCTGTCTAGTTCACAGAATAACTACAACAAACTTACATTGCAACACAGGCTTCCACTTGACACCATACCCCCATATTTGTCAGTAGCTCACTTTCAGACTGTCACATATTAGGAGACCACGGGATTGATAGATAATTGTAATTTTAAGCAATGCATCCTGAATATACAACTGCCGCTAAAGTAAATGCAGAGGTCACTCTTGTTTCTTCCCTGTGGCTCCTCCAGGTGTTACAGCATCTGCAACATCTGGGAGTGAGCGAGCATTTTGCTCAGGTTGTCAATTGTTCTCTCTGTTGCAAATTAAGCCTTGTCCATAAACATTAGGCTTGTTTTAAAAAAATGAAGCCATTCCTGTTCTTTCCTCACCTCTCCCTCCAAAAATTTGTGGCACATTTGTCACCCATTTATTTATTTGAAATATGTATATATCTTTTCTCCTCAAAAGAATCCAGATAACTTGAGGAGCACAGAAATTTCATTTAGTATATTTTTCAGTTTGCCCATCTAGAAAACAAGTGTTCACATTTTTTAAAAAAAAGACATATTGTCTGGGAGATTTGGGGAATTATAGCACAAAAAGCAATCTTTCCAATATCTGAAGAACTAGAAAAGTCCATTCCTCGGGCTATCAGTTCCTTTCTACTTGTTTCTGGCCATGCTTCATAAATGGCTGATGTGCTTGGTCCAGAATAACCCATGCCATGATGGACAGAGGGTGAAATTTGCCTTAACACAGACCAGTGATGTCATGGTCCGACACTAGAAGCATATACTGGCATTACTGGTGGTATATCACACTTTTGCTTTAGAGCTTTATCTGGTAATACTAGGAATGGAAGCAGATTCCACACAGACAAAGAAAAAACAATATGAAGGCAAGAATCCTCTTGGTGATTTTCTTGTGTCTACATCAAATTGCAGTATTTACCACAGTCAACTGATGCTAACTCATGAGGTGCTGGCCATGTTACAAGGGGAAACCCCAGTATCATTTAATCAGTGAACAGCTAATAATGTATTATTGGGCAGTAATCAGCATGGCGAGTTATCCAATGTACATGAGTAAACCACAAAGTACGTGTTGGCCTTTGTATATTTGTTTATTCCTAGCCAAAGAAGAAATAAAGGGCATATATGTGTGTGCCTTAAAGGAGGCAGGGCTCGCTGTGCTACTTAAAGCACTGACACCATGATACTACTGGCTGGCACTTAAAGCAACTGCCACACTCTGCTGGATGTGGCTGAAAGCATTCTTGGATCAAAGACACAGGCTATTTGAAAGCGTAGACTGTTCCAATGTAGTAAGTTGGATCTCAAATTGTACTGATTTTAAAACTTCCAGTTTTCAAAAGCAAATCAACTGTCTTGCTTCTCAAAAGTCAGTCAAATAGTTACTTATAGTTACTTTTTAAAAAAATGCTGATTGCTGCAATCCAAAGTACATGACACTCTCCTCCCATTTGCTTCTCTATTGCCTAATGCCCACCTCAAAACAGAGCAGTCAGCGTCAGTGCTGCCTAACTCAGTAGATCATGTCAGTCTTTGATATTTTGTGAGCACAACACCACATAACTAGGAAAACATTAAAGTTGCAATGGCACCACAATAAAGGTGTGAAGTTATTCTTCCCTAGGATATAATAATCTTGATTTGGAGATTTGCCTTCAAGAGCATGTGCAGAAAAGGGGGTGGGGGAGCAACAGAGAGGTTTCTGAGAGTAATTCATGCCACATATACATCACATTACAATACACCAGTGCATTTTGCTGGTGTGTGAACAGATGTGCTTTAATCCTTAACATCACAGTCAGCAAAGGACATTTTTAAAAAAATAATAATAAGGGAGATCATCTCAGAGGAGCAAACACAACACTTCAGTATGTCTTGGGTATTTTCTGGCACCACCGGCATCATTACACCTTTGACATTTTCAAAAGACTTGAGAAGAAAAGAATACCCCTTTTCAATAATGATTTCCCTCATGTCAGAGATAGTGTGGAACACACTGTAAAGGGAAGCGGTGGGATCCAAATGGGATAACTTTAGGAGAGAGAGGAGAAAAATCCTCCCAAGGTCAGATATTCAGGATTCCAGAGAAAATTGGGTTGTTGTTGTTGCTGTTGCTGTTGCTGTTTTTTATTTCTGCACCATCACCAGTAGACAACCTTTGCCTTATATTGCATTTTGGAACCTAAAAATATTCTGGAGGAACGGTACAAATGCGAGTCCCTGTTTATCTACCAATGACCAGTCACAGAACGAAGAACAGCTAAATGCAAGGTACAGAAGTAGGGAGCAGCCTGGGCTTGGGTGAAAAAAATGTCTTTAATCCTTTGGGATCCCACTTCTGCAAAGAATGTGGTAAAGGTTAACTGGATATTGTCTATCTTGATTTTCAGAAGGCTTTTGACACAGTCCCTCACCAAAGGCTGCCAAGAAAATTGCACAGTCAGGGGATAAGAGTGCCGGTCCTCTTATGGACTGAGAACTGGTTGAGATCCAGGAAGCAAACAGTAGGTGTTAATGGGCAATTTTCACAATGGAGAGAGGTGAAATCAGTGTGCCCCAGGGATCTGTCCTGGAACCGGGGTTTTCAATCTGTTCATAAATGACCTGGAGACAGGGATAAGCAGTGAGGTGGCCAAGTTTACAGAAGACACGAAACTTTTCCATTTGGTAAAAACCAGAGAAGATTGTGAAGACCTCCAGAAGGATCTTTCCAAACTGGGGGAATGGGCTGCCAAATTGCAAATGCATTTCAGTGTAGGAAAATGTAAACTAATGTATATTGGGGCAAAAAATCCAAACTTTATCTATCAACTCATGGGCTCTGAGTTATCCGTGATAGATCAGGAAAGGGATCTTCATGTGCTGGCGGACAGTTCAATGAAGGTGTCTACCCAGTGTGTGGCAGCTGTGAAGAAGGCCAATTCCATGCTAGGAATTATCAAAAAGGAGATTGAAAATAAAGCAGCCAACATTATAATGCCCTTGTACAAAGCAATAGTAAGGCCCCACCTGGAGTATTGTGTACAATTCTGGTCACCACATCTCAAGAAAGACATAGTGGAACTGGAAAAGGTGCAAAAGAGAGCAACTAAAATGATTACTGGGTTGGGGAATCTCCCTTGTGAGGAAAGGCTAAAACATTTGGGGCTCTTGAGTCTGGAAAAAAGGCGCCTGAGGGGGGAAATGATTAAGACATACAAAATAATGCAGGGCATGAGTAAAGTGGATAGTGGGACCCTAACCCTCTCACAAAATACCAGAAGTAGGGGACATCCACTCAAACTGAGGGTTGGGGAAATGAGAACAGACAAAAGAAAATGTTTTTTTACCCAGTGTGTTGTTAGTCTGTGGAACTCCC
Organism: Phrynocephalus versicolor; assembly: GCA_023846285.1. Lineage (NCBI taxonomy): Eukaryota > Metazoa > Chordata > Lepidosauria > Squamata > Agamidae > Phrynocephalus > Phrynocephalus versicolor. Next base: position 90,891,110 of record JAHTLZ010000204.1, on the reverse strand, counting down.
TGCCACAGGATGTGGTGATGGCACCTGACCTGGATGCCTTCAAAAGTGGATTGGACGGATTCCTGGAGGAAAAGTCCATCACAGATTACAAACCATGATGGAGATGTGTAATCTCCAGGCTTAAAACCGGGGTACTTCAAGGGCCAGATGCAGTGGAGTGATGTCAGGAGACAGATATCTAGTCTTGTGTGCTCCCAGACACATTTGGTGGGGCCACTGTGAGATCTAGGAAGCTGGACTAGATGGGCCTTTGGCCTGATCCAGCATCGCTCTTCTTATGTTCTTACATTCTTATGTTCTTATAAAGCCCTATATGGCTCAGGTTCTTGCTGCCTGACATAGTGTGTCAACCTCAGGATGACCTCCCATCCCACCTGCACAAAGCAATCCTTGATTTTGTGGGTGGCCACTCCAAGGGAGACCTGGAAATTAACAACCAGAAACCAGCCTTCACAGTAGTGCCCCCCCCCACACACACCCATCCCACCTTGATTTGGAACTTGCTTCCAGTGGAAGTGAGCCAGGTCCCAACGCTCTTTTAGCTTTAGAAAACAAATCAAAACCCAGCTTTATACCCAGGCCTTTGAAAGCCTCACTCCTTCTTAATTTAATTTTTATAATGTCTCTGTGACAGCCCTATGTCGATCATCATTAGTATTTAATAGAGATGGGCATGAAATGATTTTTTATTTGTTTCATTATTCATTATTCATTTCATTAGGTAATGAAATGAATAACGAATGCCCCCCCTCAAAGGAGAACAAAACAAACAAACAAAATTGTTTCATTCATTTTGTTTTTCGTTCCTGCTGCTGCCAGCCCCAGTAGAGGGAGCTTGGCAGCACCAATCAGCTGTACAGAGGCCCTTCTGGTTAAAAAAAATGCACCCTAAGCAGCTGCTCTACAGCTGATCAGCACTGGGGGGAAATAAAAATTAAAAAAATTAAAGCACCAACCAGCCCGCAGGCCAGCTGGTCAGCACTAGGGGGGAAATAAAAATAAAAAATGAAGCAAAACAAAGAACAATTTTTTTTCAAAAAAATTCATTTAGTTCCTAACAAAATGAAACATGAACAAACAAAATGAAAAATGAAACAAAATGCCCTTTTGGCATTTCGTGCTCATCTCTAGTGTTTAATCAGTCACTTTTATTTCCATCATTGTGAGTGTTAAGTGTTGTTTGCTAGCTAATTTTTTTAAATGTATGCATATTGTTTTAAATTTTGTTTTGGTACTTGTGGCTATTTTTGGGTAGTCGCCCAAAGTACTGGCTCACCTCTAGTTTGACAGGTTATAATTTAAATAAACAAACAAACAAGTTTGATCACTGCTCAAGATCATGTATTCATGTTTATGTGTATGTGTACTCTGGGGTGACATAGCTTGTTGTTCTCTCTGTTTGACCAATTACTCTTAACCCTAAGCCTCTCTACCACTTCCCCTAATGTGAAACATACCAAGTGCCCATCCTGCAAGCAGACACGAGCTGATGATGGGTGAATATCCTGCTGGCATCGCAAAGGCATCAATTGCCTAGGCTGGGGCTTTTTAACCACTCATTTCTGAGCATACTTTCTCATCTCACTCAAGTTTTCCAGGGACACTCCTCCTATCCATCCGTGGCATCTCTCACCCACCATTCCAAAGTGCTTCAGGAAACATGTCAACAGTAACATGTGGCCCCAACAAGGATGGCTACCATTTGTATTCCCCAAAGGCTCTGCTCTTGAGCCAGTCATCTGGGGGGCAGAAAGCTATTTTAATGCATGTAAGCCATGCCTTAAAAATGGTCAGGTGTCCTAATAACACTGTTGCCATTTAAAAAAAGGTAGAGTGTTGTCATTAGGCAGCAGTTAATGACATAGATAGCTGGGGCATGGCATTACAAAATCCCAAAGAGAGAAAAAGGATTGCTGGCCAGTGGGAGGAGAGGCTGGATCATGGGCATCATGAAACCATTTTTCTTTTGCTTACAGGAAAGACGGTGCATAAACATCTTACAATAAACTTGATTAAAATAAGGCGAGGTCACCAGAGACAATACGAAATAGCTCCTCCCTCTGCTTAGCAATTCCTTCTCTTATAGAGAACGTTGGCCATTTTCCCCTGGGAGCATCTTCAGCATCATCACCAAGATTGCTAGTTTGGGATGATGGGATTTGCAGTCTGGAAAACAACCGATTTGGAAAGAGGTGTTTCAGTCATCCCCCCCCCCCCCAAGCTCACATCAACCTCAGCCCATCAGGAACGCTGGGATCTGTGAGTATAAAAAAACCTCCAGCTTGACTGTTTGGTGATTTCGAAACAAGTTTATTAATTTATTTATTTTCTGTTTTCCACAAAAGACCCACTTCTATTTCACTGCAAGGACAAAGAGCAATGAACGCAGAACTATCCCCATTCTGAGGGAGTGGCTGTTCTGCTGGAGGGTATTAGATTAAACTCTCAAGATTAGCAAAAGGAAATGCCTAGATTCATTCTACGATTAAGAACAGCATGCCTTCCCTGGGCCGGGATCTCAACAAAAAGCACACTTGTCTTTGCCTCTTTCTGCACCTGAACAAGGAGCTTCAAGGAGCACCAATTAAAGTTGCCCACAAAGACGGTTTCAAACGAAATCTCTTCCTGACACAAAGCAAACATTCATAAAAATTAAGAGGGAAGGACATTTTCACAGGAAAACCAGAGATGACTTCCAGAGATGTTGTCATTTTGGAATGGCATCTATCTAAATTTTTTAAAATGCCTCAATCCATGGTCATTTCGGCCAGCCCCTTTATAGCCATCTTGCTCCTGTTCAATGTTATTGAAATATATGGTTTACCAGTTATTTGTGCATATCTATCATATTGTATTGTATTGTTTAGGGGTTTGATTTCTATTCAGTTTTGTAAACCGCCCAGAGTAGCCGTGTAGCTAGAGGGAGCGGTACATAAATTAAATAAATAAATAAATAAATAAATAAATATAATTGTCAATCAGAGATTCCCTAAGTGTCTTTTTAAGCAGGGGTTTCCAATCTTGGGTTCTCAAATATTCCAGAAATATTGGCCAATATAGCTAGTGGTGAAGGCTTCTGGAATCTCTGGGTACCCAAAGGTGGCAAAGGCTTTACATCTTACTAGTAGGAGTCAACTTGAAGGCTGATAAGCAGCAGGATCTGGCACCACACAGCTCATTTCTGCCCTCCCATCGAGGCATCTATATCAGAGGTTTTCCCCATCCCCTCTGTTGGTTATGTTACCCTCTGGCTACTTTCTCTGAAAGAGCCAGAACAAGGCTCCACCCATGCAGATTTGAACAGTGACCAAGGCTTTTTCCACTGTGTACCTAGAGAGCCAGAGTTTGGGAAATTTCCAGTTAGCAGGGCTACTAGTATGGGTTCAAGAGAATTGTAGTAAAAAAAACAAAACAGACAAACAAAAACATCCTTCCAAGCTCTGCCCAAGACAAGCCAAACGGTGACTGTTTATGTATTTACTTATTAGAATGTTTTTATACCTCCCATCTAGCTCAAGGGCTAGTCTGGGTGGTTTACAGACAAAACAAAATAATAAATTAAATATACAGCCATAAAAATGAAAATAGATGTAAATAATCGACTACTAAAACTCCCTCAATTGCCCAGCTGCCATGGTGGCTTAACACTCTGGGAATTATAGTTCCAAAAAAAAGAAGAAAAGAAAAGACCTTTCCAAGTAATGTACTACCTAGGGATAGCACTACCATCAGGTAGAGTAAGACCATCACATGTGTGAGAAAAGGCCCCCAGTCTTTCACACTGAGCCCCCCACTCAAATATATATGTCCTTTCCCCCTGAACAGGAACCTTCCAGCAATAATACTTGTTTCTTGTTCTCCTGGCATATCTTGTTCATCTCTCTATAGTCACCTTCTCCCATTAAACCTATTGACCACTGTTCTCACTGGCCCTCCAATGGCAATACGTCCTTCCCCTTTCACCTGTTGTCTGTACACTCTACCCACAGAGGCCCCTCATACCTTTCTAGATGTTTTGGACTTCAACTCCCAGAAGGTCCAGCTGGAAGGAGATAAAGCCTCCGGAAGGGACTCCCGAGTCCTGATAATGGTTCAATGCAGCAAGGCCATATGCATTTGTCTATATCAGTAGTACCCAACAGAGATGAGCACAAACTTCCAGTTCAATGGTCTATGGCAGTTTATCTTTCAGAGAAATGGGTGATTGGTGCTTCCAAGCTCCACCTCCTCTAGTGGGTGCCCACTCAGAGGCAGCACTCTGGCTTCCCTGCCTCGCCACCTTCAGGGACGATCCTGTTTGTCTGAAGTACAAATCAGCACAAACTGCTGAAGTGGTGGTTTGTGCCTACAGTATCTCTCATTCCCAACCTTGGGTCCCCCGATGTTCTTGAACTAAAACTCCCAGAAGCCTTCACTACAAGCTGAGCTGGCCAAGATTTCTAGGAGTTGTAGTCCAAGAATATTGGGGGAGCCAAGTTTGGGAAGCATTGGCCTACAGGAATGTTGCAGTGAATCTGATGGGACTTATCCCTGAGTGCTAGAGTGGGCAGCCCATGGCTAGGGTATCCTTTGAAATCTGGGCCTAAGGAAGTCCCCTGCCCTCCAGTTCATTCCATGAGCCAACTTTCAATGCTACACCTGAAACAGAGTGTGAGAAAAATCTTACCAAACTGTTCCACTGCCTACACATATTTTTTTTGCATCAAAGCCGCTTAAAACCCAGAAATTATAACCTAAAATAATTCCAAAGAGATGATAGTCAACATTTCATTTTCAGCTGTGATAGCTTTGATTGCTCCACAGCAACCACAGATAAAAATCAGAGTAGGGAGAACAAGCCCGTATCTTTTGAACTGCAGCGTGCATAACAATTACTTACTGAAAGATTAAAAATTATTAATTACTCCACTGCAGGTAGGCCTTGCAGGGCTTAAAGAACATGTGCTGTTTGCACTCATATGTGTTCATTAATCATCGCCTATTATTGTAATTTTAATGAATGTTTATCTTATTTTCTTTGTGTAATCCAATTACTTTTGTTTTCTTAACCATCGTTAGGGATCTCTTTGTCTCCGGCATCCTGCCAATCAGTTCCCCTTTCGATGTGCCCAATTGAATTCATTATCATTAAGTTTCTTCTATTTCATACACTTCTGGGGATTTTCGTGAAACGAAATCTGAGAACAGAAGTAGTCCCGCAGCAGGGGGAAGATCAATGTGGATGGAACACCTGAGCAATTAGGTGCAATCGTTGTGTGCATGTGTCCCAGAAAAGATGCTTAGGTGTCTTTCTAAATTTGTACTGTGCTAATGATTAGAACATCTGGCATGTTTCTTCACTGGTAACATTCATAACATCATTGAAAGGATACCTTTAGGGAATGAAAAGATATAACCCTACATTGGACTCTGTTCAAATATTGTTGCATTTTTTTAAAAAATCATCCTGTTTTCTAAGCGTGCACATGGTGAAATTCATATCATGGAATTCTTCAGTAATTCCTGACAGTTAGGCTAGCACTAATTGGCACTTGCAGGATTGCACATGTCTTCTGCCAAGGGCAGAATTAAACATTACAAGGCTTATGGGACGGCTGTTCAGAACAGCAACCAATGTTAGGTTGCTCTTTCCTTGGGGCCAACCCTACCATTAGGCAAACCAAGGCAGCTGATTTGGGTTGTCACGGGGTTGGGTGGGATATTAATTATTCAGGTTAAGCCCATTGCAGTTGAACTGTAAGGGGAGCGGGCACTTCTAGAATTTTCTGTATCATGCATCCAAGTAACTTAGGCCTTGAAAAGAAACCTATCCCATGTCCCTTTAAATGCAGATTAAATTTGTAGATAAACCATGCCCAAAAATGTCGTCCCCAGGGCCACTGGGCTTCTTGGGGGGGAAACCTAGTAATGCCCCCTTAAGTGAGGTTTCCAAGACTTACCGGAGAGGTAGGGATTTTTTCCCCTCTCTTAAAAAATCCACCTTTTAAGGAGGCAGATATCGTGGGACCATGCAGATGATCTGGTTTTTTTTTCTTTCTTTCTTATAGCATCGTCTGGCTGTTCCTGGGGCCGATGGGGTGCTGTTTTTTTTCTTTTCTTTTCATTTGCCCCCACCCCTAGCACCAGTCAGCTGGTCCTTTTTTAATCCTAGTGCCACCTGCTGGCCATAGGGCTGAACTGCACTTTAAAAAAAACCCTTTGTACGTGGCAACTGCTATCCCACATCTTCAGTCAAGTGACAGGAAGACGAGGAAAAGCCGGATCTTCCGAAGATCAGGATCTTCCCCAGGTGAGATAGCAGCCTGGTTATACTAATTTATTTTATCCTGCTGTTGTATCCATGCATTTCCCCCCATGGTCACATGATAATATATATCAATGGAAGGGTTGACATTATTTTTAACTGTATAAATTCCTTTCTTTCTATTTGAATGGTTCTAGCAGGCAACACTGCTCTTTAATGTTGTTTTGTTCATTTTCTCCCTCATACACCTACAGCCAAACCAGACAGATTTGCTGGTAGCCAAAGGGGTGAACACATCCAAAACTCATCAACCATCAGCCAACCAGGGGAAGAACTGTGGGAAATATTGTTTAACAGCATGAGGGGGCTCGGGTTGTCGGGAACCATTTATTTATTTATTTATACATTTCTATACCACCCATCTTCCAAAGGGACTCCAAGCGGTTTACTACAATCACTACTAAGCAATAACATCCATATAATAAACAATAACAACATGAAACAAATAAAGAAAATAAAAAGCTAATTTACTGGTGAAGCCTGAATATAGTGTGACACGCAGACAAGTGGTGCATCTCTCCCCGGTGAAGCATGTAAAGAATCCTAGAGAGGTTTTTTCTACACAGTGATATCTTTCATTCAATGTTAGAAATATTTTTAAATTGGTATCACATGAGTAGATTATATGCATAGGCTTCTCTTTTCTTTTGTCCTTACTTAAAATATCCTGTCTGTTAGAAAACTTGGATCTTGTAATAATCTTTGGGTAAATCTACATTACTAACTCTAATAAAAATGTATTATCAGTTTCCATATGCCAAACCTTCAAGTTATCTCACATGTAACCTCTATTGACGTTCGCAAATGGTGATGTGGCAACATAGACTGTACTTTCTGTCACACATTCTTATCCTTTAACACATGTAAATGTTTTGCTTAGTATGTTAGTTGAATTTAAAAAAGGAGTGCACAAATAAATTTTACTCAAACATGTGTACAAAAAATCAAAAAAACAGAGGGCCAATGTACTCATCCTCAAAAAGGAGGAGAAAAGAGGATGCAGTTATCCATAAAACTGCATATGCAATTTAAGATGCTGCCCAACATTTCAAATTTGAGTGGAATTGAATCAAGTGGGGAACACCTTGACTAAATGACCCTGTGTGCCTGCCAAGTCTGCCGCCTAGGAGCTCACTGCAGATGGGTTACCTCAAGGTTGCTGATCTATTTCCATATGGCTTTCTATCTTTAGATCAGACTCGGTCTGGACAGTCCACCAAATGGAGGATACCTTCATGTTGGAGATATTTCGACCTACATAGGATGCCTTTGAGAGGTCCTGAGAGGCTTTAGCTGGGAGGGAGCTGCTGTTAATGTAAATTAATCAAGGACCAGTCAAAAATTTTATCTTCTACTCTGATTCTTTTCCCCATCTTTTTTTCTTTTTTTAGCAATGTAGTCAGGAGAAAAGATTGATGTGTCCTGTGTAACCAGTCCATCAGTAATGAAGCTAATTAACCAGCTAAGCTAATGTAACCAGTTTAAATTTTTCACACATTTTTGAAGTTTGTTTTTATCTATAAGAACTGTGAGTAAACTGAAATTGTTTATACTTTCTCATTATCACATTATCTGAGAGAATGTATTGAGACACTAAGTGTCAGTTGAGATAAACAAATAGGGAGTGATCTACTGAGGAAGATTTGAAGTCAATTTGCTCTGTAGATTCCTGACTGAATATCTTATCCACTGGATAATTAGAAGTAGAGATGGGCACGACTAGGGAAAATGACGTTTTCGAGTTGTCGTGTGTCGGAGGCAGCCCGTTTCGGCTCGTTTCCGTTTTTCGCAAAAAATCGCAAAAATTAGTCGGTTCGTTTTTTCATTTTTTCATTTTTGTTAGTACTGGTTTTTTGGGGGGTAGCGGGCTCCTGGAGGCACCTCTGTGGGGTGGGTGCCTCCTCTGGCCCACTATAAAGGGAAAGCAGGCTCCTGGAGGCACCCATGGGTGCCTCCTATCCTCACCCACTAGGAAGGGGCAGCAGCAGGCTCCAAGAGATCCCTCAACATGGGGGTCTCCCCTCCTCACCTGCTGCTGCAAAATGGCATGCATAGCCATATGGATATGCATACCATTGCAGACAGTGTGAGACCAGTCCACTGGTATGACCCTCCGTCAACAACTGGGTCGCACCTGCCATGTCCCACAAAGAAGGGAATCGTACTTGCGTGTGTAGTGCAATGCAAGTAGATCTGGCTATGGGTTAAGGTGGGTTAGTGCAAGGACTAGGGTTAGGCTAGTGACGGGTAAGGTTACGGTGGGCTAGTGGGTTGCACCTCTGGGTGCCTCTCTGACCCACTAAGAAGACAGTCTGTGACGTATGGGTAAGGAGTCAAGGATTAGGGTTAGGGGGCTAGGGGGCTAGGGCAGGTTTTAGGGGGCTTTTTGGCACAGCCCAGAAGTCTCCATGGCCAAGTGGCCATGCAATTGGTGGGATGGCTCCAAAAATTTGCATGGTCGTCCACTCCCACATGGCTCGGCCAGCCCATCATTGCGCAGGTGTAAAAAAAAAATAAAATAAAATCAATGGAGGACAGAGGAGGAGAGGAGAGACATTTTGTTGCAAGAAAAAACCCACTGCTACTGTGAAAAATCTGGCAGTTTATAAATTTTTGCGTGTTTCTGTTGTGCTTGTGTGTTTTTGGACCACGATTTCAAAAACAATATTGCGTTCGCCGCCCCATTTTGGATCCCCCGCCCGCACCGCATGGCATGGCGAGTCCGGTTGCCCAGGACGGGGGGGAGGCAGGACCCCCCCTCCAGACCAGAAACTACCCCTCCGGTAGGTGCCCTGCGCCCTTAGTCAAGACAGAGCAGGCATTTTTCCGCCTGCTTTTTGGCCCGGGAATGGGTGGGGGGAGAGTTTAAAAGTTTTTTCCTGCACCGTCCGTGCCGCTTGCTTGCGCTTTAATTGCAGCGGCCGGCGGCAAGACTGGGCTTTTTGCTGGCTGCGAGCCTGCAGCGAGTCCCACTAGAGCAGCCCAGGACGGGGGATGGGGGGGAGGCCGGGGACCTCCAGAAACAACCCCTCTGGTAGGTGTCCTGAGGCACGGCAGGCATTTTTCCGCCTGCTTTTTGGCCAGGAACTGGGTTTTTTAACTTTTAAAAACTTTTTTCTGTGCCGTGTGGCATCGCGCGATCGCGCGATGCAAGTAACGAGCACAACAAATCAGACCAAAATTGTTCGTTCGTCGGTTCGAGCTCGAAGTCTGGCGGAGTAATTCCCGTTACCGTTTCCATAGAGTAACGGAACCGAGTAACGGAAACGGAAACGGGAATACCGCTAAGTCGTGCCCATCTCTAATTAGAAGTTGTTGTTACTGCTGCTGCTGTAGCTGTTGCTGCTGCTGCTGTTAAGCTGTAGTTTCCTCACACACTCTTCCCCAATACTTGCAAAGGAAGATTTTGGTCTGGTACCCCTTGAAATGGAGTAATGTCCTCACTAAAAGAGGGTATATGTCCACCATAGGAAAAGAACTGCCATATGACAAGGAGGCACGGCTTGATGACTCCCTCTAGTCCTGGATGGTTTCCATCACTGACATTTTAATGCAGAATTTGTGCCTCAGTTTGGATTTGCAGATTTCCGGCCTGTCCCATGCATACCCAGTTTGGGTTTTAATGGCCTTCTCTGATTTCTCAATTGAACCGCTGGGGACAGGCACTGTGGCTCCAGTGAGAGGAGCAGCCCAGCTGTTTGCCAGGCAGAGGACCAGAGTTGTGTCAAGAAAAGCCGCCAGAGAAATTATTTTCCATCTCCTGACCTTTGCATAATTGTATATTCTTTATAAATAAACCGCAGGAACAAGAAGGCTCCCTTTTCTTCCTCCTTGCAGTAGAGAAGAGGGAAGAAAAGTTTCTTTTCAAGTAAAACAGCATTATTGATCAAAGGCAAAGGTAGCACCACATGTAAAGAAGGAACAGCTGGCAGTCACCTCTCTGTCACTTGCAAACACACTTCACACACAAAACCCCCACTTATTAAAAACAGGTCAGATCAGATTCCAGGTTCACTCTGCAAAATTAATGACAACCCTGCAATAACGTAACAGCATGAATTTGAGCCTTGTAATACAACGTGATTACTAGCAGTTTTATTAGCCGGGCAGGAGCAGCAGGCAAGGCCGGCTGGTATTTGACACACAAACAAGGATGTTACCAGGTGCTTCGCTCTAAAATGTCACATCAAAGTCACCGGCCCGCCGGCTTGGCTTACACCTGAGCCAATTAGCTTGAGGAGATCAGAAGGGTCTTGGAACTGAATCCGATGTTTGTGTTTGTTTTTGTTTGGGGTCTTTTTTTTGTCTTTTTTGAGTAGGGGAGACACACTTGATCCCAGGTAAAAAGACATAAGGGGGAGGGGGAGACATCAGTTGTTAAAATATGGCAACTAGAGAAAGAGCAGGGGTATTAGGAGAAAGAGCATAAAACAAATAGCAACAGGCAAAAGCAAAAACACGCAACAACACCTGGCCTCTGTCTCACTCAATGTGTTTGTCAGTCTTTTGTTGGCAACAAAGGAGCTAATTGAAATGAAACAGTCTTCAGTCTGTTTGTTGGCACATCAAATATGCTGTAAGATATGTTGATTCTTGCGACTCTTGAATTATTGAACATCCACGCCTTCCAGACAGAAGGCAAGGGAAAAGGCCTTCCAAGAAACATGATTGTGGAAGAAAGCGCACTCACACTACATTCTGCCGGAGTTCCCTTTTTGTTAAGGGTATGTAAAATTAAGAATGGAAATGCTCTGGGTCAGTACTGCTTCAAATCCCTTGGTGTGACCAACCACAGACCACTTTTTTATTGTGCTGGTGGATTCAACAGATTAGGGCAGAAAACCAGTTTCTCTCTCTCTCTCTCTCTCTCTCTCTCTCT
>JAHTLZ010000204.1:90867910-90879917 GCA_023846285.1 Phrynocephalus versicolor | reverse complement strand
GCTCTGAAGTGCAGGAATTTAATGACATCAACACTCTTTGAACGTATGCAGTTTTTCACCTGCAAAGAAAGTCTGGAAGCCATTAATAAAATAATTCAAGTGCAAAGAAAGCAAACTCTTTTCATTTTTGTTTTGTTGTTTTTGTCCCTCTGGGAGTAAAATACCTTTGCTTTAGATAATTGCGCTAAACCCTTTTCTGAATAACACTCATCAAAACAAATGACTCATAAATATTTGGGAGGATATTCATCAAAAGAGTACTGATGAATAAACATTTCCCAAAGTTTTTGTTCTTAGCCAATCCCAAGACAGATCTTTTCCAGGCCATGAGTGGCTTGGACATTCTTCAGCTTCTCTATACCAATGTTGAAATACTCTAACCCAGGCATGGCCAAACTTCAGCCCTCCTGATGTTTTGGACCACAACTCCCAGAATTCTAAGCTTAGACTGCCAATGACAAAGGACTGTGGGAGTTGCTGTCCAAAACATCTGGAGGGCCAAAGTTTGGACATGCCTGCTCTAACCTGACCCCTGACCCCAGCCATGGGGTGCCCAATGGATGTCACTCCTCTGAGGGGAAAATGTCATGCCATGGGTAGGCAGTTCTTCTGTCCTTGGCTGTGCCATGTGCAAAATGGCTCTTCTTTGCACTTGCACAAATCACTACCAGGAAGGTGCCCTTATTGACAAGAGAAGCCTAGATGACATATTATTTTCTTCATGGAGCTGCCTTCACATGAGAGTGGCTCATAACGAGAGAAGGGGGTGAGTTCCTTTGAAATGTTGGGGTGAGGCATCCCCCTGCCCCAGTTCAAGATGTCCCTGCATCCATAGTGTTGTTTGACATAGAATCACACATTTTAAAGGTCTGGTTCCCAACTTTGAGTCCCCAGGTGTCCTCAGACTAAAACTCCCAGAAGCCTCCATCACTATCTAGAATGTCCAGGATTCCTAAGAGTTGTAGTCCAAGCAGATCTGGGGACCCAAGGTTGGGAATCAACATTTTAAAGCATCTGACATGGTTATTTTAATTTCATTTCCATTCCACTTTTCTCCTGATGAAGGCACCCCAAGTTGTGTGCATGAGATTACATCCAATACACTACTGGTAGTGGCAGCACTTCCCTTCATACATCTGAAAACCAGTTCTGGAGAGTTTCCCAACCTTCCAAGAGGTCTGCTGAGAGAAAAATTGCCACAGGGAAAGTGGATTGCTCCCATCAGGTTTCTATGAGATTTTGGTATTCTGTCATCAAAAAAGAAATGGCAATGGGTTTTGCCCTTGAAATGAGAGAGGGTAAGCCTACAAAATGTGGATCTAGATCCCAGTAGATTTCCTACATGTGGCTGCTGCAGAAATAATGTCTGTAGCCACATAAATCACTATAGATTGTGTATATCACTCCTTGATGCACACATTCTATTTCTCCAGTGAAATGTCTGTTTCAAGAATGCCAGGGCTGCTTCACAGAATATAAGAGAATAGAATAGAATAGAGTTTTTATTGTCATTATGCATATGCAAGGTATGCACAACAAAATTAGAGTGCTGTTCTACAACACACTCTAAATAAGGAACCATACAAAACACATAAAACACATAAAACACCATACAAGATATTAAAAACTCTTAAAATTGCTTACAAAATTTAAAACACTACTTAAAAACTGATTAGGATGGTGCTAAAACTGTCGTGTTTAACTTGGATACCGCTCTGGAATAAAAACTGTTCTTTAGTCTATTTGTCCTTGACCTAAGTCCTATATCTCCTGCCAGATGGCAACAGTTCAAAAATTGGTGGCCAGGATGCGAAGGTTCTCTCAGAATTCTAGATGTCTTCCTCAAGCATCTGGAGTTGTATAGTTCTTCCAAAGGAGGAAGAGGACAGCCCAGTATCCTCTCAACAGTGTTTATAACTAGAGATGGGCACGACCAGAAAAAAATAATTTTCGAGTTGTCGTTTGTAGGGACGGGTCCGTTTTGGGTCGTTTCCGTTTGTCGTGAAATTTTTCAAAAATTTGTCGTTCCATTTGTCGTTTGGTCGTTTGTCATTTGTGCCGCGATTTAGCGCGATTTGACTTCCCAGTGAGCATGGGGGCGTCCCGCAATCAGGGCCGGCGCTGGGTGTTTTTGCACCCTAGGCGGCGGGCAGGGTGGAGGGGGCAGGCCGTGGGCGGGGAGGTGCGGGGGGCGGGCAGTGGGTGGGCTGGAGGTGCAGGTGGGTGGCGGTGGTGGGGGGCCATGGGCGGGCGGCAACAGCAGCAGGGGGGAGGCACGGGTGGGCGGGCGACATCCAGAAGTGTCAGTCAAAACCTGGCCATGCCATTGGTGGAATGGTTCAAAAAATTTGCATGGTCCCATCCCATGCCCAGCCCACATGGGCAGGTCTAAAAAAATAATAAAATAAAATAAAATAAAATAAAATAAAATAAAATCAATGTGACCTTTTACTGCTATAAAAAACCCACTGCTGCTACTATAAAAATTCAGGCATTTAAAATACCTAATTTTCACATGTTTCTGTTGTGCTTTGGTGGATTTTTGGACCACGATTTAAAAATAAATATTGCAGTCGTCATTTTGGATCCCCCCCCCCACCGCATGGCATGGACTCTGGAGATGGCGAGGATGACCCCCTGGGCAAGCAGCCCAGGACAGGAGAGGGGGGGGAAACTACCCCTCAGGTAGGTGTCCTCAGGCAGGCATATTTTTGCCTGCTTTTTTGTCCGGGAGTCGTGTTTTTTTTTTTTTTAACTTTTTAAAACTTGTTTTCTGTGCTGCTTGGCAATGGCATTGCGCGATCGCTGCGATGCCATGAACGACAACGAAAAACCCAACCAAATCTTTCTTTTGTCGGTTCGAATCCGAGTTCTGACGGCTTAATTATCGTTACCGTTCTCGTTACGTAATGGAAACGACAACCGAAAACGGAAACGACAATTTCGCCGAGTCGTGCCCATGTCTATTTATAACCCTCTGGAGAGCCCTTCTATCTGCCACTGTGCAACTGGTGAACCAGACACAGAGGCAGTAAGTGATAGTGCTTTCTATAAAGCCCCGGCAGAAGGTTACCAACAGTTTCTTAGACAGTTGTTTCCTCCTGAGAAGTCTCAGAAGATATAATCTCTGTTGGGCCTTCTTAACCAGTGCTTCAGTGTTGGCACTCTAGGTCAAATCCCCCTGTAGAATGACTCCTAAGAACCTACTGTCTTTCACCCGCTCTACACAAACTCCATCAATAATCAAGGGCTGAGTGTCTGGTGTCTGGTAAGAATGTATCCTGGAGACCAACTGTCTCATAATGTGACATGCAAACACACAGTTGTGTAGGGGGTATCTTGCATCTTGAGCATTCTGTCTCTTGTAAAAATGAAAGAACGAGGTGCGTGTGTGCGTGTATTTAAGTCTAACTCTATGACCTTGCTTTCAGCATTATCTTACTTTAAAGTTTAAATTAAGGGCCAGGTCTCATTGAGATGAGGTGATCCTAATTTCAGGCCACAGGTGGTGTTCTAACCAACTTTATTTATTTAAAATATCTCTACTCCACCTTTCTCCTTAAAAAGGACCCATGGAGGCATAAATCGTTAAACAGACAATATTTAAAAGTTAAAACAATAAATAGGCAATTAAAGAGAATTAAACCGGATAAGACTTAAGCCAGTCTGCATTCAGCCAGGATAGTGGAGTGGGGAGTGCTGCACAAATATACATATGGTGAGACGGAAGCCTATATCAGCACCATCTACCTGGGAAGACAGAGTGAGGAGGAGGACAATCATGCATGCTGCCTTCAGCTCATTAAAGAATGATGGGGTATGCAGTGGTACCTCTACTTAAGAATGACTCTACTTACAATGAATTTGACTTAAGAGTGGAAAACCGTTGGCGTTTTAAGTGCTGCCTTACAAATTTTAGATGCAGTTTGCTCTATTTACAATTTCTTATTTTATTTATTTATTTATTTATTTATTTATTTATTTATTTATTTATTTATTACATACAGCTGCTCTACTTACGAGCTGTTCGACTTATGAGCATGCATTCGGAATGGATTAAAATCGTAAGTAGAGGCACCACTGTAAATGTAACAGACACACACATTTAACTAGATATATGCTACTGCAATTCTGGCAACTGGGCTGGACTGCAATAATTGAGCCCTCAGATGCCTTCAGACCAAGCTGCAGCCAAAGGCTCACAAATTCACCATCTTCATATGAAATGAATTGCTCGGTGAACTGTGTTCCGGTTTCTCTATAACTGAAAATGTGTGTATAGTAATAATGATCAATACCATTCCTTTGGGTGAAGATGAAGATCTTTATCCCTTGATGGAGAAGATCTATAGGAATGGTTGGTAAGATGTAGCCTTACAGATGTTACTGGGATGCCCCATAAATCCTCACCATTGGCTACGGCTGCGGCAGTCCAACACTCTCTGGAGAGCTCAGCTTTGCCCTGGGTTATCTATGTGGGTGAAATGCAGTCGGTCCATTTAATTTCACTTTATCGTATTCTGCTTTTGGGTTATCATGTTTTTCATTATTGTATTTGCTGTTTGATGACATTTTAGACATATTAGATGCTATTGATTTAGTTTTACACACTGACGTTGACTATTAATGTGTTGCCATTGGTTTTATTTCACATCCTTCAATTTGATTGTTTTAGTCTTTCTTAGATTAGGCCTATTTCCTTGTTTCTTGTGTTGTTCCTCCAGTGTCAAAGATGCTGTCTTTATCTCATGGATGGGGAATGTATGTTTCATGGAGCATGTGCAACCTCTACCCAATATTACAGAGGCCCACCCAATGGTATCCTTTCCCCTGTTAAAATAAATACACCTGCAGGCCTCTAGGGCAGTGGTGGCGAACCTTTGGCATTCCAGATGTTTTGGACCACAGCTCCCACAGTCCTTTGTCAATGGCAGTACAGGCTCAGAATTCTGGGTGTTGTGGTCCAAAACACCTGGAGTGCTGAAGGTTCACCACCACTGCTCTAGGGAGTGGGATTCTCCTTATAAACAAAATGTTTGTTGCACCTCATTTTGTTTAAAGAAAGGATAAGAATAGAAGTGAACTTCCTATGACCTCTGATTTAGACTGCAGTGCCCTGCAGTTTAAAAAAAAATGGACCCCCAGATATACTGAATTGGTCATCCCTGCCCTCATTGCCTGCAGTTCAGTCTGGGATTTGAATCATCAGGGTATCACATACTTGGAGGAACCAGAAATACATGGACACTGGTATTTGAAAGTATGTTGTGAACTTATTGGTAGGGTTGTGTGAATAGCATCCACTTTCATTCAGTCAACCAATTAGCCTTTATTGGCATACAGAAAAAGCAGTACAGTTACAATACAGATTCAAGAAGATAATGTTGAATTACAAAACTAGCAACTCAGTGCATCTCTGCCTTTGGGCCCTTATCAACTGGCCTACAAAAGCTGTCACATTTATTCCACTCCACCCAGTACATAGGATCAGCACCTGTCACTATATGGAGTCCCATTGACTCTCCCATACAAAACTGCTGATGGGATGGCATTGCATCTAGCGAGAGTATAGGCCAGTGTTGGTGAACCTATGGCCCAGGTGCCAAAGGTGGCACTAATGGCCTTTCTATGGGTACGCGGCATTGCCCCTTCACAGCCACCTGTATTCAGGTTCAATTGCTGTGTTGGCACTTTGCAAAAAATTAGTGGGTTTTGAATTGCAGTTTGGGCACTCGGTCTCTAACAGGTTCATCATCACCGGTATAGGCCCTCCATTCCTCAGGGCATTTTAACAAGAAGGTAATGAACAGTGTACTCAGCTTGAACTGGGATCTGCAAGCTCAATGGTGAACATACTGAGTTTGCTGCAATCTGCAAATCCTGCAATTGTATATCTAGAAACCTGTGAGTTATCAACTTGTATGGTTCCAACTGTTTTAAAAGAAAGTTTTAAACCCCCACACCATTCTCCCCAACGTGCCCGATGGGGGGGGAGGAGCGCGGCGTTTTAAAACTTTTGTAGCCACCAAAGTAAACTGTGTCTGAGGCCATCACTTACTTCGGCGGCTACAAAAAGTTTTAAAACCCAGCATCATCTCCCCCAATGCGACTAGAGATGGGCACGACTCAGAAAAATTGTTCGTTTTCGTTTTCGTTTTCGTCTAGGGGTCCGTTTCGGCTCGTTTCCGTTTTTGTGAGCTAATTTTCAAAATTTTTCGTTTTCGTTTCGTTGCGTAACGAAAATGACAAACGAAAACGATAACGAAAATGTTTTCGTTTCTTCCCATTTAGCTTCATTAAGTGCTTTTCCAGTAACGAAAAACGAAAATGGCTCGAAATTAGTCGTTTCGTTTCCGTTTTCGTTCCAGTTTTGAGCCGTTTTTCGTTTTTCGTTTCGTTACGTAACGGAAACGGAAATTCCGCTAAGTCGTACCCATCTCTAAATGCGACCAATAAGCCCGGAAACACACTGTCAAAAGAATTCCTGTCTGAAAGGGATTACCATTGCTACAGGTGATCGTTCTTTCCTGAAAATACTATCTTGGAACATCGTGGGGTGGAAAGGGAAGTCCAATGATACAACATGCCTTAAATATTTAAAAGAATTTGACATACTCTTTTTGCAGGAAACGTGGGCACAAGAACAGTTGGGGGAAAGGTGCAGGTTTTTTTAAATGTATTGAGCAATGCATTCCTATGGAAAAACAATTCAAAACCCCTGCACCTCCCCCCCCCCCCCCGATCGAGCACATTGGGAGGAAAAGGTGTGGGTCACTTAAAATGTCTTGGAGCCACTGAGGCTGCCTCGGTGGCTCCAAGACATTTTAAATGACCTGCGCCGCCCCCGCCCCCCCCCGATTGGGTGCATTAGGGGGAAGGTGCAGACACAGTATTAAAAATAAAAAAGAGTTTTTAAAAAGTTATTTACAATGAAATGAAAATAAACAAAGCCCAAGGAAACGAAAAATGTAATGAAGTACAATTTTTGCATTTCTAGCCCATCTCTAATTGTGACCCTTTCCAGGGTTTTCAAGGTACAGAATACACAAGTGGTTTACCCTTCCCTTTTTCTGGGGACACCCTAGAAAACTTTATTGATTAAAAGCTTGCCTAAGCCTTCACATGTTGCCTCTTCTCCCAGGAGGCACAGTGAGGAATCGAACTCCCAACCTCAAGCTCTGTAGCCACTTCCCAAACTATTGAGCGATCCAGCCAGTTGATTCTTGATATGTGCACACATCTGCAAAAAAGGAAGACCTGTATTACCAAAGCACAAATGCCAAGAGAGGTCCTAGATGCACTCCAAATTTGCATGTGCTGTATATAAACAGATATAAAAATTTGGAAATGATGACACAAACTTGAACAGAGATACAGTGCACCTCACATTAGCCTGAACAAGACAAAGTGGCTCAAGTGCCCTGATGGATTTGCTTTCCACATGTTGCTAACTGTGGTTGAACAACTTCAAAGCCTGTGCTCTCTCTGCTTCTCTGGGTATTGATAAATTCCAAAGAGTGGATGCCCATTGTGACCAGTCTTAAAACCATGTCACCCAAGGAACATCAAACAGCAGGCAGCCCCAGTCACCAAATACGTTTTACTGCTTTTCTCCTCCACTAGGAATTAGTTGTCTGTCAAGCTAATAGGGGTCTTGTTTTTTTCATTGATGATTTCACTACCCCATGATAATTTGCATTGCAATGAGATAGCTGAGAACAACATTGGGATGGAGTGGGGTGGAGTTGTGATACTCCATTGTATTAGGTGCAGTTGTGTTGCACCAAATGGGCAACAGTCCACAAATATGTCAGCTTGTTAGTCTTTGAGATTAAGCTTCTTTGTGTTTATGGAGAAAGTCTGATGTAACAATGTGCAGACAACTGTAGCTCTAGTGTCTGTGAAGATTCTCAGTCATCCAGGTGCGGTTATTAGGAGGCTGAGTTTGTGAGATTGATCTAACAAGAAAAGAAGTCCAGTTGCCATGACTCGACTTCCGGATGTAGCTTTGGTGTTTCATGCCATTTGGAAACCTGTTCTACTGGAGTTCCTGAGCAGTATCTATAATTTCACTCAACTAAATGCAGAGATGTAGAATCATAGAATCATAGAGTTGGAAGAGACCTCATGGGCCATCTAGTCCAACCCCCTGCCATGCAGGAACCCCTTCACAATATTTTCGACAGATGGCCATCCAGCCTCTGCTTAAAAACCACCAAAGAAGGAGACTCCACCACCCTCCGTGGCAGCATATTCCACTGCCGAACAGCTCAAACTGTCATGAAGTTCTTCCGAATGTTCAAATGGAATCTCTCGGGGCAATGGTTTGAAACCATTGCCCCGAGTCCTAGTCTCTGAAGCCATGGAAAACAAACCTGTTCCCTCTTCAATATGACATCCTTTCAAATATTTAAACATAGCTATCATATCCCCCCTCAATCTTCTTTTTGAAAGGCTAAACATTCCCAGTTCCCTAAGCCATTCCTCATAAGACATTTCCTCCAGATCCTCAGCCATCCTGGTCGCCCTCCTATGCACCCGCTCGAGGTTGTCAACATCCTTTTTAAACTGAGGCGCACAGAACTGGACACAGTACTCCAGGTGGGGTCTGACCAGAGCAGAATAGAGTGGCACTATCACTTCCCTTGATCTAGACACTATGGTTCTGTTGATGCAACCAAGAATCGCATTGGTTTTCCAGGCTGCCACATCACACTGCTGACTCATGTTCAATTTGTGGTCCACCAAGACTCCCAAATCCCTTTCACAGGTACTATTCTCCAGCCATGTATCCCCCATCCTATATCTGTGCAATTCATTCTTTTTACCTAGATGTAGCACCCTACATTTCCCTCTGTTGAAATCCATTCCATTAGCTTTGGCCCAGCATTCTAATCTGTCAAGGTCCTTTTGGATTTTCATCCGATCCTCTAAGGAATTAGCAACCCCTCCCAATTTTGTATCATCTGCAAATTTAATTAGCATACTCTCTATTCCTTCCTCCAAGTCATTAATAAAGATATTGAACAGCACTGGACCCAGAACAGAACCCTGGGGCACCCCACTGGTCACGTCTCTCCAAGATGATGAGAGGCCATTTATGATCACCCTTTGGGTGCGATCAGTCAACCAATTACAAATCCACCTAACAGTAGCACTATCTATCCCACTTGCTACTAACTTCTTAGCAAGAATACCATGGGGAACCTTATTGAAGGCCTTGCTAAAGTCCAGATAAGCAATATCCACAGCATTCCCCTCATCCACTAGGCCTGTAATTCTATCAAAGAAAGAGATCAAATTAGTCTGGCATGACTTGTTTTTAAGAAACCCGTGTTGACTTCTTGTAATGACAGCATTGTTTGTTAGATAATTGCAGACTGATTGCTTAATAATCTGCTCTAGGATCTTTCCGGGAATTGACGTCAAGCTGAATGGGCGGTAATTATTTGGGTCCTCTTTTTTCCCCTTTTTGAAGATGGGGACATTAACCCTCCTCCAATCGATGGGGACTTCTCCTGTCTTCCAGGACTTCTCAAAGATTATTGCCAATGGTTCTGAAATTACTTCTGCCAGTTCTTTTATTATCCTTGGGTGTAATTCATCTGGCCCAGGAGACTTAAATTCATTTAATGTTTCCAGATGTTCCTGTACTAACTCCCTACCTATTCTATGTTGCAATTCCCATCCTACCTCATCTACTCTTTGTCCCAGCGGATCTCTTTCTTCCTTTGGGGAGAAAACAGAGGCAAAAAAAGGTGTTGAGTAGTTCTGCCTTTTCCTTATCTCCTGTTAGTAACTGGTTATCATTGCCACGCAGAGAGCCTATCATTTCCTTATTTTTCCTTTTGCTGTGGACATAACTAAAAAAACCCTTTTTACTATCTTTAATCTTCCTAGCAAGTCTAAGTTCGTTTTGCGCTTTGGCATTTTTTACCATCCCCCTGCATATATTAGAAGTTTGTTTATATTCCTCCTTGGTGCATTTCCCATTTTTCCATTCCTTGTACTTGTTTTTCTTTATAGTTAGCTGAGTTGAAAGTTCTTTAGTAAACTACTGTGGTTTCTTTAGACCTCTCCCATTTTTTCTTCTTGTTGGAACAGTTTTAAATTGTGCCTTTAATATCTCGCTTTTCAGGAACTCCCATCCATCTTGGACTCCCTTCTCTTTCAGTGTTTCAGTCCATGGAATCACATCCAATAATTCCCTAAGTTTACAAAAATTGGCTTTCTTAAAGTCCAGGATTCTTGTCTGACTATGCTTAGCTTCACCTTCCAACTGTATAACAAATTCCAAGAGGGCATGGTCACTTTTACCTAATGATCCCACCACTTCGACCCCATTTACAAGGTCCTCCTTATTGGTTAAGACCAGATCTAAAATGGTTTTGCCTCTGGTTGCCTCCTCTACCTTCTGGACCATGAAATTGTCTGCAAGGGCAGTAAGGAATTTGTTAGACCTTGCATTCCTAGCTGAGTAGGACTGCCAGCAAATATCAGGATAGTTAAAATCCCCCATTACTACTACATCTCTCCCTTTTGACTATGTGGCCATCTGCTCACAGAAGGCATCATCCCACTCCTCCGGCTGGCTTGGCGGTCTATAATATACTCCCACAGTGACATCCCTCCTAGTTTTTTTCACCCCTGATTTTAACCCAAATACTCTCAACATGCTTCCCCTGCTGTTTATCTTGTATTACTTCAGCAGTGTCTCTACTTCAGACCTCCAACATGATATCAAAACATTTACAAGCAAAGGGGGCAGGATCAACAGCATGTGTTTCAACCCTCCTCCCCTTCTCAATGTGTACATTTCCATGAAAGCACTATGGAAGCATGCTCTTTTTCTTCATGCATTAAGCAACCGTTTCAGTAGAATAGAGAATGTTCAAGCTCCTGTGGAATCTATATTTGTTCACAAATTTATCCTTCGAACCCCATCCCCGAAAAATCAGAGATGTGTGGTTTCAGGAAGAACCTCTTTACTCTTTTCCTTTTGTGCTTCTTTGTGTGTGTGTGTGTGTCAGAAGAGCAAAATATAGCTAATAGAACTACAATACGAAATTAGGCAATAAACTGTGCACATTTTCCTGAGTACTTTTTGAGGAGCATCAAGCACATTGATGGGGGGGGGGTCTCTGTTCTTGTCCACAGTCACAAAGGACTGAGTGAAAAACCTCCATTATCTCATGTTCACCTTGGCTCTCATAGTTCCAGTCTGTCACCTATCAAGTGACTTCTCTGTGACCAGAGGGTGGACTTCCCTGGATTTCCTATCCATTTTAAGAGACAGGGACATTTTTATTTCCACTTTATAACTGGCTTTTTCTGTTGCTTCTTGTTTTTGTGCTGTTATGTCCCATCAGGTTGCTTGTAACTTATGGTGACCCCATGAATTAATGACTTCCAAGAGATCCTATCCCTGTGACGGCTCCAGTACCCATGGAGGCTCTGTAGCTTAGATTTTAATCTAGGGGAGAGAGAGAGAGAGAGAGAGAGAAGGCTTTATTGACTCAATAAAAGAAGTCACAACCCATAGTTTGCAAGACTTGTAAGAGCTGGGATGCTAACAGGTCTTTCAGACTGAAGGTGGTGACTTATTTTATTGAGTCAATGAAGCCATTGGTATTGTTTCTCAATTGAAAAGTTTAAATGTCCATTCAAATATCTCACTCTGGGACTAAAACATTTTCAATCCACCAGAAGTTTGTCTTAACAGAGCTTGCTGAGACACTTAGGTATGGACATGGGTGATGGATAAAGCTATAATTGCATTATTGGTGCCAAAACTATTTGTCACTTTACAAGCCAACCTCTTGTCCTGCATTTAGACAAACCAACGAAAGCCCAACTATGGAATGGCCTGAAAGTGCCAGATGTTGTAGTGTGATTGAAGCTAAACAGGTCTATACCTAGTCAGTCCCTGAGTAGAAGACTAGTGTAATCTGTGCTCCCTAAAAGAAAGAAAGAAAGAAAGAAAGAAAGAAAGAAAGAAAGAAAGAAA
>JAHTLZ010000204.1:90849126-90861859 GCA_023846285.1 Phrynocephalus versicolor | reverse complement strand
GAGAGAGAGAGAGAGAGAGAGAGAGAGAGAGAGAGAGAGAGAGAGAGGCAGAACCTCTCCATGGTCCCTTAGTACAAACATGCATCAAAACGTTACTCAGCGGGTTTGCATAGTAAACACAAATGGATATTGTTTTTGACATCTTGTGAACTTGTCTCTCTCCCTTGTACCTTGAGAGAACACAGGACCTTCTAGGCCTGTATGAGGCGTGCTGCATTTTTAATGATGGTCCCTGAAAGGCAGGGCAGCAAGATCTTGTCACCTTGGCATATTTTATCCCTGATCAAACATTAGTTGGCAGCTGTTGGGAAACTTGTAACACCGTCTCATTGACGCCAGCTGCCGGTTTGGTAGCAAGAGTGCACGATCTCACCCAGCCTATTTTTAGCGTGTCTCTCACCCTTGCTACCCATCACAACAGCCGTGATTCCTGTTTGTGATGCCGCTGGTGCCTGCTTAAAGAACAGCAACAATTGCCAATCACAAGCAGGCAAAAGACAGCAGTCAACAATAATATTAAGCAATGTTTGGTTTAACATTGCCACAATGTGTTGAATAGCTAAAGGGAAAAGTGGTATGACTCAAATTTTCCCACAAAATTTGGGAATTTTGCTTCAGCCTCCATTTAAATTTTGCAAGTTATGGTTAGTTCTGATTTGAAATGGAAATGAAATTCTCATGTACAGGCTGAAAGACTGGGATGTTTGCATTAGCTGGCTTTCTTCTGGCTTTTGTCTGAGTTCAGCTGAAATCTTCACAGTAGTGTGGCATCGGATAGGTTCCAGTAATAGTATATTATTATAAGCCATCTCTTTTGTGATGTATAATAATTGGAGATGGCATGGGATTTAATGGGTATCAAAAGCCATTATTTATTCGAAAGACCAAAGAACACATACATGCATAACACACAGAGAGACAAGCAGATGCACATAAAATGACACAAACAGAATTAGAAATCCACAGCAGTGTACATTCATGGGTCTTCCTTACAAATACAGTATTAAAACTGCCATGAAAATTGTTGGCTCTTTAAAACTGTTGATTATACCACTTTATGTTGAGTAGGATTCTGTCCATCTGTGATGCTGGGGATGGCACCAGCTTTGCCTCATCTCTTCACTGGATGGAGATGTCCACCCCATACACCTGGTATGAGCTTTCAAACAGCTAGCCATTTTAGTTGTTTCAAAACAGAACAATAAAATAGTCACACAAGGAAAGGGGAGGATATATAATTAAGCTTCTTCTGACTCAATGGGGTGAAGATGAAGGCCCAAAGGTAACTCTTAGTCTAGTCAAGGTGTGACATCTCATAGGTGTTCTTTGGGGAAAGTTCCAGGATGGAAAGGCAAAGGGTAAAGAGTGTGAGGGGTGGTGGTCTTTCACATGAACATGGGTCTCTCAGAAAGCTTGTGGCTGCCACTGTTGCCTTCTGCCTGGAGGCAAGGGTATATGTTATATTACTTATTCTAGATAGGAGGATGTAAGCTTAAGGTGCTGCTAAACATAAAGCTGTAAACAAGAGCAACCAAAGTGTGTGTGTGTGTGTGTGTGTGTGTGTGTGTGTGTGTGTGTGTGTGCACCCATGCCCATGCATCATCATATAATGCATTACATGCAGGGCGAAAGAAAGGGAAGGAGCAAAGATTCACAAAATCTATTCTGAGTTCTACTGGATTATGTACAGAACTATGAAGATTAAGAGTTGTACATGGTGTCTGTTTTCCTGTCAATTTGATTTCATAATTTTCCTTTCATGTTTCAGGGAACTTTTTGCTGAGCAAATTAAGTGAACATTACCATATCCTTTAGCACAGGATAGGAAAGTGACCTCTCTGGAAACACATGTACAAAAGGGACGGCAACAAGATCACACCAGTGTGTCAATACATCACAGAGAAGTGTGCTACCCATTAAAAAAAAATCCCCACAAACCATTTGCAGAGCTATGAATTGCTTTGGTCAAAATTGGTCACAGGATCTTTTTTCTCAAACTGTATTGAAGCAAGAGGGAAAGACATTACAGTACTTGAAAAGGTGGCAGAGGCCAACAAGACTAATCCGGGATTAAAAGAAAATGAGCTGTCAGGAGAGTGAGAGAAACCCTTAACCAGCATGGCCTAGAGGGGAACAGAAATAATATTGGGACTAAAAATCTTGTGAAGAGTCAATTGACTGACATGATAAAATGTTCCAGGTTCAGGGACAAAAATCGTAAAGCCCAATATATATGTCCTTGAAGTTTTATGCATTAGTTTAAAAGAGATGCATAGAAATATCTGGGATGTCATTTCATCCTCATATACATCACTGCATACATTTCTGAAAAAGGAGAACAAAACTCAGAAACCTTTTTCTACCTGAGGGCTCTGCAAAAGAAGAGAGATAAAATGAATGGGTTCCCAAATCTCTTCATTTTACCTTTTTTTAAAAGCACAGATATCCACAGACATTCTATGAGGTATTCATATAATATTTCATATCTATTACTGACAACAAATAATATTTAAGCTCAATATTTGGCAGCATCAATAGTCCATCTATAACCGGATCTTATGAGTTCCCACTATTTGCCAGCTGACACGCAGTGCTGTTTCATGTTTGATAACCTTCCAATCAGCTTACTGCAATGGGGTGTACATGAGATAGCCTTTGAAGACCTTCCAGAAGCTTCAGTTAGTACAAACGATGGCAGCTAGATTGTTGACTGGAATCAAATATTATAAATGCAGTGCACCAGTGCTCTGGTATCTACCTGGCAGCTTTAGGTTCATTTCCAAACTCACTTTAAAGTTATTGGTTTAAGCATTTCATGATCCAGGGCAGTGGTTCCCAACCCTGGGTAAACCAGGTGTTCTTGCGCTGCAACTCTCAGAAATCCTGGCCAGCACTGCTGGTGGTGAAGGCTTCTGGGAATTGCAGTCCAATAATAACTTGGTCACCCAAGGCTGGGAATGCAGCATCAATGCAGTATCTCGGTTTAAGTAACTGATTTGTTCTCTGTAAACTGAGGTGTTCTGTTGAAAAAAATTCTTAAAACAAGGCATCCCCATTTCCAATAATTTCTTTTCTTAAACCTTTTTTATTTTGGTTAACCAGGGTATTCTTAGTCCAAGGTACCACTGTAATTGACATAGGATGTTAGTAGTAGATGATGTAGCTTTCACAGAGATCTTTCCACAAGCCCTGATGTTTTCAGTAGAAGGCCTGTTCACCTGAGCTATGTTGAACAGCCCCTAGAGCAGTGGCGGTGAACCTTTGGCACTCCAGATGTTTTGGACCACAACTCCCACAGTCCTTTGTCATTGGCAGTTTAGGCTTGGGAGTTGTGCTGCAAAACATCTGGAGTGCCAAAGGTTCGCTGCCACCACTGCCCTAGGGGGAGGTCTTTCTCGACAATACTACCCCCCTCAACCCCATGGAATATCCTCCCCTGAGAGGTCTGTTGGCCAAATATTTCATATATCTCATATATTTTCCCATTAGGGGCCAGGTTATTTTTATTTACACATATTTTAAAACTTAGTATACTTGATATGATAAACTTGTTATACCTGGTATACTTGAATTTAAAACTTGGAAGACTGTTGTGTTTCAAAGTGATTCTAGCTTAGGGGTTTTCTGTCGCTGATATGTGTTGTGCTTTTATGTTTGCTTGGTTCAGAACTGGCTGCTTTTTATTGTGTTATATACTGATTTTATGGTATTTGAAACTGACCTGTCTGTGTCACAGAGACAGTGTTAAAGAATGACTAACTGAAAAACTACAATACAAATAAAACAGTTGACAAGCAATAGTATGTAGGTTTTGGAATTTTTGATCAGTTGACATGCAATTTCATCTTATATTTTTTTTCTATTGCTGATATGTGTTGTGCTTTTATGTTTGCTAGGTTGAGAGCTGGTTTTTTATTGTGTTACATACTGATTTTATAGTATTTGAAATCAATCTATCTGTGTCACAGAGATAGTGTTAAAGAAAGACTAAAAGTGTTAAAGACTAATTGAAAAACTGAAATACAAATATTACAGTTGGAAGCAATAGTAGGTAGGGTTTGGCATTCTTGATCAGTTGATATGTAGAGGTGGGCATGAAACAGAAAACTGATGGTTTAGTTCATTCTGTTTTGGGCCCACCCTTGGTTCGGTTTGATTTGGGTTCGTACGAATTTTTTAAAATTTCATCTTAGAGCCGAACTGGTTTGAGTCCGACTTACCGGCAGTGGTGGTGGTGGTGGCGACGGCGGCAGGGCCTTTTTTATTTTTTAAAGAGCGCCAGCTATGCAGCTCCTGGGGACGGGTCAGTGCTTGTTTTATTTTTAATTATTTTTTTTATTTTAGAGCGCCGACCACGCAGCCCCTGGGGCACTCTTTTTTATTTCATTTTCATTTTCATTTTCATTTTCATTTCTATTTTTATTCTTGTTTTTGTTTTAGAGCATCAACCGTGTGGCTCGTGGGGCTGAGTCAGTACTCTGTTTTTTTTCAAGAGTGCTGACCACACGGCTCCTAGGGCTGGCTAGGAGTTTGTTTAATTTTTTTAATTTCTTTTATTTGTTTTAGAGTGCTGACCCTGGGGCTGGGTCGGTGCTCGTTTTTTTTTAATTTTTATTTTATTTTAAAAAGCCCCCAGCCAGGGGCTTTTTGAGGCACTGGCTTGGGGCCAGTGCCTCAGGTTTTGTTTGGTTTTGTTTGGTTTTGTTTGGTTTTGTTTTTTAGAGCACCAACTACATGGCTCCTGGGGCTGGGGCGGCGCTCCATTTATTTTATTTTTTATTTTTATTTTTTTAGAGTACTGACCGCCACTCATTTTTTTTTAAAAAAAATATTTTAAAAAGTCCCCAGCTGGGAGCTTTTTGAGGTGCTGGCTTGGGGCCAGCACCTGTGCAGGCAGCTTCTCTGGAGTTCCAGGACCAAGAGGACTTTCCAGCAGTGACAGCAACAAGGTAGGAGGGGGGACAGCGAAAAATGAAGTGAACGAAAAGGAAATTTCCGTTTTGTTTCATTTTGTTTTTCTTTGATGCGTTGGTTCATTATTCGTTTCATTAGGTAACAAAACAGATAACGAATAATGAAACAAATTAAAAGTTCATTTCGTGCCCATCTCTATCGATATGCAGTTTCATTTCCCATCTGTTGGATGTTGAGAGTTTTCAAAGATTTAACTGTGTTAATCTATTTCAACATGTATAAGAATGAGAGGGAGAGACACAGGAATAAGCTATGGTACCTCAAGAGTAACAGATTTATTTCAGTACGAGTTTTTGGGAAATAAAATCCACTCGTTCAGATACATGGAGCAAACTAGGTAGGGCACTGGTTTATCTACACAGAATAAATTGCAGAGGGGTGGAGACCAAGTGAGAGAGGCGGTAGAGTGGGTGGCAATTGCTTTTGTAGCATAATTGCCAATTATGTATCTAAGCTCAGCACACTTCCTGAAAACAAAGCGACTACTGATAACAGGGTATCTATGTAATCAGCACTTTGACTGATCATTACTGGTGTTAACAATGCCACCGTCATTTTGAACACCCATGACCAATGTCATTGTCACCTCCTTTTTCCCAGCTAGCATCTGCTGCTTATGGAAAAAAATGGAGCATATCAAATATTTGTAAACATATTTTAGCTGCCATCACCCCACTGTTTTCTCGATTTCCTTTGTTTTTTAAGCTGAAGGAACTAATAGAGTGTGTGTCACTCAGACAAGTGCCTTGTCCTCAATCTTTTGGTAATTCCCCCTTGCTACTTCACTCCTTTGCAACAGCCTGTGGCATTCAGTGGGCTTTTCCGTGCCCCCAAAGAGGCTGTCGGAGCACAGGAGCCTACAGAATATGGAGAAGGATAGAACCAAAAGCACGATTTTATTTCTTTATATTTTTAATTACTATATTTATTATGCAGATTTTATTTATGGCCCATATGGCAATGAGGCTACTCTGGGCAGTCTTCCCTTTGAGCAACTTTGGATCTAACATTTTGTGAAGTATTCCTATCAGATGTGCAACGTGCTTCATATATATTGGGTTGCTTGGAGGGTCCTCATTCTCCTCAATGTTCTTCAACATCTATGTTAAACCACTGGGAGAGGTCCTCGGGAGATTTGGATTATGTTGTCCTCACTATGCTGCTGACAACACATAGCTCGACCTCTCCTTCACATCTTCTGCAGTGGAAAGTTGGTGTCCTTCACTTGCAACTGAACTTCAGTTCCCATCTTCCCTGAGACTGCCTGGTCAAAAGGGAGCCATGGGAACATCAGTGGTTCACCAATACCTAGAAGACCCAAGGGTCCACACCTCGGTTTCCTTGCTTTCTTACAGATGGATAGCTTGGCTTATTAGCCTTTCTTCACCCAGAATTGCTTACCCAAGACAGTTCATAATACCTTTTATTTCATTCATTCATTGATTCATTCATTCATTTCAACTAAAAAGTGTTCTGCTTATATACCGCCTCATACCACTTCAAGTAGTGTCTGGGCGATTTACAGTTTGAATTACAGTATGCAGGCTACACATTCCCCCCCCCCCAGCAAGCTGGGTACTCATTTTACTGACCTCAGAAGGATGGAAGGCTGAGTGAACCTTGAGTCTGCTACCTGGGATTGAACCCCAGGTCGTGAGCACAGTTTTTCCTGCAGTACAGGCATTTAACCACTGCGCTACAAATGGATTTTTTTTATGCTTTCTCTCTCTCCCACCCTTCAAAGAGTGAAGATGTCATGATTCTACCTTACTAGCCTGTTGTAAATTATGCTGAATTTGCGATTGTGAACTAAATTTGAACATTCATATATCCATATGCTAAGTATTATCACATACCTATCACATGAGGAAACCTCAACATTATTGTTACTTATTTTCACAGGCTTTTACGTGCATGCATCTAATGACAGCTTCATGGTTCATTCTGAGGTTTGTGTACGATTTTCTTGTGAAATGTATTTCTGCGGTGGGAGTGAAATGTCAAAATGCAGATGTCGGGTACAAGGTGCACAGATGTGAATGTTTTGGTGATGGGCAGACATCTTCATACTTCCCTCGGAAGCATCAATGGAAAGCCCTGCCTGGCTGGCTCGTGTATTTACCCACCTTTCGATGGAGATTTCCCTTCCTCCCCCATGGCTGTATCTCAATCCCAAGCTGAGTTGCCTTGTTGGCAATGATTGATTACCCAATTTCTAATTAAACCTGATCCAATCACTTATTATGCAGAGTGGAACAAACAAACTGGAGTCGACTGTCAGCACCATGATTGATGATACTGTCAATCCGGCTTTTGTTGTGTCTAATGTCTTGACGCTTGTAACAACCAGCCAAAGCTGCGCTGGACAAAGGGGTCTGTCACTCTTCACATGAATTCACACCCTTGCAAACACACCCAATTTTTTTAACAGGGAAAAAATTATTGAGAACAGCAGAGGTTTTGTTTGGGTTACTTTGCACAATGAGATCAAAGTCCCCCCGGAGACTTGGATTTCTTCAGTAGCGCTGGATAAGGGAAGGAGGTAGAGACTGGTGAGTGTGTGTGTGGGGGAGCTCTTGGTATGGTAATAAACCCACCTTGGGGAGAGTGACGGATATGACATTAAAGCAAACCTAGCAGGATAATAATTTATTTTCTATTGTCTGCCAAGTAGGATTCTCTTAGCAGCCCTCATTTATAAATTTTTCAGTTTTAATCTTTTAATTATTTAAAATGCAAATAGGAGCAGAAAATACAAATTCCCTAAACAGATTCGACATCTGAAGTCACGTTCACACATTGCAAATCTCTCTCTCTCTCTCTCTCTCCCTCTCTCTCTCTTGTTTTGTTCTCGCGCTCTGTATTTATTTTAGAAAAGGTGAGCCTACGGTATCTTTCCCAAAGGCTGGCTCCCACTTTGTATCACTGCATGATTATTAATTTGATTCTCATGCCACATACACTGCAGCAGAAAAGCGCCGCAAGACACAGATTTGATCTCACAAAAGTGTTTTTAATGTCAAAAAATATATACATAGATATTTATATGTGTTGATTTGTTTTCCGCTGCCACTAAATGTTTAGGCTTGTATCTGAGTGTTCCTTTAGTGTGTCTGCTCAAAATGAATATATACAAATGGAATATGCCTCAAGACAATTCTGAGCTATTTGTATTCATCATTCCATATAAGGGAGTAATGACTACTACAGCTTTACTGATCAGGAATGGAAACACTGGGCTCAGGTGGTTTGCTGAAGAAACACTTTGAAATATGGTTGGACCCCTGTGGCAGAGTTTCCTACAACTTTCATATTTATGGGACTTCCAAGTTCTCAGTTTAGGCGGGATTGTGGCCAAATCTGTATAGCACGTCTATATCTTATTATTGTTTCAATAGAGGGGAAAAGCACAATAAACAGATGTCTAGAATGGAACTCACATCATTGTTCCATTGCTCCTGGAACACAGAACAACACTAGACTTTAAAGAAACGCAACATTTAAGCAATTAGATCAGCCCCCCACCACCAATTTAGACTCATTTAAGCAGGGTCCAAAACTGTTGACTGCAAAGTTGGCAGCTCGGCGGTTCGAATCCCGGGTGCCACACAGCAGAGTGAGCTCCTGCTGATAACCCCAGCTCCTGCCAACGTAGCAGTTCAAAAGCATGTAAATGCAAGCAGATAAATAGGTACTGTTGTAAAAAGCAGGAAGGTAAAACAGTGTTTCCTTGCCACCATGCTGGCCACGTGGCCATGGACTTGCACAACACTGGCTCTTTGGCTTGAATACGGAGATAAGCACCACCCCTAGAGTCGGACACGACTAGCACGCATGTGTGGGGGGGAACCTTTACCTTTACCTTTTTAAAGCAGGGTTGGCCCTGGTTAAAAGGCCACCAGGGAATATCAGGTGCTGTAGGCGTCTGGAGTAGGAACTGGCAAACCACTCCAGTATTCCTGCCAAGAAAACTCCATGGACATGGGGTCATAAAGAGTCGGTCATGACTGTAATGACACAACACACACACACACACACACACACACACACACACACACACTAATAGCCGTCCTAACTCTACTACAACAGGTCATGATCCCTTCCATTTCCCAGGGGCATGTCAATGGCCACGGTCAAAAGAAGCCATTTAAAGTGGGCCCATGGAAGCATACCCTCCCAACCCCTCCTTATATCTATGCACAAAACCTAGTCCCTACATCTTGTTTTAAAGAATAATCACTATTTGTTAGCCTTACAGGTGTCACATCCCTCTCTGCCTCCTTCCCTCCCCCTCTCCCTCCCTCCTCATTTGGGGTGGATGGAAATGGTCTGGTTCTGGAGTGTCCAACAGTGGTAAAAGTGGACAAAAGTCCCAACATGAGGTCCTATCTCACAATAGTCCCTTATATCTTCTGTCCCTCCTCATGGTTCTTTATCTTTGTATTCAACTTGGACTAGAAAGCTGTTTACATGGAGGATACCGTCAAAAAAGAGGACCGCCTTCTGGCATTTCTTCAAACAGAGGACTGTTGTCACCAAGAGAGAACATTTTTATTACCATCTGAGAATATATTATTTCAAAAGGAGAGACTGACAGAAGTGAAATTTGGGACTAGTGTCAGTCATAAGCGAATGAAGTCTGGCAGTAGGTGGGGAAAGAGGCAATATATCACTAGCAGGCTATAGGCAGTTGCCCAAGTCCTTTTTAGCGCCAAATACCTCCCAGTTTTCCTAGGACTTAAAAATTCTTAGTAGCAACAAACTACTAAACCTAGAGAGGAACCACAGTAAGGCAAGCTAACATTTGTTAGTTTTAATTTAAACAAGAAATCTTCAATTACCATTTTTCCCCACATGTATCATCAGCATTTGTCTGCTTTAAGCCTTAACTGTTTACTATACAGGATTAAGTTTGGTGTTATCTCAGAGCTTAACTGATGAGTAACTTAAGTGTTATTTAAGAGGCTTAAGTCTGTAGAACTATTAACCATCAGATAACCAAAGGGTTGCAATCTGAAATAACTCTGAATAAATATTCATGAGAGAAAAATTAATGAACTAACTAATTAATTAATTAATTAATTCACCTGAAGCAATTAATTTGATTTTCACAGAATCATTTTATGAAATATAAAATATGTCTTAAATTGTAGAAATCTTTTATATAGAAAGACTGTGTAAAGATAAAACTAACATTAGTTTATTTGCAGATGATTCATTATTAACAATAGAAAACCCCTTAGGGGTGATGGACATGGTAAAAATACACTTAAGAGCATTTGGGGAGATAACAAGTTTACAGGTAAAGTGACAGAAATCAGAGATAGTGGTATTTTATTGTTATATTGTTATTGTTACATTTTAACCACAATGTAGAATAAAAAGACTTAATTAGGAAGATTAGGAAAAAACAAGAATATAATTCAGAAATTAATTATCTAGGTGTAAATATACCTATGAATTTAGGAGAAGAAAAATTGCTGACTATAGGAAAATTAAACTATCATGGTTCGGCCAAATACTGGTGACTAAAATAAAAATTCTACCCAAGATTTAAAAAAAAAACTATTCGGGATGCTATCAATAGAACTATACAAAGAAGAATTGAAATATTGGCAAAGAATAATTAACAGGTTTTATAATGGAGATAAAAAGGCAAGGTTTAATAAGAAGAGATGGTACAAAGCTCAAAAGGTAGGCGGGTTAGGACTCCCTAATTAGAACAAAATGCTACATTGCAAACCAGATAAGACATATAAGGGATGTTATTGTGCATCCTAATAAAGTAATATGGTGGGGTTTCAAGCCATTGGAATTAGATTCAGACTTTGAGAATTTAATTTTTAAACCACACAGTAAAAATCACAAGGAAAGAAATCTGAAACCATTTTCTTAAAAATATCTTGACAATTTGGAATAAGTACAAGAATGTACTTAGTCAACAAATAACACCATTATGCCCAGTAACTGAATTGGACACTTTCTCAGAAAATCTGAAAATTTGGGAGAGTATTCAATGAGGAAAAGAAGTTATCTGACTAAAGTACTGGGTAGAAAAGATGAGGAAAAGAGAACAAATAACATATATATTAGGAAGGGGAAAGTATCATGGTTTAATCTCATGCAATTATAGCAGTGGACAAAAGACTGTCTGAGAAAAAAAGGTATATATCGGGAATTTACAAAGTTTGAGGGAATGTAACTACAAAGGTAAAGTGTAGAATAAAATAAAACATTGAAAGGCATAAGTAAAACTCATACAATACAATCAACAGGACCCATTGAGAGTTTTCTGAGAATATGATTTGAGGGAATATATAAGAATATATAAACTGGCAGAAAATATGGGGTGTAAAAATTTATCTATATATATAAGGAGCAAAGAAGATGTTCATAAAATTGCAGGTTTATGGTATCTGGCTCTGTTGAAATTAAATCAAATAAATAAGAATTATGCTATGTTCCAGGAACCTGGAACTTATTTTCATATGTGATGGGAATGTAAGAGCATAACTAAATTTTGTCAAATAGTATTTATGGAAATACATGGAATAATCAAGCAGAATGTGAAACTATGCCCTCAAGTATCTCTTTTATCAATAACTGATAAGGAGGAATACAGTTGGTTAACCAGATAACTAATCTGCAATTTCATAAGAGCAGCCAGATTAATAATAGCTAAGTACTGGAAAATAAACATGACTTTCAGGGAAATGAATGATATAAAGATGTATGAGACATAGTTGCAATCTATATGTTTGAAGAAGTGGACGTGTCCACAAATGCTTACATTAAAATATAATAGTTAGTCTTTAAGATGCCACATGTTTTTGTCTTTTATTTTGTTTTTGATTTGATTTTTGCCTGAAACATACTTGTTAATCATAAATTAACATGCAACATCAAAGCAAAGAAAATAATGTTAAAGAGGCATACATTTGTAGAGATTTGGAGAGATTTTATTGGTCATGTATTAATAAAGGGAAAGGGATGTGTATCATCTCAAGAAATGCTACAAATTTAGAGGGGGAATGGGAACCCTTGAAGGAGATACAATTGGTTTTTCCTCCAATAGTCCTGGGGGGCGGGGAAGGGCATAGTGTTAGCATTAGACATGGGCACGACTTAGCGGAATTCCCGTTTCCGTTTCCGTTACTCGTTTCCGTTATGCAACGGAAACGGTAACAAGAATTACTCCGCCAGAACTCGAACTCGAACCGATGAATGAATAATTGGGTCTGATTTATCGTTGTCGTTCCTGGCATCGCGGCGACCCCGCGATGCCAAGCGGCACAGAAAAAAAGGTTTTTTTTTAAAAAAAAACTGATTCCCGGCCAAAAAGCAGGCCAAAATATGCCTGCCTGAGTGAGGGCTCAGGGCACCTACCAAAGGGGTGGTTTCTGGGGGGGGGTCCCCGGCCTCCCCCTCTCCTCCTGTCCCTCCTGGGCTGCGCTGGGGGCGGGCATCCTCATCGTCCCGCCAAAGTCGCCGCCTCGCCGGCTCGCCGCCATTCAAGCGGCACAGAAAAAAAAGTTTTTAAATGTAAAAAAAACCCCCGATTCCCGGGCCAAAAAGCAGGCGAAAATATGCCTGCCTCAGGGCACCTACCAGAGGGGTGGTTTCTGGGGGGGGTCCCCGGCCTCCCCCCTCTCCTCCTGCCCCTCCTGGGCTGCGCTCGTCGTCTCGCCAAAGTCGCTGCCTCGCCAGCTCGCCGCCATTCAAGTGGCACAGAAAAAAAAGTTTTTAAATGTAAAAAAAA
>JAHTLZ010000204.1:90837224-90849022 GCA_023846285.1 Phrynocephalus versicolor | reverse complement strand
TTTATTTTATTTTATTTTATTTTATTTTATTTTATTTTATTTTATTTACACCTGCGCAATGATGGGCTGGCCAAGTGGCCATGGGAGTGGACCATGCAAATTTTTGGAGCCATTCCACCAATCGCATGGCCACTTGGCCACTGAGACTTCTGGGATGTGCCAAAAAGCCCACTAAACCCTGCCCTAGCCCTAAGCCTAAGCCTAACCTTTAGTCCCTTATCCATACGCCACAGTACACTGTCCTCTTAGTGAGTCAGAGAGGCACCCAGAGGTGCACCCCAATACTCACCCTAACCCCACTAGTAACTAGCCTAACCCTAGCCCTTGTGCTAACCCTGTTGCCTAAGCCAGATCTGTGCTTGCATTGCACTACACGCAAGTACAATTCCCTTCTTAGTGAGACACAGCGGGTGCAGAGAGTCCGCCAGTCTGGCTCTGGGTGACTCCTGCAGGCTCGGCTTGGCAGCATGTGTGACATGCAAACCATGCCCCCGAGGCCTGACTGATGCAGGGAAGGCACCCCAAAAAGAGGGGTGCCTCTGCCAGTCTGCTGTGTCTCTGCATGCAACTTGGTATGCATATCCATATGGCTATGCATGCCCTTTTGCAGCAGGTGAGGAGAGGAGACCCCCATGCCATGAGGGGTCTCCAGGAGCCTGCTTTCCCTTCCTAGCGGGTGAGGAGAGGAGGCACCCCCCCAAAAAAAGAGGTGCCTCCAGGAGCCCGCTTTCCCTTCATATCGGGCCAGACGAGGCACCCACCCCACAGAGGTGCCTCCAGGAGCCCGCTACCCCCCCAAACCAGTATAACAACAGATGAAAAAATGAAAAACAAAACGACTAATTTTTTGCGAAGTTTCGCGAAAAACGGAAACGAGCCGACACGGGCCGCCTCCAACACACGACAACTCGAAAACGTCATTTTCCCTAGTCGTGCCCATCTCTAGTTAGCATTTTCAAGCTTTGTGTATAAAATTGTGCTTTATTTGTTTTTCTGCTTGTTTTTCCTGTTTTCAGTTTTTATGTTCAAATGTGTAGTTATATGTGTGTCATTAAAATAATAATTTTAAAATAATTTTAAAAATGAAAGTGACTGAGATCTTGTTCCTCAATGTAATAAGTTGTATTAAATTAAGCCCACTAAATCACTGAGGTGGGGTGAGTCAACTCTTACGTGAGTTCCATTGCTTCAAATGGGCCTACTCAGTGACTTGCTCTGCTGGGCAACAGAATTTCAGCCCCTATCAAGACGATCTTAACACACTGCAGAACTGGATCAAAAGGAACCCATTTTCAACAGCAACACATGTCAAGTTCTGCATATAGGCAGGAAAAGTCAGAAGTCCTGTACTTGAGGAATGGCATCTGGTTTGGCATCAGCGTACATGAAAAAAATCCCTTTTAGCAGCCCGCATTCTAAATACTGCATTCTAAGTCCCTGATATTGGGAAAGAATTAAGGTAAAAGGAAAACAGGATGGCAGAGAATGAGATGGTTGGACGGTGTCATCGATGCAACCAACATGGATCTGACCAATCTCTGGGCAGCAATGGAAGGCAGAAGGGCCTGGCGTGCTCTGGTCCATGGTGGTGGTTTTACACCAGAATGGTGTACACTTGCTCAAAATTGAATGTTTGCAAACTTGGTTGACACATACTCTTTCCCAGAGGGGACAAGGGGAAAATGCAGGTACCTCTTTTGCGTCATGTTCTAAACATACCCAGATGAGTAAGATGCTTATGCTTACCCATGTGCCTGGAAACTCATGTAAGGTTTATGGAGCATCATAGTAAGTTTCTCTTGCACTCATTCTTTTTAAAAATTTTCCAGTCCTTTGCACCACCACATCTGCACATTTGCCTAAACTCCTTGTTAAGAATTGGTGGAAATGAAAGTTTCCCCCACTCCTTAAGGCCCAACAGGAACTATGAGATGCCAGACCCATCTGCACCAAGAAAAAAACGCTTCCAGAAGCAGGGCTCTTAGTACTTCTACCATTCAATAGACTTGAGGCAGTTATTCCATCTTCACCTCCCCTGCCCCACCCACCTCACCATCAACAGACTTTCTGTGCAGGAGCTGTAGAAAAAGTTGCAGAACATCGACAATGTTGTCTGGACCTTCATAAAATTCTGAGCGAGGCAGAATGATTGTGCAATAGAAACCTAGTCTGGAACTACCCTTTATATCTTTTTTTCAAAAGGAAAGGAAAGGAAAAGAAAGGAAGAGAATGTAAAACACTGGGATGCAATGGTTTAGAACCAGAATGTTTGATCTTCCTTTATTCACTATACAAATGCCACGGAGGGTCATGACTTTGGTGTAACCAGGCAGTCAAATTGCTCCATTTTTTTTTTACTTTGAATGTTACAGGCACTCTCCAAAGTGCTGAAGCCTATCCCCAAAATAGGTTTAGTGGATTGGGCAGCATCTTTAGCATTTGGACTAAATGTATTCACTGCCTTGAATTGCTTCACCACCTTGAGTTACTTTTGCAAGCATTCAGTATACAACTCATAAATAAGCTAAAGTGAAAACTAAATCACACTGGATTCAGCACGCCCATGATGCCAGCCTCTGATGAGGAACATATGGTATCTGTTACTGAAGAAACAGCAGGTGTGGAAATCTATAACCAACTTTCAAACTTAAGCCACGTTTCGATGGGATACACGAGGCCTGGAAAAGCAGGAAATCTCTGATTATGGAAAGCAGGACCTTGACCCACAAAAGTCTACCAGGATTGAACCATATTCAGAACAGGTTTTGGTTCCTGGCCTTCGTTCCTTCACCTTAGGCTCGTTCTGTCCTGACTCCACTACCAAAGAAAGATAAAGCTAATTGTGTTGACAAGAATCCATTTCAAAAAACAGAACAAGAAAAATATGATTTTTAGAAGCATTTAAGATAAATGATTTAAACCAAGGGCAACCAGAGGCTAACATTACCACACACACACACACACACACACACACGAGTGCCTACATTTAGCCTATGGAAAGGTCAGATCAGGCCAACACTTTACGGAACATTCAACTTCAGAATTTTCACTTCAATTAATCTCATGAAATTCCGTGTCTGATCCCAGTGACAGTTGCCTCTGGGTTCTTCGGAGCGACTGCCAAGGAAAAAATTATCTGACACATATCAAACAAGCAAGAAATGACAGTGGACAACATTAATCAAAACTTTCTCATTTCCTGAAGAATTAAGCATTAAATAATTAATTCCAGCACTACAGGCAGCTGTAAAAGAGGCTTCGCGCCTCCCCGCTGGTAAGAATTTGTCCTTGTCTAAAAGACTAGATTGATATATTTATTATTTATCAGATTAATCATGGCCAGGAACATTATAGATTGGCAGTCAGGCCCTGCCAGTTATATTGTAGGGGGCCTGTTATTGGAGATTGGAAATAACTTGGTGTATCAGCAACATTCAAAGAGGACGGAGAGGAAGTGTTTGCCCTCTAGCATCTTTTTTAAAAGACGTGACAATGCTCAAGTGTTCAAAGGGAGAGGCTGACACAGAGAGAAAGAGACACCAAAGAAGGGTCATTGATCCAGCAGCTTAGAGGAGGCCACTTAACACCTGGGGCCATTCTTCTTTCTGCTTGCAAAGAAAAGAAATGAAGCCCTTTTTTATGGGTGTAGAAGTGGCAGGGAATAACCCACTACCTAGCTTGGGGTGGGAGCATCAATTTTTCTCATCAAAAGATTTAGATGACTGCAACCCACCTGTTCAAACAAAAGCATATTTCTATTCTATCTGCCCCTTCTCCCCGCCCCCCCCCCCCCGTAGTTGTTTCCATTTGCTCTAGCTCTAGCCATGAGAATGATCTTTTCTTGAACTTTTCTCTTCAAGGACTGCTTGTGGAACTGAACGGCAGAATACACCCGCACTGGTCAAGCAAAAAGAGAGAGAAACAAAAGAGAAACTACAACGATTTTCCATCTCGATGAGATTCCCGTTGAACAATAAATGGCAACATTGATCTGTGAAGCGAGATTTGTCGCTTTCTTGACCAGTGTTGACTCCAGTATTTGCAGCAGGGATCAGGGCAAGAATCAAGCAAAGCAACATTGCCCTCTCTCAGCACCCTTCACCTCAAAGAAGCAAGATATGAATCTAAAAATGCCTTCTTGTTTTCTTTGCCCTTCCAGACAACAGTGGTCCTGTCTCAGGGTTACATTCTTTGCTGGTCTTTGGAAAAGCTTGGAAAAGTTAATTTTTTGAACTACATCTCCAAGAATCCTTCAACCAGCCTGGCTTCAATGACTGACGGACTCTGGGATCATTTGTCTTCAAAGCTCTGCTTTTAGTGAGACAGCAAATGCCCGAACTGGTCAACTTTTGGAGATATTCTTGCTCCTATACTCTCTCTGAAAATCTCAAGGGGTGGTAGTGGATGAGGCACTTGCCATTTTATTTATCACAGCAACCTTCTAGAGCAAAGGTTGCCAACTTTGGATCCTCACGTCTTCCTAGACTACAACTCTCAGAAGCCCCAACCAGCACAAGTAGTAGTAAAGGTTTCTGGGAAGTTTATTTGGGAACCCGTGTTCTTGAATGAGCTAGGTTGAGAAATAACAGTTCATCAAGGCTGCCAATGAAATTCTTAGTTATTTGGGGCCTGGATGAATTCACTGGCCCATGTGTATCACTCTCTTCCAGACTCCCAAAGCTTGTGATCAAACAAAATAGAGCATAGAATCAATTGTTGTTAGACCAAAAGGAGCTCATTTTACTTCTCTTTTTTTCATTGCTTGCTGTGGGGAACAGGGAGGGATCAACACATCTGTAATTTATGCCAAATTTGTCTCAGTTCTTTCATTTGATCCAGTTTCTTTTAGTTGTGCCACACTCCCAGAGAGGAACAATCTGCTCTGCCTTCTCACTGGAGACCTCATTGTTTCTTCAGGAAGAGCACACAGTTTCAGGTAAAGATTTGAGTCTGTTTCTATATCCCAGTCTTATTGCAAAGAGCTTTGAATCAACTATCTCCAGCCCCCTCTTCTGATCTTAGCAGAAACTGATTCAGGCTTTATACTTAAAGCTGAGAGGTAAAATTTCCCCTTCTTCCCTCTTCAATGTAAAATATTCTGCCCTTAGGTACAAAAATGGTGGCAGGGGAGGGTATCAATGTATACCTGGTAGGAGGCCTTTAGACAAATGATTCAAAAGTCAATTCTGTGCTGTCAAGTCAATTCTGATTTATCTCAACACTTTCCATTTACCATTTCTTTTTGGGGGGTGGGGGTGCACCCTGGGATAGCAGAACTTCCTCATGGCTACACAGGCTGGCTCTTTTCCTAGGAAGCACAGTGAGGGATTGAACTCCAGGCACCTAACTCACTGAGCTATTTGGCCAGCTAGTGGATCACAAAGCTTGCCGTAATTTAATAATATGTCTGTGAGGTAGTTAGTGATGCTTATATGGGGCAAATCACTCCACCAATCTGTTCAACAACTGATAATTAGGTGAAAATTCCCAGAAGTACAGGCAACATTTCTGAGATTTTTCATCCCACCAGGCTACAGAGAAAAAGAGGGTGACACTGTTCAGCCCTCTCCAAATATTATGTTTGTGTGTATGGCATCCACCATTTCCATCCACAACATCCTAGGATGATGCCAAGTCTGGAGCACTTTAAAGACAGCAGAATGGTAGACAGAGGCCAAGTTCATATGGTGTATTTCCATCACCAACATCAGAAAAACTGGGACACCTTTTTCCTCTTCTCTCACTACAGCCCTCTGTGGAACCAGAAACCTGCTCCAACTGGTCTTCCAGCTCTCCAGAGAAGAATTTTGAGATCACGGAGGCCTAGAAAATGGAGCGGGGTCACAGATTATGGCAGAACATCAGAAGCAGCGGGAAAAAAAATCAGAAAAAGTAACTGTATTTTCTTTTTTTAAAAAAAAAACTATTGGAGAATCACTTTCTTCTCCAGAAAAATAATGCTTCAAAACTGAACCTTTTCCCAATTTCTCTTCCCACAGAGAAAGTGTGAATTTCAGTGGGCCATTAGCAGACAGCTTTGAGCAATGTGAGATTATAGAAAATAGAGCTTGTCTTGTGATGTGAACTTGGTTCTGCTGTCAAAAATGTGCGTGCATCAGCTTCTATCATATTGCTCAACCTTTATGTCCCATCAGTTATCCCTGAAACTTACTTCCAATAAAATGCAGGTAACAACAATAAAATATTTGTTTCCTCTTGGTGCTAACTACAGGAAAATCAAGAGAAGGCAATTCTATCAATGGCTATTATTATTTTCTCATCCAACATGCTCCAACATAGCTGTCCTCTTCCCCACTTTTAGTTTTTAGGGTGGGTCAGGTTGAAAAGATGTGACTGATCTAAGGTTACCCAATGCTGAGGGTGGATTTGAACCCAGGAGTTATGAAGTTCTAGTCCAACATTAAAAAGTACATCACAGTGGCTTTCATTATAACTAGGCAGAATCTCCATATTCAAAAGCACTGCATCTCTGCACATACCATATATTTGCTCTAGGGCTTGGCCCCACATCCCTTTAAAAGCAGTTTAAATTACTAGAAAAACCTGTGTTAAAAATGCCATCCCCACGGCCACCGGGCTTTTTGAAAAAAAAAAGAAAAAGAAAACCCGGTAATGCCCCTTTAAGCGAGGTTTCTGTGACTCACCCAAGACATAGGGAATTTTTTGCCTCACTTTGATAATCCACCTTTTAAGGAAGCAGACACTGTGGGACCACGCAGATGATCCGGGTTTTTTTCTTTTTTTTAACTCATAGCACCAACCGGCTATTCCTGGGGCCAATCGGCACTGTTTTATTTAATTGCTTTTCACCTTCGGAGAAACAGGAAGCTCTATGCGATGCCCTAAGCATTAATTTCCCCCAGGCAAGTGGTCTGTTTTTTTCAAATGCTAGTGCCACCTGCTGGCCTAGTGGGCTGAACTGCACTTTCAAATTTAAAAAAAACAAACAGCTTTTGACGTGGGAACTCTTGTCCCACATTTAAATCAGGTGATGGGACGAAGAGGAAAAGCCGGACCTTCAGAAGATCAGGATCAAAACCCAGGTGAGATAGCAGCCTTATAAGACTCACATCCCCCCCTCAAAAGTAAGCGGAAATGTCTGTGCATCTTATAGAGCCAATATAGTAGTCCCCGCTACATATCTATCACACATTTTCATTTAGAAAGAAGTTACCTGTATGGAGCCTCTCCTGTCCCATGTGGCAGCCGGGATTACTTAGTTTCAATCACCTCATTTGCAAAGAGGTCTCCATGGAGCCTCTCCCGTCCTCTGCTGCAGCCAGGATTCCCCAGTCCCAATCACCTTGTTTGCAGCCCTCCCTTTTTGCAGCTTGGATTCCACTGCCCCAATCACCTTGTTACAACCCTCCCCTTTTGCAGCTTGGATTCCCCAGTCCCAGTCACCTCCTTTGCAAAGAGGCTTCCTCCATGGAGCCTTTGCCCTCTCCTTTTGCAGCCAGGATTCACCTGCCATGAAACCTTAGTCTAAACACTTTCCCTTGTTTTCCTCCTCTATAAACTAGGTATTTCCTATGGTCAGGTGCATCTTATAGAGCAAAGAATATGGTAGGTGCTGGTAAATAATAAAGGAAGCCCCCTCTGTAGCTCCCAGCTGGCCATTACTAGAAGCACGAGATGCCAGTCTCGGTAGGCCTTCGGCCTGATCTAATAATGGTCTTCACAAATCCCTTGTGATTTTTGCAGTTCTGTACTAGAAACTGTGGTCGTTTGGGGTCTGAAATAAATTCCCCTTTATACACTTCTACTATTGTGAAAGCATTTGAACTCACTCCAGCCACAAGGATAGGCCTACAAAATTGCCACCCCGCCCCCAATTTGTCCACTCTTGAAACTGTTCTTTCATCTTCTTTGTGACAAGATTTCCAGTCAAAGAATTTCCTGCTGCTCATTCATAGAGGACTATTGGCTTTAGGCAGAGACTGAGGGGACCACAAAGTTTATGTAAGAAGGGAGATGTGAGCAGAGTGTGGCTCTCTCTGTGTTTTTGCACTACAGAGTTCTTTTTATATCCTTCACTGATGTCTCTGTTTGCTACAACTCATGGGGCCTGAACTCAAGAAATAACTGGAAGGCTGTGGTTCCTCCCATTTGATTGATGGCCTAGGGTCATATGATGAAAATTGCCTCATGTTTGGAGTGCTTGGAAAACACATCATTCTATTCTCTCTCAAAGTTCTAGTTAGTATGGCCATGTGACCTATAGGACAAACACTCCTGT
This sequence comes from Phrynocephalus versicolor, assembly GCA_023846285.1. Taxonomy (NCBI): domain Eukaryota; kingdom Metazoa; phylum Chordata; class Lepidosauria; order Squamata; family Agamidae; genus Phrynocephalus; species Phrynocephalus versicolor. The sequence continues at coordinate 90,840,762 of JAHTLZ010000204.1, read as the reverse complement.
ATTTTAAAGTGCCTGCTATATGTACTGATGTCCTAAAGGGGAAATCCGTTCTAAAGATCTAGAACCCCAGGAATGCAGGAGACAAGGGATCTTGAAAAAATTGCCCCTGGACAAGCAACTGAGCAAACACATTGGCCACCTCCCAGTATGATGGGAAAAAACAAACCCCTAAATATCATCAGATTGAATGACTTAGGTACTTTCTGATGCAGAGAAATACCAATATATTGAAAGTTAGCAAAATGTCCACATTAAGTTGGGTTTAGGGTTAAAAGAGGCTTGTGTTCCCTGAACCCAATGAAATTCCAACATCCTCCCCTTAAGCCACCTTGGGTTCTTTTCCAAGGAGAAAGGTGGGGTAAAAATACTCTAAAATAAATAATAAATAAATAAATAAATAAGACTAATTTGCTGACAAACAGATTGTACCATTTACCATATTTTTTTCCATCCATAAGACACTCCCATGCATAAGAGACCCCCACTTTTCCAACCTAAAATTAGTTTTGCAACTGTGCGGTTCTTTCCTTGGCTGATGTCTGCACATAAACTGACCCTCAATTTTTAGTCTAACAATTTTAGACCAAAATATAGTCCTATATAGAGATTGGCACGGAACGAACATTTCTTTGTTTCCGTTATTCATTTGTCGTTCCATTACGTAATGAAACAACAAACGAAAATTGCGATGAAAATGCAACGAAACAAACAGAACCACAAAAATTGTGGCCGTTACGTTTCGTTTCCATTAATGGTGACGCGCAATGAAATGAGCTGTTTTAAATGTTAAAAAATGCCCTGGACATCCGTAAAAACGCAGCGATAATTATTTATATTGTCTGCTAATACCTACCAGGAGGGTTGGGGTCCTTAAAAGGTGCATTTATATCTTTTCTCAGATCGCTGTATTTTTTCCCTTTAAGGGGGGTTAGGGGACATCGACCCAAAATGGCTCCCAGATGCCTAATATTGATTGATTTCTTGGGTATTAAAACACCCTGGACATCTGGAAAAATGCAGCGATAATGTGATAATTATTTGAAATTATTACCTACCAGGGGGTTAGGGTCCTTAAAATGTATTTTTCTTTTCCCTTTAAAATGGATGTTGCCACCTGCCACAAAATGGAGGCAAGCCATGTGATGGGATCATGTTCAACCAATAGCATGCCCAGGTTGCAGACTGGGCAGGTCTGGCAACCACAGAGGGCATAAAAAGCTCTGGCAGCCCCCGTCCTCCTTGCAGTCTCTGTTGGGAGTTAGGGTGGGATTGCTGTCTCTGCGACTCTAGCTTCAGTCCTGCAGCCTCCCTGTGTGCGTGCGTGCTGCATACCTCTCAGTGAGTACACTCCCTTGCCCCGCAGTGCAGTCACTCTGCGGCTGCCTTGCACCCTGGGCAATGCCCGCCGCTGCCTTTGCAGCCTCCCTGTGTACCTAGTCTATACTGTGTGTCTCTGCCAGCATCCATTTTTTTAGTGTTTTCCCTCTGGTCTGGGGCGTTGGGGGATGCCTGTGCACGGAAATGCTTTAAAAATCGCGCAAAAGGCAGGTAGAAACGACAAATGAAAAAACGAAAAATAGAAACAAAATTTTTCCAAAAATTCATGACAACCGGAAACAAACCGAAACAGACCTGTCAACGACAAACGAAAAACTGAAACACCATTTTTTTGTTTCGTGCCCATCTCTAGTTCCTATACACATAAATTCACTGTAAGCCTCTTGCCATCATGGTTTATTTTTTTAAAAAATGACATAAGGTAATTTCTGTCCTAGTAAGGTCCACTAGTTAGGGCATAAATGACACCTGTCAGTACAAATTTTACTCCAGCTTTTGTTGTTGTTGTTTTTTGTTATTGATGATGTTGTTTAGAAAGTAACATCAGCAACATTACACGCAAGTGGCTGCAATCTAGGGCTATTATTTACAACTCTTAAATGAACAATTTTGTAAAATGCCTACTTTGTAGCCCTCATTCTCTGGCCATTGTGTGATAAAACATGAGTTTGGTTACTAAACTATCCCATCTATCCAGGCAGTTTTCACCATTCTTTGTAAAGGTGGATGTCTGTGAAGATTCTCAGTCATCCAGGTGAGGTTATCTGGAAAAGAAGTCCAGGTGCCATGACTCAACTTCCAGACTGTAAATGTGGACCAGCTCCATGTGAACCAGGGTACATAAATTGGGTGCAATTTTTTTTTTGCTTCTTCTTGTCCTTTTTATTTTATTTTTTATTTTGTTAGGAAGTGTTGTGGGGTGGGGGAACACATAAGAGATCATCCTTGTTCAGACTGACTTTATATCATCATCATCATCATCATCATAGAAGGGGCCCTATGGATCAATGAGTCCATCCTGCCAAAGAGGCCCAGTGGGGAATAAAACTCCCAACTCTGGCTCTGCAGCAAGAGACATAGATCACTGAGCAGTAGAGATGGGCATGAAATGAAAAACAAAACACTGTTTCATTGTTTCATTAGGTAACGAATTACTTTGTTACCTAACAAAACAATAGGACTCATTTCATTTATTTTGTTTTGTCAGAAAACACCACTCCCCCCCCTCCCCGAATGGAATGATTCATCCTAGAGGAATTGACAGCAGGGGAGTTCAAGCTCTTCTCTGAATACCCCCTGAAATTTGGAAAAGTTTGGGGGTCAGGGAACTGAGTTATGAAGCTCCAAATGGGGTTGCACCTAGAGAAAAAAACCTTTCTAATTGGAATCTATTGGCTTCTGAAGTTCCAATTGATTCCAATTAGAAAGATTTTTTTTCCTAAGGGTACCTGCTTTGGAGCTTCATAGCTCAGCTCCCTGATCCCCAAACCTTTTCCAAATTTCAGGGGGTTACCTAGAATTGCTTGAAGAAGCGTGCCTGCCATTTTGTTCCTTTAGGACTCAGGGGAGCATAGTATTTCATTTCATTTCTTTACTGTTTCATAACAAAACTACTTAAAATTTTGTTACAAATGAAACAAAATAAAACTACTACAGAAACGAAACAAAACAGTATTTTTCCGTTTCATGCCCATCTCTACTGAGCAGTGATTTGTTACCAGTTTTTCTGTTGGAAAATAATTGCTCCTTTTGCTGCCACCACATATTATCTTAAACCACAAGATTCTTGCCAGTCCTCTTTTCTACTTACAGTACATCCCCCCAAAAAGCAATATAAGACATCTCCTCTGAGTACCAGTTCTGCTAAAATGTGTGACCTGACTGATATGCAGGCCTGTTGCTTATTCTCTTAAGAAACATGGCCCTTAGAGAGCATGAGATCAGGTGCAAGTGCTGTGAGCATAGATGCATGCCAGATTGAGACCAACTAGTAGAATTCTTCCCCGATACCAAAGAAGATGCAGATGAGAAGAACAAAACAAATTTGGTCTATGTGTACACAGATCGTACCTGGACTCTCTGTCCCTTATGCTACCTCTTTGCTAAGGAAAGACATTCCTTTCTTCACTGCTCAAAGAAATTCTTTCTCTAACTAGCCTGCATTCCAGTCCATATATCTGGGAATCAGTTCAGCTCTAAG
>JAHTLZ010000204.1:90816090-90832067 GCA_023846285.1 Phrynocephalus versicolor | reverse complement strand
TATTTATTTATTTATTTATTTATTTATTTATTTATTTATTTATTTATTTATATGCCGCCAGATTTTCCCAGATGAGAACTCAGGGCGGTTAACAAGGAAAAGCATACAACAAAATACAGAGAAAAATAATAATCAATTCCACAATATGACGTAAAGAACAAAAACAAACCCAACAACAATCAGTACAGTAACACCCTGCCGATCACGGGGGTTAGGGACCCATCCCACCCACGATGCATGAACATTCATGATATGCAGAAGCGGGTGGGGTGGGGGCTGGGGGGCGACCGCATGCCTGTCCGAGAAGTCTTGGGTTGGTGCATGCAGGTGGTGTTTCAGGATCTTACCTCCCGCCGCCGCCCACCTGCACCACCCAAGGCTTTTCAGAGGAGCACGGGGGCGGTGCAGAGCGACCCGATTGTCCCCTTACCCCCCCACAGCCCCGAGGTGCAGGTACTCCGATCCCACAATGTAGTGGGATCGCAGTACCTGAACTGTGAAATGGCAGGGGGTGACTGTAGAACCAAAATTTAAAAAGATAAAAATACAAAACATTACTAAGACAAGACGGTGAAAAATGGATTCCCCCGTATCCACTGATTCACCATTCGCTGATTCAGTTATCCGCAGATGGCGAGCAGCAGTGCAAGGGGCAGGGCCAGCAGTGGTCCAGGTCCCAGGCAGTGCTCACCTGGGACATTGGTGGCAGTGAAGAAAGGGGCATCAGTGACGGTGGCAGTGGAGAAAGCCGCTATGTAGTCCAGAACAGCCCACCCGCCTGCGGCAGAGGCACAAGTGGTGCCAGAGGAAGCAGCCACGTGGCCCAGAAGACTCTGCTGGCCCACTCGCCCACCCACCCACCTGAAAGAGAGGTGTGGGTGACACTGAAGGAAGCGGCTGCATGGCCCAAAAGTCTCCGCTCACCTGCCCGCCTGCCTGCAGGAGAGCCATGGGTGTGCCTGAAAAAGCAGCCACATGGCCCAGAAAACACCGCTCTCCTGCCCGCCTGCCTGCAGGAGAGGAGTGGGTGGCACTGGAGGAAGCAGCTGCGTGGCCTGGAAAACCCCACTCACCCACCTGCCTACCTGCAGGAGAGGCTCAGGTAGGAAGTGGCTGCGTGGCCCAGAAGACTCTGCTAGCCCACCTGCCCACCTGCAGGAGAGGTGTGGGTGGAGCTGTAGGAAGTGGCCGCGTGGCCCAGAAGACCCCGCTCACCCACCCGCCCACCAGCAGGAGAGGCACGAGTGGCACCGGAGGAAGCAGCCACATGGGCCGCTTGCCGGTCTGCTTGCCTGTCCACTTGTCTGACCACCTGCAGGAGAGGCGCCGGTGGTAGCGGAGGAAGTAGCCATGTGGCCTGGAAGACTCCACTCACCCGCCTACAAGTTTGGCGGTGGCAATGGAGGAGGAGGAGGCAGCTGTGGGGCCTGGGAGCAGAGGTCCTGGAGGTGGCACAGAGCCATGGCAGGTTCCCCAGGGTGCTGGCGGGCTCTCCTGCTGGTTTCACCCCTGGAACCCTGGAATAAGAGCATTTGCTCTTATCCACAGATTATATTATCTGTGGGGGTGGGGAGAAACAATCCCCCTTGGATACAGGGGTCCTACTCTATTTGCAAAAAAGAAAGTACTTGGGAGCAAAACCGGGGCTCATTGGGGTCCAGTTTTGACCCAATGGACCCCAATGACCCTCATCACACTCCTATAGTTTGGATGCTAAGGCAGGTCCATGTTGGATATTGAAGTTACAATAACCAGTATTTCCCAGCCTTTTAGCCTGAAAACAGGTAGGACTGTGACTATGGTAGGGGTGCATTAATGTCCCGCCTCTATCCACCCTCTCTGTGTGTCAATCAGATCTTTGTGAATTTAGCAAAAGGTTCTGAGGTGGGTACGATATATCCATGAACAAGACCCTGGATAAGTGTGTTCCATACATGTTTACTTAATCCAGAAGAAAGAAGCCCTGGAGAAAGATAGCTAAGTTCTTAAGACCAATATTTTGCACATCTAATTGAGTAGACCCTAGGTCACAAATGATAGGTAGCAAATAAATCTGTATACACATGATTTCTCAGAATTCTCAACCAGACATGAGTGTTCTGTTTTCATTTTCCTGGAAAAGCCATCCACTCATACCCCACAGAAGCAGCCAGGCCACTTACTGGGCTCCGCATAGTACTGGGCTCTTTCATCATTGTTGTTGCATCAGTCCTTGAAGGAACAGAGCTGGCACTTCCCTGGCTTCCTTTGTAACTCAGAATCAGGATGGGAAGTCTCTCCTCTCAGCCAGTGAGTGATCAGCTGCATGGGGAGGTGGGGAAGGGCTGGCTGTTCTCCTTCCAGATTAGGGCAATGATGATAATAGAGCCCAGTGCCATGCAGAAGCTGGTTAAGTGGTCCAGCCATTTGGGAGGGGGGGATAGGGCCACTGCAGCACCTCCTCTAAGCACCTCCTCTAAATGTGGTGTATACACACCTGTGGTGCTGCTGTCTGTATTCATTTCTCTTGGGAAACAAACACAATGTGCTCATTAGAGATGGGCACGAATCAAAAAAATGGCATTTCGTTGGTCGTTTGTTGGTTGGAGGGTCCGTTTCAGTTCGTTTCCATTTTTTTGCAAATTTTTGCAAAAAATTCATTTTTGTTTTCATTTGTTTCGTTACCATTTCGTTACCATTTATTTCAATTTTTTGTGATTTTTTTTAGGATTTTAAGCAATTCACTCAGATTGCAGTAACGGAAACGAAACGCACAACAAAATTTTCAGTGTTTCTGTTCGTTTCGTTTCATTTTAGAGACAAAATTCGTTTGTCGTTTTGTTACGTAATGAAACAAAAAAATGAAAACGGAAATGAAAAATTGTTCGTTTCATGCCCATCTCTAGTGCTCATGTCTAGTCTCGACACTGTTTATGGGCAAACATAAACTAGTAGGTATGGAATTATTTGAATGAGTTTCTTAAATGGTGAGGATAATTTCTCCAAGGGTTTCATGGATGTAGGGCCTACAATTCAGGGACCATACTACACTTTGGGGGTTGATGTGGTCTGCTGTCATTGCAGATGTGCCAGCAGACAAGCCACCATTTTGAATCTACCACAACAGTACATAGTAGGGATAAGAACATATGAACTTAACAGCTGGATCAGGCCAAAGGCCCATCTAGTCCACTATCGGTCTCCTGATACCACTTCCCTGCATCTGGCCTTTGAAGTACCCTGTTTTTAAGCCTGGAGATTACACATCATCATCATGGTTAGTAACCTGTGATGGACTTTCCCTCCAGGAATCTGTTCAATCCCTTTTTGAAGGCATCCAGGATAGATGCCATCACCACACCCTGTGGCAGGGAGTTCCACAGACTAACAACACACTAGATAAAGAAATACTTTCTTTTGTCTGTTCTCACTCTCCCAACCCTCAATTTGAGTGTATGTCCCCTAGTTCTGGTATTTTGTGAGAGCTAGAAGAGCATCCATCTATCCACTTTACTCATGCCCTGCATTATTTTGTATGCTTCAATCACATCACCCCTCAGGTGCCTTTTTTCCAAATTAAAGATCCCCAAATGCTGTACCCTTTCCTCATAAGAGAGGTGTCCCAGCCCAGCAATCATTTTAGTCGCTCTCTTCTGCACCTTTTCTAGTTCCACTATGTCTTTTTTCAGATGTGGTGACCAGAACGGTATGCGATACTCCAGGTGCGGCCTTACTATCATTTTGTACAATGGCATTGTAATGTTGGCTGTTTTATTTTCAATCCCCTTTTTGATGATCCCTAGCATGGAATTGGCCTTCTTCACCACGGCCACACACTAGGTAAACACCTTTGTTGAGCTGTCCACCAGCACACCAAGATCTCATTCCTGATCTGTTATGGATAGCTCAGAGCCCATGAGTTGATAGATAAAGTTTAGGCTTTTTGGCCCAATATGCATTATTTTACATTTTCCTACATTGAAGTATTTGCCATTTTGAAGCCCATTGTCCAAGTTTGGAGAGATCCTTCACAATCTTCTCTAGTTTCTCTAGTTTTCACCACCCGGAACAGTTCCGTGTCATCTGCAAGCTTGGCCACCTCACTGCTTTTCTCTGTCTCCAGGTCATTTATGAACAGACTGAAAAGCAGCCATCCCAGGACAGATCCCTGGGGCACACCAATTTTCACATCTCTCCATTGTGAAAATTGCCCATTGACACCTACTCTCTGTTTCCTGGATCTCAACCAGTTCTCAGTCCATAAGAGGACCTGCCCTCTTATCCCCTGACTGTGTGGTTTTCTCAGCAGCCTTTGGTGAGGGACTGTGTCAAAGGCCTCCTGAAAATCCAGATAGACAATAATATCCATTGGTTCACCCAAATCCACATGCCTGCTGACCTTTTCAAAAAAAAATTAAAAGGTTTGTCAAGCAAGATGAGGTTTAATCCATCAGCTCTGCTTTGCTTGGCGTCAGGAACCAAAAAGGATAAAATTGTAGCCACGGTGTACACAAAATGTTATAAAATAGAGAAAAAATTTGCAAAACCCCTCTCTTTGTGGTTTTGCAAATTTGTTTGTGGAAAGTGATGAGTCTGAATCAGTAGTCCTGTGCTATGTGTGGTAAATACCCTTTTGAGTTTGAATCCTGATTTTTCCAGGTACCTGTTGCACGTATAAAATATCCATGGAGCTCTCTGTTCTCAGAGTGATCATTCTCTATAGCTAGGAGAATGAAGAAACTAGAGGAGGTACATTTAGGTTGCTCCCCTGCACATGTGGTGTGTATACATAAATCCATGGTACATAAACAGACCTCAGATAGCCTTTTAAGGCTCTGAGGTATTCAAGGAATCAACAGACTGGACATGGAAATTCCTCTGAAACATACAGGATGAAAGTATAGCACAAAATGTATGGGATGGGTGTCTACTGGCCATTAAATGCCAGGTAGAATTTACAGTTCCACAAACACCACCTGCATATTGAATTAGAGGCTGACTCTGTGGTTATTTACGTACAGCAATGAGAGCAGGGAGTTGTCTCTGTCGTCCTGCAGTCATAAAATACATTGAATGAACATCTGAAGTTTCTATCATCCTCTTACCCAGCCATCATGATTTCTGCTTCACTGTTATATTTGTGGAAGCTCTGCAAGATTCTGCTGAACATACTAGTATACCCTGTTGCTATCTTCAAAACAGATGGATATTTAAGGGGTAATTAGTCTTTGTTCTACCAGCTATGACTTGATAAAGCCTTTGTCAGCTAATTATTTTCCTTCAACCTTTCTCTTTTTCTTTAGTTGTAAACTTTACTTGGAATGTCTCTGTGTGCATGTTTGCTTGGTTTTTGCTGCCACTCTGCCTGCAGCTAAAGGCTCTGACATCAATCTTCACACAAGGTGTCATCACCAGGTGTCCAAATAGCGATGGGATAGAGGTGAGAAAAGAACAACCACACAGTTAACAGTTCTCTGCTTGTAGGAGCCTTATAGGTTATAGGTTCCCCCTTTATTTTGGCAAGGAGATTTTGGAAGGCTTGCAGTAAGAAGTGTATAGAGGGAGATGTGGCTTGCATTGAATGTGAAAGTCTGGGACTAGTTTCAAGAAGAGATGAGAAGAAACTAGAGATGGACACGAAACAGAAAAATAGTATTTCATTTTGTTTCATCCCTGTAGTAGTTTCATTTTGTTTCATTTGTAACTAATTTTAAAGTAGTTTCATTGCAAAACTAAACAAAAGGAATGAAATGCTATGCTCCCCTGGATCCTAACAGACTAAAATGGCAGGGGAGCTTCAACAAGCGATTCTAGGCAATCCCCTGAAATTTGGAAAGGTTTGAGGGTCAAGGGCTGAGTTATGAAGCTCCAAAGGGGATGCCCCTTGGGGAAAAAAATTATAATTAGATTCTGAACTGCAGAAGCCAAGCCATGGGTGAGCCGTGGCTTGGCTTCCAATTCCAATTAGAAAGATTTTTTCCTAGGGGCACCTCCTTTGGAGCTTCAGAACTCAGCCCCCTGACCCCCAAACCTTTCCAAATTTAGGGGGCTTACAGGGAAGTTCTTGAGGAAGCTCCCCTGCCATTTCCTCCAGAACAAATTGTTTCACTCTAGAGCAAAAATGGTTAGGTAACAAAGTAATTTGTTACCTAACAAAATGACAAAACAGTGTTTTATTTTTCGTCTCTTGCTCATCTCTAGAAGAAACATCATCAATTTCTCATTTCTGGTCCCCAAAATAGGCCATCTTGACCAGTAAGAAAATTCTCTGACCCCCTAAAAGAGACCTTAGTTGCAAAATACATTCAGAAGTTAAAGCACGTGTCATTCATAGGCTTCTTCCCATTTACATCAGCATGTGCACATTGTATACAGAAAAATACAACTTATTGGAAATGTGGGGCAAAAAGCTGGATCCTGCGTGATGAGGGGCAGACTGGCACATAACTGATTTGCCAGAGACAGAGGATAAAATTTCATTTCATTAATTGTGAGCAAAAGCCACACGGCATTTGAAGATTAACTTTTTTTTCAGGCTCCTGAACTGGCAACCTAACAGTACAACTGTTTGGAATGTTACATTTTAAAAGAAATTGCGATCGTTGCAGTTTCATTAAACAAACAAACCAATTTTCAAAAAGTAACCCACCTCTGTCTCTTGTTACTCTGTTCCCGCATGGTTCTAGTTACTTTTCTTTGCTTTTTCTGGAGAATAAATCCAGCTACAACAGTCTGAGAATGGGTTACTATATCTCTAGGTTTTCCTGAAAGCATTGTTTGCCCCCAATGGTAATGGGGGGAAAATAGCAAGGATTTGTGCTTTGTAACATTAATGCTCATTCAGTTTTCCAGAAAAATAAACATTATTTTGTTCTTGATATCCCAAAAGTAACATGCTATACATGATATATTATTTTAAATTCCATTTTACAGTTTAGTCAATTTTTTTTAAAAAAAAAAACCTCCTTATTTGGTAAGCTTCAGTTGGTTGTTTGGTAGTTTTATTGGCTAGTGGGCTATGCAAATATTTCTTTTTAAATGTCTTAAACCTTTTTAATCTGTATGGTTTTGAAAAACCTAGCACTGAAACAAACCACTGGAATATGGAGGAAAAAAACATAGTGATGATAATCATAATGATGGAATTAACGTCTAGGTATCACTGATTTTAAAATCTCATTGAAATCAGTGGGAATGGTTTGGGTTGAATTGTGTTGGACAATACTAAAAGTGTATGAAATTTAATGATCTAGGCAACAGGGGAGAGAAACAATTTTGAACTTCTCTAAGTGCATGGGCTGTAGATGCTCATCAAATCTCGGCCAATGAACACAAGGTCAGATCACTGTTTCCTCAAGCCATTGTTTCTGTGGTGAGATCTTTGGGGAATCACCATGAGAGATAAGAGATGGATGAAATGGCTGAAAGCCATCCTAAGCACATGAGATGCAAATATAATATATAAACAAGTTGATGGGTTATTAAAATGCATAAACAAACCAGTTTACACAAGCAATCGTTGAGAGAAGGCTGAAATAGTTACATGGAAGAACTGTGGGATGAATTACTGTTCGAGCTCCATAAATCAAAATGTTGCTTTCAACCCCCCCCCCCCAAAAAAAAAACCACCCTGGGAACTGATAGCCATCTTTGACTTCCTGCACAAAAATCTACCATGGCGAAATGTAATGTATACTTTATCGCTAGCAAGATAAACTAAACTGAGCATACTCTCTCCTCCATGCAGGATGTCCCCAGTGTTGTTCAGACGTTTTGGACCACAAATGCCATTTTAGTGCAGCTTGGATCAGGCTACAAAGCATTGATTGAAGTCAAGGGAAGGAGTGATCTGCCATTTAGTGCATACCTCCCATCCAAATAGCATATTGATCTTCTGCTGTCTAATAAACACTTCCCATGATCATCTGTGGACATCAAGGCAAGTGACTTTTTCTTTAAATTTGCTAGATCACTGGTGATGTGATGAATAAACTTTGATTAATTAAAAAAACCCTTGTCTCTCTGTGTGTTTCTGATCAAGAATCTGCCTGCAGCTCCTGTTTCAATCAACAATACACAGACAGGGCAATAATAATAATAATAGTTTTTAAATGTAATCAAAGTGATTCAGCAGCACTTTGAAAACTGCTTTAGGATAGTAGAAATTGACACTAGAAGGAATGGCATGAATCTCCTTTAATCTGTTCCAGTCAAACACACTTTCTGGGAACTGATTAAACTGGTGCTCTCCAACTCACATCAAAACAGTAGAACCTCCTGATCTTGGTGCAAAAAAGGCACTGGTTGGGGCAAATTGGTCCACTCCAGTGATGTCCACATGTGGCTGCTGATGCAGACCAAACTGACCCCTCAGTGCACCAAACAGTAAGACAAATGCCTTTGTGGACAGGCTCCAAATTATTTATTTATTTATTTTGAATATTTTTACCCCACGCTTCTCCTTGGAAATGAACTACATATTGCATACCCATGAATTACATAGTTTGACCTTATGTGAATAACTCGGAATCCACAGGGTTTGTTTTTAAGTTGTGTATTCTATTTTAATTGCTTCTGTACTGCCTAATCTATCGCCTTTCTCTTCCTACTCTTGAGAAGTTTTCCTCCAAGCTAGGTGGACCACCATTCCATCTCAGGCTGAGCCTTCTTCATAGAGTGCTTAAGTACATCGAAGGAGTTACATATGGGGCGGGGAGTAGTAGAAATCAAGTAAACTGAATGTGATGTGTCAAAAATAAAAAAAATCTGCTTTGTTTTTTCAGACGGGAGCAGTCGGGGAAAACTGCATTGTTTCCTTCAGAGCTTCCAGCCCAAGCTTGTAGCATAATGCTGAAAACTGAAAAAGCAAGATACTCTCTGGAGAGCTGTCTCTTTTCCGAAGGAGAAGGTTTTCTCGGATTGCTGGCTGTGCATTGTATGTTTCTTGAAAACGGTCACAACCCTCTCTTTGGGGGGGAAAAAGTCTTTTCATGCCTTCACCCTCTCTTCTTCTCCTGGAATTGTTTTTCCTTACTCCATAACTCAGCTCTTACTTTTTGTTTATGTCCTTTACAATACTTCCACAAGCATATGCTATAATTCTCCCCTCTTTTCTTTATCTCCTTGTTCGTACAAGCAGCCTTGAATAAAGAAGTCATTATCAGCAAGCCCACAATGAGACCAGACATCCACTTTCCAAGATGTTGTATAGATGATATATTGATCAGTCCTCAATGAGTAATCGCGTTCTAATGAAAAGAGCTTACAGGAGTTAATGTATCTGCTCATGCAAGCCACAAACGAAGCTTCTGGTGGCACAAAAGGTCTGGCTATGTGAATTATAATTACTCCCTACAACAATAAAAGTCAGAAGTGGCTTTATTTATTTATCACAATCAATGCTGGTTGGTGGGCTCTGTGCTGAAAATTCACTTATACAAGGTAGCATTCCGATTGTTTCCTGGCTTGCAGTCCTCGCTCAGAATTAACCCTGCAAATCCCAACTCCAAGCATGGTGCTCAACAGTGTAGACAACAGGGAGCAGCTGTCCCTCTGGGTGTTTTTCTCCCTTTCTTCCTCATAATGTGCACTTCAACACAATATATGATGTGATGTCACCATGGTGCCTGCTACCCCATCTCTTTCTTACATCACTGATGGCTGGGGCAGAACAAGTCACAGCATGGTCGCAAATGCTTGGTTATCTTTGACATTTTGCAAAAGGAGAGGCACCGAAGAGCCATGCTTTCTCTCCAGGTTACAGGTTTAGTTTTGCCCTGAAACTGGTACGAATCACCGCTGATCTGAAATGGGGGATTGCCAAATTGGAACATAAAGAGACAGCTTTGTAATGCAGGTTACCATTCTGGCTAATGTTGACAGAACTGAACCAAGTCACAAGGAACTTAGGGGATTGCATACTTGAATGGACACGAATACGATGGAGCTCCCACCTTCTAAAATATGGATGACACACCAGCGTGGCCCAAATTCACACACAAAGACTCTGTAGCTCACAATATTTGGGCAATTCTTTTTTTCTTTCTTTCTGCTAATCAGATTGAGAACCCTGTGAAGCAAGCCAGCTTTGCACCTGTGGAAAAGCCATCATGTCAGGTATTCACAGTGAGCACTATTAGTAGCTGTGGAAAGGTTAACTCTTAAACCCAGTGGTGTTCACATTTTGGCCCTCCAGATGTTTTGGACCGCAGCTCCCACAGTCCTTTGTCATTGGCAATACCGGCCTGGAATTCTGGGAGTGTGGTCCAAAACATCTGGAGGGCTGAAGTTTGTACACCCCTGCTTTAATCCTCCACCACTGATGACCTTGAGGCTGAACATCTGGATATATATGATGTTACAAGGGCTCATGTGTTAGCAGCAGGCAGAGGCAAGCCAAGAGTTGTGCTGGAGTTGGTGGTGGTGGAATGCGGAGAAATGCCTCCCCATCCCCATCCAGCAAATGGAATGAAGAAGAGGTTTGTTCTGCCTTCCAACGAGGCAGCTACAGCAGTGGTTCTCAACCTGTGGGTCCCCAGATGTTCCTGGACTGCAATTCCCAGAAATCCCTTCCAGCACAGTGAGTGGTGGAGGCTTCTGGGAGTTGCAGTCCAGGAACATCTGGGGACCCACAGGTGGAGAACCACTGAGCTAGAGAGTACGAGCCAAGAGGTCAGGGGCAAAGGTCATACAGAAATGGTCCCAGAACCAGTACGTGTGTTACTGTTGCTCTAACAAAAGCCTTCTTCACAGAACCAAGGTGGGCACTAAAGGGCTGTGGACCTGCACCTTTTACACCATCCCCGTGACTGAACCCCTCTCACAGGCTGAGGAAGAAGAACTGGTTCTTTTTTTAAAAAAGTATTCTTGCCATGTTATTTGCTTTTGCATTGTATTTTCATGTTGTGTTGCATCATTTTGTTTTCAGTCCTTTGTAAACTGGCTAGAATGGTAAATAAATAAATAAATAAATAAATAAATAAATAAATAAATAAAGGACCCGACAGCCCTTTCTTCCTCATGAAGGTTCATCTAGTCAGAGAACTTGGGAAAGAATGTCCCAGTCTATTTACCTTGCTAGCTGACGGGTTCCGGAAACTGTCATTCAAGAGCAGACTCTTCCAAACGCTAAATTTTGTGGGTCCTTTGGAAGGAGAAGGAATCTTGCACCCTATGGTACAGTTTAATGAGGATGTCTGTGAAGATACTCAGTCATCCAGGTGAGTTTATCTGGAAGCTGAGTCATGGCTACTGGACTTCTTTTTTGAGAGATAGAAACGTTTCACTGCTCATCCAAACAGCTTCATCAGTCTGAATATAGCTAGTGTGAGTCCTCCATCTTATAGTCAGTGAGCTTTGACCTCTTGTCACCCTGGTCTGAATTAGGCTCATAAGATGAACAATGGCCTGAATAGGCTCATTAGGGAGACGACAGTATCCATAGCCTTAAGGTGAACAATGGCCTAAGGAGAACTCGGGACAGACAATTACTGCCTGTCCCCCGTTCTGACCCGTCGGCTCACCGCCAAATGGCAGGGATCCAATCCGTCTGCTCCCTCTCTGTCCTGTCCTGTCTGCTGATTAATGCCAGGTCGGT
This sequence comes from Phrynocephalus versicolor, assembly GCA_023846285.1. Taxonomy (NCBI): domain Eukaryota; kingdom Metazoa; phylum Chordata; class Lepidosauria; order Squamata; family Agamidae; genus Phrynocephalus; species Phrynocephalus versicolor. The sequence continues at coordinate 90,820,492 of JAHTLZ010000204.1, read as the reverse complement.
ACATAATAAAATCCCTCTCATCCATGATTTGATTGTGGATGAGCGTGCCGACCTGGCTTTTCTCATGGAGACCTGGGTGGGCGAGGGGGGTGGGGCTTCTCTCGCCCTTCTCTGCCCCCAGGGTTACCGTGTACAGCAGCTGGGCAGGTCAGAGGGGCGGGGGGCGGGGGGGCTATGGTGTTTAGGGAATCTTTTCATGTCAGTAGATCCGCGATGTTGGTGAGTCCAGGCTTGGAATGTCTCCACCTTATGGTGGGCCAGAGGGACAGGTTTGGGGTAGTGCTTGTGTACCGTGCTCCCCGCGACCCTGCACTCTCCCTTCCAGAGCTCTCCGAGTTCATCTCGGCGGCACTGTTGAGGTCCCCTCGCCTATTGGTGGTAGGGGACTTTAACGTGCATGCCGAGACTGGACTGTCAGGAGTAGCTCTGGAATTCATGGAGTCCATGGCCTCCATGAACCTGTCCCAATTAGTCATCGGACCTACCCATAAGGGCGGACACACCCTGGACCTGGTTTTTGCCTCCACATCACGGGGTTCGGATTTGGGGGTCGGGAGGTTGCTGGCCCGGCCCGTGTCATGGTCAGATCATTATCTGCTGACCTTCTCTATTGCGGTAGCCACCCCGCCCCGCGGGGAGCCGGGCCCTTCCATCTGGGCCCGTCCCCGGGGGCTCCTTGACCCAACGCGGTTCTCGGAGGCCCTTGGGGATGTTCCAGACGGTTTGGATGACGATCCGGCCAACTCCCTTGCCCAACGGTGGTTTGAGGAGGTGGCTGGGGTTGTCGACCGGATCGCCCCCAAGCGCCTGATCCAATGCCGAGCCCGCTTGTCTCCTTGGTTTACTGAGGAGCTGCGGGCGATGAAGCAAGAGCGGAGAAGGTTAGAGAGCAGATGGCGGAATGCTCGGACGGCTCAGAATTGGGCTGCGGTTAAGGCGTTGAACGGTCGCTATGCTCGCGCGATAAGGGCGGCTAGGAGATCTTTTGCCGCCCTGAGAATTGGTGAGGCCTCGAATCGTCAAGCGGAATTATTCCGTGTGGTTCGAGACCTCACCAATCCCAGTCCGCCTGGGCCTCCTCCTAGTGATTTCACTAGTGAGTCATTCGCAGCCTATTTTAAATCTAAGATAGAGGCCATCCGTTCCAAGATGGACTCCGGTTGCTCTAACCCGGCCCCTGTCGTGGCCAGCGTCGGGCCACCTTGGTCGCCTCGGTTTGTTGAGTTTGGGCCTGTTACAACAGTGGATGCCTCCAGGGCCCTGGGACATTGCAGGCCTGTGGCTTCTCCGTTCGACCCTTGCCCTTCCTGGTTGATTAAGAGCGCAGGGAGGAGCATGCCGAAATGGGCTTCACTGATTGCCTCGGCCTCCTTCAGAGACGGGATTCTTCCTAGTCTTCTGAAGGAGACAGTGGTGAAGCCCATTATTAAAAGACCCGGCTTGGCTGTGGACGATCTGTCCAACTATCGTCCCATAGCCAATGTTCCCTTTTTGGGCAAGGTGATTGAGTGAGTCGCCGCCCTGCGTCTCCAGTTGTTCCTGGAGGAGATCCTTTCCAGTCCGGGTTCAGGCCGCGTCATGGGACGGAGACGTCCCTGGTCGCGCTGCACGATGATCTGTTGAGGAGGGCCAACAGGGGTTGCTCTACCCTGCTGGTCCTTCTCGACCTGTCAGCGGCTTTTGATACCGTCGACCACGGTATCCTGCTGGAACGGCTCTCGGAGGTTGGGATTGGGGGCCAGGCCTTGGCCTGGTCCCGGTCCTTCCTTGGGGGCCGTACCCAGCGAGTGAGCTTGGGGGGTGAGCTGTCGGCTCCCTGGACACTCTCCTGTGGGGTGCCTCAGGGGTCATCACTCTCCCCAATGCTCTTCAACATCTATATGAAGCCACTGGCTGAGATCATCCGGAGTTATGGAGTCTGCTGTCATCAGTATGCTGATGACACGCAGCTCTATCTCTCCTTTTCCACCTGTGCAGTGGAGGCCGTCCGTACCATTGATCATTGCCTGGCTGCGGTCCTGGACTGGACCAGGACCCACAGACTCAAGCTCAACCCAGGCAAGACCGAGGTTATGTTCTTCGGGGGCTCGTCAGAGGGGTACTGTGGCCCTCTTCCCAGTCTGGGTGGGTCCGCCCCCCAGCTGGCGCAAAGAGTGAGGAATCTGGGCGTCGTCCTGGACCCGGATCTGACCCTGGACTCTCAGGTGTCAGCCGTGGTCAGGTCGGCCTTCTACCATCTAAGGCTTATCGCCCAGATTCGCCCGTACCTCGATGAGGGCTCCTTGAGGACTGTGGTACAGGCGCTGGTCATGTCGAGGTTGGATTACTGCAACGCTCTCTACATGGGGCTCCCCTTGAACCTTGTTCAGCGATTGCAGTGGGTCCAGAATACAGCGGCCAGGCTGGTGGTTGGTGCGCGTTGTTACGACCGCGCCACCCCCATCCTGGCTCGCCTTCACTGGTTACCCGTTGCCTCCCGAATAAGGTTCAAGGTGTTGGTTTTGGTTTACAAAACCCTCCATGGCTTGGCCCCGGCCTATTTGGCGGAGCGTCTTACCCGACAATTAGATCCGGCCCGGCCCACCCGTGCTTCGGTGGCCCTTTCACTGCGGACAGTCCCCCCGAGGGAAGCCCGAAAAGCGAGTACTCGCGGTCGGGCCTTCTCAGTGGTGGCACCGGCAATTTGGAATAAACTCCCAGGTGAATTGCGGCAGGCTCCCTCGCTGGCGGCGTTCAAAAAGAACCTTAAGACCATTCTCTTTCGAGAGGCCTACGGCGAGGGCTAGGGACCCTGCCTTCTTTTCTTTTTTTTCTCCTGCCTACTCAATCTTGGATCCAATTGTTTTAGCCAATTTGTATTTTATTGCCTGTATTAGATTTTATCTGTTTCTTACTTTGAAGTTGTGAACCGCCCTGAGTCCCCATTGTGGGAATAGGGCGGTATACAAGAGCTAAAATAAATAAATAAATAAATAAATAAATAAATAAATAAATAAGGTGCTGAAACCTATAAAGAATGGGTCGTTAGCTATAGACTTGGTGGTGAAGGCTTTTTGCTTTGTCTGGATACTTTGGAAAGCACACCCTGATAAGTAGCAGATAGACTATGCCTGAGGCCGCCACCTCTGTTGAGGGAGGGGGTTTTGATGCTCACATGAATGGCTTCCCTTACTCCTCTCTCAAACCACCTATCTTCTTTGTCTAATATGTGTACATCCTCATCTTTGAAAGAGTGCCCTTTGTCCATCAAGTGGAGGTGTACTGCTGATTCTGGTTGCTTAAGATGGTTGGGGTAACTTGCTCTTAGTCTCTAGGCATGCTTACAGGATAAAAAGTGGGATTACTTAAGTAGAACATACCCCAGCGAACTCGCTCTGGACTAACTTCCAGATAAACCTGAAGACAATCAGGCGGTTACATGCAATTGTGTTCTATTCTTTTTATTGTGATTTCTTTATTAATGTGTAAATGTGACCTTTGAGGCATATTACATGACCAAAGAGAGGGCTATTGTGCACGCTATAATTGTACTGTAGTCAAAGATCCCACAACGCTTTAGCAGGCAGGGAGCAACAACAAAGAAGGAATTTAAAAGGCAGATATTAAAAGTATATTTGGGCATTATGTAATCAATACAGCACAGAGGATTTTTTTGTAAAAACATCTCCCTGTGAGATTGCAAAGAGCAGACAATTTTCCCCCTCCAAATTAATTTTTAATAATGTGTAATAATCGGAGTGGCACCAGTCTGTGCAGATTAGAATTCCTTTTGATAGAAAAAGGAATATTTGTGCAGAGTTTTTTATGAGCATAGTTGACCTGAGGCTCCAGAAAGCTGATTGAGAAACAGCAGTAAATGCAGCTCCTTAACCCCTTCTCTGCTTTGTTTGGGATTTTTTAAATGCCACAGAGTAAAACATTTTTGCTTGACGAACCAAGCCAGTCCCACAGGCACTAACAAGATTTATCTTCTGTATCCCACAGCCTAATGGGTCCCCAGATGTGTTGGACTATGGGAGCCATGATCCCCAGCTAGCATACTGGGAATCTGAAGTCTGAAACGCCTGCAGGGCATCGGGATGAAAGACCTGCTGCTTCTGTATGACTCTGGTGAGCAAGCTATAGGCAGGGCCGGCGCTAGGGTTTTTCGTGCCCTAGGTGAGGGGCGGGGGAGGGCGGGGTGGAGGTGGGGGTCGGGCAGCAGCAGCGGGGGGGTCGGACGGCAACGGTGGGCAGGTCAGGCGGCGGTAGGGGGGTCGGGCGGTGACGGTGGCGGGGGTCAGGCGGTGACAGGGGGTCAGGCGGCAGCAGCGGCGGGGGTCAGGTGGTGGCAGTGGCGGGGGTCAGGCGGTGGCAGGGGGTTGGGTGGTGGCGGTGGGGGGGTCAGGTGGCGACGGTGGCG
>JAHTLZ010000204.1:90805374-90816080 GCA_023846285.1 Phrynocephalus versicolor | reverse complement strand
TTCAGATCACATGCCATAAAGGTCTCTGTTAGGCTCAAACCTGAAATAACACAGCACATGGGCTACTTTAAAATACTGTGGCACCTCGGTTTTGTTGGATTTTCTTTCTCTTTGCAATGCAGCCATGCATAAAGGACTCTTCCCCTTTAATAGCCTAAGCTTTCTAGAATCAAACTATCCAAGCTATTATGCTCTAGCTCTCACCTGTCCCCTCTCTAACTAGTATAAGAGAAGGTCCTTCCCTTCTGTATAGCCTGCTGCCCATATGTTACTAGCTGCATACACACATGTTGAAAGCAGCTGCCTTTCCTGCCAGAATGCTGATGCTGTCTTCCCTCTTTCTCCAAGAGAGATGTTAATTATGCTTGTATTGTTTTATTGTTTTCCCTTTTGTATATACTTTTATAGTAAAGCTATGTTATATTTTTGCTACTTAAGCTTGTCTACTACTCCTCATTAAGCCCTGCAAGTGTGTGCTGTGAGTGAGCGTCGTTTGTTGCTCCCAGAAGCAGAGAGATATACTGGGCTGAATGCCATTCATCCGTTTCTGTTCTGCTGGGTGTTTTGTGTGACTACAGACACTCAGAAGACTTATTTATACTCTGTTAGATGCCCTAAGCACATCCGATCTTGCCTGATTTCGGAAGCTAAGCAGGGTCAGCCCTGGTTGGTACTTGGCTGGGAGACCACCAGGGAATACCAGGTGCTGTAGGCACCTGGAGTAGGAACTGGCAAACCACTCCAGTATTCCTGCCAAGAAAACTCCATGGATATGGGGTCACGACTGTATGATGCAACACACAATATCTCTGTTCAGAGATTAAACTCCAACAGGTTTAAGTAATTAATTCATTCTCTGGGCCATTTTGTATTGCAAAAAAATCTTCAACTGAAACGTGGTTTCCCTTGAAAACCCATTAATTCATTCTGATGGTCAGGAAAAAAAAGGCAAACTGGGGCGTTTTATTTAAAATTTTTGTAAACTCAGGCACCTCCATTCTTTTCATTGTGCAAAAACCACACATCAACTTTTAATGCTTTATGAAAAAAAAAACTTAAACCAGGGCATTCCCATTTCTAACAATTCATTTTCTTAAACTTTAGCCAAGGAATTATGTAACTGAGGCAACACTGTAATTTGAACTGTATTCATCATGGCCATTTCTTTTTCTTCCCAGGGTCAAGGTTCTCTTTGGAGTACCTTTCCCTAAAAATAGCCACCTGCGTCACTTGAGCCTTTGACCATGATCTTCCAAGGGAGGCCAGGAAGTCATCAGTCAGAAACAGGGCCTCCTCTATCATGGCCCCTTCCCTTTGGAATAGGCTCCCAGGGGAGATATGTCTGTGCTCTTCCCTCAAAGGCCTCAACAGGATGTTTGAAGTTCTTTACTGAAGGTTTTGAGAGCTTTCTCCTTGCTTAAGATGGTATGACTGATGAGCTCTAGATTGCTTATCGGCCATTCTTTAGGTTTTCTTGATTTATGTAATGATTATGTATTGAATATTGTATACCTACAGGTATTGCCACCAGTTCCCAGGTGCAACCACAGCTCACTGGCTCAGCATGAAAGTGTTTGTGCAAGTATTGCTCCAAATGGCATGATGGGTCTACAATCCATGCATCCACCTTAATATTGGGTACACCAGAGCCCAGTTCTTCATGCAGGAATCTGGAGCACTAGCATCATGACTCATGAGTAGAGATGGGCACGACCAGAAAATTTTTTTTTCGAGTTGTTTTTCGGGATGGGTCCATTTCGGGTCGTTTCCGTTTTTCGTGAAATTTTTCAAAAAATTTGTTGTTTTGTCATGTCGTTTGTCATTTGTCATTACCGCCGCGATTTAGCGTGACTTGACTTCCAGTTCCCAGAGCATGGGGTTAGGGGGTAAGGGCTAGGCTTAGGGTAACGGTTAAGGTTAGGGTGGGTTAGTGGGCTGTACCTCTGGGTGCCTCTGGCCCACTAAGAACACAGTGTACTGGCGTATGGGTTAGGGTTAGGGTTAGGATTAGGATTAGGATTAGGGTTGGTGGGCTTTTAATGCCCTCTCTGGCACATCCAGAAGTCTCCGCAAAACCTGGCCATGCGATTGGTGGAATGGCTCCAAAAAGTTGCATGGTCCCATCCTTTGTTGCATGGGCCAGCCCATCATTGCGCATGCGCAGGTGTAAAAAAATAAAAATAAAAAAAATCAATGGAGACGTTTTGTTGCAAGAAAAACCCACTGCTGCTACTATAAAAAATCAGGCAGTTAAAATACCTAATTTTCACATGTTTCTGTGGTGCTTTGGTGGGTTTGTGGACCACGATTTAAAAATAAATATTGCGGTCGCCATTTTGGATCCCCCCCCCACCGCATGGCAAATGGAGACGCCGAGGATGCCCCCTCCCAGCCTGGTACCAGCAAGTCTCAGCAAAACCTGGCCATGCGATTGGTGGAATGGCTCCAAAAATTTGCATGGTCCCATCCCATGGCCAGCCCATCATTGCGCATGCGCAGGTGTGAAATAAAATAAAATAAAATAAAATAAAATAAAATAAAATCAATGGAGATGTTTTATTGCAAGACAAACCCACTGCTGCTACTGTAAAAATTCAAGCATTTAAAATAGCTAATTTTCGCATGTTTCTGTGGTGCTTTGGTGGGTTTTTGGACCACGATTTCAAAAAAAATATTGCGGTCGCCATTTTGGATCCCCCCGCACCGCATGGCAAATGGAGACGCCGAGGATGCCCCCTCCCAGCCTGGTACCAGCATCCCAGGACAGGAGGGGGGGGAGGCTGGAGTGGGGACCCCCCCCAGAAACCACCCCTCTGGTAGGTGCCCTCAGGCAGGCATATTTTCGCCTGCTTTTTTGGCCGGGAATCGGGTTTTTTTTAAAAAAAACTTTTTTTCTGTGCCTCTTGGCATCGCGCAATCGCTGCGATGCGAGGAACGACAACGACAAATCAGACCCAATTTTTCTTTTGTCGGTTCGAGTTCGAGTTCTGGGGGAGTAATTGTCGTTACCGTTTCCGTTGCATAATGGAAACGAGTAACGGAAATGGAAATGAGAATTTCGCCAAGTCGTGCCCATGTCTACTCATGAGCCATCTTGTTGTACAGGCTCTAGAAGCTGCACAGGGCCTGGGGAAACTCTGCTCCCCAGCCCTTGCTTGCCTCCCCAATCCTTGATCTCAGGTGTTAGCCTTACTGTCTCAGTGGCCAGACTTCAGCCGTCTAGATGTTTTGGACCACAACTCCCAGAATTCTAAGCCTGTATCGCCAATGACAAAGGAATGTGAGAGTTGTGGTCCAAAACTTCTTGAGGGCCAGAGTTTGGCCACCACTGCCCTAGATGACTCCTGGTTGCCTCAGAGAAATATCATAGTGCACAGTGGGGCAGCACAGTGCTACCAAACATGGAGTCTACCTACACTTTTGGATGTGCTTTCTGAAAACATATCCAAATACACATAGAACTGTAACTGAAGGCACAATCCAATAGGCATTGTGGCACAAAACCCCTAATTTTCCGGGATTGCACAATGATGGATGAAGATACCCCAAAGCACCTAGAAGTTTGCTAGATGAGCACACGAGAGAAAGCTTGCTGTTTTGTTGCTACTAGGTGATGAAACTCATTCCGCTCTCTGCTGCTTCTCACTTTTATTGCTTTTAGGAAGAATGAAGAGACTTTTTTCTTCTTCCTCCAGGTGCTTTTTATTATTGAGATGATTTTAACTGCTTTTAAACATCCCATCTGCTTGCCACCTTGAGTGCTGTATATTTAATGGAAAAACAAAATAAAAATGTAACAACAAACAATAGAGTAGAGGCAGGGGCTGGCAGGACCATGACAAAAGTAGACAACCTGACACAGGACCTACATGTGTCCTGCTGAAAGATGCAACCCAAGATGTGGGGAGATGGGGATCAGCACCCTCGGATAGTTTTTATCTTTATTGTGCTCCAGATTTGTTCCTGAATGAAGCTTAGAATAATATTTGTGCAACTACTGGAACCCTGCCTTGTCTCTTTTCCTATTTTAACAGATCATTGCCTTTGGCCTCCTGCAGGTCAGGTTCCAGATTAAACCATTGGCCTCCAAGTTTCTTGGGTCAAGATCTGCCATGCCTTCCCTCAGCCTAATCATCTCAAATGGTCGATATTTTAAAAGTAACCAGAATAAACAATCTGAATAATAATCAAGCAGCCCAGTCTTGCCTGCGTCCGGAAACATTTTTTTTAAAAAAACCTCAGCAAAATTCTAGCCACCCTCCTCTGAAATCTCTTTCTCTAACTTGTTCCTCTGACGATAAAGGGGTGGAGGGGCGGAAGGGAGTTCCTAAAGGAGGCATAGTGACCAGTTCAGCCCATCGCCACTGCCATTTCATTTGTTGAGGAAGACGTTTTCACACACCCTGTAGTCCCTCACAGAATAGTACACCCCTTGTTTTTGGTACAGTCTTCAGAAAAACGTCCTCAAAGCAACAGAGAGGACCAAAGAGTTATTTGGAGAGGGTGGAGGGTGGATGGGTGAAGGAGGTGGGAGACCTGCACCAGCTATGCATAATCCTTACAATAAGCATGGAGTTAGCTGTCTTAATTCTTTCTAGGAAAAAGCCTGAAACACGGGTGTTAGCAGGGGTTTAGAAGAATATTTATGAGCCTTCAAGATAAAGGCTTTGCTAATGTTGCTGGCTGTTGTCGCACATTTCCATTAACCTGCAACAACCCACCAACGAGCAAGCTCGGCGGGTGTTAATCTCCGTAAATGTTTTTCATCCAGTCAAACATATTTGGTCAGGACATTGTGCCAGCCTCAAAGCTTTTCCCCTGTTCTTGCATTGCTGGTGATAATTATAATCATTAATGATTTCCGGTTACTCAAGGATACTGGGTTGGTGGCATAAAGAATGTCCTTCGCATAAAACCAAGTGGCAAAGAATGCCATCATTGTGGGGAAGAGAAAGTTCCCCAAATGGTTAGCTGTGCCAGATCTCAGAGACGGTTCACACAGCCCATCCAGGCAAGTACGAACTCAGACAAAAGTGCATGAACTCTAAATTTACCCCTACTGCCATTGCATTCTAATGTACCCATATCAAAATAATGGGGGGGGGGTCCAAAATAAAAGCTGAAAAGTTTGTCAAAAGCTTGCTGTAGTTCCCAAATTCTTATTTAGTCTCCCACAGCTTTGTACCTATAACAGTGTGCCTCCCCCCCCCAAAAAAATAGTAATTATTTGATGTCAACCACAACACAATTTCTTTTTCCCTAGGCAACCAGAAAATCCACAGACTATATTTGATCAATTTTTAAATTTTAGTTGGGTTTTAGTATTCACCTGCCCATTAGTCATTCTTCTCTCCATGAAAGTGCATAGTTATAATGTTTTCTCATCCAAATCTGTTGATGAGAAAACATTTGTAACTTCTTTCTAAAACAGAGTGGCAAGACATCCCTTTATTCTTTCTGACAGCAACATGGCAAAAAAATTGGATCTTCTTCTTTTTCTTAGTGTTTGTCCCACTTGGTGGTTGTGTTCACTCTTCTTGTTTTGGCCTTCCTCTTGGCACAGTCATGGGCTAGATCCAAGTGAACCCTAGACAACTTCATGTTGTTGTTAAGGGTATTCATCCAGCATTTTGTTTTGTTCATCTGCTCAGTCATCTCCAGTGATCTCCAGGGTGAGACTCTTTTTGGCCAGAGTTTCCTCATTAGCACACAAGAAGTGTCCGTATCAATGCAGTCCTGCTTTACGCATCTTGTCAGCGATTTGTGCAATGCTGTATTTTGATCAGATGTCATCATTGCCCAGTTGATCTTTTTGTGTGAGGCCAGAGATTCATTGCAGCATCTCTGCCCCCATGATGCCAAGTTGACATTCAGCTAGTCACTCACCAGCCAGCATTCTGCCCCATAGAGAGTGATGGGTCATAAAACTGTGCAATGGATCTTTGACTTGAAATGGTTGGTGATTTTTTGTTGCACATGACACTTGATGTTGTATGCCATTTTAGCCAGTCACTGTTGATCCTTGATGTTGTTGGGTTTTCCAATCTCTATCTCAATGGCAATGCAGCCATACTTGAAGAAACCTCTTTCCCCTTTAATAGCCTGTTTCTTCTAGAAGCTTGTCTTTAGGCTATCCCATCCTCACCTTCATCCATCCCTCCTCTTCTGTTAGTATAAGAGAAGGTTCTACCTTAGCCTAGTCAGCTCTTCCTGAGCCACGCCTGGGCTAGCCATGCCTTGTTAGCCAGCCACCTACCTTTCCTGTCAGAAATGCTGTTGCTGCCTTTCTTTCTCCTGCACAAGCTAAGCTAAGTATTTTTGCACTGTATGAACTGTTTATTGTTGTTTTGTCATGTTCCTGTTTTATAGCAAAGCTTTGTTATATTTTTCTATATGAGCTGTTTTTGTTCTCCTTATTAAGCCACGCATAGCAACTGTATGTGTGTGTGAGAGAGAGTTTGCTTGCTGCAGGAGAGTAAACATTTTATTTATTTATTTATTTATTTATTTATTTATTTATTTATTTATTTATTTATTTATTTATATACCGCTCCATCTAGGTACATGGCTACTCTGGGCGGTTTACAAATTGAACAGAAATCAAACCATAAACAGTAAAATACAATATAACAAATAAGCACGTATATAAATAAATACACTATACCTAGTAAACAATATATAACAACAGCAAAGAACAGGAGCAAGATGGGCTACAGATAAAAGCAAACAAGTATATAATAGCAAACATTTTTAGAACAGATTAATATCCAGGGAAAGCCTTTTTAAATAGCCACGTCTTCAGATGCTTCTTAAAGACTGGGAGGGAAGGTGCCAGACAGATCTCAGGAGGAAGTTGGTTCCAGAGCCGAGGGGCCACCACTGAGAAAGCAAGGTTTCTTGTCAAAGATTTACAGGCCTACTTATTTGGGTTACTATCTCTCTTTACTGGCTAACACCCATTCATCCACTTTCCTGTGCTATTTAACATAACTGTAGATACTCTGAAGATTTATTTTCCAAGGACTCTGCAAACATATTTTGATAGTGATTAAATTGCAACAGACTCCGGTCTGCTGTGGTTGTGGAACCAAGATATTTGAACTCCTCAGTTCTCGGTAGGTCAGTACCATCAATTTGGATCATACCACACTCATTTGGGCCGAACATCCGATATTCCGTCTTCCTCACATTCAGGTGCAGGTCAACCCTTCTCAGACGGTCACTCCATACTTGTGCTTGGCGCTCAAGATCTGCCTTACTTTCTGATGCAATCATGATGTCATCAGCATAAAGGAGCATCCAAGATACTGGATTCTGCAGATCTGAAGTGACTGTATTCATAACCAGAATGAAAAGAAGCAGGGAGAGTGCAGAGCCTTGTTGTACCCCAAATGTGATATGAAAATATTTTAATGTACCAGCAGAGGCCTGCACATGGCTCTTTGGTGGCTCATAGAGCATTTCGACCCAATTAACAAGGTCCTCTGGGACTCAGTGATGCCATAGTGCATGCCAAATGGCCATGTGGGACCCTTTCTCAAGGTCAAGGAAATCTATGTGCACTGGTTTACATTTCCCCCTTTGTTTTCCAAGTAGCAGCCAGGCAGCATGAACTGCATCTATCATTCCACAGTTCTTGACAAAGCCAACTTTATTGACACTTAGGGCTCGGTCACATGTCCCTTTAAAGAGAGTTTAAATTACTAAATAAATCGTGCCCCAAAATACCGTCCTCATGGCCACCCCGCTTTTTGAAAAAAAAGGAAAAAGAAAACCCGGTAATGCTCCCTTAACCGAGGTTTCTGTGACCTACCTTCCAGGCTCGGGAATTTTTGCCTCCCTTTTGAAATCCGGCTTTTAAGGAGGCAGACACTGTGTGACCCCGCTGATAATCCGAGTTTCTTTTTATTTATTTTTTGCATAGCACCCACCGGCTGTTCCTGGGGCCGATCGGTGCTGTTTTTTTAATTTGGCTCCATATCGGAGTAACAGGAAGTCCGACACAGAATTAAATTCCCCCAGAAAAGTCTTCCGTTTTTTTCAAGTGCTAGCGCCACCTGCTGGCCAAGGGGGGCTGAACTGCACTTTAAAACTGAAAAACCAGATTTTGACGTGAGACCTCTTCTCCCACATTTAAATCATGTGATGGGAAGAAGAGGAAAAGCTGGACCTTCAGAAGATCAGGATCAAAAACCAAGTATGACCTTGGCCTTTGTTGGACTATGCTTGCAGATTCGTGTGTCAATGACTCACTCAAAGATTTTAAGAGTATGTGAAAGTAATCAAATTGGCTTGTAGTTGGTGCATTTAGCATGGTTCCCCTTCTTTTCCCAGACTGGCACTATTCTGCTATGTTTCCAATCCTTGGGTATCTTCTTCTCCCACACAATCTGGTTAAAACATTCTGTTAGCCACTTGTAGAGGTTCCAGTGTTACAACTTCCACAGTTCCATCTCCATATCATCTGTTCCTGTGGTCTTGCCTGTTTTCATCTGTTTTATCACCACAACAACTTCATCAGATGTGATAGGTTACACAGGCCCTAGAACTGGGAGAACATATGGGATCAGGAGTGTGTGGGAAATAATCCATGGAAACTTTCTCAAAGTAATCCCACCAGGGCTTTGTTCCCTTGACATGATCATTGATCAGCTTTCCATTCTAATCAATGACGCTGTGGAATCTGTCAATATCTTCAGTCCTTTTGTGGTGTGCTTTCACTAGCTGGTAGATGTTGTGTTCATCTTCACATGTATCAAGTTTTCTGTACAATACCTCAAAGTACACAGATTTTGTGGTAGTTACTGCTTTTGTTGCACTGCATTGAGCATCATGGTGCTTCTGCCAGTTGTCAGCTGTCTTTTCAGCTACGAAAACATGATAGAACCACTTTTTCTTGTGGAGAGCTGCCTTGACTTTGCCTGTCCAAAGCCATGTTTGTCAATCTCCCCCCCCCCCCACTATGACCAGGCTTTGTCATGCCAAGTTCAGCCTGAACAGTGGTTTTAATTATCTGTTTTGCTTTGGCCCAAGTACTGTCTACTGTTGTAATGGGAGGCAGTTCTATTTGCAAGATGATTCCTGCCTCTTTTTGTCATAGATTCCACCACATGATTCTCACTGGACCATTACATTCTGCTCTCCCTGGGTGGGCCAATGTAGAGGTTGCAGATAATCAGCCAGTGTTGGGGAGGAATTGTCTCAAACAGGATAACTTTGGTGTTGAATACTGTTTTAAGGACTCATATCTGGATAAGTAAAAAGTTGAACTGGGATGAAGTGTCGCCACTGTAGTAGGTCACAGGGTGTCACGGCCACTTGCAAAACCACGTGTTGGTGTGGGCAAGGTTTTGAGCATCAGTGAAGTCAAGCATTTCTTCAGTCTTTTTTACAGGCGTTGAAGTCATACCCACCATGATAGGTGAAACCATCCACCCTTGCTCCAGTGTAGTCATTTAAATTTCCCATGATGATGACGGAATCCTCATCTGGGATGGCAATAGATTTCTCCTTGAGAAGGTTCCAGAAGAAACTCTTTGTTGCTCTTGGGGCAGCCAGTCTGTGGTGTGTACGAACTGAAGCAGTGGATGGTCCACTTCATCGTTACGATGACACCTTTCATCAAATCACTTCATCAAATCACTCAACTTCTGCCACAGCATCATTAAAAATAAATGGATCCAGTTCAACTATTAGCAGACCTGGGACAGCTGATGGCAGAGATAGAAGGTTCCTTATTTTATAGAGGCCATTCATCTATTTTTCCTTTATTTGAAAGACTATTTTAAGTCCACTTTAAAGACCATGAAAAGTGAGGGCAAGAACCATGAAGTTGCCCACCAACAAAAGGGCAAAATCATAATTCATTCCATCATACTATTCTTTATTATGGGGAGATACTTATTTATTTTAAAGTATTTTTACCCCGCCTTTCTCCTTGGAAAAGGACCCAAGGCAGCTTGCAGTAATGAGGGATAATATACAGTCCAGTACAATTAAGACATGTTCAAGTACAGTGGTATCTTGTATAAAGTAATGAATTGATTCCAAATGAAATTCTGTTAAACAAATTTTCTTTTATACAAATTTCCCATAGGAATGCATTGAAAATGGAGTAATCCCTAATCGTGACAATTTTTATGTTGTACGGATTTTCCCCATAGGTGAGTCTGTTAAGCAAATTTCCCCTATCTCCGGAATTTTTTATGTTGTAGAGATTTTATGTTATACAAACAGTTTGTTATACGAGGGTCCACTGTATTTGAGAACAAGGAATTGAGGAACATCTTACAGCATCAATAGAGATTACATTAAAGCAACATGGTTATAAGTAGTCATAAACACAAAGTCTATGTGAACCGATAGATTCATATAAAATACCCATGATTAGAGATGGGCACGACTTAGCGGTATTTCCGTTTCCGTTTCCGTTACTCGTTTCCGTTACTCTACGGAAACGGAAACGGGAATTACTCCGCCAGACTTCGAGCTCGAACCGACGAACGAACAATTTGGTCTGATTTGTTGTGCTCGTTACTTGCATCGCGCGATCGCGCGCGATGCCAAGCGGCACAGAAAAAAAAAGTTTTTAAAAGTTAAAAAGCCCGGTTCCCGGCCAAAAAGCAGGCGGAAAAATGCCTGCCGTGCCTCAGGGCACCTACCAGAGGGGTGGTTTCTGGAGGTCCCCGCCCGGCCTCCCCCCCTCC
>JAHTLZ010000204.1:90788174-90798666 GCA_023846285.1 Phrynocephalus versicolor | reverse complement strand
TAATAATAATAATAATAATAATAATAATAATAATAATAATAATAATACATGCTGCACTGACATTTAACAGATATTTGGACCAAAACTTGTGTCTGTTATATAAAACCAGTCAATATTTTTATATTTTTATTGACTGCCTGCATTTTTTAGCAACAGTTTATATTTAACTCTACACCAGAGTGCATTCCAATAAAATATAATAATGGAATGTGTGTGTGTGTGTGTTGTGTTGTGTTGTGTTGTGTTGTGTTGTGTGTGCATTTGTGTGTGTATGAACCTGGGCATCAACATGAAATTACTCAGGATAACCAATGATCAATAGGAATCAACCAACTGCTAAAAACAAGCTAAAATGTCAATTAAATTACACTGGTAGCAATGACATCTTTACACACCCAACACCTCTGGCTCCAAATTAAACAGATAGATTTTCAAACCTTCTCTAAATTTGTCTAACTCTGGTTCCACGTGAAGATGTCAGGGGGAAAGATTCCACAGTCTTTGGAGCCAAATGGAAAAATGCCACTTTAATCCAAGAGATCAACCAGACTCTGTGGTTCGAGTCATCTGAAGAGGAATATGCCATGATGTCAGATCTGCTAAATGATTAGGAGAGGAAGAATGTGGAGCTTGAAATGTTGGTCAGGACACAGATTTTAAAATGTGTCCTTGATCTGATAGGCAAGCAATGCAATGCCCTATGAAGATGGGAAACATAGAAGAAATATGGTAAGTTTAAAATAACTCGTACCTCACTAAGAGAATGAAGTGAAGAAGAAGCAAGTCCCACCACAAAGCTATTAGAGTAATCCATACATGAAAGCATCAGGGCAGGGACAAGGAGCTTTTTTGTCTCAGGAGTCAGGAATGGAAAGATCCAATAGATATTAGCAAGATGGAATATCTTGGCTGAGCAACCTTGGAGGGAGAGACAGGGGGCGGTCAATGAACAGGCATGATGACCCGGACAAAAGACCAAGACATCAGTGTCACCCATCTTCAGTTTCAGATGATGACAGAATGTCTATGATGAGAGAGGTCCACTAGGTAGTCCAGACCTTGTCACTTACCTCAAGTGAAAAATGGTGGACTTGAGTATCATCAGCATAAATGTGATAATGAAAACCCAAAGTAGAATTTAAGCCACCCAAAGTGTATGCAGGCATGTCCAAACTTTGGCCCTGCTGATGTTTTGCGCCACAACTCCCAGAATTCCAAGCCTGTATTTCCAATGGCAAAGGACTGGGGGAGTTGTGGTCCAAAACATCTGGAGGTCCAAAGTTTGGACATGCCTAATCTAGAGGGAAAATAACTGGGCCCAATACTGAGCCCTGTGGAACATCAACAGTGAAGGGAGAGGCGTGAGAAGTTTTAATACCCATTGAAACTGGAAAAAGAATGATTTAACAAATAAGAAAACCAAGAACTAGTATTTTCAGAAACACCCAAAGAGGGCAGTCTTGTTAGAAGAATCTGTAGGTTGAGTGTATCAAATGCTGCTCCTGACAAGTCAAGCAGCACCAACATTGCGGTATGATGTTTTGGCCACTAGCATATCATTCAAAACTTGAGAAAGTGCTGTCTCAGCCCATAATCCAGATATAAAGGCATCTGTGGCATTTTGACAAGGTAAATAAGGGGCCAGTTGAGCAAGGGCTTCTCTTTCCAAAACTTTAGGCAGAAAGGGAAGAAGAAAAACAGGTCAATAATTGGCACAAACTGAAGGATCAAGGGAAGTTTTCTTTTTTCCCTAGTAGAAAAGAGATTCAGCTGACAGCGCCCTCAGCTCTGGCTTGTAGGAACAGGAATCATCTTATCTTGTGCTTCAGGCAGAAAATTACCCTGCTTCTCAACTGCATCCAACCTCCATGGTTCTCAGAAGACCCACCACACGATACTGTAGATTTGGTTCCAATCCAGATGGTTGATGCCCAGCATGGTAGTGGATAATGTACTGGGCAAGGAAAAGAAAGGCATGGGTCTTCCTTCCCATTCAGCCATAAAACTCATGCAGTGGCCAGAGTCCAGCTCCTGAGACTAAGGGTTAGATCAGGCATGTCCAAAGTCAGGCCCAGGGGCCAAATGCAGCCCGTTTACAAATTTTGAGTGGTCCGTGGTCTCTTCTCCCCCTGGCTCAGCCTGTCATGCATCCCTGCCAGCTGGCCCTTCCCCATACCAGATGGAGGCATCAGCCTGCAATTTTATGTTTTGCCTGCCCTCCCTGCCTCTGTCCACCATCACCCATCCACCTTCCCAGCCTACCCACCCCCGGCTCCATCGCTGCAGCATCCTCCCTTCCTCCTTACATTGTTATAGAGATTTGTCCAAAGTCCATCCCAGGGGCCAAATGCGGCTGAATGGTTGGCCCCCACACATTTTATCCTCACCAAATCTGGCCCTCCTTGCAAAATGTTTGGACACCCCTGGGTTAGATCAAGTGCTTGATTGCATCAGAAAGGGTTGTTTTTTATGTTTAATGGAAGCAATCTGTCTTCGAGTGATCTTTCGATCTGCCATGGAGTCATACTATCCAGGCTGGAAAGAAACAGAAGTCCTACAATGTGATCAAAAAGGTGTTGGGTACGGAGCATAGTTGAGCTGGAGCTCTTTTCATCATACATTGTGTAATTGTCAGGAAATCGGTTGCACCATACTGCTCCACAGCAGGCCAAATTGCCATCCATTTACCCACGTGATTTCCCCATGTGGAGTTGCTGTACAGTCAACATGTGTATGCTCACCCACCCCACAATCGACCAGCCTGAGCACTTCTGAAGGAGCGATAGTACGCAATGCACACCTAACATGAGAAGGATGAAAACCTGGGACCTCCCATGTTCTTATACAGACTGGCTTCAGCATCAGAAACCATGGGCTTGCCATGTAGAAAATCCCAAGTTCACTCACTGGAATCTCTGCAATAGGCTGGAAAAGTCCCATGGCCCAAACTTTGAACAGCCATTGGCAAGCGGAGTAAACTCTGCCATTAAGTAACATTATAAGGCAGCTTCCTTTCGGCAGTCTCCCCACAGGAGACTTCCCCACTATTGATCATGAGGGATGCTGCTGGGATTAATAACCAATTATGTCTAACATTTTGGCAGTGCTGCTTTTTCATTATTATTACAACACCCAGGCCAGAATCCCCCGTCCAGCATGACTACTTAAACTTTTTTGTTGGGAGAACTCTGGGAGGTTGTCATCCAAGTGAGGACATTTCCCAGCCTTTGTGCATGCCTTTAAATGAACTACTCCCTTTGCAAAGTCACAGCATCAGAATAAGGAGCTCATTTTTCATAAATCCTAGAACCACGGTAAACAAGCAAGATTTACGTATGTCTGTGATGCCATAAATAATTTCACGCACGCTACTTTTACGACACGTGTCTTCCAATGCCATTGATTCTGCAACCCAAGGGAAACCAGCACACAATTGTCCATAGACTTCCTCTAAATGAAAACATCATTTTTCCTTCCGCCCATTGCAAGGTAGACTGAAACTGCCTCCCATAATTAATCCACTGAGAGAAATCAATATTGCAACTGGTTGCAGATGAAACAACCCATAGCAAAATAAACTTTTGGTGTGCCATTGCATCAGCTTTTTCAAATCACATTCTGTCAGCAGCAGATGTGGGTTTTAAAAAAAAAGACATCGTAAAAAAAATCCTCCTAACTCCTTAACTCCAAACAGTTGGATTCTGTGAAATGGAAAACAGAGTCACTGTTGACTAGTTTTCAATGTACAGCTCTGTATTTTTCCCAAACAGAACGAAATAAGGTGCCAACAAAATAACTTGCAAAGGGTCTGATAGTGGGTTTTTTGTTAAATGAAAAAGGTCATCCTACATAGAGCATTTATGACAATTTCCTGGCTCGGCTCCGATGTACACTTTTTGGCATTCATCTCCGACTCCTGCTCAACAGGCAATTCATGTCAAGCTTCAGAGAGAAACATTGATTTTAACTCTTCGGTGAAGATAGGTTGGGGGGTGCTGTTCACCACAAAAAGAAATATGGGATAGACTCCTAGTTCCATAAAGCTTTATTACAGTGTGGCTGTACTAACATCTCCCTCACTGGATATCAAAAATTTGAAACTGAGGAAGCAGCCAGGGAAAGCTGTATCTCCACAGGCACATTGGAGCTCTACTGAAACACTAAATGCCTGAGACCACAGCCTCACTTCCCCTCTCCCTGCTCATCCATACTTGTACAAAGACAAGCCAAATTGGAGTGAAATGTAACATACACAGTATTTTTCCATGTATAAGACTATAATTATGTCTGAAATTGTTAGAGTAAAAAATCAAGGGTTGTCTTATACATGGAACTAAGCCTAGGAGAGAACCATGTGGTTGCAAAACTGCAATTTTGGGTTTGAAAAGTGGGGATTGTCTTATGCATGGGGGCACCTTAGGGATGGGAAAATGCGGTAATATAGCTTGAAAAATGATCTCCAACTCTTAGCAATCCCCTAACCAGCCTGGGACTTCAGTAGGCCAAATAAGTAACTTTTCCAAGTTCTAGTGCAGTGATGGCGAACCTATGGCACGGGTGCCAAAGGTGGCACTCGGAGCCCTTTCTGTGGGCACTCAACATTGCCCCTTCATAGGCACTTGTATACAGGTTCAATTGCTGTATTGGCACTTTGCAAAAAAAAAAAGTGGGTTTTGAATTGCAGTTTGGGCACTCGGTCTCTAAAAGGTTCGCCATCACTGTTCTAGTGTAACCTTTGTACAATGTGTCAGTAACCCTACAAGCCTCATCAAATGCTTTCTGCATTTTGGTCAGAGGATCCAAATCATATCAAGCCCATTCTTCCTTCTGGCTGACGATGCATCCAATGACTTTCTTCTTATTCATGTCCTGAACGTAGGCAGAACCCTCAGCAACCCTGAGGATGGACAGCTAATGGAATATGGAGGCTGTGGAACATCTTCTCGGGTCTTAGGAGCCACCAGAGCAATACAGTAGCTCCTCCGGTGGGTTCCGGTCAAGGTACTCTATTATCTGGTGTACAGAAGACATGATGGAACCCTAAGGCTCCTCTGTCCCACCAACGCCTTGTCCTCTCACCTTCTCAGGACTTGTCAGAGCATTTCTGTTCAGATTTGCTTCTCAGGCCAGGTCGTGTCTTTTCAGGATACTGGACCAGAATCCACCACAGCTGCAATAGATGAAGTTTGCATCAATTCTTTCCTGCCTATATAGCAGATACACAGGGATGGTATTGCCCATAGAAAAAGAGGACCACTGGACACCCCTCACACACCAGCTCATGCAAGGTCATTTCAGTTTATTTCTGAAAACAGGTACTGTATTTCTTCCTGCTTCTATGGAGCACTCCACGTACATAGAGGTGCTCACAGTGTACATAGAGGCACTGTGAGCTTTATTGACATCTAGCAGTTTAAAAGTCTGTTTCCGGGTTCTAAAACAGAAATGGCCAACTTCCGAGGGTCTGGGGCATCTTTGTTCTCCATGGGATATTGGCAGGCTGCATCCCCCTATGACCACACCAAGCCCTGACAGGGCTGCAGTCTATAACATAAATGTGACTTGAGCCCCCACGGGCAGTTTTAGAAACAGAGAGTGACTGAAAGAGATAACCCCTTTTTTAGAAATAAGAATGGCCACTTCTTATTTCTTTCTAATTTTCTTTAAAATGGATATTTTTACCTGTAACATTTGGATATTTAAGTTTTTCATTTTCAGCTGGGCAGAATTCATAACAGTATTGTGTGAAAAGTGGAAATTGCATTGAGCATATTATTCTTATGCTTTAGGATTTAATATGTTGCTTGTCCAGGAAAAGCTCTGGGCATATTTTCAATTAATTCAATAATTTCTGCCCAGTAGGAAGTCCAGTAAATTCTCAATAAAACCATTACCACTACACATTGAACTGCTCCAAACAGAAAGGAACCAAGTAGAATAGAAGAGTCGAGCAGATGTTAAAATTAAAGGTGTGAAAAGCCCAACAGAGCAGGGCAATCTTCTCTGCTCATCTAAAAGGGAGACCTAGGAAGAAGTGAGTTAACCTTCCTTTGGGAGTAGAGATGGGCATGAAATGAACAATTTTTCGTTTTATTTTCGTTTTTTCATTTTGTTACGTAACGAAACGAAAAATGAATTTTGCCTCCAAAATGAAACGAAACGAACAGAAACACCAGAAGTTTTGTTGTCTGTTTCGTTTTCGTTACGGCAATACATTGAATTGCTTTAAATGCTAAAAAAATCACAAAAAATTGAAATAAATGGTAATGAAACGGTAACAAAACAAACGAAAACGAAAATGATTTTTTTGCAAAAATTCACAAAAAACGAAAACAAACCGAAACGGACCCCCTAAACGAAAAACGACAAACGAAAGACTTTTTTTTATTCGTGCCCATCTCTATTTGGGTGTGTGTTTCAGACATGTGGTGCAGTTGTCAAAAAGGCCTTCTCTTGAATCACCACAATCCTAGTCTGTCTTCAAGATGGGAGATATAAAAGCACCTTTTGTGGTAATCTTAAGTTACAGATAGGTACAAACTTTATGGGCAGACACGATCTTTTGGATGTGCTGCCTCCAAGCTATTTAAGGCTTCAAACCAGCTCTTTGTGTCATGTGTGGAGACAAACTGGAAGCCGGTGAAGCTGGAACATGGCCTTCAAGGCACTCTTGTGACATCTACCCAGTATATTTTGCACAAGTGGCGGTCCCTGAACACTTCAAGGACCGTCCTGACAAATGACAGGGAACTGATTTCACCAACAGTTTAGGGAAATGTATCTTGTAATTTAGGCAGAACTATTTCAAAGAAATTTTTCACACCCAATTTTATTTTGCTAACTAAACTCTTGTCTGCTTCTCTCCTTCTACCAGCTCACCCCTCCAGGACAAAATAATGCCTAGGGGCTTGATTAACATGTTAATGAGCACAAGTAACATTTGAAAGCTAACAGCCTGCTCTGTCTTGTAGCTTAGACAAAACAACACAGGAAAAGATTGATGTGTCTTTGATCTGTGGCTTCCTAGATGATGCTGTTAGCAGCAGCAATTACCATTCCTCTGAAAACAACAAAGAATCTTGTGGTATCTTAAAACTGACAAATGTATTAAGCCATGAGCTTTCATGGACTTCAGTCCTTTTCTGAAGATGCTTGTCCCATTAAAAAAAATTATGCCACAACAAAGGTCAAAGAAACCCTTTTGCCATATGAGTGTATTAATCTTTCAAGCAGCACAAAACTTATTAAGTTATTATTAAGCGCCTCCATTTTGATGAGGCAATGTTCCTGTGTGAGGCCAAAGACATCAACACCAAAAGAATGTGCGAGTAAGTATATTAGCAATTTTTGGAAGATTATAGGTTCAACCCTTTGTTTCCACCCTGAAAGTTCATTAAATAGCCAAATGAAAAATATGTGATTGAAAACGTCAAGTTAATACTGAATTCAGTGGCTTTGGAGTGATGCAGAGGATTTACTTGGGAGTGAGTTGCACTGGTCTCTGACTTTCTCCATTGTTATGCCAGTCATCTGCCAAGAGATTTCACTGTCCGCAGGTCCATGAACTGCCAAGCAGCCTGTATTCTGTGTCCCCACAGAACAAAGTTCCAAGTGATTATGTAAACTGTCCCATATTTTCTGTCCTTCTGCAAGTAGGCAGAGACTTTCTATTCACCCCACTGAGGCTTTCCCGCAGTGACTAGATGCCTTAGTGAGATTTTCAAATAGATTGGGGTCTGTGTGTGTGTGTGTGTGTGTGTGTGTGTGTGTGTGTTTGAGAGAGAGAGAGAGAGAGAGAGAGATTTGCTTTTGTTTACTGTTTTTTGGTGTGCTATTTTCTTGATTGTTTTTAGTATCACTGGTTTTAATATTGTCTTTTACTGATATAACCTGCTCTAGGTATTTTTAAGAAGAAAGGTGGAGTAAAAATATTTTAAATAAAATACAGTAGGATCCTGGTATCTGCTGGGGATTAGTTCCAGGCCTCCCAGTGGATAAGGAAAACTGTGCATAGGAGAGATCACACACACACAAAAAACCCAACAATGCTGTTTTGTGACAGTAGCTTGCTTTATGCTGCTGCTTTATGACAGTGGCTTGCTTTGCCGCTGCTGAATTATTTAGTTTATTTTTTTTCCTCTGCTAACCATGGATAACTGAATCAGCGGATATGGGGGTCCAATATAAATTAAAATAAACTTGTCCTGTGGACCAAGCAGACCTTTAACAGGATCATTAGTTTGAGTAGCTGAAGGACCCTCAGAATTCAAGGTTGACCAGTTTTACAGGGCATATCAGTTTAAAGCATCTATCACCTTTGTGTAGATTAAGAGTCGCACAAAGTCCAAACCCTTTATTCTTAAAAACACAAAATTTTAAGACAAACTTTGAGGTAACATTCTCTAATCAACCAATAGGAATAGCCTGTAGCTATATATTTTTCTTCTTTTAAGGCTTTTCATACTCACATGTCATTTCTTCAGTCTTAAAATGTGTATAACGTGTATAAATGTAAAGAATAATTCCTGCAGTCCTGATGCACAGACCAGGCAGGTATTTGGCAATTAGGCTGAATTGCTGTTGATGGGAGAAGAAGAGGATATTAGTTGTTACTGTATTTTAATGAAACATGTTGACCTGTATTTTAAAACTATTACATTTCATTTGTGTTTTGGGGGAAAACGTTTGTTCAGGCTTGGATTTTTTTTTATTAGTGTTAGTCACTGTGAGGGCCATTTCATATAAGGCATAAGAAAGAAATTAAACGTAATACATGCATGCATCACCACTGTCCCATTTTGCCAACACTAGCCATGCCATGGAGCTACTCTGGCAGATTCCTCATCTCATGCTCAGTCGTCATGCAACTGGACACACAGCAGGAAGCTGCCAATCACACTTTTGCTCCATGTTCACCAAGTAGAATACTGGCCTGGATTTTTAAGCTCCAGCCATTGCTTTCACTTCTTGTGAGCTAAAATGTGAGGTTGCATGTCTCATCAGTAGTATTTATGTTCCCGAGACTCCCAAGGATATCTGTGTTCAATTGATTCTAATTCCTTGTTCTTCAAACTTGCACTGCTGAGTTGCCTAATGTTGCAGTCTTTCTCTGGAGGCACAAACAAAAAGTGAAGAATTCTCTCCGTCAGCTCTGCAGTGGGCCACTTGCAATGAGAGTAAATACAATGTGGATTATTGGTGCACCACTTCCCATCTTAATGCTGCTGTCCTGTACCCATTTACTTCAAAGAACATCCCCCTGAATTTAATGGAGTCTACTTTTAAAGCAGAAATGGATCCGAGTACCATATATACTCGAGTATACGTTGACCCGAGTATAAGTCGAGGCCCCCAATTTAACCCCCCCAAAACTGGGGAAACGTATTGACTCGAGTATAAGTCTAGGGTGGGAAATGCAGCAGGGCCTGGCAGCTTCTCCTTTGTGAGCTGGGGGAGTGGTGTGTGATGTTTAAAATGACTTTTAGCCACTGATGCAAGCACTTGGGTCAGTGGCTAAAAGTCATTTTAAACATCGTGCACTGCTCCCATGATGCAGAGGGGGGTCATGAGAAGCGGCACACAATGTTTAAAATGACTTTTAGCCACTGACCCAAGCACTTGCCTCAGTAGCTAAAAGTATTGACCCAAATATAAGTCAAGGGCCCCTTTTTTCAGCCCAAAATTAGGGCTGAAAAACTAGGCTTATATTCGAGTATATATAGTAAATGGTCAAGATATGTCTTTGCTTCCTTTTTTGGAAGGGAAAAAAAGAGGCTACGCCTGGGCTGGTCAATATTGCGATAATGTCCTATGGAGAAAGTTACGCAATCTCTCAGCGACCCACTGCTGCTCATGAAATGAACCTGATTAGAGATGGGCGCAAGATGAACCACAAATCAAAAACACTGATGAGCGGGACCAATTCATGGTTTGTTTTGTGGGCAGTTTGGGAAACCCTGTTTTCGCAAAGCAAACATTTCATTTTGCTGCTGTGCTGGTGCATGCTCACCTCTAATCCCAATGCAGACAAGATCGGAGTTCTTGCATCCTTGCATGCTGCCTGTAGTAGATGTGGTAGGGAGGGACCTTCTGGGCTGGAGTGACTGACAATCACTCACAGCGCTAACCAATACTTCCTTCCCTGCCTCTGAATTCAAAGAGACCTACATACATCTCTTAAAAATTTGCATGCACACCTTCTTCTTTGTCATTGACTTTCAAGTAATAAGTTGGGGTTTGGGTAATATTGTAACCTTTGAGCTCAGAGCTTTTCTTAAATGTTTATAAAATTCATTTAAATCGTTGTTTTAATACTGTTCTAAATTTAATAGGTTTTTTTTTTTAACATTGCTTCTATTGGAAATTTTAATGGTTTTAAAATTTGGTTTTTAATCAAGTGTGACACCCCTTGAGCCCTCCCATGGGGAAAAAGTCAATGTATAAGTTACATACATACATACATACATACATACATACATACATACATACATAC
>JAHTLZ010000204.1:90770971-90787447 GCA_023846285.1 Phrynocephalus versicolor | reverse complement strand
TTCTTCTTCTTCTTCTTCTTCTTCTTCTTCTTCTTCTTCTTCTTCTTCTTCTTCTTCTAGGCACAAAAAGCAGCCAGTACAGGTGTGGAAGGCAAGGAAATGCTGCTGCTCAGGCCATCATTAAGAAGTGGCTTAAACATACTCCCTCCCCTTAGAACCCTAATTGCTGGCAAATGTATTATAGGGATCTTAGCAGCTGAGCAAAAGTAAACTTCCACTCCTGGGGAGTGGGGATTGGGGGGGGGAGAGAGATTTCAAAGGAAGTGAAGCAAAGCCTAAGAGACTGACAAGGAGAGCATGGCACATCTTTCCCCCAAAATGTGATGCTCCCAATGTTTTGTACGATCACTCCCATCATCATTGATACTTAGCCAAGATCCCTTATGGCTGTGCTAATGGGAGTTGTAGTCCAGAACATTGAGAAGGTTCCACATTGATCAACTGGTTTTATACATTCCTTGTGCAATATTCGGCAAACATCATCCAAGGCGGTTTTACGCAGAGAGCAACGATGACTGTCATAATGCAGAGAAAACATGCTTTCTGTCCTCGCCTCAAGTGTTGCATTTCAGCCTCTTCTTTTTTCCCCCTCTTTCACACATTTCTCATTTAAAACAAACAGACAAAATCCAGCTTGGAATTACTCTAAGCCCAAAGCGTCAACATTTTATAAAAAGAGGCATTTTATGTCATCCTGCAATCACCGGCTATAGAGATAATTCATGGATTCTACAGCACCTCTTTCTCGCCCATTAAAACTCCTGGAAAAGATATTAGCAGACTTGTCTTTGAGCTGCAGGGTGGGTGGGTGGATGCGGGACACGGAGGAATACTCCTGGAAAAGATATTACTGAAACAAAAAGGTTCCATTTGTTTTAGAAGAGTTTTGGAAAACAGCTCTGCCGTTTCTCAGTATTCACATGCACGGGAATTCCCCCTTGAGAAGAGTCCAGATTGAAAAAGCTTTACAATCTTCCCCTAGAGAGACCTCTTTTCTCCTATCTTAGCAGAAGTTAGTTTTCTGTTATTGATTCTTTTACAGCAAAATGCCCTCACTCACCTCTTTCCTTGGCAAGTTATCATCACACCATCCGATGGCAATCCTTTCCTTTAAAACGATACACCAAGCCTGAGAATGATGACATTTGCACGGTGCTTCCTCTTTTAGCCTATCAACGCCAGTGTTGATGATGTCCAAGACCCCAGCCCAGGCCTGCCTGAATTCCCAAAGACCAACCATAAACAGAAAAACAGAAAAACACCATTCACATCTGAAATCCAAGTACACCACATTGGGAGTCAAGGCAGGGTTCACAAGTGACTGGGCAAGGTGCTAAGCCCGAATTGATCGATATTTCTGACTGTTAAAAGCCTAGAGTACACAAGAGATCTAAATTGGCAAAAGTTGGAAATACAGTGGTACCTTGTATAAAGGAATTAATTCGTTCCAAATGAAATTATGTTAAGCAAATTTTTCTTTATACAAATTCCCATAGGAATGCATTGAAAATGGAGTAATCCCATTTTTATGTTGTACAGATTTTCCCCATAGGCGATTATGTTAAGCAAATTTCCCCTATCTCCGGAATTTTTTATGTTGTACAGATTTTATGTTATATAAGCTGTTATACTAGGGTCCACTGTACAGTCTAATCTTAATAATAATTGTGTACTGTCAAGTTGATTCCGAGTTATGATGACTCTTTTTAGGGTTTTCTAGGTAGAGCTGCCTAGATGCCCTAAGCAAATCCAATATTGCCTGATTTCGGAAGCTAAGCAGGGTCGTCCCTGGTTAGTACTTGGATGGGAGACCACCAGGGAATACCAGGTGCTTTAGGCGCCTGGAGTAGGAACTAGCAAACCACTCTAGTATTCCTGCCAAGAAAACTCCATGGACATGGAGTCACGAAGAGTCAGTCATGACTGTAATGACACAACACACACAGGTAGTTGGGATTTACTATTCCCTTTCTTGTGTGTGGGGGGGGCATCCTGGAACTGTGCTGATTTTCCCTGGGGACACATAGTGGCTCTTCTCTCAGGAGGCACAGTCCAGAACCTCTGGCTCTACAGCCAGATAGCTAAACAATAGAGATGGGCACGACTTAGCGGTATTTTCGTTTTCGTTTTCGTTTTTCGTTTTCGTTACGGAAACGAAATGAAAACGAAAATCGGCACCAACCTGGACCGAAAACGGAAACGAAACGACTAATTTCGAGCCAATTTTCGTTTTTCGTTACTGGAAAAGCACTCAATTGAGCTAAATGGGGAGAAACAAAAATTTTTTCGTTTTTGTTTTCGTTTTTTCGTTTTCATTACGTAACAAAACGAAAATGAAAAATTTTGAAATTAGCCCACGAAAACGGAAACGAAACGACTCAGACCCTAGCCGAAAACGAAAACGAAAACAAAACTTTTTTTCTGAGTCATGCCCATCTCTACTAAACAACTGAGCTATCCAGCCAATTACACAGCCTATTATATTACACTGAAGTAATTAAATTATAGGAGACAGACATAGGAATTTCAGAACAGCCTGCACTGGAACCAGTAGTAGCAGAGTTCCTGGTTTGGACAATTCTACAGTACATTCCTTCAATATATTCTGCTACCTGCAAGAAAGAATAAAATTATTCCTTTTCTCATTCCTCACACAGACTTCAGATACAGTGATCGCTAAACCTTGCCTCACTGCTGCTGAACACCCAGTGGCTTCCGCAATAGCAGAGGACAGCAAGAAATTACAAGATTGACCACATAACATTCAGGATAAGCAAACGGGCAATTTTCCTTCCCATTTCATTCAAATTAGTGAAAAATTGTTATGAAAATGAACAAAAATTAAACTCCTCACCATCCTTAGGGGAGAAGTGCTTGGTACATTTTGCTTTTCCCTCACATTCAAATTCTGCAAAATTTTGTACATTCCAATCAAAACATGGACCAGAGTGAAATTCTCACTCATTCCAATTTCGCGCAGTGTTACACAGTGGCATAGCAAGGTTTTGGGGCACCTAGGGCCAAAGTTGTTTTGGGTGGCTTCACCACATCCTTGTCCTGGCCTTATCATGTCATTCAGCGCTATGCTAAGCCTGCAGAAGCTCAGCCATATTGATCGCAATGGATGAAGCAGATCTCACCAGGTGCACTGGTCATTGTGGAAGCACATTGAGCAGCCAATAGGCCTTCTATTTTCCCCAGCTCTAGCTTATCATGTATTTAGCTGTTGCTGCTAATATGTTTTATAAATGTGATTATTCCTTTGGGGGAGGCATTCTAATTTGAATTTACAGGTGCCACAGAAGCAGACAGAAATGGGATTCTGACATGATAGAGAGGACAGAAGATGATGCATTGTCTTGCAAAAGGTTTCAGGGTTCCCCAAGTCTGAGTGCCACTTTCACATCTCTTCTAGCCCTACTCTCCTGAGATTTGAGCCATGATTTTAAAGGGGTACCATAGTAGC
Organism: Phrynocephalus versicolor; assembly: GCA_023846285.1. Classification (NCBI taxonomy): domain Eukaryota; kingdom Metazoa; phylum Chordata; class Lepidosauria; order Squamata; family Agamidae; genus Phrynocephalus; species Phrynocephalus versicolor. Next base: position 90,783,981 of record JAHTLZ010000204.1, on the reverse strand, counting down.
AAGGCTCCTGCATTGGTAGGACATGGACCGGATTAATGTTTGAGCACTTCCAAGTAGAAATCTAACAAAACAGAAATCTAACACCAAGCTTCCCTGGTGTTCTTTGATAATTTTCTACCAGCAAGCAACAAAGCTACTTGCAAGCAGTGACTAAAAGAAAAAAAATTGAGGGCTATAAAAGCTGACAGACCTGGCGAGTGGCAAGAAGAGGCCAGCTTAGGCACCTGGAAGTGAACTGAAAAGTTCAAGGAACAGAGTAGCCACTGGGCAGTTTTAAAGCATGGGCTTGGTGAGTGTGATTTATTTCCTCAAAATCATAACGATACAAACTTAAACAGAAGAACCCCCCGCCCCGATGTGAAATTCCTGTGATTCCAGAGGTCCTCACTATGCGCTCAAGTGTTAAGTTGTGCTTTCCTGCACCTTGCAGCTGTACAATTTCAATACAGCATGGCTTTCACATTGTAGGGGAGCAGAGACATGGTCTTTTTATTCCCTCTGTGAGCTGTCTTAGTTTCCGTTATTCTCGTGATGCAACCTAGAAATGCTCTCACATGAGGCTTTGGGGGGGGGCAAGGGGGTGTCCCCTGGTAATTGCCAACCTAACTTGAGTCAGTGATTTAACTAGTTGATTTTTAGGTTTGTGTCTCGCCTCCTCGTTTTAGCCTCATAAGAGCCCTTTGAGGTAGGTCAGGCTGAGAGAGAATGACTGGTCCAAGGTCACCCAGTGAGTTTCATGGCTCAGCAGTTAGTTGAACTTGGGGTCTCTCAAATCCTAGTCCAATTCCCTCACTGCTACGCCACACAGAATACCTCAGTTTATTGAAGAGCTGTCATCTCGTAACATTGAGGGAAATCTCTCTCTCTCTCTCTCTCTCTCTCACACACACACACACACACACACACACACAGAGAGAGAGAGAGAGAGAGAGAGAGAGAGATACACACATACAGAGAGGGGGGGACATATGGCTAATGTAAAAGCTGCTATTTCCCCCTTCCAAGTAGCTGTTATGTTTGAGTGGTCCGATTTGTGAAGCTTTGGGCCTGCCTTGTCCACTCAAACAATCATTAATCACCGCCCCAGTTTATAAATCAAGGAGGCCAACTTGCTGAGAGCGATTAAGAGCTCCAAGCTCCGCTGAAGTACTTAGCCAATTCCCAGACCTAAGCTTAGCATCTCCCTCTCTCCGCCTCCAAGAGGTGGCCAATTCATCATCCTTCTCCCATTGAGGCAGAATGAATCTGACAGAAGAGTGCACGAAAGCCAAACAATATGACTAAACTAATAGTTAAAAGCTAGAACGATCCTTTTTTTGAATGTCTTTCCCCCCCTCAATTCTTTCTCTTCTCTCCCCCCCCCCTTCACTTACCCTTTAGAGTAAATGAATGCTTATTCCCATTATGATTTTTTTCATGTACATTGTTGGAGCATTTACTTTTTGTATTTCTATTTTTATTTTAGATGCTGTTTTATTTTCTATTAGGATAAGCGCACCAAATGTTAAGAACTATTTTGTCGAGTCAAGGAAGACAGAAAGCAAAAGTGGCCAAGTTACAGGATGATGGTTTTTAGAAGGTGGATTATTCTGCTTCAGTGCCAGAATACAGAATAGTGCAAAGTCAAGTTTGGTTCCATTGCGTTCCCTTCCAGATGGCAAGACTAAAGGGAAGATGTGCAACTGCTAAGCAAATAGCTAAGATATATGTTGGCAAAGGCAGGTTAAGCTAATCTTGTAGGGCTCGCACTTTTGTCACCAATGAGGCATCAAATTAAAGAGTGAAACATGTAGCTTTGCAGAAAAAAATGTGATTTTTCCAAGAAACCCACTAAGTCAATAAACTCAAAACAGAGAAGTAGTGGTAATTGTGAGGTAATTTATAGGCCGCCGAGTTTAAAACCACTGCAGACCTCAGTCATAAGAGCTCTGGTTTGGCTATGCTAGCAAGAGCCATGAGCTCAGCTGCTGAGGGTTTGGGGAATCCCATTGTTCCACTGTTCAGGGTGTCGGGGCGGCGGGGGGGGGAGGGAGACAAAGATAATATACAGTGGTACCTTGTATAAAGGAATTAATTCGTTCCAAATGAAATTATGTTAAGCAAATTTTCCTTCATACAAATTCCCATAGGAATGCATTGAAAATAAGTAATCCCATTTTATGTTGTACAGATTTTCCCCATAGGCGATTATGTTAAGCAAATTTCCCCTATCTCTGGAATTTTTTATGTTGTACAGATTTTATGTTATACAAGCTGTTTGTTATACAGGGTCCACTGTATCTCAGTTGGGATGGTTGACCATATTTTCCCCAAGCTGCCATTCTTCCAGTCTCTCAGGCTACAATTCCCATAATCTGCATAACCTCCCAGCTAACATCAGCAAGTCTTCCTCAGTTCTCTTGTCTGGAAGAGAAAACAACAGGACCCAGCTGGACACTGCATTAGAAAAACCCACATTTAAAAGCACTTCCCTATGGAATCCATAACAATTTCCATAATTCCAGCCAATGTAACAAATATGGAGGGAACCAGCTTTTAAGGAACCAGATGATGGACTTTTTTAAAAAAAAATATCATGTATCTGAAGGACAGCTTCTTTTTAGGTCAGATTTGTAAACAACCATAAGGAAATTGATCCAAAACCTTGAAGTCAGCCATCAAAAGTTAGCCCCTGGACAGAAGATTTTACAGATACAGTCACATATTCAGAGCCTCGTGGCATGGTGGTTAATCTGCTGTACTGCTGCCCAAACTGTGCTCACAACCTGGGGTTCAATTCCAGGTAGCCAGCTCAAGGTTCACTCAGCCTTCCATCCTTCTGAAGTCAGTAAAATGAATATTCAGCTGGCTGGGTGGGTGGGTGTGCAATGTGTAGCTTGCATAATTTCTTGTAAACCACCCAAAGAGTGCTTTAAGCACTATGGGACATTATACAAGAAGCATGCCAGAGTCATCCCCACTCAACTGAGATGTACTGTAATTCCAATTAGATTATTTAAAAATCATTTCAACTTTGCATCTGTGCCTATTAATAAATGTTATTGTGCTGACTTATTGTGCACAACCTTTTTTCCCCTTTTGTGATCAATACATGACAATCACTGGGGGGAGGGAGGATCTAGAGATAGCATCTCATATGGTCCCCTTCTTTAGAACACCCACCTTATCCTCTCCATTGCCACAGCTGTCTGTTCATTCTCTCCAAGTCCAAGTTCCACCACTAGTTAGAGGGAAAGAGTGAAGTAAGTGGAGGCTGGAGATTCTTGTAATTGTTGATTGCTGCTGGCAATCTCCAAAAGAGTTGAGGAGCCACCAGTAACAAAATGAACATTTGCAACAGGGACTGGTCTCCCAGACTTAGCTACAAATCAGACCTTGTGTGAGGGGTCCAAAACCGCTGGTCCCTGACACTAGCCTCTTGTAAATAGAGTGAATTCGTGCCCATGTATGAAAATGGAAGAAGAGATGAATGATCAAAGAAGAGAGGAACAGAGAAGCTGTTACAAAAAGCACATCTGCAAATATAAGTAGGTTTAACTTTCCACTTGCCGCTCTGTAATATGCAAAACATGAAATGCAATGAAGCTGAAACAAAACAACTGATTTCGTCTTCAGCGTTACAAATCTGTTTTTCTTCCTCTTTCTTCCACAATGTTATTTTTGCATTTCTAAAAAGTGTCCCCCTTTCCCCCTCCCTTTTGGAATTAGAAGAGAGACAGGCACACAAATGTATCACTGTGCAGAAAATAGTCTGAGTGACTGACAAATGTAAATAGAATGGACAGTTTCTATTACCCCCTCACATTTTCTGGAGAATAATTTGAGAAGTCTGGGCAAATTGTGTTTTACGAAGTGTAATGATGTGTAATAATTTCCTGTCAGTGTGAAAGTTACAGGCAGAGCGAGTCAGATCATTTTGGGAGGCGAGATGGCGAGAGCTGAGGGAAGGGAAATGGAAACAAAGGGTTCTTTTGGCTGTTTCTACTGCAGCCACCAAAAGCAGAGGGACCAAGTGAGAGCGCTGACTGGACAGTCATCCTCTGCAGCAAAAATGCCCACCATTTTTATCACTGATCTTGCTTGCACATCCCCAGACAGGTATGAGGAAAATCTTTTGCCCTGCCTGCAAGTTTTTTTAAAAATTCAAATTATTTTAGTCTTGATCATGTAAATTAAGAACTTTTGGTAGCTTTTGTCTAAGTGAACCAGGATGAAATCAACTCATGGCACGGAGAGAACCATGTTGACTCCTCCCCCCATGTTGATGTTAAAGATGAGGAGCCTCTCAGAAAAACAAGTGGTGGTGAGGTGACTCTCGTTAAACATTTAACATTGCTGTATGCATGAAGATTTCTATCTAGATTTTTAAGTATTCAAAGCCCTGGACCTGGCAGGATGAAATTCTCTGCTGTGGTTCTTCTGACATTCAGTACTTTTTTCCTCTCATAATCTTCTTTATTCAGAAAATGAAGAAATTTGAAAATTTGGGTAAATCCTAATAAAAATAAATATTTCTTAAGCTTAGCAACAGTGAGGCACTTAATGTATCCAGAAAGAGTAGAAAATTCATGAAAGCAAGTTGCAACTGTAAAATGCCAGTCTCTTCAGTATAATAAACATTCTTGCTCTTCTACCATTATTATTCATGACATAAGTTCTTACATCTTTTAAAGCAAAGCTTCAATGGAAGATATCTGTGTATCACCCCACCATTAAATACCCATCAACAGTCCTTATATTTTGATGCCATGTGTAAATCTCTCTCTCTCTCTCTCTCTCTCTCTCTCTCTCTCTCTCTCTCATGTCTGAGGAAGTGGACTTTATGCTATCATCATGTTTCTGTCTTTTTATTTGTTCTTTTATTTTGTTTTACTTGTTTATTTATTTTGTTTTGTTTTGACCTATCATGGGAGCAACTCACTCAGTTCCAAAACTTTCCACAATGGAATTTGAATCCAATTGTCTCCAATTGTCAAACTCACAAAGATACAGCAAAAGGAGATCTCGGTTTCAGTTCTAGATGCATCTTCATATTTAAGGTTACTTGTAGCAATACACATTTTAGGTTCCCCAAGAGACCAAGGTATACTGCATATTTGAAGAAGTCAAGTGTGAACACCTGAGGTACATGCTTGTGGAACAAGCATGTAGACCACACCACACTGTCACTAGAATATATAACAGGTGCTGTGATGGTAACTTCTCTTATCACCATAGAAAGTTAGGAAAAGCAGCAATAGTCTAAAATAATAATCTAAATATGATTATCTAAAAATAAATAGAATGTTGCTGACCTTTAATGATACACAATTTCTGAACGTGCCTAATGGGAGGAACATCCTAGCAGGGGGGTTACATGTACCTAAGGGACAGAGTGCTAGAAAGCACTATGGACTATCAGAAAGACAAACAAGTGGCTGCTAGAGCAAATCAAGCCTGAAATATATTGGGGGAGGAGGGAATGAGACTGTGGCTGTTCCACTTTGGTCTTGTCTTGAGAAGATTCTCTGAAAAAGATAATGCTGGGAAAGGTTGACGGTAGTAGGAAAAAAGGAAGACCAAATATCACATGTATTGATCTCCACCTCACCCCACCCCAAAGGATTCCACAAGCATGAGTTTGCAAGAGCTAAGTGGGCCTGTTGAAGACCAAACCTTCTAGAGATTGATCATCCACAGGATTGCCACAAGTCAGAGGCAATTTGACAGCATGTAAAAACAACAAAGGGGCCAGAAAATTAGACAAGTACACCAACTCTTACAGGACTATAGAAGACTCAGCTGAGAACACTTTTTCAGCACCAGTGCCCAGAATTCCCAAAATAGCATTTTCTAAGCTCTAGGAAAATGACAGTAAATTATTTGCTGGATGTAGCTTATTGAATGAGCACCTCCAGCGGAGCTTCTAAAGACCATGAAGGTTCGACTTGGCCTATGTTAGAAGAGACAATCAAGGTGAACCATACTGAGGAGTGTCTGGTCACTCTTCAAATGAGTTTAATCCACATCTGATTCCTGCCACCACCAACATCTCCACAGTTTTTGAGGAACTGTTGTGAATTCAAGCAACTTATCAGCTGCAGGCACCATGGCCAAGTAATGAGTATGAGAAATGATTGCTAAATGCGGCTAAAATTATTAATGCTCAATTATTCATGCTGACACTATCTCTCATCCCCTCCCTCCCTCAGCTGACAAACTCAGCTAGCACTTTCAGCTGTGATATTATGCTCAGGCCCATAAGACAAGCCTAGAGCTAGCAATTAATAATTGAACACCAGTACGTAATAATTACATGATAACTTTATTGACCAAATTCAGGGCAGAATGTATGATGTACTGTACTCTGATTATTGGAAAGAAATGTTGTAGACTGCAGTAAAATATATCTAAGATTTTAATCATTGCCGCTTTAAAAAACACCAATTACCTTTGCAATTATATATTTTAATGAAGTACGACAGGTTTAATACTGAGACTTATTGATTTAAATGAAAACAGAATATTTTTACCATTTTCATAGCAGATGATATCACACCCTTAAGGCTGCCACTGCCTTTTAGCCAAGAAGATGTGATGTCGGACACAAATCATGAAAAAGAGACATATTGATATACCTGGATGTGTAGTACAAACCATAATAAATGTTTTGCAGTTATGTTGTCATTTTAATACAGTATGTACAAACAAAAGAGGTTAAATCTGTCTGAGATTTCTACCTCACTCAGCATCCACCCTCCTCAAAACTAGAAATTGAATTCACTCAGGCCCAAAAGGAGCTTCTGAGACACTCTGGTACTTGCCTTAAAGAAAAGCAACCATTAGCAGACAAGACATTATTCTTGATGGTCTTTATTACCTAGTCACATAATCTGAAAGCCCTGTAAATATCCCCTTTCAAGGCAGGGAGAGAAATCTCAGAATGACCAGTGCTAGAGGGAATAGTTGGGTTTTCTGTGTAATATGGCATCTCCACTGATTCACATTCAGCCTCTAGGTTTTCATGAGCGATAAACCAATGTGTTCCCTCAGTCCTGGTAGCTGTCAAACACCCCTCCCCCCCCAATCCATGCTTACCTTGCTCATGTGACATCACAGAATATGCCCCCCTTGTCTTATGTTTGGCCCTGAAATCTCATACCATGGGATAATGCTGTTTGTGCTACTCACAATTTGACAAGGGTGTGAGAGGGAAGCTGTAAAGCACTTAAACCTGCCCCTTTTAAAAATGGATGGGAACAGACCAAAACAAAACATCAAAAGGGATGCTCTTAATACGTTGCATGTATGACAGAGATGTGTGCATTTGTATATGCAAATATTCTGCAAGTGTTGCAGTATGTCGACTTAGGCTATATATCCCAGAATCCTCTGTGTTGAGCAGGGATTCTGCTGAGGTTCTTTGGCAGATCTATATCTAGAGCTAATAAAATATAGTTGGAGCCTCATGGCACAGTGGTTAAACTGACATATTGCAGTAAAAACTGTGCTTATGACCAGGGTTCAATCTCAGGAAGCCAGCTCAAGGTTCATTCCATCTTCCATCCTTCCCAGATCAGTAAAATTACCCAGCTTGTAAGGGAAGGGCAATATGTAGCCTGCATAACTAAATTTAAGCACTATGGGGCAGTATATAAGCAGAACACTGTGCTTTATTTTTTGCTATTTGGAAGGCATCCTGTCAAATTAGAAAACAATGCATTAGAAACATGTGGGAAGCACGAGCAACCACCACTGAGAAGACCTCTTCCTTTTTATTTTACCCCTGTTATGTAATTGTGTAATTCCAGAGCACAGAGCACTAAGTGGTTTGACTGCATTTCAAATGCATCCACCTCCTAAAGTAATACTGGAGTCACTCCATGGCTAATCTTTATCATTTCCATAATGAAAATGTAATATTGTTCAGAAAATATGAATACCATGAGGCATCCTCCTGAAACTGTAATGGCATGAACGCTGATTTACAATAATGTTATAGCTAAAGCATGGAATCAAGAACCCAAATAAAATGTTTATAAATGCCATACATTAAGCTCTCTGGTTTGTTATAAGGTAATAAACAGAAAAGCTTCCATTCAGACGTTTGCGGTTGTTAAATAAGATTCTTTGTGACTTGCAGAAGCTGGAACACAATGAGGAATTATCAGTGCATTCTCCACTGAAGTCATCTACATATGTTTATTTAATAAACAGAAGATGGCTTTATTATACACATTTGATTTCCATATGCAATCAGTGCCTCATCTGTCACTTGTATCTAAGGAGGGTGCTTCGTACAAATCTGGAAATGAAAAATTCAGAGCAGGGTGCAAGAAACTCATTTAACGTCGAGTGCAGTCAAAATCAAGATTTCTTTATTTGTAGTAACAACGCTGTTAAATCAGAAAATTACTCTCCCTTTCTGCATGTCCTTCTTTCTTTACAATTCAGTTGTTTGATCATAAATTGTCGAGTGCAATGGCTTGTCTCCTCCACTTTCCACACTGGTCGAGACAGATTAAAAACTCCGGCACACCACCAACCACTCTCAGCATACCATTAGCATATATATGAGATTTGAGACATTTTCTAATATTCTCCAGCAGAACTCATCTGTCAGCCAGGTGATGAATTATAAAAACTCTTAGCTTGTTTATAAAAGAAAGAAGGGGAGAGAGAGAGAGAGAGAGAGAGAGAATCCCTCCCCCTTATTTCATCCTATCCAGCCACCTTTGCATTTATTCACATAAGCAGGGATGGCCAACTTTGATATTTGGGGAGGGGAGCACTCTATACTGGAGCCACTAATGCTGAGCTTGGAAAAACCCAGTATCCAACAGATCAGTTAGATAACGCAGTTGGCATCAACTAGAGGTAAGGACTTTACAAGTACTCAGAGGGGATGAAGTCATCAGTAGACGAAAATGTGAATGAATGTGCTTTCTGAGTTAGATCTCCAAGAGGCAAACTGTAGTGGACATTTCCCTTTCTAGCCTAAGCATTAGATAATGATCCAATTTATGTGAAAGCAAAGCATAACTGCTTTCCATTAAAAAAAACGTTTTTAAAAGCCCATTCAAACTATATTTGATAAGGTGACCAGATGAGGTAGCTTTCACGTCCATATCAGGCTTGAGGACCACCAATTGTCTATCCTTGTCCAGTGCAGCAAAAGTGGGGTCCAGCAATTTATTACCCTATAATGGTCACCAAGCTGCCTAGATGCCCTAAGCACATCCGATCTCACTTGATTTCGGAAGTTAAGCAGGGTCGGGCCTGGTTAGTACTTGGATGGGCGACCACCAGGGAATACCAGGTGCTGTAGGTGCCTGGAGTAGGAACTGGCAAGCCACTCCAGTACTCCTGCCAAGAAAACTTCATGTCCATGGAGTCACGAAGAGTCGGTCATGACTAGAGATGGGCACGACTCAAAAAAATAATTTTTCGTTTTTGTTTGTCGTTTTGGGGTCCATTTCGGTTCATTTTTGTTTTTCGGGGGGTTGCGCATTTTTCATTTTCGTTTTCGTTACAAAACAAAACAAAAAAACAAAACAAAAATGAAAATTTTTCGTTTTCGTTAGCATTCTTTTCGTTGGAATGTGCCTGCCATAACGAAATCGAAAAACAGGGTAAAAATTTTCGTTTCGTTTTCATTTTCGTTTTGTTTTCTGGAAAATTTTCGTTTTCGTTTTCGTTGTGTAATGGAACCGAAAAACGAAAACGAAAACGAAAATTTCGCTGAGTTGTGCCCATCTCTAGTCATGACTGTAATGACACAACACACACAGAATGGTCACCAAGAATATCCTCAGCCAATAGCAATCCATGAGAGTAGAAGGAATGCATAATAAAAAATCAAATAACACTTTTAATAACCAGAATAAAACAACCTGAATAAAGCTAAAATTATTAATTTTGTCAGCTCAAATGCAATATGGGAAAGTTCCCTTGTAAAGACGAAGAATGTGCTTTTCTAAAGTTTCTGAGAAACAGATTTGTGGTATGATTTGGTGGGGAGGACACATTCAAATGTGTCATCATTATTTAAGAAATATGAACATTATCCAAAGCTGACAATACATTATTTATTGGAAGGACGGACTCTTTGTTATCTTTCTTCATGCATTTATGATTGACATTTCATGTGTGAAAATATAAAGCCAAAGTAGTAATATTTTATAGGCAACAGTTACACTTCCAGAAATCATCACATCTCCTAGCTCACCATGCTAAATATAAGTTGAAATCATTTTTTTAAAAAATTGAATGCTACAAACCACTGGTAGAAACTGTATTCTCTTCCTATCCACATGATTGTATCCTCGAAGCATACAACAGAGCAGTTGCTATTTAGCTACTATATATAGCAGTTGCTGTTATATGTCTGAAGAAGAGGATGTGTCCACGAAACGTTACATTAAAATATGAAAGTTAGTCTTTATGGTGCCACATGTTTTGTGTCTTTTGTTTGTTTTTTTTATCTCTGTCTGCAATTCTTGGAAAGACAAACACGGCTACCCTCTCTGAAACAACAGAGCAGTGGGAGCAACTTGATACCATATGATATTTCTCAACATCTTTTACTGAGCCATGAACATTGATCCACCCAACCCTGCCTGTACCCAGGAAAAGGCCCACAGCTTAATGCCCAACCTGACCTGTGCCGTTTGGAAGAATCCCAATCTTATACATAACTGCAACGCTCTCTACATGGGGCTTCCCTTGACCCTTGTTCAATGATTGCAGCGGGTACAGAATGCAGCAGCCAGGTTGGTGGTTGGCTTGGGCAGATTTGACCACATCACCCCCATCTTGACTCACCTGCTTTGGCTACCTGTTGCCTCCCAAATAAGGTTCAGGGTACTGGTTTTGGTCTACAAAACCCTCCATAGCTTGGGACCTGACTATCTGGCAACCAGAGCCTCGCTCTCCCTATTGCTCCCGGTGGCCACTTCGAAGGAGGCCCAAAGGGTTTCTACGCAGAGCCAGGCCTTCTCAGTGGCCACCCTGGCATTCTGAAATAGACTGCCTTCAGAGCTTAGGCTTGCTGATACACTGCCGGCCTTTAGGACAGCTCTGAAGACCTGGCTCTTTAGGGAAACCTTTGTTGATTACCGAGCACACATTGGTCTGTCTATATTTTTGTTGTTTGTATTGTTTTTCCCAGCCCTTTCTTGCTGGATCCTATGTGGTATGTGGTATGTTGTTTGTTTTATCATTTTATTTGATTCTCTGTTGGGTGTGGGGTTTTGTGGGTTTTTGTTGTTGTTGTTGTTTTGCAAATTGTTTATTTTGGCAATCTGTTGTACACCGCCCAGAGTTCCTGAGGGAAAGTCAGGCAGTCAACAAATATAAAAATAAATAAATAAATAAACTGGTCACCTCCCATAATCTGTGTATTTCCAATTTTGGGGGAAACAAACATTCCCACAAATGAGGGAATCTAAGTGGCTGTGACTTGGGCTAGGAGGTTTACTGGTACAAAAAAGGAGTCAGCATCTGGGATTTTTCCTTGTATTGTGTCACTTTGTAAATGGTAATGAGCAGAAGAGGATATCCTGTAGACCATCTTGACAGCTGCCATTGTTGTTGTCAACATTAAGGATGCCCTTTGCTATGTAAAGATTACCATCTTTTATCCTGCTGGCAAAAGACATGATATTGTCACCAATATTGGACCATTTCCCAGCAGAAGCACAATATCCCACATTCATAGACCAGAGTTTTGTTTTGTTTTTTGAAGAATTGAACAAAAATATGCATGACTTTGTTTAACAGGCTATGTGTATTAATAAGCTGACTTTCTGGTACTGTCCAGTCTAGAAGCTCAGGCAGATGTGCCCTTCAACAGGAGAGGCTTGGTCTGCTCAGAAGCCAGCTAGATCAGGTTTTGGTCTGAACACCACCAGCTCTTCCAAGTCTACCAAGCCCTGAGTAATCCTACCCTATGCTGCCTCAGCAAAGTCTAGTATACGGATCACCTTTTCTTTGTCCTCCCTAAGAGGCCCATTCGACCGGCTCCTTTTCCTATGGTGATTAACTGGACTGCCAGTTGAATCATGACAGCCTGAAGAAAATGGTGTGCCCTCTAAATGTGATGCCTTAAGACAAAGTTTCTCATCCTAGTTAGGACTCTGAGGCCCATTACAAGTCATTTTGCAGGCAGCTCGGTTGAAAAGAATGGAAGTGACATTCAAATGAACAGATTCCGCATATAATCCCATAACTGATCTGAGGATAGAAAAGCACTCTACTAAACCATGCACAATCAATGCAACATTAAACATTTTAACTCCACTGGTTTCAAAAGGAAGAGTTAAATGCATGATTATTTCAAATTTAAATTCAATTTTTATTATACAGTCATTGACCCAAATAAGCATGATTATTTCTCAAATATAAGCTTAGTTATGCTTAATAACCAGCTTGTTTGGAATGCTCAAAGTTCTGGTGGTGGCCTCTTTTTCCCCAGTGTTTGCTGAGTGACTAAACAATTGTCTTGTTGGTAATAATGGAAATGAGTAATGTGTAGCTGTTCCAGTGGGACCAATCTGATCAGTCCTTGGCTAAAGTGTTCGAGTAAACTGAATCAATGGAAGAAACTGTCCAAGTGAACTCATAGACTCAACATATGAAATAACTAGCCCATTTATCAAGGATAATTCCACAATGTTATTTAAACCTAGCTAGACCTGGGTTCTTTCTTCAGGGAAGAACTATTCCATTGAAAAGAATCATTTTTGCAATAGCATTCAAGGAGAATTTAAGTGATCTGGCAACAGTCTGAAAGTGAATTGCAAAGACGAGGGAGAATCAAAGTTTAAGACCACATTATGTGACTGATCAGTGAGGAAGATTCTGAAAATATTTCATTGTTGCCATTCACTTGTCATGTACAATATGATTTGGTCAAGAAAATTTCAAGAACAGGAAGATGTTATTTGTGATGCATCCAGAGTGGCCTTGTAGTCAGATGGGCAAGAAAGAAAGAAAGAAAGAAAGAAAGAAAGAAAGAAAGAAAGAAAGAA
>JAHTLZ010000204.1:90746779-90770961 GCA_023846285.1 Phrynocephalus versicolor | reverse complement strand
GAAAGAAAGAAAGAAAGAAAGAAAGAAAGAAAGAAAGAAAGAAAGAAGCCTAGTACCATGTAACTTAATCCCAGTATGGTAGAGTGGATTCACTGATGAATTACAAAACCTAGGCTCAAATACCCACTCGGCCATGGAAACTTATGTGCCTAGGACTAGAGATGGGCACAAAATGAAAAACAACATGCTGTGTCGTCATTTCGTAACATTACAAAATGTGTCATCAAGAAAAGAAATGAAGCACTTTTTCTCAGTTCAGAAACTGAACCAGGTAGCCACCGGATCTGGCTTCAGGCAAAGGGCTGCAGCCAAGACGGCAGCCACTGCCACCCCTCCTTCACCTGGGTCTCTGTGAACAACTGAGGGGTGGCGACGGTGACAATCTTAAAGCCAGGATCACAGCCGCCACCTCCCTTCCTTCACCCAGATCTCCCTTCCTTCACCTTTTTGCTTGGTCCGATTACCCCCCCACACACACACACACACAGAGAGAGAGAGAGAGAGAGAGAGAGCAAATAATGAGACCCATTAAAGTCAAAAAAGGTTTATTAAACTTTAAATAGAAAAACAAATATTCCACATTAAACAGTCTGTATTGAAGAACATCCCTATACTTGTTACACACCATCCCCTAAAGCTGGATGGTATGCATGAAGGTAAGAATCTCCATTTCAACAGCCATGATTAATACTGTCATTTTCCTGTCTGTTTAACTGACAGACCCTTCAAAAAGGAGGGGCATAAAAGAACGTTACTATAGATAGACCAATAGTAGGCTAAATCAGGGTGATTGACATACCACATTCTGAGACTATTGATCTGCCAGGATAGCAGCTGCCGCCCCTCCTTTGCCTGGATCTCTGTGGGCAAAGGAGGCGTGGTGGTGGTTTCAATCCTGGCTCACAACTGGAGAGCTGGGGAGTCTTTAGAATTCTGTGCTGCACCAACAAGGGCGCTGGTGCGGTGCAAAATTCAAAAGCCTCCTTTGCTCTCCCTTTCTGAGCCAGGATCAAAGCCACTGCCATCCCTCCTTCGCCCAAGTCTCTGTGGGTGAAAGAGAGGTTGCAGCAGCTTTGATCCTGGCTTTCCAGTTCTTTGCTCTCCTGTTCTGACCACTGCCACCCAGCTGGTTTTGACAGTGTGCGCTGTGCCGGATTACTCCTAAAGCTGCAGCCCACTCTCACCACAGCTCAATCTGCCAAAACCAGCTGGGTGGTGGCAACTTTTGTTTTGTTGCTCATTTCATTTTGTTACATTTTTAAAAAAAAATTCATTAATTGCAAAACAAAACACAATGAGCAATGAAACAAAATGCCGTTTTTCTGTTTCGTGCCCATCTCTACCGAGGACCACTCCTAAATTATTTTATTTATCTTGAAAGACTTATTACCTGCTGGAGTGCCTTCTCAAAATGAAAACTGCCCATAATATCAGTCTACTCAGGCTAGGTGTTTGAGGCAATTAACTTTAACAGACACCCAGAAGGGGGAGATTAGAAATAGAGCCTTTTCTGCCATTGCCCCTTGCCTGTGGAATAACCTTCCACCAGACATTTGCCATGGCCCCTCTTTGGCTGTTTTTTTTTTTAAAAAAAACACTACTGAAAACTTGTTTAAGCAGGCATTTCCTCACATATAATGTAAATCCAATGTTCCCCCATTAAAACAACACATATTAAAATAACATCTATTACCATGATCTTAAGTGATTTTGCCCACCGAAAATATCATGGGTTTATGGAAATTATGTGTTATTTCATGTTATTTTAATTATATTTTACTTTATCTACTGTATATTTATGCCTATTAATTTATGCCGGCAGCAGCGGCACTAGAGGTTTCCTTGGAGGCAGCAGTTTGTCCCGACGGCGGCAGTTGTGGCTCGTCTGATGGCAGCGGCGGCGGCTGTGGTGGCCCCCTGGGCACAATTGTCTGGACTAGGAGAGCCTGCCTGGAGGCGGAGGCAGCACCTTATATCAGCTGGTGGCTCGGTGTCTGTCCAGAGGTAGTGACTGTGGGGGTTCCCCCCTCTGAGAACTATCTCACTTGGTGCTCAAGGGGGTGCCGTTACCCCTCACACCTTTTCTGACCCTCCACTGACCCTCCTGCCAACTCCCTGACCGATGGTGGCGGCCCTGGCCCGGTGGCGGCGTCTAGAACAGGTGCTCACCGTGGCCCTCCTCAACAAGCACCATCTGGAGGCGGTGGCATTGTAGGCTCCCCAGCCTTGCTCCTAAAGCCATCTGGAGGCCCAGTGGTGAAGGATCCCCAGCCTTGCTTGAAAGCCAACTGGAGGCGGTGGTGGTTGGTGGAGGCTCCCCAGTCAGCTCTGTTGGCCATCTGGAGGCAGTGGCATTGAAGGCTTCCCAGCCTTGCTTAGAAAGCCATCTGGAAGCGGCAGCGGTGGAGCATTGCTTTTTTGGGCCCGGAGAGTATGTCCTCTTCTGGATTTCTTTTGCACCCCTGTTTCCGGCAGACCCCTCTTCGGACTTCGGACCCCACTCGGTCTTTGGACTCCTCCGGGACTCCCGCTGCCCCCCGGCTGCCTTTTCCTGGTGGCGGCGACTCGGTCCGGAGGTGACGGCCGGGGAGGTTCCCCAGACGCCCGTGCCTGGCCCCATTGGGACTGCTGCGGTACCTTGAGGGGGTTGTCGCTAGTCGATCTAAAGCAGACCCCCCCCCATGGACCTAGCTGGGTGCTCCTGTCTGGACAAGGAGAGCCCGCCTGGAGGTGGAGGCAACACTTGTTTCAGCTGGTGGCCTGGAGACTGCCCGGAGGGAGTGACTGCGGGGGGGGGGGGAGCTTTACCATCCATTTGTTACCCCCATTGCAAACCATCTTGTTGGGGGCAGTGCCCTATGTCCAGTGACTTATTTGGGAAGCTCCGGTGTCCTATTTCACTGTGTGTGCCGGTGGCCTTCCGCTATGCCATTTTTTTTCCAAATTACCATCTTTCACCTCTTGTTTAATCTAGGATGTGAGCTCCCTCCTCCCCTTTTTCTTTCACCTACTTTCCCTCCCCCCTACTTTTCCCATCGGTTGCCCTGGTTTTTGTGGCCCACATTATTATATTTTAGCTCTATTTTATTTATCTATTTACCTTGTTTTTTATACATTTGTATATATCTTTATATTGTTTTTTGCCCGTATTTTGCTTCATTTCTATTCGGTGTTATTGTTGCTGTTTTTTCCCCCTCCTCCCCACCGTCACCATGTCTGCAGGGGCTGTTACTTTGGTTGTGTCGGGCCGTGGGAGATACGCTTGTAGTTGGGGGTTTAGTCGGCTAAGAAGAACTCAGGCCAGGCAATTAATGCCTGTCCCCTGTTTTGAACCCCCATTCCGCCAGTGCCTCCAACCTGTCCTGCCTTCTGATAAATGCCAGGTCAGTGCACAATAAAATCCCTGTCCTCTATGACGGCATCTTGGACGGGAGGGCTGCCCTGGCTTGTATCACCGAGACTTGGGTGGGAGCAGAAGGGGGAGCTTCCCACTCCCAGCTGTGCCCCCCTGGGTTTCTGGTTCAGGGCATGGGCAGGTCGGAGGGTCGAAAGGGGGGTGGGGCAGCCATCATCTACAGGAAATCCCTTTCTGTCTACAGAGCCTCAACTTTGGTGAGTTGGGGATTAGAATGCCTTCATCTATTGGTGGGACAGTGGGACAGATTTGGCATTGTGCTAGGTTACCGCGCTCTCCACAACCCTGCACAATTCCTACCAGAGCTCATGTAGTTCATCGTGGTGGCACTGTTGTGGTCCCCCCCCACACGTTTTGGTGGTCGGGAACTTCAATGTGCATGCCGGTGATGGGCTTTCGGGTGCAGCTCTGGAATTCATGGAGTCCATGGCCTCTATGAATCTGACCCAGCATGTTGTTTGCCCCACACATAAATATGGGCATATCTTGGACCTGGTGTTTACCTCCACATCAGTGGATTTTAATCTGAGGGTTAGGGACATTGTTTCCCTGCCCGTGTCATGGTCAGATCACCATCTGCTGTCTTTTCCCCTGTCAATTGCTGCCCCACCCTGTGAGGAACCCCAGCCCCTTGTTTGGGCCCACCCCCGAAGACTTCTGGACCCCGCCCAGTTTCTTGAGGCCTTCAGGAAGTTTCCTGGTGGTCTGGCTGACGATCCGGCTGAAGCCTTGGTGGACCGATGGTTTGAGGACACCTCCCGGGCTGTCGATCGGATCACTCCTAGGCGCCTTCTCTGTTGCGGAGCTTGCCCCTCACCGTGGTACACGGTTGAGATGAGAGTGATGAAGCAAACATGGAGATGGCTAGAGAGCAGATGGAGGACAGACCGGACAGCTTTTAATAGGGCTGCTTTTAAAATCCAGACCAAGGACTATGTCCGCGCTATCAGGGAGGCTAAAACATCTTTTTACTTCCGGAGAATTAGTGAGGCCTCGAACCGTCAGGTGGAGGTATTCCATGTGGTTTGCGACCTCACTAATGCTGGTCTGCTCAGGCCTCCTCCTACTGAGTTCAGTAGTGAGACTTTTGCAACTTTCTTTAGAACCAAAATTGAGGCCATCCGTGCTGGTCTTGACTCCGGTTGCCCTAATCTATCCTTGGCACCCCCTGATGCTGCACCCCCTCAATCTCCACAATTGGTTGAGCTTGGGCCTGTTTCCTCCTTTGAGGCCTCCAGGGCCCTGGCCCATTGCTGGCCTGCATCCTCCCCCTTCGATCCTTGCCCATCTTGGCTCATAAAAACTGCTGGAGAGAGCATGCCTGAGAGGGCTTCAATTATTTCCACTGCCTCCTTCAGGGAAGGGATTTTTCCCTCTCGCCTGAAGGAGACAGTGGTGAAGCCCATTCTGGGGAAAAACTGGCTTGGCATAGGACAAATTGGCAAATTACCGTCCGATTGCCAATGTTACCTTCATGGGCAAGGTTATCGAGAGGGTGGTCGCGGTCCGGCTCCAGTCATTTCTGGAAGGAGAATGGATCCTTGACACATTCCAGTCTGGGTTCAGGCCTTGTCGGGGGACTGAGACAGTCTTGGTCGCACTGCAAGATGACCTCCTCCAGGGGGCCGACAGAGGTAGTTCTACTTTGTTGGTCCTTCTGGATTTGTCAGCAGCCTTCGATACCATCGACCATGGTATCCTGCTGGATCAGCTTTCTGAGATAAATATCGGAGGCACTGTGCTCAGTTGGTTCCGATCCTTCTTGGATGATCGTGTGCAGCTTGGGGGGGTGGAGTTCTCTGCCCCGTGGATATTCCCTTGCGGGGTTCCGCAGGGGTCATCTCTCTCTCCCATGCTGTTTAACATCTATATGAGACCTCTGGGTAGTGGGCGGCATACAAGCTATATAAATAAATAAATAAATAAATAAAATAAATTGGCTGAGGTCATTAGGAGATTTGGAGTCTGCTGTCATTAGTAAGCTGATGACACACAGCTCTAGCTCTCCTTTTCCACCTCTGCAGTTGAGGCTGTTCAGACCCTTGACCAGTGCCTGGATGCAGTCATGGAATGGACCATGACCAACAAACTCAACCCCAAGAAAACTGAGGTTATGTTCTTCGAGACTTCCCCTTCCAGATATGGAGGCCCCCTCCCTAGCTTGGAGGGTGTTTCCCTCCAGCTGGCAGAGAGTGTCTGGAATCTGGGCGTGGTCCTGGACCCGGCACTTTCTATTGAGGCCCAGGTGGCCGCTGTGTCCAGGACTGCTTTTTTTCAATCTCCGTCAAATCACCCAGATTCATCCATATCTTGATGGGGACTCCTTGGGAACTGTTGTGCAAGCGCTGGTGGTCTCGAGAATAGATTACTGCAACACCCTCTACATGGGGTTACCCTTGACTCTTGTTTGGCGACTACAGCAGGTGCAAAATGCGGCAGCCAGACTGGTGGTGGGTGGGTATTGTCATGACCACATCACCCCAGTGCTGGCTCGCCTGCATTGGCTACCCGTTGCATCCCAAATAAGATTCAAGGTCCTGGTTTTAATTTATAAAACCCTCCATGGCCTGGGACCTGAATACCTGGCAGAGCGAATCTCCCAGTGGTCAACTTTGGCCCGATTAACTCAAATGTCGCGGGCACACTCACTGTGGGTGGCCATGCCCAGGGAGGCTTGGAAGACGGTCACCCATGGCCGAGCCTTCTCTGTGGCTGGTCCTACCCTATGGAATTATCTTCCGTCTGAGTTGCACCTTGCACAGCCCCTGCCAGCCTTCAAAAAGCTTTAAAGACCTTGCTTTTTTGGGAGGCGTTTGGTGACAGTTAATTTTTTTTTCTGCCCACCATCTGCCTTTTATCACTGATTTTTGTGAAGTGTTTATTGACCCATGGTATTGCTGTTCTTAATTTCTGTATATTGTTTGCTTCTTTTTGTTGTAAACTGCCCGGAGTTCCATCCAGAAGACGGGTGGTATATAAGCTCAAATAATAAATAATAATAAATAAATTTATTGTCTGAATCACATGCATTTATGCTTTTATTGTATTGTGTTGTATTGTATTGTATTGTATTGTATTGTACTGTACTGTACTACATTAATTGTTGTTAACTGCCCAGAATGGCGTTGCTGACAGATGGGTGGTATAAAACTCTAATAAATAAAATAAAAGAAATAACATAAATATTAGGATTACCATAAATTGGTACATGCCAGTTCATCAATTGGGCCCCAATTGGGGAATATGCTTACTGGAAAATGGGATGCTGAAACTCTCCTTCACCTAATATAGATTTGACTTGATGCCCACAACTAATGCTACAGTGAAGATAAAAAGCATGGAACATAATGAGTTACTATGAGGTAAGTAAAAAATGCACCAAGTCTGATCCAATCAGAAAGGTGAGAAAAATTCCATCTGAGGCTTGCCAGCTAGTGGCTAACCTATGTCCACAGCAACCAAAAAAACAGTAACATGGGGGGGCGTGGCTAGAAGAGCAGCGGAGCAGCAGCGTTTCTCGGGGCTCCGAGAAGAAACGGCTGTTACGACAGATCGAGATCTCCTGAAGAAATCAGGAGCAGGGGGGTGTGCGGGAGAGCACACTCCTGAGCCGATAAGGAGCTAAGAAGTGTGGGGGGATTGAGCAGCAACTCACCGCTGGAGCATTTCTCTCCCGAGGCGAGCGATCTGGATCGGCGCCATGATGGCGACTCAGCTGCTGAGCCACGCCAAGATTCCACTTTAAGGTAATCCGAACACATCGAGGAATAAGGAATACCAACTCGAGAAGTTTGTACAGAGAATTAACAGCAAAGAGTGGATAGGAGTAAAAAAGCCTTTTCCACAAACATTTCTTTGGGACTGAAAGAGGGAAAGCGGCATAGAAGACCGCCTCCCCCCCCCCTTTGGAATTCTCTTTCACTTCTTCCGCCTTGGCTAAATTTATCGGACAGAGGCAGATTGACCTGAAATAAATCAGTGACTGGTTGTAAAGCCCGGAATAGCTGTTTATCTCCACAAGGAAGAGCTGTCAGCAGTTAGTTAACAGACAATTAGCATCAAAGCAAGAATAGAGATCGAGGGTAATTAACCCGAAGCCGATAAGTCTGACCAGAAGCCATTACACAGGGAGATTGTTCCAGCCTTTAACCCTTTGATAGACTGAATCACCCACAAACTGCTGGTCTCTTGTTGCTGGTGATTTAAAACGGAGCCAAACCAGCTGAATCTTAGCCTGCATCCGTCATCCCTAAAAGTTGTGGCTTTATAAGGACATCAAAGTGCTATTGGAGCCTTGGGCAGGTGCCAGCTTCTTAGCACGAAGAGTGGGGCACGCAGCACCTGGATATAATTAAGAACACGCAAGGTGTTATTGGAGCCTTTGACATAGCCGTCTCTGATAACACGAAGAATTTGGTTTCTTTTTTACAGGTTTCTGCATATTGGGCGAAGCAATTCCTAACTCAAGAGGGTACAGGTGTCTAACTCTAACTAGACTGAAATCACAATACAAGGTTGCAGCCTGAAAATTGGTACTAGATGGGTCTTTTTAAGCACTTGTAAGTGGCTGTCATTTGGATGGGCAAGCCCTGGCCAGACCTTTGGTCAAGAGCAACCTATATTAGATAGTGGTGAATAACATTACTCTAATCCTTGCCTTTGATATTTGTTTTGGTTATCAAATTGGTGAATATGAGTTGTAGGTTATAGGCTATATTAAGGGTTAAGTTTTATACTGAAATAAGTGGCAAAGGAAGGGGAGAAGGATAAAAGGCAATTGAGAAAGGGCTCATATTTATACAAACTAACTTTGGGGTTAAGTTGAGCTTCAGGAAGATGGCAACTCGAAAGAAAGAGGATTCCCCCAACCAAACAGCAAATTTAATGAGACTCATAGCCCAAGACCCATTTAAGAACGCCCTTCAAGACCTTCAAGCAAACATTGTAAAGCAAATCTTAGATCAGATGCAAGAGGTTAAGATTGAGCTCAAAGCCGGAATAGATAGTAATAATGCAAAAATTGACACCTTCACACAGGCAATTAAAGAGGTGGAACATAAAGTCACTAAAATTGAAAAAGAATTAGAAATCATAAAGGAAGAAAAGAGTAAGGATCAAGACAGATTGACATTGATAGAAATGGACAGAGCATCGTATTTTTTGAGAATCCAAAACGTAGAAGAACAGGAAGGAGAAGACTTAGAGCAACTAATAACTGAAGAATGGGCCACACAAACAGGATTAACCAAAGAAGAACTACAACAATCCATAGACAGAATATATAGAGTAGGCAATGCATACACAAGGAAGCACAAATTGCCAAAAGAAGTGCACATAAAGTTTATAAAGAGATCAACAAAAGAGAAAATGTTGAAATTCAACCAAGAGAAAGATCTGACGATAAGGGGGGCTAAAGTCAACGTTTTGAAACAGGTGCCATGGAGCATGCGGAAAAAAAGACAGGAATATGCGTTTCTTACAAAAGTGCTTATAGATAGGAAAATCCCCTTCAAATGGCTAACCCCAGAAGGCGTGTTATTTAACTGGGAGTCGAGAAGATACAATCTGAATAGCAAAATGAAGGCAAGAAACTTCCTGGAAGAGATGAGATACAAACTCAAGTTAACGGAAGAGGAATTGCAGTTTTCCAGTGAAGAATCAGAAGGGGAGGCAGAAGAGAAGGAGGACAGAGCATGGAAACCACAGAGAACTTTAACACCCCCCTCACCCAGGAAAACAAGGAACTGGAACAAAAACAAAGACAAAGCAGACAAATTAGACAGTAAAAACCGGTAAAATGTCAAGAGAACTCAAGTTCCTATCTGTTAACGTCAGAGGGATGAACTCGCCCCAGAAGAGAAATTCAATCTTCAATAAATTATACAAAATCAAAGCGGATGTCATATTAATTCAAGAAACCCACATTAAAGAATCAGATAAGAACATGCTAAAGAATGACAAATTAGGACAAATGTTTATAGCAGCAGATAAACAAAAGAAAAGGGGTGTGGCAATGTATATACAGAAAGACCTTAATCCAAAACTAATCCACACCTCAAGAGATGGAAGAGTGGTAGCAGCAGAGATAACAACAGAGGGTGAAGAAATATTGCTAATAAATATTTATGCACCAAATGAAGCGCAAGATAAGTTCTTCACACAATTAAAAGAACTCCTAACAAAAGAACCGGAGAAAAAAATATGCATCATGGGGGACTTTAACGCAGTAGTGGACAAAGCAAAAGATACCTCAATGACAGATGGGGCAGGAAGAAAAAAGAAAAGAAATATGATCCCTAAAACTTTCTTAGAAATGGCAAAAGAACTGAACTTAATTGACATTTGGAGAACCCGAAATCCACATAAAAGAGACTACACATTTTACTCGTGCAGACACAAGTTTTGGTCCAGGATTGACAACTGTTGGATCTCAGCAGATTTGACACATCAAGTGGAAGAAATTGAAATATTGCCAAATACGTATGCGGACCACAACCCAATAATAATGACGTTAGGACAAGCGAGAAGGAAAGGAGGATGGAGATTTAATACTTATCTGATGAGGGACGAAAATTTTATAACCAAAATGAAAAAGGAAATAGATTTCTTCTTCCAAACAAATAAACCGCAAGATACAGAAATGACAACAATCTGGGATGCAGGGAAGGCATATCTCAGAGGATTAGCAATACAATATAATGCACAAAAAAGGAAAGAAAAGAAGAAACAATATCAAGTTCTTCTAACATCCTTAAAGGAGAATGAACAGGAACTTAAAAAAAGACCCTCAGCCTCTAACCTTAAAAATAAAATAAACATTCTACAACACGAAATCCATCTGCTGGAACAAGAGGAAATGGCAAAAAAAATCAAATTTGCAAGGCAAAACTTCTTTGAAAACGCGAACAAACCAGGAAGATGGTTAGCATATAAAATTAAGAGAGAGAGAGAGAAAACAAGGATTGGCACACTAGAAAACAAAGAAGGCAGGGGAATACATAAGCAGAAAGAAATTGAGAAAATAATACAAGATTATTACACAAATTTATATAAAAAAAAAAGAAATTGAGCAAGAAGATCAGTGGAAATATTTAGACAAGATCGGGAGCTGGAAATTTAATCACCAACATTTAGAGAGGCTAAACAATCCAATAACAACTTGTGAAATTATGGAGGCATGGAAAAAACAGAAGAAGGGGAAGGCGCCGGGACCGGATGGAATCCCGACGGAATTTTACCAAGGATTGGAGGGAATTCTAGCCCCACAGTTCAAAAAACTAGTGGAATACATTGGAAAAAACGGCAAAATTCCAGACTCATGGAAGGAAGCACATATATCATTGATACATAAAGCAGGAACAGAAAAAAAAGAAATTAAAAATTACAGACCAATCTCTCTTCTAAATGTCGATTATAAGATCTATGCAACTATTTGGGCAGCAAGACTAAAGAAGGTGCTTGAAGAAATGATACATGATGACCAAACAGGATTTATACCCAAACGAAAACTGACATCCAATATAAGAACAATAATAAACATCCTGGAATTTTATGAACAACACCCAGAAAAACAAATGATGTTGATCTTCCTAGACGCGGAAAAGGCCTTCGATAATCTAAATTGGGAGTTTATGATTCTACAGTTAAAGAAGATGGGGGCACACGGACTCTTTCTACAAACAATTAAAAATATTTATACCGAGCAGAGAGCGAAGATCAAAGTTAATAATCAAATGACTGAAAGTATCCAAATCATGCAAGGCACGAGACAGGGGTGCCCACTCTCCCCTCTACTATTTGTTCTAATTCTTGAGTCTCTGAATAGACAAATAAGAGGGAATAAGGAAATTAGAGGTCTGAAAATCAAAGGGGAGGAGTATAAATTGCAAGCCTATGCAGATGACCTGGTACTAATATTAGATAATCCCCTGCACAGCATCGAACAAGTACTAGGAGAAATAAAAGAATTTGGAGCAGTGGCAGGCCTAAAAATAAACTACACCAAAACAAAATTCATGACTAAAAACATCCATAAAAAAGATGTGGAGGAACTCAGCCTTAAAACAAAATTTCAGGAAGTCCAAAAAATAAGATATTTGGGGATTATGATCACCAAAAAAACGAGTAATCTAATGAAAG
Organism: Phrynocephalus versicolor; assembly: GCA_023846285.1. Taxonomy (NCBI): domain Eukaryota; kingdom Metazoa; phylum Chordata; class Lepidosauria; order Squamata; family Agamidae; genus Phrynocephalus; species Phrynocephalus versicolor. Next base: position 90,759,407 of record JAHTLZ010000204.1, on the reverse strand, counting down.
AAAACTATCTCTTAATGCAGAAAGAAATAAAGAGAGATTTGGACGACTGGAACAAGTTGCAAATATCAATGTTGGGTAGAATCGCAACAATCAAGATGTCAGTCCTCCCAAAATTGCTATTCCTTTTCCAAAATCTACCAATTATACTAAATTTTAAATACTTCAAAGACCTAGACACACTGATCTCAAAATTTATCTGGAAAGGAAAAAGACCAAGAATAAAACTTAAAACATTACAAGATTTAAGAGAAAGAGGAGGGACGGGGTTACCAAACTGGTTACTATATTATAAAGCATGCACCTTGGTTTGGATAAAAGAGTGGATAACACTTGGGAACCAAAGAATACTAAAACTAGAAGGCCAGGATTTAAGAATGGGCTGGCACGCATATGTGTGGTATGGGGGAATTAAGGAGCAGACACACTTCTCAAACCATATAATAAGGAAAGCACTCTCCTTAGTCTGGCAAAAGTTTCAAACACAGAACTATAAAAAAATTCCGGAATGGGTAGCACCCATAGAAGCCTTTACTCTAAAAACAATAAACCAAAAGGGTTTACTACTTACTTATCAAGAATTGCTGACTAAAGAGAAGGAGATGAAAGATAAAACAGAACTGGAGAAATTGGGCCTAGCAACAGATTGGTGGTCTATGGCAAAACTGGAATCAAGATACAAAAAAGATAAATGTATGGGTTTCTTTGAAGGGAAAACACGGGTGGATGAACTGTGGATTTATACAAATGAGGGAATTATCAAAAAAATGTACACATATTTATTAGAATATGAATTGGAGGATGAAAGAGTGAAGGAGGGAATGATTAAATGGGCTCAAAATTTTAAATATAATATCGATATTGATGACTGGACTAAAATGTGGAAAGACAATCACAAATTAATTAAACCTGTTAGTCTCAAAGAAAATATATTTAAAATGTTTCACAGGTGGCATCTGACTCCGGTAAAACTAGCCAAAATGTCAAAAGGGTCTAATAATGTTTGTTGGAAATGTAGAAAGAATCCAGGGACTTACTATCATGCATGGTGGTCATGTGATCAAGCTCAGATGTTCTGGCGGCAGACTTGGAAAGTGGCACAAGAAATTGTACAAATTAAATTAAATTTCAGACCGGAAACGTTACTGTTGAATATAATGCCAGAGATTACTGATAAAAAAATAAAATATATTCTCTTGTACATATATACGGCAGCTAGACTGCTCTGGGCCCAGAAATAGAAAATAACTGAAATACCAACTAAGGCTGAACTCTTGAAAAAGTTACTGGACATTGCAGAACTGGATATGCTCTCAGAGGCGCTGCGAGACCACCCAAGGCATTTTGTAAAGGAGAGCTGGAAGATGATATACAGTTGGGCCCAGAAGCAGATAAATGAACAAGGGGCAAAATAGTTATAAAGACGTTTAAAAAGTGACACTAAATCTGGAAGTATTGCAGATGGCTGTTTAAGGGTGGAATCACCAATACCTCTGTATTAGCAATAGATAAGGGGACAGGATTGGTTCTCTGGTTTGTTTTAACAGTTTAATGTGACCCTTAATATTGTTGAATTTTGTTTGTATATATTATGCGAAATAAAATTTAAAAAATATAAAAAAAAACAGTAACATGGGGATGGAAGGGTGCTTAAGTCAATCACAACAATTACTGTTGTATCTAAACCCTTTCATAATAGTGTTCGGTGTTTAGGAAGGACTGGACCAAATATCATCCATGATTAATTTTTCAGCATCTGTGGCTTATCATACCAGCTACACTTGAGGTAATACCTTGTTCACAATTTCTTCTTCTCCTTTCCTACTATCTTAGAGTTCAGTTTTTCTTCTTTCCATCCTCCTCAAAGTGATCCCAGCCAGTGAAGGTCCCTGAAGACACATATAGGAGAATATCTGAGCAACTTGAGAAATGAAAGACTTGGGGGATGGGGTGTCTTCTAATTAGTCACTTCATGCAATTCAACCATTTAGAAAGAGATTTGAAATTTTGAGTTGTGGGTGTGGTCTCTGAGAAGTATGAGAGGTCCTTATTGAGCATTGAAACCAACTGGATATTGAGACTGAACACTCTAGCTCAGTGGTGGCAAACCTTTGACACTCCAGATGTTTTGGACCACAACTCCTAGAATACCAAGCCTGTACTGCCAATGACAAAGGACTGTGGGAGCTGTGCTCCAAAACCTCTGGAGTGCTGAAGGTTTACCACCACTGCTTTAGCTCCTTCAGGTCTTCATGAAGAAATAGATTTTTTTGCCCCTGTTGTAGGACTGCCCACATTGTTTTGCAGATTTTCTAATTGCCTTTCATGCAGCTGCTAGGTGCCAGTTAAGTGTATAGCGCTCCTCTCCAGCGCTTTGCACTCATGGCACTTTGGTACCTAGTAGGTCAGCAAACTGTGGGATCAGTTTGCTATTTCCTTATGTGCATGGAGACATATAAAGGCAAGAGACTGCATGCCGCATGCCATGCCACACACACGGAATACCAACAATACAAATACTGTGCAGCAGACATCAAAGAACAACCGCCTGATGTAGCACATGCTCACAACAGCACCTCAGAAGAGATGAGGACAACATAGGGCGCTTTTACACGACCCCTAAAATCTGAGGCAAATGGCTCCCAGATCCGGAGCTTAAAATTGTTTTCCCACCAGCTCCGGAGTTTTAAAAGAATTAAGTGCGACCACGCCCACCTAAGCATGTCCCAGCGCACTTTTCAAGCACCTGCTCTCCGGAGGTGAAACATTTCTGATGCGGATGTAAAGCAGTGAGTGCCGGGCTCTCCTCGCCTTGTATTTGTTGTTTTTTTGCCCCCGCCCCTTTAAGAGATATTGCGAGACTGGAATGCTTCCTGGAGCAGAGCAAGACAGCAGAACGGAGGTGAGCCAGCATTCTGTTCTCCTTTTTTCCCTCCCTCCCCTCACGTAGACAGGAGCCAGGGAGTGTGGAGGGGTGGGGACACAGGAAGAGCAACAAACCCCCAAGATCTCTGGTCCGCTGGCCAGCGGATCTTAGGGGTCGTGTAAAAGTGCCCATAGGCTTTCTTCCATTGATTCAAACTGGATTGGCTAGGTGACCACTTAGAATTTTGTTCATGTGATATGAACAAAAATAGATATAATAAGGTATGTATCTCTAATTTTATATGTTTCTACTTTTTGATAGGCTATATACTTGTGCTATATTAGAATACAATTAAAATATTCTTGTTCTTTTTTATTCTCAGAACATATTTCTGTTATATTTTTATGCACCTGCATATCATGATTAAAATTCTGCCAGGTTTTGCTTCTGAGTGTACTTATATTGGCAACATCTAATCATTATAAGGTTTATTTCATGGCAATCGCACATGCAACTTTTTACAAGTTGTAACAATGAATTTCTATTTATCTATTTGTCCTTTGGGTTTTTCATAGCTGCAAGACTGCTTTCTGTGTAACTGAAATGTGCTTGTAACTACTGAAAATGTTATATATTTACAAAATTCTTGGATTTTTATTCATAGAAGCAATGTAGAAATAGTGAAACTGTTGTTGGTACAAATCTTTCCAACAATAGAGCAATTTATGTTACCTTGATATCCATATGAACTTTAACATGACTGGAAAGGTTACCTGATTCACACTGGAATAAATACTAGCTATGATAAACACAGGGCTTTGATTTTTTTTTCTAGAAGTCGGTAAAGTTCTAAAGGCTCTTAAGAAGCTATTCAGGCATCAGGCCAGACAGTTTAAGAGGACACCTAGTTACTTCACGTTACTGAGAAATTTAACATTTCTGCTGCTTCTCCCAGGAGGAGCAGAGGAAGGAAACAAAAAAAGTTTTTAAAGTCCATTACAACAGCATTGGTGTGCTTAAGGGATCCTATTTAACCAAGCTCAGCCCACTGCAGTCCATGCAGAAGAGCCCTTATTAGTTCAATAGGCCTATGCAAAGTTACTAGTCTTTAAGATTTCACAAGAATCTTCGTTGAGAAAAAGGTTCAAAGTTGCATCCCACATGTGACTATAATGGATACAACCCATTAGTTCTTAAGTAAGTTGGTGTCTGAAATGAAGAACATGTTTTCCCTAAGACATTCAGGGAGTCATAAGATATTCTTTTCCTGATCTTCCTCTTCTCAAGTGCAGGTAATAACTGCTAAAATCAGAAAAAGTAAGAAAATCAAAAGCAGCAAGGTAGGCACTTCATATCCTTGAACAAGTGAAAGCAAGATAGTTGAGAGGATTATCAAAGTGTAACCATTGTGGTTTTCTGTTTTTAAGACATGGCGGGACACCTACAGTCGTAGGAATCAATGTGAAGCACATAGAGATTTATGGATGCATGATACCTTGTGAAAAGGGAAGGTGTCTTCTGGCACTGTATTGACTACCATGTTTTATTTGGCAAAAGCTGTTGTGGACTGGACTTCATGCCATTATGTCCACAAAGTGGTGCCTGAGAAGGCAGATATTTACACACATATGAATCTAGCAGTCCTGTGATCTGATGTATAGGTATATATCTTTATCTTCTGATGCAGGCAGTTAGAATTCATTAAAGCCTATGCCAAATAAATAGTACTGGTCCTTAAAGTTTCCCAATAATCTTTGTTGGGGAAAAAGGTTCAAAGTTGCATCCCATATATGAAATCTAGTGCAATACAATCTACTCTAAATCACCTCACCCTAGTGCTTGACTAGAAAAGGTCTAGGATGCAAATACTGTTGGAGTTTACAATTCAGCGTGCAAGCTTAATGCATGAGCTGGGAGGAAGGAGACTGCTTCTATTGCATGCTGGGTAGTTAGTTTGTTTACATCTTCCTCACTTTTACCAATTAACTCATGCCTCTTGTTTGGCGAGCAAAGCTAACCCCTCCTTTGTCATTTAAGTTGTTTACAGCCTTTGTTCAGGATATCTCTTTTTTCTGGGACAAGACAGGAGGAGGTTGCTATGCTGAGCAACTTCTCATGTCCACCATCCTACCAGAGTGCATCCTACCACAGAGTTCTGCCCATAGCACCCGTTCATCTCAAGCAGGGCATCTGAGGATGCTGTCACTTAAGGAGGCTCGCGGTGGTGGGGGGGGGGCCATGGGTGGGCGGGGACAGCAGCAGGGGGGAGGCGCAGACCACAGGTGGGTGGCGGCACGGGCCACAGGCAGGTGGTGGCACGGGCAGGCGGGCGAGTGGGCAGTTAGGATATCACTTAGGATAGAGGTTCTGTTCTTGGCTTGCACCCCAAATGTGTTTGTGTGCAAGCAAATTGAAGTTGGGAAAATAGAAAATAAATGGTAGTATAAAATATATTTTTAAAATAAAGCCACACCTCCCACTTCCAGTCGAACCTCCCCCTTTATCCAATATCAGAAAAAAAATCCTCACAAACTGCCAGAGAAGAAATAAAGAATAAACTGCTATTCCCTTCAGCAGACAAAGCTGCAGGGAATCAAAGAAATTATTTTCTAAATTCAGTTCCCTCCCTGCCTGCCTAACTTAAATCCTAAAGCCTCCAGCCTCCCTCCTCAATCTCGATCAGATCACACCAGCACCAGCAGCCACCCCTCCTCCCTCAACCACATCCATACACCTGACTGCGATTTCTGGAGGGTGCCTCGGCTTTTTATGCCCTCTGAGACATCCAGAAGTGTCAGTAAAAAAACCTGGCGATGCCATTGGTGGAATGGTTCAAAAAAATTGCATGGTCCCATCCCATGCCCAGCCCAAATGGGCAGGTCTAAAAAAATAAAAAATAAAATAAAATAAAATAAAATCAATACAACGTTTTATTGCTATAAAAAAACCCACTGCTGCTACTATTAAAATTCAGGCATTTAAAATAAATAAATTTCACATGTTTCTGTGGTGATTTGGTGTGTTTTTTGACCACGATTTCAAAAGAAAAATTGTGGTCACCATTTTGGATTCCCCCCACCGCATGTCATGGCGAGATGACGAGGATGACCCCTCCCCAGCCTGGTGCAAGAAGGGGGGGAGGCCGGGGACCCCCCAGAAACCACCCCTCTGGTAGGTGGCAAAGCCTCAGGCAGGCATAATTTTTTGCCCGGGAGTCGGGGGGGTTTAAAAAAACTTTTAAAAACTTTTTCTGTGCTTCGCATTGCGCGATCGCCACGATGCCACAAACAAAAATGAAAAAACCCGACCAAATTTTTCTTTTTTCGGTTCGAGTTTGAGTTCTGACGGCTTAATTATCATTACCGTTTCCGTTATGTAACGGAAACGGAAAACGGAAATGAAAACGAAAATTTCGCCGAGTCGTGCCCATGTCTACATAAGACATAAAGACATTTCTCCTTACTGTTGAGGGGGGAAAGTGCATCTTATGGTGCCAAAATACAGTAATTGCTGTGAGTTAATATCTTCTTTTCTTTTATCTTAAAGCAGTACCTTGTGATCTCTTTCATAAGCTGGTGTATTTATATGCTTGTGGGGTGAGTGTGAATTTTGGGGACTTGCTGAATCAATTCCAACTCTGACCTGCATTGGACTCCTACAATGAGCAGATAAAAGGGAATTGGTACATTCCTCTCTGCTGGGACTACAAATCCCATTATGCAACCGAAACCAAAAATACAGGTAAGGGAAAGGGCTTCACAGTCCTCAGAAAGGAAACAGTGACTCATGTGTTTCCACAACAAATGCCAATCCAAAAGTAGTTTAGGTTTTTAACATGAAGGAGAGAAGAAGGTGGAAACGACTAGAAGTTTGTTTGGTACACATTTCAAAGCACACATACTAAACATATATTTCTCGGATTTGAATGTGGACTGGAATGTAACTAAATATCTAAATCAACAAATTTGCAAAGTTAGCAAACATGATTCCAAAGAGACATACATTTCAAACAGTATGTGCCAAACGTACCCATTTGAAACAATGTACAAAAAATACATTTTTTAAAACAAAGGGCTTTTTGACATTCAACTGACATTAGCTTTTCTACTATCACACTTTTCTATATTCTCTCCATGTTTTTATAAATAGTTTTTGTACATGCTTCCATTGAGTCCTAACCTCTTGCCTTACTGCCATCAGCAATCACCTGATGAGCTGGGTTCTCATTGTCATCTTTGAAAACTTACATTATTAACAACACTGCACATTATTGGACATACTTTTCGGAAGTATAATGCATTTAAGACGTCCTTCAAACAGTTGCCACTCTTGAACACTACAGCTACATATGTAGCAAGTTTCCTTTGTATCACCTGTGTATTATTTTCCTTTGTGTAGAGCTGATCTTTACTCATCAATCAGATTTTAATATATTGCAGATTTTTATAAAAGTATTTATGTGTGTCGCCCTACACTTTTTAAGCCTAGTGGTTTCTCCATGCATAGTCAAACAAGCATTTACACATTGCTAAAATCAAACCTTTGATTTGTAGCCATAGAGATTACAGGCATTTTCAAAGGATGTAACAGGTCTAAATATCAACTGTGATCTACTCACAAAGTGTACAGTCAACTGCCTTGTACATTAACCCATGAATCAAGGTTGATGAATCTGTCTGTTCTTAGAAGGTACTAGTAGAATGTTTATGGGGAAAACTGTACCACTTCACGATTAATATCTAGGGATATAAATGGGAAATGCTTGTCTAAATAGTAATTTTCAACTATTCCTTTGATGTCCCATTGCTCTGAAACATTGTGAAATTAAAATGGCAGCTATCTGGTCCCAGCCTGCACTGAGCCCAATTTAGATACTTGAGGATACTATGGAGGCTCCGCTCGAAGCCATTGTCTTTGGTGGGGCTTCTTTGCTGCCTTGAAGAAGTGGGCAGGCGCAAAGTCCTGCGCCCGTACGCTGGTTGCGTGGCGGGGAGCAGCCTATTTAAGGCTCTGTATGCTCCCCGCCCGCAGCCAGCGCAATTTTGACAGCTCCCCTCCCTCCCGCCCTATATCGCGGATGATGTGTTTTACTGGTCGCTTCTGGGCCGGATGGGAATTTTTGGCCATTGCTCAAATTGGCTTTGGAGCAATGGCGTTTTGTTTGTTTGTTTGTTTGTTTGTTTGTTTTGCCCATCCCATCATCTGTGCGGCACAGTGGGGTGAAATTAAATAGTTCTTCCATCGGTCGCAATTGGTGGTTAGGGCAAGCGGTTTTGTTATTTAAGTAAGCACCTCTGTTATACAGCACCTCTTTTGTGTTGGCAGCTCTCATGGATAAAATTTAAACTAGGATGTCAATTCTTATTGTTAAAAAGGAGCCCCTGTTAGGTTATGAGGGCTGCCAGTGTTTATGAGAATTGAAGGTAAGATGGTGTAGTTAATGTTTGGCATCTTACCAAAGACATTATTCTTTCATGCCAGTTTAATCTCTTATTATCTAGCAGAGGTGCTGATTAATTATAACTTAGAATTATCTACCACTTGCCCCACGTCACAGGCCCTCTTTAATTTGCAGTTATCCTTTACAGTTAATTAATGTTATAAATAAATTGTGGCCCATATTAACTCCATATTACTTTGTCTGTGTCTTTACTTCTTCTGGGGGGGGGGGGCAATATGGTGATAGCAGTTAAGGCCCCTTCATCCCATATCTGCCTCTGTACTTTCTACTACCTTAACATTATGTCACCTCACTCTGTTGTGCATTTAGTACAGGCTTCATTCTATGACTGGGCATCATGCAGAACAGAAGTGACCAAAGAGCAGCCCTCCAAATGATGGACCACAATGCCTGCCCATCACAGGGAGCATGCCAGAGGTGGAAAATGCTGGGGATCATGGCCCGAGAGGAGTCACAAGGGCTGCTCTTATTCTATGGCCCTGAAGAGGAGTCGCTCCACTGCACTGGTTGCCAATCTGGGGTCCCCGGAAGTTCTTGGATTACTACCTCCAGAAATCCTGGCCAACACAGGTAGTGACAAAGAACATCTGGGAACCCAAGGTTTGGAGCCACTGCTCCATTGGGTCATGAGCTAGCCAAAATTCAGCATGTCCATTCATTTGAAGAATAAATAACAAAGTATATGTTCTAAGCCAGTGATGGTGAACCTTTTAGAGACCAAGTGCCCAATCTGTGATTCAAAACCAACCAATTTTTCGCAAAGTGCCAATACAGGAATTTAATCTGAATACAGGTGGCTGTGAAAGGGCAATGTCAGGTGCCCACAGAAAGGGCTCCGAGTGCCACCTTTGGCACCCATACCATAGGTTCACCAACACTGTTCTAAGCTCTCATGAAAAAATGAAACATTTATGACATTGATGGGTTGTGAACTGCCCAGAAAGTGTTTCCCACTAATGGGGTAGTATAGAAATTGATATACCGGTAATTAAAAAATACTCTTGAATTTTCCTTCGTTCCCCATTTTATTTAATGGTATCTTTCTATTTTGAAAGGTGGAGCAATCAAAACATAGTATAACGACAGCCCTAAATTGAAATAGCTGTTTTCATCTCTGTAAGTCTGATAATTCCAAAGCAAACAGCAAACATGCTAAATAATATTATGTATCTAGCATTTAAAAGCAGCTGAAAAACATTTGACTTAATCTGTCTCTTGGCATTTATCCCTATTAAGTAGTCATATCATTTATAACAGTGTCGATAAAATTGATTTGATTGTATTTTCCCCCTGGAGAGTTTTGTTCTGCTATAAGAAGCCCATCAGCCAATCATTCTGCTCAATTTAGCTCCAGAAAAGATAATTACCTCTTGTGATTTTCACTTTCTGCCATGTCCATATGGAATAAAAAATACTAACATTGCAATCCTAGTCATACTCAATTGAAAGTTAATCCTGTGGATTTAATGGGATTGACTTCTGAGTGAGGACTATAGTGCATAGCTAAAAACCGAAGCATAATTCTTTGAAACTTGCATTTCACTAAAATTAATAGTGGGTACTTCCAGGTGTACGTATCGTGGATTGTTGTAGTGTATGAATATATTTGCACAATATGCACTAATTGCTTAGCTGCTGTTGTTGGTGTTGTTTTAATGATTATTGATGATCACCATCATCATACAGCCTGTAAGAGTTTTCAGAGGAAAATTATTTTCATTTATAGTTTATACATTTAAAATCTTGTTCTTCCACTTAAAAAAAACCAACCCCCCCAGCACTCCATTTAGGTGTCTTTCTCCAAACTCATATTGCTGTACAAGTTCTACTCCAGCGGGTAGATGCTATATTATCCTGTTTCTTAGCATAATGCATTGATCTAGAGCAGGCCCATTGAATCTGTGAGTCAATCTGTCTATATGTTCTAAAGGTCTTACTCTAATATTAGCAGTAGAGATGGGCACGACTCAGAAAAATTGTTCGTTTTCGTTTTCGTTTTCGGCTAGGGGTCCGTTTCGGCTCGTTTCCGTTTTCGTGAGCTAATTTCAAAATTTTTCATTTTTGTTTCGTTACGTAACGAAAACGAAAAAATGAAAACGAAAACGAAAAAAATTTCGTTTCTTCCCATTTAGCTCCATTATGTGTTTTTCCAGTAACGAAAAACGACAATTGGCTCGAAATTAGTCGTTTCGTTTCCGTTTCCGTTCCAGTTCTGAGCCGTTTTTTGTTTTTCGTTTCGTTACATAACGGAAACGAAAAACGAAAACGAAAACGAAAATACCGCTAAGTCGTGCCCATCTCTAATTAGCAGTTGCAGCTAGAATGAGCCCATTTGTATCAATGGAACCTGTGGAGGAGTTGATTTACTAAATCCCCATTGATGCAATGAGCTTACTTTACAGCAATTTACTATGCTAAGCAACACAATTTTGGCCACTATGTGCTATCAAGTACATTCTGACTTATGGCAAGTTTTGAATCTCAAGTTTTTCAAGGTACAGACTACATAGAATTGGTTTACCATTCTTTTCTCCTGGTGGTATTCTGGGACCATATAGCATACCCAAGACCTACAAGGCACAGTGAAAAGTCAAATCTTCATCCCCTGACTCTGCAGCTCACTAAGCCATATACACTAACCAATTTTCAAATAATAAGAGAATCAAATGCAGAGGCAAATTATATTGTGCTTTTAAAATGTTGAGCTATTGTTTGTTCCAAAACACTAAGAAATGACATGTATTAAAAGCTGGAAATGTTATATTTCTTGCAGAATGCCCCAGCTGGCATAGCTGCTAACCATAGCTTCATTCCCTAAAAATAAGTTTTCCTGCCTCTAATTAGTATGGAAATACAATGATTTGTACACAGCTTATTTTATTTTATTTTATTTTATAAGATTTTTATACCTCCCATCTAGCAGTGGAGCCAATATGAATTTTGTATACATTCTAACAAAATAAGGTGCATATTAATATCATTCTGTTAGGCACCGTAAAATCTGGAGACCTGTGAAAATGGAATCAAAACAGTGTTTTGATTGACAAATATGCTCTACTTCATTGTTACATTACACTGATATCCCAGCTTTCCTCCAATGACCCACCCAGTGCATGTCTCAATCCTCCTTCCTTATGCCATTGTAATAAAAACCCAGGGAGGTACCTGAGGCAGTGAGAGTGTGCCTGGCCCAAGGTCACCCAGTGTGTTTCAGATTTTGAGCCCAAATCTTATACCGCTGAGTCCAACACTCTAAAAGTACCATATCACACTTCCTCCAGGGAAACGTCTATCAGATTTGGCCACTGGGAAAATGGTTAGAGTTGTGCTTCAGCATTGCCTCCTAGGGAAAGTAACTCCTCCACCAGCAATAGGCCATGCTGGCAGAGGGCAAGGTCACTTTTATTGTCTCTGCACCGTTTCAAAGTCTGTCTGGTTCAAATGCAGTACAGGCAGCAGATCCTTAAGCAGGGAAAAGCAGAGGACTGGAAGTTGAGTAGAAGCAATATTCAGATAACAACCTGAGCAATTAGCAAGAACATAGGTCACCTAGCCAGTCTTTCCATTTAAATGCTATTATTCTGCATTTGCCCCTGTGCATATAAATAAGCTTATGTGGATTTTATGCAGATTTGTATATCTGTGCTGTGTGTGTGATCTGCTTGTGGCCAAGGACATCCGGACAATGCCTTGTTGTTGTGTGTGTTACAACGGCCAAGTAGAAAATTCTGTAGGAATCCCAGAATCCCTCGATTCTGCAGGATTGGTTCATGACAGCTAACAGATATTAAACTGCTATAATAGGTGAGTGCAGACACATTCTGATTTGCTAAAATCTATTTGTGATGGTTCTTTTCTGTGGTTCTGACATTGATGGGTCCAAAGATGATTGGATGGATCATTTCAGAGATCCATCTCTGTGGCCAAACTGTAGAGTCCCTCCTTCAGCAGATTGTTGTGATGGTAATCCCCAGCCATTCTGCAGCCTGACACAAAGCCAAAAAATGGTATGTCTTCATCTCTCTCACTCCTGTAAAAGTGCATAGTATCCAAAGCCAGCCAAGTTAGTTTGGAACATAATGCAGAAAATCGCAGTAGCATGTCTTCATATTCAAAGAAGGAAGGAAGGAAGGAAAAGGATAACCACATCACCCTGGTACCTGGTCAGTTGCATTACTCTGCCTTATGACAGAGAAAATGGTAGCTATCTATCTGCCACCCACAGTGCAGTTTTATACTGCCTCACAAAAGCCATTTTAATAATAATAATAATAATAATAATAATAATAATAATAATAATAATA
>JAHTLZ010000204.1:90686232-90746769 GCA_023846285.1 Phrynocephalus versicolor | reverse complement strand
TAATAATAATAATAATAATAATAATAATAATAATAATAATAATAATAGTCCTAAATGCTTGGGAAGCGTTCGACTAGTGATTGGTAATACAAAATCCAGCGTAGATAGCTGTGTGGTTAATAAATAATAATAATAAAGACAGGTCATCATTATGGCTGTACCTTTTGCTTTTACATGATTTTAACTGATGTCATTGCCTTCCTTTTCAAAACACCTTTTAATGTTTATTTTTGCTTCAAAAGAATTGCCCCACCTTCTTGAGTTAGACGGCATGTCCATATTATTGCCCAGGGCTCTCTGCTAGTCGCGTGCCATTTGAAGGTGATGGCCCTTTACTCACCTACCTGGAAATAAGCTCCATTGACTGGCACAGGGCTTAATTTCAAGTAGATATAAGGTTCTTCTGGATAGGGTTAAAATCTAGTTAAAAATAAATAAACATAAACATAAACAGCCACAGCACAGTTCTGTTGGGTCAGCTGCCCAAAGAAATTATCCTCCATTTCCCTCCCTTTTATACCGCATCACACTTGATCTCCCTTCCATTTGCTTAAAAATCCCTTCTAAAAACATGCACAGAGGCATGGAAGGTGGAGAGGGACCCTTCTGGTCCAGGCTGCAGTTCTGAGGTGAACCTCGCCCCAGCCGTCTGCCTACCAATAGAAAGATTCCATGCTTTTGTTAATTAAACGAGCAAAGGGGAGGGGGATAGCACACTAGGCTGAATCCTACATAACAGCTTTGACTAATAAAAAGTAATAGACAATTTCCTGCATTCAGTGCTTGTGAATACTATTATACAAGGTAATAGAGTTTGGGAAATGGAAGGCCTAGAGGCCTGTCAAAAGGAGCTCCCTTCCACTTTTCTCTTTCTTCCTTTCTTTTTTTTATTAAATAACTAAGTGCAGCAGGCTGTGTCCTATCTCTCTCTCCCCCCCCCGCCCCCAATTGCATCTATTGGATTGTATTATTTTACATTTTGATTGAAATGATGTCACCAGCAGATAAAGGCTTGGCCAAGGCATTGTAATTGAATCAGCCAGAGTTGTTTATTCTAGTGATCTACAGCGATGCTGAGCTTGTCCTAACACAGAATACATAAAAGAGCCCCTCTTGTTTAACATGCAGCTGATTAGATCTATTTTTGAAAAAGAAAGAAAGAAAAGAACCAAATGGTGGTGGGCAAAGGCACCTGGAGCTGGTGTTTTTGTGTCCAGAGGGGCAGGAAGATGGAGATGGGTGAGGTGGAGAGCACAGGAAGGGGAGGGTAGGAGGAAGGGAATTGGTGAACTGTGATTAAACGAGAGACACCATCTGTAAAACTCCCCATGTGTGACTGAAAGTGTTCAGTAAATAAATTTCGAATGGCATCAGTACCAGATGCAAACAGATTTGATTTACAATATTTAAATGATGGTTAATGGGATCTGGTTCATTTTAGGAGGGCCATTTTGTGACGGTGATGGTGGTTGTTCATCCTCACCCCAACAGCATCTGTGAGGTTATGGATTTGTTCTGCCTTTAAAGAACAGGTTGTGGCAGAAGAAAATGTTGAAAGAATCAGGATTTGGTGGGTGTGTTACAATGGGTAAGAGACCCTTGTTTTACACACCCAGTCATATTGGTTTTTGCTACACTGGGTGTTTTTATTTTCTTTTGTTAATGTTTTGGGGCTGCAGTGGACAAAAATAATATTCCAATCTATTGCTTTGGAATTGCAGATTTATTGGCATCAACGAGAAGCACAATTTACAAGAGCCATTCCAGATGACAGATTCAAATGCTGAGCTGTTAGCCACTATGTTATGATTGCTCACCACAGTTACAGTTTTTCAGATGTCTTGCTCTGGAACAATCATTTGAGGGTAGAAAGCAAACTTCTGTTTCCCCTAAGCCATTGGTTTCTAGCATCGGGAATGAGGATCAGATACGTTACTCACTTATCGCACTGGATTGTCCTGGAGGATTCTATTCTAGCTACAATGGCATCACTGACAGGGAGGTACCACCAGGCTTGAGAAGGCACAACGTGTGCAGTACTACAACAGTTCTTTAGGGAGAATAAAAGGAAGGAGCAAAACAGCCAACTGAAGCATGTGCAGGGACTGGCTGTGGAATGCCAGTGACAGTTCAAGGGAGGGAAACTGAGTTGAATGGAGGATTCTGGGAGAGACTGAGGTTAGATGACTTGTTGAGCAGAAATACCCCAAGTAGCAGAATTTCACTTTTGGACTTACATACTTTATCCTATTTGAGCAGGTAGAAGGAGACAAATCTTCCTCTCATAATAGATTGCCAGCACAGATGGGCTGAGACCAGGAGGGGCTGAGACCAGGAGGGGGCAACTCAACAAAAAATTGAGGTGACACACTCCTCCTTGCCAACCCACAAACTGTCCCTTGTTTGGCAGAACAACAGAACAAAGGAAAGTGGCTGCTCACCTACATGTAGTGAACATGTGGAATCAATGACTATAACCAGCAGTTAGGTGGGTTATGATTCCTAACCTTGTTGCAATCCCAGTTGTTGGTCTACAGTGTTGATCACCCACCAACACGGGCCACATTTGGAAACCAATGGGTTAGACAAATGCAAGAACGAATAGTTTTGTCCATAGCTCCTAACCATGGTAAGATAACTTGCACCTCCCTTTAGAAAAGCAGCATATTGCTAAAACCTAAGTGGCAAGGACAAAGAAGCAGGACAAAATTTCTCATATCCTATGCAAGCATCCTGAGGGACCCTGGACTGGCCACTCTTGAAAACAGGACGCTCCAATCTAACAAGGCAGTTTGTGAGCTAAACCACACTGGGACTTGTGAAGTGCATGAAAGTGACAGATTGATTAAGACACCACCGTTCAAATGTGGAGTATGTGTAATCAATAAGTACAGATAAATTGTGATTTTTCAAGTCACCTAGAATTAGCAGGATGCAGTAGAACAGACAAGGCAACAGGTTTTCCGTGCTATATCTTAGCCATTTGTCAGTACCTTTACTGACAACACACTATTGTCAGTAGAGCAAATATCATTGTTTCATAGGACTGACCCTGGGAGAAAATATAGCCAGTCATAGTTCACCAGCAGTGAGGTGTACAAGGGATGTCCCTGTTGTCTACGACAAGGGGCTCCTGATGCTGGAAGAATCTACAAGGACATATGACTAATTCCATCTGGCTTTGGTGTTACATTTGGTCAGCAAAAGTCCCATGTGTCACCTAGCATTTTTTTAAAAAACTGAAGTAAATGAACAAAAGAATGACAGCATACAAGTATGGATGGGGGAAATTATCCCTGGGAAACAGAGAATACACACCAGCTCTTTATTCTAGTGTTTGTCCTAAATCCAATTGTTAGTTCCAACTCTAGTAGATCCATTGAATCAATGGAGTTTATGAAGGTGGTGAATTACTATGGAGCAACTGATTCAATGGCCGTATCAAAGTCAGTTTAGGTTTGAGTGTGGGAAATATTTTCCTGCATAGAAGAAAACAGGAAGCATGAACGTATTGCTGATTACTGTTATGCAATCTAGGCAGCAGTATTTACTCATATGAACTGCTTCACAAGTCTTAATTCCTTTATCTTCACCACACTCTTGTAAATGTACCCTGACCATCTTCTCTTAGCTCTGCATAGTTTGATACCCTTCAAACAAAACACAAGCCAGCAGTGCTCTGGAGGAAATATAACAGGACTGGGCTACTGACTGACACTTTCTGTACCTTCTTGCTTGTTTGTTTTGTTTCAGCAATAGTTTATTTCCACAGAGAAAAAATACATATCTGTGTAGAACCCCTGAGGAAATTATTGCATCTAGAAAGCAAAAAATAAAAGCTAAACATAGTGATATGCCCAGGGATACTTCCTTGTTTTTATATTAATTAATGTAAAGCATTGACATCTATTTTTTTCCTTTCAAAAGTTTCTGTTGATTTTATTTACTTGTTAGCTATTATTTATAGCTGCCATCTGACAGAAGCTTTTTAGATAACGGAAAAAGAGACATATTATTAAAGAAACATCAAAATACAATTAAAGCTATTAAACACTAAAAAACACAGTTAAAACAGATTATATACTGACATAGTTAAAAAACACAGTTAAAACAGATTATATACTGACAGGCTCCGACATTTGTTTTTTCTTAAATCTTGTTGCTAGTCCAAACAGATAGACACACTGAATTCACTGATGAATGATAAGTCAATACTGACATAAATCCTATTCATTCTTTGGGTTTATTCTAGCCGAGACTAGTTGGTCCATTTTCATTAATTATTTAAGTGGATAAATTAATTGTCCACCTGTAGATCCCCAAGGCAATGTATAAAAATCCAAACAATAACAAGAAAAAATTCATACTATTAAAAGCTAAAATGCATTTCATAGGCTACAACAAAGGATATAGAACCATCCATAAACAACATAAAATAGAAATATACTTTGCCCCAAATCCTATTAGTTATGCCTAAAAATGTAACACAAGTAGAGAGACTTTTGGAGTCACACAACTCAATATGCAGTTAATGATGTCTATGCTGACTTTTTATCTTAGGGCAATTTGGTTTCCAAAATTGCACTTCTACCATTATATTGGCGTGAAGATTTTTTTCCCCTCCTTCGAAACAAAAATCCCTTTGAGAGAGGAAATGTTATCTGCCCTGAAACTTAATTCTAAAATGGCCAAAATCCCTGGTCCCGATAAGATTACAGTACTTCTTAAATCCATAATCTAAATACTAACATATCTGAGCAACAATGCAGTGATTTATGTCTTCTTACATGTAAAAGGATATTTTTGGTCCTTAGGTTCAGAAGGACTTGGGCTAAATTCAGCCATTCAGCCATTACATTTACAATCACCACAGACTGATGGAAATACTCCAGTCCCACTTCCCTTGTTCATTGGGTTTGCTCTAGATATCTCTTTGATGCTATTTTTTAAATTATTATTATACATTGGTTGGTCTTCCTGGCCAGGAGCAGTTAGTGTACTCTTTGGCTGAGGGGGTATATTTATGATATTTAAGTGTCCTTTGGATGGTTCTTCAGTCTTGTAAGTAGTCCCTAAGCTTTCCAGCTTCTTCTTATCATTTCAAACTCTGTTACAGTGTCTGTCCAGTGAGTCCCTTTTTGTTTCTGCAACAGAGATCAGAATTTCTCCCAACCCTTTGTTCATACTCACTATAAAATAACTGCAGCAGCATTTGTCAGCCTTACAGCAGCCTATGATACTCTCCACCATCAATTGCTGCTTAGAAGCTTCTGCCCAAGTGGTCTTGTTCCCAGAAGGGTGGTCTATAAATAAATAAATAAATAAATAAATAAATAAATAAATAATGGTCTGATGGCAATGGCTGTGGTTTACTTCAAATCCGAAGAGTCTTTCTTGCATTTCAAGGGAGGCACAGTTGCTGGAGAAATCAAAGGAACGGTCTCCCACAGTGGGGCATGCTGGCATTATTATTTTTTTACATTTATACAAATGATCAACCAACGTTCCCATACACCAGGAGTTCTGTCAATGCTGATGATCTTGCCCTGACAGTCCAGGTGGAAAGTTTTGAGGCCATCAAGCACCAACTAGCCTCTACATCGCAAGATCTTTTCTTATACGGTATTATACACCCAACCATCTGAAACCAAACCCTTGCAAACACGGGTCTGTGCTTCCCATTTGAAGAACAAAGCAGAGGGGGGCATCTGAATTAGCTGGGAAAGCAAGATTTTGGAATATTGCCCTACCCCTACCCCAAAATATTTAGGCGGTCACTCAGAATTGAATTCTGACCCAAAAAAAAATGCCTGAAAACCAAACAGAAAGTTGCCATAAGAAATAAATATTTAGAAAACTGACTGGATTAGACTGGGGTACACACCCACAAACAAAGTGTGTCTCTGTGCTACTCCACAGCAGAACATGTGAGTACCACATTACCTAATTCAGCACATGACACACAAGTGAATGTAGCGCTTAACGAATTGTGGAGGATTAGCACCATCTACCTGATACCTACCCTCACTGAAACATAACCCTAACCCTAACCATAACAGTGGCATTGCCCCTCCTGAAGCTTGTGGAGAGTGCTAGCAATAATAAAGAAAATAAGACAATATAACACCAAACCCACATACTTTGGGGGACTAGTTACCTAGACAACCGCTGAAAATGAGGAAAAGTTTCCTACACACATATCAGAATTAGAGATGGGCACGAATCGAAAAAAATGACGTTTTGGTTTTTCATTTTTCATTGCGGGTCTCGTTTCAGTTCATTTTCATTTTTTGTGAATTTTTTGAAAAAAAATTGTTTCATGGGTTCATTTTGGGTTTCATGGGTTCATTTTTACCCACTTTTTGCATGATTTAAAGCATTTCCGCGCACAGGTGTCCCAACACCCCAGACCAGAGGGAAAACACTAAAAAAAATGATGCTGGCAGAGACACAGTATAGACTAGGTGCTCAGGGAGGCTGCAAAGGCAGCAGAGGGCATTGTCCAGGGTGCAAGGCAGCCGCAGGGTGACTGCACTGCAGGGCAGGGGAGGGTACTCACCAAGAGGTACGTACGCACGTACACAGGGAGGCTGCAAGACTGAAGCTAGAGGGAAATCTCTTCTTTCTCTCCCCTAAGAGCCAGGCTGCAGCCGGCAGGAACACAGAGGCACACACCTGCCTGGCTGACCTAAAGTGAAAATAACGAGTCGCTGAGACAGCAATCCCACCCTAACTCCCACCGCAGACTGCAAGGAGGATGGGGGCTGCCAGAGCTTTTTATGCCCTCTGCTGCCAGACCTGCCCGCCCAGTCTGCAACCCGGGCATGCTATTGGTTGAAGTTTTCCAAGAATTTACATGATCACATCACATGGCTTGCATCCATTTTGTGGCTGGCATCCATTTTGTGTCATCCTTACAAGGAAAAGGAAAATACATTGCGATGGGAGAAAGACAAAAACAAATGTTTTAATGACCCCAACCCCCTGGTAGGTATTATCAGGCAGAATAAATAATTATCGCTACATTTTTACAAATGTCCAGGATGTTTTATACCCAAGAAATCAATATTAGGCACCTGGCAGCCATTTTGGTTCGATGTTCCCTAACTCCCCTTAAAGAAAAAAATACAGCAATCTGAGAAAAGACATAAATGCATGTTTTAAGGACCCCAAACCTCCCTGGTAGTTATTATCAGGCAGAATAAATAATTATCACTGGGTTTTTACGGATATTCAGGATGTTTTTTAATATTTAAAACAGCTCTTTTCATCACACGTTGCCATTAAGGAAAACAAAACGTAACTGACGTAATTTTCGTGGTTCTGTTTGGTTCGTTCCAATTTCATCACCAGGTTTGTTATTCGTAACGAAAACAAAACGTAACTGACGTAATTTTCGTGGTTCTGTTTGGTTCGTTCCAATTTCATCACCAGGTTTGTTATTCGTTTCATTATGTAATGAAACGAATAACGAATAACAGAACAATTTTTTTTTTCATCCCCATCTCTAATCAGAATCTAAACACAAAATCAGAAGAGGCTAGGTTAAACCTAGAGGGAGCAAAAACAACACATCATGATAAAGGATATCTCCCATCAGGGCAAGACACTAACTGGACCACCTGGAAGTCACTTGATCCACCGAGGTGACAGATTTTGAAGTATGAAGAGTAAAGAATAATCCGATAAAACGGAGCTACATAGATACATGACTCATGTTATGTGATTGTGTTGAAATTCAATCAATGAAGCATTTGTGTGCATGGAATGCATGCCCCACAACATGGAGAAAAGAAGATCTAGCAAATGGCTGACATCAAGCCATTGAAGTAGTAGTAGTACATTTCTGGTCACAAATAGTCTAATTACTTTAACATTTTAACTTGTTTTTAATTTTTATCTACATTTAACATATATCCATAATGTTAAATTATGCAGTGTTCTGGTATGAGTAAAGAAAATGCTTCCCTTGTTTCTAGTATTGTTGCTTTCCTACATCTAGACAGCAACAAGTCTGAAAAGGATCAGTCTCTTGTATCTGCATGCACTTTCCACTTGAGTCTAGGCTCTAGAAAACTGGTATTTTAACGGTAAGTATTGTAACAGAACCATTGAGCAAAGTTTATGCACTCAACAGTCCACAAGGATTTGCCTCATTATCTCCCGGATTGTTCTCTAAATTGAGATATTAGAGTTAAAGATAATCTCCTGTGTCATAAAGATAATCATGTTTATCTCTAACAGATAATTATGTCTCTGTAGGCCAAGAGACTTTGAGGGTTTTTTGCTCCAGAAGTCTCAAACGTTGATTTAAGTGCAATTTCATATAGAAAACCTGTGTATTTAAAATATTCTTCCATACGATTTCCCTGGAACAAAATACTGTACTTCGGTTTCATTTTTATGCTTCCATCATTTATCAAAGCCAATGTTTATTTTAAAATGTATGGCTCATCTCTGATCTGTTAAAAGTCTTGGATCCAAGACCACTCATTCACTTGAATGAGGGCAATGAGATGGTTACAGCATCTGTGGTCTTCTTACCCATCATTGGGAAACATATTATGGTACGGTAATTTATAATCAGGAAACTAATTGTGTTTAGGAATGGGCACAAAATGAAAAATTGTGTTTTGTTTTGTTTTGTTTTGTTTCCCCGTGGTTTGTTTCATTTCATTAGAATTTTTTTTTAAATCGTACAAAATGAAACGGTAATGAACCAATTCATTACTCTATAAAACGGGTCCCCTGGGTTGGTACCTCTCGGACCCTGAGGAGCCATTTTACAGCGAAATGAATTGGTTCGTTTTAAACGGGGGGAAACCACCATTTTGTTTTGTTACTAATGAAAACACAGCTTCCCCGTTTCATTTTGTTTCATTTTATTTTGTGTCATTTGCTATGGAAACAATGTTTTTCATTTGGTGCCCATCCCTAATTGTGTTATACATCAAATATGCATTTCTTCAAGTTTGCAAGCTACCTCCACATTTGCTAATTTCTGGACAAAACAAAAAATAGGAGTCTCTGTATCTCCAGAGTAGCACAGGAGAGGAAAGAAAACCTGGAGGCCCTTAGGCACCATTCCTTCTCTGGGGACAGAGTCCTGGGAACTTAACACCAAGCAGAAAACTCCAATCAGACAAGGCAGATGCCAAATGGCAAGCAGAACATGAAAGCCCTACAACCTATAGGAAGCATACAAAGGAAATAAATAGAAAGCCTCTTCTATACTAAACCTTGAGTGTGATCACTCATGTCCCACTAAAGATGGGCACAAACCAAATTACGACCCTGAAAAGAAATACAAATTGGGCTGGTTTGTGCTTTGATTCATGGTTTGGTTTGGGGATCCCGTTTTGCTGAAATGAAATGAAGGCCCAAACTCTCCCCTCCCAGTGCTTCATTTTACTTTGGCCTTCCGCTGCCTCTACTGCCTCCCTACCTGCTGCCATCTTCAGGGGAAACAACTCAGTGCCACTTCCAAGAGCAAGGCCTGCTGTCTCTGTGTATGCAGCAACCTATCATGTGAGAGGTGAGTACATGAGCAAAGACAAGGGCCCAGTGTCATCAGCCACATTCATCATTTTTCTGGTTTGTGCACATTTCTATAGTCCACACAAGAATGCAAGCATCTGAAGCATACAGTCTCTGTTTCTGTGTGTCTCTGTCTCCTTCTCTCTCTCTCTCTCTCTCTGTCAAAGTGAAACTAAGACCTGTGTATTATTTACAGTAGCAAAGCATAATGCTCCAGAGGTATAGCAATCTCGCTCTATGACTATGCAACAACACTCATAGGCTGAGGAAGGAGAAAGAGGAAGCAAAGGATGGCAGCAGCTCCAATCACCATCTGCCTGCCAACATACCCCATTCTCAGCAGGCGATGTGGACAGGGGCTTCTGGGGTCCTAGAAGGAAAGCCATTGTTCATGGGATAGCTAAGACTATGTTGTGGCCACCACTTCCATAGGGTTTGAAGACCTCTGAAATAAATCATTATCCACATTGCTGGTTTGTATCTGGCTGTGCTATACTGTCGAGGTGGACAGTCAATAATTATAGTATTTGGTGCTGGGAAGAAGGGGGAGGCCAACCTCATGATGCAATGAATAGTAGTATGCACATAGTGGGCACTTAGGATATGGAATGAAATCTACAAGACCACCCAATCTGTCTCCTAAGGGAATTGAGCAGAAATGTAGCCAGAAATACAATCTAAAGCCCAGTTGACTTCCCACAGGAATCCTGTCTTCACTCACAAAAGAAGTCTTGTTCCTTGCATAGAAGGAAGGTGTGTGGAACTGATGTCCAACAAAGCCCAGTGCCTCCTTGATAATTTTCATCTAAAACCACATCATTGTCTCCCTTTTCTAATATCACAGAGAGCCTTTGTGTTTGGCCTTTTGTTTCTGTCTCTCTATTATTCCTGATTTCTTTTTGATTTTTTTTAAACTCGGCAAACATCAAGTACATGGTCCAGCAATGAGACAATGGGTTGGATTTAGACTTGGTCACATTTTGAGTGAACTCAAGAAAATCAGTGCAAGTGAATTTGACTATGACTTCAGTAGGACCCCCATATCCACTGATTCATTATCCACTGATTCAGTTATCCACAGTTGGCAGAGGAAAAATAAATAAATAATTCAGCAGCTGCAAAGCAAGCTACTGTCACAAAGAGCAGCTGTAAAGCAAGCTACCGTCACAAACAGCAGCTGTAAAGCAAGCTACTGTTGCAAAACAGCAGCTGTAAAGCAAGCTACCGTCACAAACAGCAGCTGCAAAGCAAGCTACTGTTGCAAAACAGCAGCTGTAAAGCAAGCTACTGTTGCAAAATCACAAAACAGCAGATTTGGGGAACATTTTGGTGTTCTCTCTTATCCACGGTTTTCATTATCCACGGGAAGGCTTGGAGCCAATCCCCAGCAGATACTGGGGTCCTAATGTATTTCAAATCCCATTATTTTCTGTAGGTCTCCAAGATATAGCTACCAATATATCCAGACCAACAGCCCTCTAAAATATTCCCAAGTATAAATGCAATTCATTGTGCAGGGAGATATTTCCCTTAGAATGAGTTTGTCATGTATTTTTTACACCAAGAGACTCCACCTGCCTGTGTAAATAAACAAACACACAGTTCAACACCTTTCATGGAAATGAATGGGGAATTCAGTGGGTGCAAGAAAGTTTTGTGCCTGATCCACACCTCTGGATCAAGGGGTGAAGCATTGCATCCTGTAGTTGAGTACAGTAGCCACCTCTTCAGATTTAAAAAAAAAAACTGAAGAAATGGTCTAACACATACTGCAAGGTTTGTTTGCTTTCATGCAGGTGCCTCAAGAAATGGCGGGGTATGGGGGAAGAACACAACAGTTTAATTCACAACACAAAAGCAGATGTGAAAGAGAGAAAAATATGATGGAGATGCACATTTAAATGTGAGAGGTAGGGGGAAAGTTTACATGCTGTACTCTATTTCACCTGTGCATAAAGAAGCTCTTTATCTCTAAGGCAACATAAGTTCCATATGAGAAATGGGGTTGCCATGGTATCTACGTTTTTTTCCAAAAACATTGCATAGTAGATCTACAAGAAACATAAAATCAATTTAACAAGTTGTCATGTAAGTTACTCTGCCCCATAAGGGAAAAAATAACTATACACTTTTCCCCTTACTGAAACAGTCTATTTTGTATAAAATACATACATACAGGTTATTTTTAAAAATATGCTTTCCAGTTATTATTAACTCAGTCTCCTTGCAAAATATATAGGCCTATATCATGTAGGTGAAGAAAATCAAGGTATTTATTGCTATATATTTTCTCTTGTATATTAAAGAAAGGCACATAATTAGGGTATTTACACTATTGAAATAAATTAAGAGTAATCACTCTGGGTTTTTGAAGTCGGTTTAAAGTCACATGGTACTCATCTGTTATTTGGTTTGGTTGTGTGTCCTCTTGGGACAACTTTTAATCCAGTATGATGTATTGGTGGAAAGGTCTTTAAAATTGTTTAAAAATTGGTACCACAGAGCTGTATTTTCGTGAGTTTCACCCTCCTGAGGCTCTGTATTTCCAGAGAGAAATAGCTGTACCTAAAATAAAACTGGTCTGCTTATATACTGTCCTATACCACTTCAAGTAGTCTCTGGGCAGTTTACAGTTTTAATTACAGTATGCAGGCTACACATTGCCCCCCTCCCAGCAAGCTGGGTACTCATTTTATTGACCTTGGAAGGATGGAAGGCTGAGTCAACCATGAGCCAGCTACCTGGGACTGAGCCCCAGGTCATGAGCACAGTTTTACCTGCAGTAGAGGCATTTAACCACTGTGCCACGAGGTTCTGTGCTGCTGTAACTATTGGGAGACACTATTTCTGCCTCTCACAGCCACTTGTTACCACAACCACCAACTCCATTCCCACATTGAGATGATGTGGTTGGCAGGGAATGAGGTCACTTTCTTCTGTGGTGGCATGATTTTTAATACTAGTTTCATTTTTATTTTTATTTTCAAACTGTGATAGTGCTATATTTGATTTAAACATAGAAAAATACATCAGATGAGATCAAATCAGACCTTACAGCCTGAAACTTGGGATTCTGGCATCCAGCATTTGACAAATCTCACAGACACTATTTATTCTAACACAGGTGAGCACACATGCAAAAAGATATACAGTAAACTGTATTTGTAATCAAGTTCAAGCCTCAGTCTAGCCAATGTATAAAAGAACCTCACTTTCTAAACAAAATGTAATGAAACAAAAAACAAAAACCGAAAAAGGCATACTTAGCTATATGTGTAAATTGATACTTTAAAATCTATTTTAAAAGGAAATATCTGGGAATATTTTTATCTGCAAGATGTGCAACTATGAAAGAAGATAATTACCGGTATGTTGAAACATTTGGTCAAGTTAAAACGGACCCGGAGAAATGGGAACGCCTACAACTGTCACTGTTAGGGAGAATAGTAACTATCAAAATGAAAGTACTACGAAAACTACTAATCCTTTTCCAAACAGTGCCAGTGAAAGTAGAGGTGAAATACTTTGAAGAACTAAATAGAGTGATATCGAAATTTATCTGCCAGAAAAAGAAAACATGAATTAAACTGAAACTGTTGCAAGAATCTAAAGGAAGAAGAGGATTTGGGCTACCGGGCTGAACGCTACACTACCAATCATGTTCTAAGAAACAAAAGATTATTATGTTTAGAGATACATGACCTACAACTGGACTAGTATGCTTTTCTATGGTAAACCAAAGTACATAAATACTTCCAAAACCATTATCTTATGGACTCTCTATTAAAAGATGGGAAAAACTGAAAATGAAATTATATATGAGAACCCCGAGATAGGTTTCACCTATGGAAGCATTTACATACCCAAACATTTTAAATTTGGGGAAATTTGCACCATGCGATATACTAGATGTAGAGGGGAATTTAAAATTCTAGAACAATTGATAAGCCAAGGTGTGGCAACTGCATGGTGGCCTCTAATACAGATACAATCTAAGTATAAGAAAGATCTACAAATGTATGGTTTTTATAATTATCAGATAGCATTCGATAAAATATTGTAATCCTCAGATGATAAGTTAATGAAGCAAATATACAAATTTTGTTAGAATGGAAAATGGAAGATGAGCAGATGAAAGAACCAATGATACAATGGGCAATTTTTTTTGTTATAATGTGAAGTTGAAGAAATGGCAAAAAAATTTGGAAGAGAAATTCTAAATTAACAATGGCGACACTGTATAAAGAAAATCTGTATAAAATGTTTTATAGATGGCACTTCCCACCTGCTAAGTTAGCTAAACATTTCCCAAACTTGTCTAGCAAATGTGGGAAATGTGAGCATGAAACGGGGACTTACTATTTTGCATGGTGGACATGTGATAAGGCAAAAAAAGTTGGATTAAAATGCATACCTGGCTTATTAGAATAATAAACATGCATGTAGACTTTAGGCCAGAACTGTTTTTACTAGGCATCTTACCAGAAAAAAATACTTAAATATCATTAAATCAACAAAATAAAAGTTGATTTAATGATATTTAATCTTTGTGATACATATAACTTCTGCTTTAAGTAAAAACATATACACCTGTTTGTCACTTCTGCATTATGTACTTAAGACACACATAGAAAGTTCTCGGGCGTTCCTGTATATGAACATGTGAAGCAACATTCTGCAGTTAGCTTAACTGCAAGATGTACAGTTACAGAAATGTCCAGAGGTTGTGGGTTCATATCAGGTACAGAAATGAGGAAGTGTCTTTTGTTGCACACTGGACATCAGCAAATGGGATATTGAACTTGTGTTTGACTTGTACCTATGTATTAAAAGATGAAGTGTAACATAACTTTCTGGAAGCTGGGTGCAGCTCTGAGAAGATATATTATGAACCACTTTGCCTTATTTGGGGTCTGAAATCTGTGTATCAACTCTGTTGGTGACTGGAGTTCAGATCTTGAATGCATTCAGTTCTATGTGTCTTGTCTATGTAATAACCTTGTGTGTTACTAATAAAGTACATCTATAGTATATCATCTGAAGCGTGGCATACCAATTTATCATTAACCATGCTAACTTTCCATTACTTTGGATACATATGATCTAATCAGAGACTGAAGACTGAATAGGATGTAGTGTGGATGCTACTGGAGGAAGAGACCACAAGGGAAACCCAATGATTTCCAGGCAGAACAAGAAAACAATCCTGCCTGAAATACTAAAATACTGCCGCCTGTCAGAGTCGACAGTAAGGAGCTAGAATGATGCACTCAAGTTCTGAGTTAGCATAAGGGAGATCCCTATGTGTGCATGTATTACCAGGAGGAATTGAACTGAGGGAGAAAACAGGAAGAAGTGCCCTTTACATTCTCAGGAAGAGTAATTTCTGCTTTGCTTGAGCAGTATGTCATCTACCAGAGCTCCAGCGAGTGGGTCAAAAAGTTACTGTTAAGTGTTGAGGAGCCACTTAGTGCCTAATAACATTTGTGTGTGTGTGTGTGAGAGAGAGAGAGAGAGAGAGAGAGAAAGAGGAAAATTATGTATTCCATTAGTGAGATGACGTGAGAGGAGGAGAAAAGGTTTCATTTCACCAGAGCTTCCAAACACAGTGGTGCCTTGTATAAAGGAATTAATTTGTTCCAAATGAAATTCTGTTAAGCAAATTTTCCTTTGTACAAATTTCCCATAGGAATGCATTGAAAACGGATTAATCCCTAATCGCGACCATTTTTCTGTTGTATGGATTCGCCCCATAGGCGATTCTGTTAAGCGATTTCCTCCTAGCTCTGGATTTTTTTTCCTTCAAGTGGATTTTCTGTTAAACAAACCACTTGTTATACAAGGGTCCACTGCATATATGACAACCAGAACTGGTGTGTGCCCATTCCATCAGTATGGCCATGCCAGCTTGAAGAAATTCTGGAAAGGGATAGACGACAGTACCATATATTGCAGGAACTTTCCTGTGCTCATATTGCTGATAATAAGTAGTAGATTTGGTTAAAGGATAATAGATTTATTCTCCCCACACACATATACACACACATTAGTTGAAATCAGTAGTAGCCTGCACTCTGTAATTAAAATTGTAAACCGCCCAGAGACTACTTGTAGTAGTGTGGGGCGGTATATAAGCAGAACACTTTAGTAAGTTGTAACTAATCAGTAGTAAGTTGTAATACTGAATCTATGGAGATTTGGTGAGACAACTGAGTTATACAGTAATTTCCACTGATTCGATGTGTCTACTCAGCGGTGCCTTACTACTGGATTTCATTCATCATGTATATAACCTGCAGGATTCTAGTGGTTCCCAAGCTTGGTTCTCTAGATGTTCTAGGGCTGAAACTTCCAGAACTCCTGGCAAGCACAGCTTGTGGTGAAGGCTCCTGGGAGTTTTAGTCCAAAGACATCTGGGAATCCAAGGTTGGGAACCATTCTGCTAGAATAACAAAAGAGCTCTTAAAATATTGCTGTAAACAAAGAAAACGGGAGGGTATGTACCATAATTATAATAATACAAAATGTTACCCTATTATATAGTAATCAATCAATCAATCTCTAGTGATGAGTGGTGACTGAGAGAAATTATACTATTCACCTGTCAAGAAGAAGAAAGGAGGAAACCTTTGCAACAAGAGTTCTACCTCAGAATGGTACCTTTCCCCCAAATCTATCAGGATGGCTTGCAGCAAGGCTGAACAAAATGGAAGAGACCCATGTGCATTCTAAAACAGGGACCCGACTTACCGGGTCCGGCGTTGTGGCACGCGGCCTGGCTGGTCCGCAGGGAGCTGCAAAGATGGCGCCGGCCCAGCGCGCCCAAACACCGCACTGGGCATCGGAGCCAATCCCGGGTGCCCAGCGTGCTTTGCGGCTGCGGGCATCCGGGTACTGGCCGGCCCGCGCAGGCGCAAAGCCGCCGCTGGCACCAGCCCCTTTAAAAGGGGCTTCCCTCCCCGGAAGCCCACCATTTGGTGCCGGCTTCCCCGTCGCTACCCACCCACCCACACCCAGGAAGCTATGCGTTAGGTTGTTTGTGTAACTTAAAAGGTGCTTGTTGTGTCTTGTCACAGCTTGGGCAGTTTGGTGGCATTGGGACCGGATCCAGGCTGAGGTGGCCGCCGGATGGAGCCTGCTTGGCTCAGAAGCAACAGGTGGCAATGGTGGACCCAAGAGGGAGCCGCGAGTGTCCTGGCTCGGGTGGGACAACAGGCGGCCTCTCCGCTCAGCTCGGCGAAGGAAATCTCGAAGGAGTCTGCGCCCACGGGGGTTTCCAGAAGCTGAGAATCAAGGGTGCCGCCACCTGTGGGGGTGCCACCAGGCACATCGGGGGACAGTCGGGTCCCCCGATAGCGTTGGATCCGACCCAATGCCTGGCCAGAGTACTGCAGGTTGTCACCTAGTCAATAAAGCTGTGGCCTCCACAATTTGCCCACAAGTTCAGGTGTCTCTGTGTGGTTAATGGGTTGCAGCAAACACAAGGCTCGGCGCTGGACCACAATATGAAAATGCAATTCAGTTAAAACTGCCATGTAAAATAACATTTAAAACGTGTTATGAAACAAGGTCTTAATGCAACAACAATGATGATTTAGACTTAAACTTTGTGTGTGAGTCATGCTAACACACAGCTATGTAGCTTTGTGCCCCTTATTCCTTCAGATGCTCTTTTTTTCAGGAACAATGTGCCTGGAAAAACTGCACTGAGAAGTTGACACAGAGGTAAATGAGAGTAATTCATACACATAGGATGCACCACTATGACACATCTCTCTGTATAGGTCAAGGTTAGAAGTGGGATCCTGAGGGAGCAGATGCCCCCCTTGCCCCCCACAACACCACAGCCACCCCTGTCCACAAATAGTGATGTTCAAAATGGTAGAAGTCACTGTGAATCTTACCCTAAAAGAAGTTAGATAGGCAGAGTGGAGTAACAGTCCCATTGTAGGAAAAGTACTATGTATTTTTAAAAATTCTTGATTTTATCTTAATTCTGTTCTTTCCTGATGCTGTGATAAAATTATTTCTTTTATATTTGAATAGTTTTTCTTACTTGATAAGAACCCTCCAGTTCTGCAGAGAAAATGTGGAATCAAGTATGCTCTTAATACATAAACAAAGAAGAGGCTCCGAGTGGGTGGGTGTGGTGATGTTGTTAATTATGCATGGCATATTTGGGTGTGGGGTAATAGATTCCCCCCAGCACCCCTATTGTGTATGCAACCTGGTCGAAGAACAAAAGAGCGGCTAAAATACTGCTGTAAACAAAGAAAATGAGAGGGTGTATATCATAATTAAAACATTCTTTTAATTAGTCATTTATTGCATTGAGATCTGGACATAAATATGCCAGTAAATCCTATCTGTAAATAATGAAAAATATGGATTTTTCCCCCTATCAAGAAGGTTAATAGTTTAATTGTATAGTGTTATTCTTACATTAAAAGCTGCATACCTGGCGAGCTTTATCGGGTAACAGGGACTTTTAAATGTGCCAATGTTTCTACCAAAGTAACACGGGTCAATTGCAAAAGGGATAACCATAATGATTAAATCATTAAAATTTTGTCTATGCTTCACAGAGCATAGAGAAAATTAACTTCCCACCAACCTCATTTTTCTGCTGAACATGAAATAATGATTTTCTGCCAGTATAATTACAAAGCTAACATCTGATAGAGTCAGCATCCAGGGGGGATTATCACATGCATGAGTATTAGACCTCATTACCAGCTTGACTGCAAAATTATTACATCTTGTAATTGGATGGTGAGATTTATATACAGATTGGCCGGGTTCTCTGTAAGATTGTAATTACAAGCTTCGGTGGTTCGCTACTTATCACACGGTGCAGGAGGAGGCAAAAACAAGCAGAGGAAAGACCATTTCATTAAGCCATAACCCTATCAAGGGAGGAGCATTGTAACATCCCGGTATTTATTAGGCCAAACAGAGCTGTTTGCTGAAGGAGAGGCCATTTATTACCGCCTGACAAATGGGATTTCATTTATTTAACCTCCGCGAGATCTATTTCAGTAAAATGTACAAACGAGCCATCCATTTTATGATTCCAGAGTCAACGCCTCAATTATCTAAAGGCTAACTGACTGTTAAAGCACCCATCTGCTAGGGCAAATCCATTGATTTAATTTGCTTCATGCTACTGAATGATTCTTAGCCAGGAAGAACAGTGAGGAAATGGGCTGGGTAGGGGGATTGGAGGAGGGAGGGCACGGGCGGAGGGGAGCTGATGATTTAAGGGGAAGCAGAAGAGCGATTTTCGGTGTCTGCATTTGTGCATTTGTGTGGATGTGTGTGCCGGCACGCACTTGTGTGCATTGCAACGGCTTGCCGGTGTGGGTTTAATCCTTCAGCACAATGGAAGAAGGCGATCAATAGCAGCTTAAATTTTATGAGACAAGGAGTTAAGTTGTTCAGCTCCAGCCAGAACACCTTTGTTCTACCATAACAAGTAATCTCTGCAGTGGAATTAATATTGACAAGCTGGCTTCTTTGTAGCTAATTTTGTAGGCGCCTGAGCCAATCACGAGGCCGGCAGTAATAGAGTTGTTATTAGACTTCATTATAAAGGCTGTGGATCAATGGGTACACTAGGAGGCAGAGAGGACATGTCGCAGCAGAATGCATATGTATGCTCAAGGAAATGAAATCCTTTTAACGTTCCAGCAATAATTTATTCCATATTTCTCTTTGACATTTCTTTTAAAAAAAGAACTCCCTCTCTCGGTCTCTTTTTTCCATTGAAACAAAATTAAAAGTGCTCCCTGGTGTGGTTTTTCAGCTCTATTAAAGCTGCAGGATTCTGGCAGGGAGTGAGGAGTGACATAAGGAATCAGACAGATACTGTTGCTCAGCTGAGAGTTTTATTCTGAAGCACTGGCATTCAAACGGCGAGTAAAATCCCGCCATTTAATCCCAACAATAGAGGCTGGTTCTTGGGGAAAATGCAGTCTAGCGCTTGTAATGAGTGATGTTCAATATCCACCCTCTAGATATCACAAGTCGGGGGGTGGGGAGAGATGTAATAAGTATCTTTTCCCACCCACTTGGCTATGGGAAGGGAATCCAGCCAGTGTGCAAACTTCAAGGTCAGCATTATGACATATTGTAAGCATGCTTACTTGGATCGTCCAGTGCCGAAAACAGGATGGCTTTGCAATGCTTGCTCGTCGTTCTTAGAAAGGGACATGAGTGTTGGAATGGGATTGTGTTTCAAGCAAGTGTTCCGAATGTGCATGCAAAGTGGCCATGGAAAAACCTTGAGCACCAGCAGATCCAGGAATTAGATAAGAAGTCAAGTGTTTCTAATAAATAAGACCACCATCAAACATCAAGGAGCATCATGTTGACTCCACATTCTAGAGACCCTTTTCATTGTTTCCTAGGTACAGAATATTCAGAAATGGTTTGCTACTTCCTTCTTCCAGGGGCATGTCCCCCCAAGGCTACATAGATTAGAAGAAGAAGAAAATAGACTTCAGTTTTTAAAATGCATGTTTTATTTTACTTATATGTTGTGGGGAGAAATGAAGCACAAGAGAGAAGGTGCTAAAATAATCACAAAAGACCCCAACAATAAAAACAATGAAATATTTAAGCAGGAACACAAGTAAAAGTCAAATGAATTTCAAATAAATATCTCCAGACAGTGGCGGTCCATATGCCACAAGGTCAACTGCCCACGGTGTTGTACGGTGTTCAGTGCCTTGATTAATACAACATTTGTATTTGTCTCTCCATCATCAAGGGCATGAAGAATCCATCTCTGTTGATCGTTTAGATGATTCTTTTTCAAAATATACTTCAACAAAGTTCAAAAATTGGTCCACTATAGCATTGCTATGAATAATAGCCTCACTCCCTAAAAGAACACAGGGGAGTCTTGATTCCATTCTTATTCCATGCTGATTCCAATTACGTCCAGTGCCACCTAGTGAATAAAATGATAAATGACAGCATCCATGCACTAAGGGCCTTTTCACATGACCCCTAAGATCCGCTGGCCACTTAAACTCGGACAAGAGATCTTGGGGGTTCATTGCTCTTCCTGCGTCCCCACCCCTCCGCACTTCCTTGCTCCTGTCTGCATGAGGGGAGGGAGGAAGAAAGAGAGGAAAAAATGCAGGCTCACCTCCGAAGCCGCCCGGAGCCCCATCGTCCTCCTGATTCCTTCTCTTCTGTTTGTTTGTGTTTTTTTTTGCCTCCCGCCCCTTCTCTTAAAGGGGTGAGAGGCAAAAAAACCAAACAGAAGCGAGGAGAGCCCCACACTCACCAGATTAAATTCGGACCTGGGGATTTTCACCCTCCTAGAGCAGGTACAAGAAAAGTGTGCTGGAACGCGCTTAGGTGGGCGTGGTCGCACTTAATTTCCTGCAAACTCCGGAGCTGGTGGGGAAACAATTGTAAGCTTCGGAGCTGGCAGCCATTTGCTGTGGAGTTTAGGGGTCGTGTACAAATACCCTAACTTATGTTGTTGTTCTTGTTGTTGTTGTTGTTGTTGTTGTTGTTGTTGTAAGTGACATCAAGTCAATTCCAAAATATGGTAATCCTTCTAGGGTTTTGTAGGTACAGTAGGACCCCAGTATCCGCTGGGGATTGGTTCCAAGCCTTCCCATGGATAATGAAAACCGTGGATAAGAGAGAATGCCAAAATGTCCCCAAAACTGCTGTTTTGCAACAGTAGCTTGCTTTACAGCTGCTGTTTGTGACAGTAGCTTCCTTTATGGCTGTTGTTTTATGTCAGTAGCTTGCTTTACAGCTGTTCTTTGTGACAGTAGCTTGCTTTGCGGCTGCTGAATTATTTATTTTTTTCCTCTGCCAACTGTGGATAACTGAATCAGTGGATATGGGGGGTCCTACTGTATAGAGTAGTCAGTAGTGGTTTACAGTTCCCTTCTTCTGAGGCCTCCTTGGGATCATGTAGCTTACCCAAGACCACACAGGCTGGATCTTCTCCTACAAGTCACAGTGGACAACTGAACCCCTGCACCAACTTACTACATTCTCATTTATGACTGTATATTTTGCACTCCATCTTGAAAGCAAATGACAAGAAAGCAGCAGGAGAAGAACTGGCCAAATGGGGAAAGGGAGTCACAAATACTTCTGTACAGCAAGGCATAGTTTTGGCATGAATAAAAGTGGCAGTGGTAGGAACTTTCCTCAAGAAGTCTTCCTTGAATCTTTTTGTACTGGACCATTGGTGATCATTTGCCGGTATACCATTCTTAGACAAAATACATCAGAGTGTGATGGCTTTGCAGTTCCATGAGTTCTGTGAGAGCCATTATTTAGTTCCATTTCAATCTGGTTTCAGGCCTGGCTATGGCAC
The DNA here is from genome assembly GCA_023846285.1 of Phrynocephalus versicolor. NCBI lineage: Eukaryota > Metazoa > Chordata > Lepidosauria > Squamata > Agamidae > Phrynocephalus > Phrynocephalus versicolor. The sequence continues at coordinate 90,724,877 of JAHTLZ010000204.1, read as the reverse complement.
ACAAGCACATCTGATTAACTTGGTGGATAAGCCATCGACCATATCAAGAACTGGACAGAAGGAGTGTGTCCTTAATTCTGCTGGACCTCTCAGGTGCTTTTGGTACCATTAGTGTATATCTTTTTAGGTTTCCTCTCTGGGATGGCACTATAAGCAGAACACACACACTTGGAGGCAGTGTTTTCGAGTGGCTTCAGTCTTTCCTGGAGGGATTATCTCAGAATGTGGTACTGAGGAACTCTTATCTAACACCTTTGGCTTGTAGTACTCTTTCAGTTCACCTCTATCCCTCAGGCTACTTAACATGTGCCTAAAGCATAAACTTTATCTCTTTTCTATTTAAACCCAATGAAGCTGTTATGGCTCTAAACCCATTTCTGATGTTATTAATGAACCAGGTGAGGGGAACAATAATGAAGCTGAATCCAGTTCATTTTTTTAAAAAAATTTAAGTAAAAGACCAAAAGTAAACATAGAAAGGAAAAGGAAAAGAGAAAAGAGAAAAGAACATAAAATATGAAACAATTTTAAAATACAGTAATCCCCCACTTATAACAGGGGTTACGGAAATGGAAAATCCTCAATAAGTAGATGCTGGGTTGGTCAGGTCAGATCTGGGGGTTGCTATCTGGGGCCTCCTACACTTACCTGAGGTGTAGGCCTTCTATGGGCTTCTGTGACCTATAGGAGGTCCCAGAAGTGTTTTGAGGTGATCCGGAAGGCACTTCTGGACCGCAGTATATGAAATGTGAAATGGCTGGGGACAACTGTATAACATATCTCTTTTGGTGAGTTTCTATCATTGACATTATATTGTCTATTCATCCTTTCCCTCTTTTTTACTACAAGACTTTTATCTTTCACCATTTATAAAACAGATCCCAGCTCAAGTAAAAAATCGATTCTTCTCGTCCCTTTAGTCTCTTAGTTTAGCTGTCCATTTCTGCACCTTCTAATATTGTTTTGATAATCATATCACCAGTTGCTGGATTTTCACATTTCTAGAAATGGGCCCATAACAATCTAGCTGCTGTCAAAAGATGTAATATTAAATAAGTATTTTGCTTATCCACCATATTTGGCAGTAAACCTAACATAAATATTTCTGGTTTAAACTCTAACTCTAATTTTAAAATTTACTTAATACACATATGTACTTTGACCCATTAACCCTTTGTTTTATCACATGTACACCAAGCATGGTAGTATGTCCCTTCTTGACTTTTACATTTCCAACATTTATTTGACATATTAGGGAAATAATATGCAAGCCTCGCTGGTATTATATGCCATCTATAAAATGTTATAGAGATTTTCCTTATAGTAAGTAGCTAATGTTAATTTATGATTCTTTGTCCATAGTTGTTGCCATTTTTGTAGTTCAATATTATGGCCAAAAATTTTGGCCCATTTTAGCATAGTATCCTTTACTTCTTCATCTTGCATGTCCCACTGTAGAAAAAAAAACCTATAAAGTTTTTGAATTTGTTTTTCTTCTGTCAATAATACAATTTTGTCAAATGCCAGGTATTCTATAAAATCCTTGTGCCTTCATATCTTGGTTATAAATTGATTGTAATTATATTTGAGGCCACCATGAAAAAAACCAGTCCTTGGTCCTCTACTTGAATTTTAGTTTTCAAAGTTCCCGCAGAATCCAGGAGCTCATTATATGTAACTATTTTTTCAAATCTTAGCATATTTGGGTAAGTAAATGCAACCTAAATTGCAAATCATGCCCCTCTAAATACAGTAACTGTTTATTTCTAAAGAGTATCAATTCCTTTATCCATGTTAAAGCAATTGCCGGATAATATAAAGTCCAATTTGGAAGACCAAATTCTCCTCTTTCTTTCACATCTTGCAATAATTTACGCTTCATTTTCAGTTTCTTTTTTGCCATATAAACTTTGAGACAAAGCTGCTTAGGTCTTCAAAAAAAATTGGCTCTAGCTTGATTGGTAAGTTTTGAAAAAGAAAGAGTATTTGGGGCAGAATATTCATTTTAAGTGTTGCAATTTTCCTAGAAAAAAACTGTAGTTTAGTCCAGCTTCCCAAATCTTGTTTAATCCTTGTGACCAACTTCCAGTAGTTAAGTGTAGAACATCTCGCTGTGATGTATTTTCCCAAATATTTTACTTTCGTGGCATTTGAATATTTGTATTTTTAGACAGTTGGTCTTTTTGCTTTTGAGTTAAAACTTTAACTATAAATTTAGTTTTTTCTTGGTTAACTATCAGTCTAGCTATTTCACCAAAATACTTGAATTTTCTCAAATAAAACAGGAGCTGATTGCAATGGATTTTCTAAAATGAATACTAAATCATCTGCATAGGCTTGAAGCTTGTAAGCCTTTGGTCATTTTAGGAGCAGAGCAGGAAATAGGCTTGGAACCAGGAGTCAATGTGGGTTACATACATTGTTCCTGAAAAGTCAAGTCCATAGCTTGGGTGTTCTATGGATGCCCATGTCAGCCACACAAGCATCTGTATAATCAAAGCTAGTGCACCAGACACATACATTAGATCATTTTGTCTGGATGCAAGAACACATGCTTTAGTTATATCCTGCTTGGTTTCATGGTTTGCATGCAGCTTCTCGCCAGACATGGTTTGCTGTTCTCTTCTTTTGGGGCCATCCTGGAACTCGGCAGTTTGCTATAAGATGCACTTGCAGGTTCTACTTTCATAAGGCACAGAGGGGAATCAAACTCCCAACTAGAGATGGGCATGACTTAGCGAAATTTTTGTTTCCGTTTTCATTTTACGTTTTCGTTACGTAACGAAATGAAAAACGAAAAACGGTTCAAAAATGGAACGAAAACGGAAACAAAACGACTAATTTTGAGCCGTTTTTTTGTTTTTCGTTACTGGAAAAGCACTTAATGGGGCTAAATGGGAAGAAACAAAAAAAAATTGTTTTCGTTTTCGTTTTTTGTTTTCGTTACATAACGAAACAAAAATGAAAAAAATTGAAAATTAGCTCACGAAAACGGAAATGAAACGAAACGGACCCCTAGACGAAAACGAAAACGAAAATTTTTTCTGAGTCGTGCCCATCTCTACTCCCAACCTTTGGCTTCGCAGCCAGATACTAAATCACTGAGCTATCCAGCCAGACATCTGTAGCTTATCTTATTACCTTTATTTCCTGGGGGGTGGGAATTTTGTTAGTTCATGGTTTCGGAGTTTTATTACTAAATTGCACTTAGTTGCCTTTTTCTATGGCTTTTCTCCATACAAAGCACTAGTACAAAATCCATTTTAAAATAACAAATCAAAGGCATAGATTTCCAATATCCTTTATCAAGTGCTCACAGATCTTGTTCTCCAACACACTGAGTTTTATACTTTGAGTTTCCTAGGGATAGTAGATATCTGGATGAACATAGTGTTGCTGAATAATGTCATGCTTCATCTGGGCCTGGATTTAATTGTCTTCCTTTTGCAATATTTGAAAAGCCCATTATCGTAGTATTCCACATTAAGACTGGTTATGCTGCTATGGAGATGAAACAGTTGAATCTTCAGCTCTTTACTTTTTGAATGTAACCTTCATGGAGAAGAACATAGCCAACTTTGCCATCCTATTATGAGGAATCATCCTGGAAGTTCTTCACACTTTTACAAACTTGATTAAGGGGTGTTTAAACCACAGAAATGTGTTTACTGTATACTATAAAAGTATAACCTGTTTTTGCATTTTGTATTTTATTTTTCTTGGAGCACATGGCTACCATTTGCTTACAAAGTATCTGGAGTCCCTCGTGGCCAGAATAAATCAATCAACCACAGGAGCTGTGGTTTAGAGATGGGGACAGAAAAAATGACACACAGTTTCATCATGTTGTCACGAAATGAAACAAAAGAAACTGTTTTGGTCTGAACCAAACTAAACCACTTTTTTCAGTTTGTAAACCAAACTGAGGGAGCTTCCTTAGACTCTTCCCTGGAAGCTCCCCAAAATTGGTTTAGTGTCCAGGGGACCGAGTTATTAAGCTCTAAAGAGGGGCCCCCCAGCAGTAATTTTTAAAGTTTGTTGTTGTTTTAGAGGTTTTGATTGGACCAGGACAGCAGGGAAAGGTGGCATGGAGGAAGCAGTTACTCACCCTGGTTGAACTTGTGGAGAATTAATTGCTTCCTCCTGGTAACTTTACTCGTACTATCATCACTGTAATATACTTTTCAGGTTGAAGTTCAGCCTGGAAAGTATGACACGGTGGAAGCATTTAACACAGGAAACTATTAATTCTCTCCAATCAGAATTAATTGCTTAATTCTCTTAATTCCCTCCAAAATATCTTGTCGCCATCATCCCTGTTGCCTTTTTACTCTCTCTTGTGCTTTTCTATGAGTGCCCTTTATTTTGTCTTGACTGCCTTGAAAGATGTTGGGAAAGCCCATAATAGATAACTCTCTGCCTTTGTTTACTAGATCTTCCATTTAGTTTTGTCCCTTCCTGCAGTAAACCTTTGTCACTTCTCCCACATTCAGTTCTTGATTACTCTCACTGTTAGTAATCTAACAAGCTGTGCTCTGTTAGGAGTTATCAAACAGAAAGGCCTGCCCAGAACTCACAACAATACATTTGAGCATAATCAGACGTCACACTCACACTCACGTCTTGACATATAAGACAAAAAGAGAGTTCTGAATATATGTTTTAGCTTGTAAATGTTAAGCCTAAAACAGTTTAGAGATGGTTTCAGTGGAAATATATGTTCACACTTCAATGCATCTCAATTTTACCTCAATAATTAAAAAAGACCCTGCTGGTTCATGTAGAGATTCATACTAGCCCAGTGTCTTGGTCCTAGAATTCAAGTAGCCCAAGTTAAGACCAAGATTAATAGAAGGAAGCCGGAGCTGTAGTTAAGTACTTCTAAGCATTTAATGCAACTTTTATCTCATTCATTTTCAACCATCCAAATGAGCCCAATGAATTACAGAATGAGTCGTCTGCCATTCTCTTTATATGCTTGTATATTATGTGCTAGGGGAAAACCTGAAACAACATCATTCTTCAGGAGTCAATAATTTATTCTTTCACTGTGTTCAACACATTAACCCTGAGCATCTAGTAAATGCATTCCCCATTGATCAGATAGACTGTTTGATGGGCATTTTATTACCAAAAAGATCACCAGTTTAGCCATCTTTTTGAAACATATGTGTTTGGGGGAGAGGTGAGGATAGAGGGCATGAGGGAAAGACCAGCAGTTGATAAGGAATATGACGTGCAACATTACTGATATTAGCTGAGTGGCACAGCTTTTGACACATTTATTGTTTGAGTACTTAGAAGAATCTTTTTAGTACATCTGAATGTTCCAAGCTCTTATTTGACTATTTTCCTAAGAACCATGCAATATGAGATGGTAGCTCTATTATTTATATCTGCCGTACATGAGACGGGGTGCTGGAGTCGTGAAGGCAGTTTATGAAAGGCTACCAAGGAAGCCTGAAGGAAGGGACTACTGAACTTTAGACCTCAGATCTACTAGTGACTACACTACTGCACAAAATTCACTAAACCACTGAACTGCTGGGTATCTCCATTATTTAAATAAAAGGATGAGAGTTTGATTCCCCACTGTAACTCCCTGATAGAGGCTCGGTTCAATGGTCCATAGGGTTCCCTCCAGTTAAGAACATAAGAACATAAGAACATAAGAAGAGCCATGCTGGATCAGGCCAAAGGCCCATCTAGTCCAGCTTCCTTGTATCTCACAGTGGCCCCACCAAATGCGTCTGGGAGTTCACGAGACTAGATATCTGTCTCCTGATACCACTCCCCTGCATCTGGCCCTTGAAGTACCCTGGTTTTAAGCCTGGAGATTACACATCTCTATCATGGTTTGTAACCTGTGCTGGACTTTTCCTCCAGGAATCTGTCCAATCCCCTTTTGAAGGCATCCAGGCCAGATGCCATCACCACATCTTGTGGCAGGGAGTTCCACAGACTAACAATATGCTGGGTAAAAAAAAATTCTTTTGTCTGTTCTTACTCTCCCAGCCCTCAATTTGAGTTTATGTTACCCTAGTTGTGGTATTTTGTGAAAGGGAGAAGAGTGTCCCTCTATCTACTTTACTCATGCCCTGCATTATTTTGTACGTCTCAATCATATCCCCCCTCAGGCGCCTTTTTTCCAGACTAAAGAGCCCCAAATGTTTTAGCGTTTCCTCATAAGGGAGGTCCCCCAGCCCAGTAATCATTTTAGTTGCTCTCTTCTGCACCTTTTCCAGTTCCACTATGTCTTTTTTGAGATACAATTCAATTATATTGATGATTACAATGCATCCATTCAGCAAACCAGTGAGTTTGGGAAGCCATCTTGGTGCCTTTCAAGGGTGCTGGGACTACAACCCCCATGAACACAGACTGTCAAGTACTACAAGGGCTGCAACCAGGATCCCACAGCCTCATGTATTTCTGCCACATTGAGTGAGTGATGAGAATAATAGGTTGTATGATTCCCTGAATAGTAATGTGTTCCTAAAATTAGAGTGACTCTAGCCACCAATTGCTCCAAGTTCAGATCTGACCAATAGGTTTAGAAAGTACATATATGTTGTTGTGCTTCTCATAGAATTACTGATGACAGTAATTAATTCAGTTTATCAGTAACATGTCAATTAGAAGGAGGTCAAATGATTTACTTGTTTTTAGAGATGGGTGTTTCATTTCAGAGACTGGTTCTGAAATGAAACATACCAGCACAGCTGGCATTTGGAACGCCATCCCACCCTCCAGAACAAAATCAATCACTGTCTTACCTTGCTTTACATTGTGCAGGGTGAATCTCCAACCAGAAAGCAGCCTCCGTGTCATCTTTCCCTGTCCCTAGCGCTGGCCAATCAGGAGCTGTGCAAGGACATGCATCATCCCGCCTCCCTGTCTGATTGGCCAGCACCAGGAAGAGGGAAAGATGATTTATTTATTTATTTATTTTATTTTATATTTATACCCCGCTTATCTTTCGTACGAAACTCTAAGCGGCTTACATGGGCGAGCAAGCGCCAATAGACACAGAACAATAATATATAACACAGCAAAGTAATTAGACAGTTAAAACCCATTGCATCCAAAAACAACAATACAATGACTATCAGCCAAGCGCACACAAACATAGTACACATAAACATAGTCGCTTGGACATTAAAGATGGCGGGACCTCCACAAAAAAAAAAAAAATCAGGGTTCACCAAAGGCCTCTCGAAATAAATAAGTTTTTACAGCTTTTTGAAAGGCCAGCAGGGACTCTGCAGAGCGCACTTCGCTAGGGATGGAGTTCCATAAGGAAGGGGCTGCCACCGAGAAAGCCCGGTTCCAGGTGACCGACTTCCGGGCTTCTCGTGGGGTGGCAACCCGCAGCGAGTGCGCTCGCGCCTGCCGAACTGGTCGGGCCGAGATGGATCGCTGAGCGATACGCTCTGCCAGGTAGTCCGGTCCCAAGCCATGGAGGGTTTTATAAACTAAAACCAAGACCTTGAATCAGAGGCTACTTCCTGGTTGGAGTTTTGCCCATCACAAGGTAAAAAAAAGTTGACAGTGGTTGATTTTGTTCCAGAGGGTGGGACTGTGTTCCGAATGCCAGCTGTGCTAGCGTGTTTCATTTCAGAACCAGTCTCCTTCCAAAACGAAATGGCCATGTCTTCTCTCTTTAAAAAAAATTTAAAAAATTATTTTAATTTTATGTTTTGCTTAACAAAGTGAAGCTTTATTATTTAACACAGCCTGACTTTATGTGTGTCCTGGATTGTCTAAAACAAGCTTCTTGACTTATCAAATTTTGTTATTCATGATCAAACCACAATCAATTGTTCTTATGTGGTCAAAAGATGCACAATCAAGAACAAATACCAGTTTAATCACAGTATTAATATTCAGGGAGGAATGGGGAATACAAAAAATATATTCTTAATTAACATTAATCTTAGCAACTGAGATATCAAAAAAAAAGGCTGTTAGACTCTTTTCAGAGCTAAGCAATCTGGCATGTTTCACATGTTTTATATTACAACTCTCATGAGCTTGAGCCAGACAATGCATGGTCAGAGATTAAGGAATCTATAGTGTAAAACATCTGGAATGCACCAGGTGGCCTATCTCTGATGTGCACCATTCAGACCTTCAACTCTTTTCATGGGGGTTAGAAAGGATATGCCATACATCATATGATACTTGACTTGAAGACTGAGGACCACACTGCATGTTACAGATAACCCATCTGTAGAAGAGGTGATGAATGTGCCCATGTGTCCAATTGTCCCAGCAGGAGATTCTCCTACTTCCTGCAGTTTGCAAATTAGCTGGTTTTCATAGAAGCATAAAACTGTAGAGCTGAAAAAAGTCCCAAGTATAATCAGATCCAATTCCCTGCTGATGCTGAAAACCCACCGTTAAACCATCCCAAGCAAGCATCCATCTAGCCCCTCTTTTAAAAAATGTGAATCTACAACCTTCCAAGGCAGTCCATACTATTGGGAAACAGCTGTTACTGTCAAGATCTTGCTAATGCTTAGGTGAAATCTCCTTTGCTGTCATTTGAATTCATTGCATAAACACCTACCTTCTAAAGCTGCTGAATACAGCTATGTTCCATATGAAAAGCCCTTAAAATTCTTAAAATTGCTGTAGTGCTGCCTCTTCTCTTCTCTTCTCTTCTCTTCTCTTCTCTTCTCTTAACTTGACAAACTGTTCTTCTTTTAGGGCTTGGTTTCCAGACTTTTCAACATCATCTTCACCCTCTAGACACAATTTAGCTAGTTGATATTCTTGATAAATGGATGTGCCCCCGGGATGTGGCCTCTTCATTTGGATGCTATATTTCTGTCAGTGTAGTCTAGTACTCCATCCCCTTTTCTCCCCTCACACTGTTGACTCATGTTACACCCTTTTCAGGTGTACTACTGCCAAGTCAGCTATCACCCATCTAGTGCTAGGGCACCGGAATTGTCCTGCCTAAATACAGAATGTTGCATTGTTTCCTGCTGAAACTCCTTTTGTTCACATTGGCTCTGTTCATCATTTATTAAGGCTATATTGAATAAAGCAAAGTAAAGCAAAGTACTCTGCTTATATACCACCCAATATCAGTACAAGCACTCTCTGGGAAGTTTACAGTTTAATTATGCAGGCCACACATTGCCCCCCCAAAAAAGCAGGCTGGGTACTCATTTTACTGACCTCAGAAGAATAGAAGGCTGAGTCAATCATGAGCTGGCTACTTGGGAATGAACCCCAGGTTGTGAGCACAGTTTTACCTGCAGTACAGGCATTTAACCACTGTGTCATGAAGCTCTTCCTGATTCACAAATGCTCCTGATTCTGCCTTCCTCCCCAATTTGAAGTCATCTGCAAATGTTATGAATGCCACCTCCACACTCTCATCCACGTCATTTACAAAGATGTTAAACAACACAGGGCCTAGGACTGATTCTTTGGCAATCCACATCACTTGTTTTCAGGATGATAAGGTGAGTGGTCTTTGGGTGCTCCATTTGCCCCCTTGCACAGAGCTACAAATTCATCTAACAGTGGCCTTCAGACATTGTGCTAAGCCATCTAAAAGCAAAAGAGATTGCGTCACCAGCAGCAATGTCAGAGGCACAAACTGCTGCCTCCTCAGTAAGACTTGGAGAGGGGAAATGAACAGACAGACTCTAATTAGGTAGAGAGGAAGTCTCATTTACTGAAATCCTGAAGGAAGATTACTTCCTAGAACAATTAAATTAATTAACATTGTCTTTATTTGGTTTAAGGAAGAGTAACACAGTGTTGAACCATTCATTTGCTAGAATCAAAAATCACCATGGACCACATACTGACACTGAGATACGTACATCGGCTTTTCAGAGGGCAAAAAAATGGTCTGTCCATCAGTGCTGGAGGCATCATGGTATAACATGCAGCTTGGCCCTGAGATTTTGAATTTTGGATAGCATGCACATTGAGAAGAGCTTTCTGAAATTATGGAGTTTGAAAAGGCCATTTCTCATTTTCAAACAGGAGGACTGGTGGAAAATGCACAGAGGTGTGATATTTCCCTTAAGTACTGAAAACAATCAAATAAAACTAGGTTTGCAAAGCTCATAAAAACTTCTTGCTTCTCTGGCTTATTTTTTATTCTTAAGTATCTCACCTTAGCTCTCCATAAGGTCTCTAATGAATACAAAGCCAAGCAAATTTGCTTCCTTTGTTATTTCGAGGGATGAAGAATCCTGAAACTTCAATCTGGGGCCTCAGGGTTAGTCAAAGAAAGTGTAGGATCCTACGTTATTCCTTTGAAAAACACCCAGTGGCTCCACTTTGCCCTTGTTTCTGACAAAACAGAACATAAATCTGATCATGAGGGCTGGATAAAATCACTGTTCACCTTATAGCTATAGTTCACAATCATAGTGGACAAGATCAAATAGGGGATAAGGTCACAGAAACTCTTTTGGTGTTTCCTACCCTTTGATATTATCAGGAACTCAACCCTAAAGCAATAGAAAAAGACTGATAAAAAAAACAGACGGGAAAGGGAGCTGTGATAATAAATCAACTCAACTGCAGAGAATGTGCCAGGGAAAACAATATTGATTTTCCTCCTCTTCGTCCTCATTTTCTTTCTTTTTTTTACAAGTCAGTGCACAGATTTGTCAGACAAAAGAATAGAGATGTCAGACCCCACAGAGTCAGACAATAATATTAAGACAGAAAGGATCCTACAGCTTGGGTACTGACAAAATTTGTGGCTATTCCTGTTTATCAGCAGAAGGTGCTATGCTTTTATCATCCTGCACATATGGAATACTCATATAATCTGTGATTAAATAATAAGCAGGCACTTGTACCTCCAGGATGTCCTTTGTCACAATTCTGCTGGCTAGAAATACAAAGAGATGGTCTGGTATGACCAACGCTGCTCCTCTGGACCACTGAACAGAAAGGAGATTTTTGCTCTTCACCTGAGGGAGGTGATTTGGTGGTAATCAGCAGTGACCATGCAGTCACCTCCCTAGGTTCCTCCCAAGTGCTTCCTGCATCTGGATTCTCTTGCCAAGCAAAAAGAATGGTGGTCCCCAAATCAGAAGTAAATAACATGCAGGGTGTTTAAAACAATAAAACGAACTGAGACATTTCAACTGTGGAATTTTGTGTGGGTTTGAGGCAGTGGTGCCTTTAGACCACAACAAAAGTGTGAATGAGGAGTCATGAAGATCTGGATGAAAACAAAGGCCAAAAACCTCTCTCTCTCTCTCTCTCTCTCTCTCTCTCTCTCTCTCTCTGTGTGTGTGTGTGTGTGTGTGTGTGTGTGTGTGTGTGTGTGTGTTTCTATTTCTATACTGCCCCTGTAGTGTTGCCACACTCTGGATGGTTCACAATATGAAACTAAATTTCGTTCTGCTGAATTCTTTTTGGCAGGAGACTTCAATACCAGACTAGGAATGGATGATACGATTCTAATGCATGCTTTGGGAAATAACATGAATGACTCCTTGATGGAGTTATTCCAGTATTCTAGATACTCAAAGGATCATCAGATAAACATGGCAGGGCTTTGTCTTGCAAAGTCCTTTATAAGTGCTGGCAAATTCATCTTAAATTGGTCATCACCACAGGATTCCCCCCGGCGAGTACACATTCAGCTCCTCTGGAGGAAGCAGTATAATGGACTATGTTTGTGTTTCTCAACAGGTGAGAGGGCTAATTGTTGATTTTCACATCGGTGAGCGTATAGTGATCACTTCCCTTTGATCAATAAAATTAAGTCTCAGCCATACCCCAATATTACCCTAGTGAATGCTCTTCGCTGTAGAAGAGGCAAATGGTCACAAAAAGTGGTAGACTCTTTAAGTTGCACAATAGATTCTGGAGATTTAATGAATCTGGGGAACAATTTATTCAAAGCACAAAATATGACTGATGCTCTTTACTACTATAATAAAATTACTTCTAAGGTTTCTAATATAGTACCTCAACAGACTTTAGCAGGTCCATCAGTAGGCACAAATAATTGAGTTAAAAATAAATCCAATCCTTGGTTTAACAGAGAATGTTTCCTCTTGAAAAACCAGCTTCATCCTTTGTACCAGTCAAACCGTAAGAATCAAATGAACATGCTTCCAAACAAATATTTCCGGTTAAAAACTGCTGTACAAGCTGACAATAGTTCAGAAGAATTGTCAGTTGCAAAACTACAGGTGAGATCTACAAAACTACAGGTGGGATCTACAAAAAAAGGGAAGGCACATTTACCAGAAAACTACTGTCCTGTCAGTCTGCTATCCATTACAGGCAAGCTGTATGCAAGGCATCTGGCTGACAAACTGACAAACTGGATGTAGCCCCCAAAGATATTAGGGCTAGAACAAAATGCCTTCAATTCTAACTGAAACATTGGATCACTGTGCGATTCTGGCTCATCTGGCCAAAAAAACCCAGAAGGGGGGGGGGGAGTGGATTGTTTGCCGCTTTCTTTTGACTTGAAAGGGGCCTATGACCCAATCTCCAAAAAACTGGGACAAAATAGATAAGACCCCAATAGACAGGAGACTGTTATTTCTCATCCAAAAACTGTATTCCCATACTAGCTGTCATGTTCGCTATGGTCCCCAAGGTGAATTGACAGATGAGAATCTGAACAACAGGGGAGTTAGGCAAGGCTGTGTGCTGGCTCCTCATCTTTTCAACCTTTATATAAATGATCTAGACGTACACTTAAGGATGGTTGAGGGCCACTTTCCAAAACTTGGTAGCCAGCAGAGCCCATTATTACTATATGCAGATGATGCCATAGTTCTATCCTTAACTCAATTGGGTTTAAACCGACTTTTGGCATCATTTGTAAACTATTGCAATCACAACAGTTTAACTATCAACATTCAAGAATCCAAAATTATGGTGTTCTCCAAGATCTAGAAGAAATTTCATTGGACAATCCAGAATAATCATCTAGTGCAAGCAAGAGAATTTAAGTACCTGGGATTGAATGTTAAGTATAACTGCACTTGGACTGCTCACCGGGACTATGCACAGAATAAGGCAATTTGTAGTATGACAGCCATTGCTCTTTTTTAAAATATCAATGGCGGACATCACATCCCCTCTGCTGCTCGGGTTTTTAAAGCATAAACGAGGACCTAACTGCTTTATAGTATACCTATTTGCACCAGCGCATTTAACTCAGATATAGAAAAGGTACAGTCTACCTTTTTCCACTGAATCCAAGGCACCCCTAGTTGCGTAGGACTGGCAGCCTTATATTTGGAAACAGGATTTTAACGTATAGATATGAGGGCATGGATTCAAACCTTAAAATTTTGGTTGAAGATGCACTTTCAAGCCGAACACCTGGGCTATATATATTACATGGTATCTGGCTCATATACTAGTAAGTGGATACGCAAAATTCAATGCAAAATTAGATCTATTGGAATGCCCCTCAATTCCATCTATTTGGACAACAACAGACCTCTCAGTCAGCGACACTATGGGTATTTGTACACGACCCCTAAACTCCGCCGCAAATGGCTCCCAGCTCCAGAGCTTAAAATTGTTTAACCACCAGCTCCGGAGTTTACAGAAATTAAGTGCAGCCACGCCGACCTAAGCACGTCCCAGCGCACTTTTCAGGTACCTGCTCTTGAGGGTGAAAAATCCCAGATCCGCATGTAAAGGAGTGAGTGCCTGGCTCTCCTCACTTCTGTTTGTTGTTGTTTTTTTGCCTCCCGCCCCTTTAAGAGAAGGTTTATGGTGGCGTGGTTCGCCGCCTTAGTTTTTTTCCAGCCGGGGAGATCCCAGTGCCGGTCCATAACAAGAAATGGCCGCCGCCACCAGTGAGCCTCCCCCCTTCAAGCTCCATCTCCTTTTTTAAAGGGCTTCCTTCCCCGACAGGCGGTTCTTTCCTACCGTATCAGGACGATGACGGGGCTTGAGGAGGCTTGGACCGGCAAACGGAGGTGAGTCTCCATTCTTTTGTCCCCTTTTTTCTCCCTCCCCTCACGCAGACAGGATCAAGGAAGTGTGGAGGGGTGGGGACGCAGGAAGAGCAACGAACCCCCAAGATCTCTGGTCCGAATTTAAGTGGCCAGCGGATCTTAGGGGTCGTGTGAAAAGGCCCTATGACATAGAGAACAAAAACTGCTTTCATTAGCCTGAGTTCCCCTCAGGCATATGGCATCCTTGCAGTGTACTGGACACCTGCAACTTATCTATCCATGGCTGGAACTCCCCAAGCTTGCAGGATATTCAATCTTGTTTATTTGCATCTGTGTCTTTATATTTTGCTGATTTGATCAGCCTTTGTAAGCTGCCCAGAGTTTCATAGGCAAGATGGGCAGGGTATAAATCCAATAATAAATAAAATAAATAAATAAATAAATACCCTCAGCCCTACTTCAGGGCAGGTTTCAGGGACTTCCCTGCCAAGAACGACTTTGCCCTTGTGGAGCTGGGGTCCCTGAATTCTTATCACATATTCTCTTACATTGCATCTTCTATAAAAATCCAGAGAGACTTGATCTATCCCCTGATTCATAGATTTCAGGGTAACTCAAATAAGTGGTTGGTTGCATACTGCCTCTCAGACCAGAATTCTTACATAACAACTCAGGTTGCCAATTTTTCTTAGCTGTAGTCCACAGAAGAGCTGTATTATTGGCAGAAGGTTGACCCATGTATAGTTTATAGCTGCAGTCTCTCTCTTTTCATTGTACTCTTTTATTGTTGTAGTCTACTTTTTCTCTTCTATCTGAATGGGTCATATGACCGTAATAAATAAATAATTGAATTGAAAAAAGTAAAGCAATAAAAAACACTATATGGATGCTACATGGACCAAAATGGTATTGTCCAACAGGATGTTCTAAGATGAAGGACACTGGGCATTTTCCAACAGATTGCCCTCTGTATGCAGATTTGAGGGATCAATAACCCTTAACAACAGGGATCAAGAACAACTCTCCTTTACGTATAGTTTTATTTCTGCTACCTGGCAAAAATTACTATATATTCCATAGGGGCGCTAAATTCATTAAATCAGCCATGGAAAGCTAGAACTCATTGCTTGCTTCACATTCTCTTGTAGTTAATCTTACAATTAGAAGTTTGTTTGAGAATGCTTATTTTATTATTATGGTTTTTTTCAGGTTGAGAACCTCTGCTCTATATGAAGCTTGTTCCAGAGGGAAGATGCCACAACCAAGAAAGCTCAGTTCTGAATGCTTTTTTTTTTTTAAGTCTTCTTAAGTGTCATGATAGAACTCTCCTGCTTGTCTCTGCACTGTGAAATGTGTTTCTCCCTTTTAGAGACCTGCACCTCTATCACACTGCACGTAAAAAGTGTTTTTTATTTTTAAAATTCGCATCTGGAGTACTGGCCCTCACCTTGATGTGCTTCAAAAAATACATGCCTCTGCCATGCCTCCTGAATGGCAACCCACCGCATTTTCCTGATCCTTGCCCCTCTGGTAGTACTTTTTTGATCCACATTTTTGGAGAATTGAAGTGCGCATCAAAATTAAGTGGGGGTGTTGTTAGTGTGCATTTTTTTGATTATCTGCTCAATTTATTGATATTTTCTTAAATTCATTTGCTCTTTAAAATATTTCTGGTACAGGGGGGAAAACAAAACGTTTGTTACGTCCTCCAGCAGTAAAACTAGAACCCGGCATGCCGATAATCTCTCTCTCTCTCTCTCTCTCTCTCTCTCTCTCTCTCTCTCTCTCTCTCTCTCTCTCCTATATATAGTAGATTACCTGATGAAGGATATCATTTGTGAATGTTTACCCACCCAAAAGCCTGTTAGTAAGTAAAACAACACATGTTAGGACAATGTTCTAATCAGCCTATTTTATGCTGAATTACTTTTTCACCTGGAGGAATAATTTTTAATGTAGGAGACAAAAAGAATGGTGGTAATAGTTTGGAGTGATACAGTCCCACCTGTCCTCTCCAAACTTGCCACTTCATTCATTCAAATGACATACTTAACATTAATCCTATTTCACATTTGGACATGGAGGGACTTGCCTGGAGTTTGTGGATCAGCAACATTCCATTAGCTGAGATTTCAAGGCTATGATCTCCTATTGCTGGTGGGTGCTTGTGATGTCCTTAGATGTCTAGTGCTCGTGGTCGGATGCTAGAAATAAGCATAAGTGCTACTAGCAGGTGACTGCCTTGGGTGATATTCCAAGGGAGCTAATCAGGAGCAGCCTCAAGGCATGGAGGGAAGGAGCCTGACCAGAAGAAGCATACCTGTAAGAACATGTTATCAGATGGTACACTTCCACAAAGTACACCAATCAATGTGCATAGGTGTCGCACTAGGGTTACCTTCCTCCACATTCTGTTCATGCAAGACTCTGCTGGATCAAGGAATCTTTCCTCAGACTGGGAACCCCAGTGGGCTACAGTCCATGGCACTATTATTTTGTTTATTATGACTATTTCTATCCCACCTAGGATCTTCCAGGTGGCTAAAATACTTTGCAATCGTACAAAGACATGCTCAAACCAATGGAACTCATAGCCTTATGCAGAAACTCTGAATGGAACACTAGTGCTTCTTAAATGCTGGTCAATTGTAGGCCTGGGTACAGATTCTTTCTGGAGCTACAGATCTTCAAAGGAGACAAGGGCCTCTATCACAGGCACACTAAATGCACATGTTGATTTGATGCGTTCTTTCTCCAAGACTGGTCACGTGACATTTGATGCACTTTCTGTTCCCACGGTAGCATTTTTTAATGCTTTTTTCATGCCGAATGTGCATCATATTGCTGTTTTGAAAATCTGTTTTCTCCGTCACTATTTTTTTATATAAAATAGTCTAGTATATAAATAGTCCAGTATATAAATAGTATATAAATTCTTGTATGCAGAATACTCTGTTCTAATGTTCCGCTCAAGTTCTGCTGGATGTGTAGGTCTGAATCAAGTGTACAGATAGGCAGGATGATTTCATCCTCCTGGGAAGTCCTAACTCCCACATCATTTCACTGAAGATATTTATAAACCAGCCTTTTGGCAAAGGGGAGGAAGAGATGTCCACCACACATCAGAATTTCACTCCAAGGTGGTTTATGGGAAAGCCATCTGTTTCAGGATATAAACTCGAATCCCACTTCACAAGATTGCAGGATCTTCCAGGATATATCTTGTGACATCCCTATGATGTTACCACTGATATCTTTGGCCACAGTTCATACATGGAGCTGTGATGGATTCCCATTTCTTCACTTCAGAAAAAAGGTTTGCTAATTTGGGATAATTATGGGCTATCATAAAACTAGCACATGATATTTAATTCCCTCTCTCCAGTTCCTACTGAAGGGGCAGGGATAAGATATGACCATGCCTGTATTGCTATGAAAGGTTAAGGGGAACCAAGCCTTAATTACAGGGCCACAGTCCAACTGGGAAAGGAAGCTGCCACTGCCATTGGAGTATTCACTGCAAGGGGGAATCATAGCCATTTCCTCTAAGTTGTCAGAGGAAAACAACACAACAACTGATGAAAGCCATCTCCTTTAAAAGGCCTTAAAACTAAGTCAGGCAACCAAGGGATTAGAGCTTGAAAGTTACATTTTGACTACAACCCAAGATTCCTGCAATCAAATAGCCAGTGGCCAAGACAGTGGTGGAAATCCTGCTGAGAAACTATGCAGGCTTAAAAGACAATGAAACAACCAATACTTGATATTACTCTTTAATATGATTAAATTTCAAGTTTCTTAGCCCCGCCCCTACCCCCTAGGTCCCAAAGCTCCCCCTACAGATTCTTTTTGATCGGGAGAAGTCTTGGGAAACATTCAATATTGGAGAATCACCCCCACTTTACACTTGCCATGATCACCCAAAGTACCAATGATCTGGTAGCAGTTTCCCCATACTAAAGCCTCACCATATTTTGATCCTAAGGCTCCTGAAGGCTCTTCTGGGTGAAAAGCAATCACCGTGGAGCCTTAGAACTTGAAGGGGAGATAAGAAGTGTAATGCTCCAACCTGAGGCCTTAGCCTTTCCATAATTTTTACTCTAGCTGGTTCATGCACTGCTCAGGTGCTCTTGCTAACCATTTCTCATGGTTTTGATCTCTGGTGAAAGACCAATAAAGAGACCCATAAGGGCAACACAATTTTATTGAATACAAGCCAATACACACTAGGGCAGTGTTGGTGAACCTATGGCATGGGTGCCAAAGGTGGCACTCAGAGCACTTTCTTTGGGCACCCAACATTGCCCCTTCACAGCCACCTGTATTCAGGTTAAATTGCTGTGTTGGCACTTTTCAAAAAACTTAGTATTTTGAATCGCAGATTGGGCACTCGGTCCCTAAAAGGTTCACCATCACTGCACCAGGGTCTTGCTCTACGAATGAGCAAAACCCACAAAGAATAGAAAGGACATACCCTTCTACCTTAGCTTATCAGTTTTGTTAACATACATCTGTCAGAAGGGGCATCTCGGTTGGGCTCAGCAGGGCATGGGCAACTGGCTTAAACTGGCTCCTTGAAACAGTACTGGCTATTGCTGACAAGGACTTGCTTCTTTAGAATGTGTTTGGTCGACAGCCTGCTAGTAGCCCCCTTTTCAATGTCATGATTCATCCTGACTCTATCTACTGTTTACACAAACATAAATCAGAGAAAGACGGAGAAATGGATAAAACCTGTAACTAGAGATGGGCACGACTCAGAAAAAAAATTCGTTTTCGTTTTCGTTTTCGTCTAGGGGTCCGTTTCGGCTCATTTCCGTTTTCGTGAGCTAATTTTCAAAATTTTTCGTTTTCGTTTCGTTACGTAACAAAAATGAAAAACGAAAATGAAAACGAAATTTTTTTCGTTTCTTCCCTTTTAGCTCCATTAAGTGCTTTTCCATTAACGAAAAATGAAAATCGGCTCAAAATTAGTCGTTTCGTTTTCGTTTTCGTTCCATTTTTGAACCATTTTTCGTTTTCGTTTCGTTACGTAATGAAAACGAAAAAACAGAAACGGAAATGAAAATTTCGCTAAGTCGTGCCCATCTCTACCTGTAACTAAGAACGCAACATTAAGCATTCTGAGTTATGTTACATTGATTAAAAATACAAAGCTTTAAGAAACTCTAAGTAAACCCTTTGCACTTTCAAGCCCCCTTTTTACACCTTTTTCTACCTAAAATCCTAGCCACCACTCCCTAGAGACATTAAGAAAGACATTAAAGGTGAAAAGGGAACCTGCAAAATACTTGGGAGGAGGTTGGTGGTTCCTTTTTCATTGCCCTAGCCAGAGGCTCTGTTGCAGCAATCAGGAATGAAATGCTGCACAATCAGGGTAGCAGGAAATGAAACTGCCCTGATGTTAAAGTAACGGGATCAGAGGTTCAGTAGACTTGAACAACTCTAATGCTGGAGCATTGGGAACGTTAGTTTTGGTCACCTCAGAGAAGGCACTAAATGTTGCAATAATATTGAACAGCTAGTGGTAGCTGGGTACTGGAGTAACGGGAAAGCACTTTGATCTCTCAGACACCCACACATGCTGACACACACTGACACGGAGAACAAATCTTCGGTCCAGCCGAGCCTGACTTCCTCCGAAGAGGCTCTGTTTTATTAATTGCTCTAACATAACTAACTAACATAAATCATTACATCAGAGAAATTAACTAAATATGGTTATGAAAGTTGTTACCTAAGAAAGCTACATTAATATGCATGTTATGGTAAAACTATTAATTGGTAAGTCTTAGCAATAGCATAATTGGTAAGCCACAGGTGGTGCGATTGGAAATAGTAAATAATTGGCAAACAGCTTCGATAATTGGCAGACTTAGCTGGGAAAGTAATAGCAAACAATGAAATCACCTTTTGGCTAACTTAAGAATCATGAGACCATGAGACAAGAGAGAAAAGGTGGGGGCTACGGGCAGGCATTTCTGCTGTTGCAGTTTTTCTCACAGAGGCTGTTGCCTCTGGGAAGCCAGAATCAAACATGGCTCTGATCATGTCAACCCATAAGCCTCCATTCCAATGTCTCCTATCCCAACAAGGCTCCTTCACCCATACTGACAAATCAGCTCACTTGTACGCAAGGTTCACACATGGTCATGCCAGGAGGAGGAGGGAGCCTTTCCCAAACTAACTTGTTTGATTGCTTGCTTGCATTGCTGACCAGTTAGGTTGGGTTTAACTTCCTGCTGCTAGAAGAAACCCCTCCTCTTCCTCTCTCTCTTTTTCTCCACATGTTGCTAATTGCTTTTTGTTTCTTTGTAGCATTCTTTTTCAAGGTGCCTGTAAGAAAGGCTGCAAGCTATGCTGGCCTGCAGCATGGTGGTTTCTCAAGACCTGTGAGGCTGAGCAATCCACCTCTTGCTAGTGAGCAAAATATTTTGTCCCCATTTTTCTATGTAGAAGTGGGATCCTGAGTGTTATTTCTATGAAATGTTGACTATTGGGAAGGTGTGGTTTCAAAGGGGAGACTTTTATATAATCCTGACTCTAATTAACTGAGCTTCTGTTGAGAGTCAAGCAAATTCTTATAGCTGTGAACAATCCGAAACTAATAACCAGAATAATTCAGATGTTCTCTGAAGGGGCTTCTTAATCTTAATACAATCCTTTGTTCCTATTAGTAAACCATAGCTTTACATAATGTGGATATATTTTTTTAGTCATCTGGGATCCTTATCCTTAGTTCCACATAAAATAAATTAGGAGGAGAGATTGGTTTAAACAATCAAATAGGATTTTTATTTAGGGACAATAGGTAATAGCTATGAAATGAAAGGTAGGTTTTTGGATACAAATAATAAGGGTTAAAGCAAAAGCAAAGCATGCTGCATATATACCACACCATCATGGTTAAAGCACTCACTGGGAGGTTTACAGATTAATTCTGCAGGCTACAAAATGCCTCCCCAGCAAACTGGGTGTTTATTTTACCAACCTCAGAAGGCTAGAAGGCTAAGTCAACCTTGAGATGGCTACCTGGGATTGAACCCCAGGTTGTGAACGCAGTTTTGGCTTCAATACATCAGTTTACTCACTGCAAGGAATACGGGGGATTTCAATATATCTCTTCAGTATTTACAGTTCAAAATAATCAGGTTGCAAACTCTCAATCTTGTTTACACACAAACTTTACTGTAGACTTCTCTTCAAAAATTCTACCAGACTTCCACCCTCAAAGTGATACCTAACTCCCTGCTCTAACTTTCGAGTCTTTTCCCCTGAAAAGTCATGTCTCAACTCTCCAGAGACCCTCAGACCTTGCTCCCACAACATTAAAATTGATCTGTCCAATCACCAACCAGCTAGTCAACCCCAATCATCACAGCGCTCTGCCCATGTCCACCTACAATACTGATATTCAAAACTGCTGATACAGAAAGCTCATATAGGTAATAATTCGTATATCTACACATAGAGGATTGTAATTTGGACAATCACCACAGGCAGTTCTTCCAAGACATGCTCATGGGAGAGTAATCATGAACCTCTCTCAGATCAGTACAATTTGGAGGCACCAGAAAACCTTTCATTTTTTTTCCAGCAAGTGTTCGGGAAACCTCTGTGACCATCTGAAAGGCACAAAGTGGGATGTTGGTGGCTCTCAAAACTGAATGACTTGCTCAGAGAGGAGGGAAAAAATGGAAGCAAAAGGGGAGGGGAAGAGTGATCAACAAGCTCTGTAGCTATTAAGTTGTTCTGGGAAGGAAATGGATACTTAAATTCATATTCTAAATGTATAAATTTTATTCTTAAATACGTTTTATATTTACCTTTAAATATAATGTAAATATACTCTAAATTGGGTATATTTAAGCCAGGAGTGGTAGAGAAAGATGAAAGAAAATATGGAGACATTACAAATGGAAAAGGCAAAAACAGCCAAAGAAATCAAAAGAATGGTTTTAAAAAGAGAAAAGGTTAAATAAGCTGAAGCTGACTCATGAAAAATACTGCCATAGACCAAAGTGAATTTGTGGTCTCAGTAGTATAATAAGTGAAGACATAATTTCAACATCTCATTCCTGGCCACGTTTAAAAGAATAGAAGAGAGTTCTGAACAACACATTAAATATAGGAGTGGAGGTATATATCTCTTGAAGAAAAATGCCTACTGGTGGTAAGAGTAGTCAAGCGAGGCAAGAGGCATGCTTCCCCACCAGCCATGAATCCTAAATTTATGGATTTTATATACATATGCACCTACCCAAACCCAAACGACAAACGACAAACGGAAATGACAAATTTTTGAAAATTTCCGCGACAAACGGAAACGACCTGAAACGGGCCCATCCCAACAAACGACAACTCGAAACGTCATTTTTTTCTGGTCGTGCCCATCTCTACTGCCTGGTAATAGAATAAGAAAGATCTCATTGGTAAAGGAGAGAACCAATGGAATACTCAGGCGGGGGGGAGGCTATAAAATGGAATTAACTAGAGCACAAAATATACATAGGAATTTTGAAGCACACCTGAGAAGATAGAATTTGAATTGTTCAGTTAGATTCTTTATGGTAGTGAGACAAAGTTTGAATACTATAGAAGAAATAAATAAAACTAAGCTTGAATAAAAGATTGCTTATTGTACTTTGAAGGAGTTAAGATAATGTTGACACCTGTGTCTTTACCAGCTGAAGAAAGGTCAAATGTTTACTGAGGAACTTTCAAGGAAACTGTCTAAATTACCTATGCAGCACTTATACTTTGTATCAGTAAACAGTGTCTGAAGTTATTTTTCATATTAAACCAATCAACACTTATTTTTATTTATACTGACTTTTCTAGAAAGAACTTTGTATAACCTTAGAGGTGGCGGCCAAGCAGTCTCTATTTGTGGGTGGCAGCAGAATATTTTGTTTCATTTTTCAACACAATTTTTAACTTGTGGAAGCCTAATCAAGCCAGTGGAAGTGAAATACAACACACATTAAACCTCCTAAGTCTCTTTTAGTGAAATAATTGAGGCTTGTAAGTGGGGTGCTTGCCACACTGAGTTTCAATCGCCATGCTGTAGTGGTACGAGCTGCACATGCACACTCAACCTGCATGGATTTCCACAACCTTCCCCTGCTGTCTTTTAAGTATGTAGAGGTCTACCATTTTAGACATTGGTCCCAGCATGATCCTCTTGTGACCGTGCTTGAGATTCACACATACTATCTCATACCCATCCCATTCTTGTTTATTGATTAGCAGGGTTCCTGATTCCCTCCTGTAAAATAATAATTGCCAGTAAGTCATCAATCAAATCTATATTGTTTCATTTTGTCTTGCCATTAATTGCAATGGGATATATTCCAATATAGTGTCCCAGTCTGTGGCTGCAACTGTTGTCGAGGCAGAAGTTAAACTCAGCCAGAGTTAGTATGCAGATTACTAACGTAGGGAGTTGACAACAAATAGGGAACAACGAGAAACAGGATCAGCAAACAATCAAGGTCAAATCCATAGGTTTTCCTTCAGGCAGGAAGACAAGGAAGGCTGAAGACAGCCATCCGGGGACGAAAAGCAAACAAGTTGAAAAGAAGGGCTTCAGAAACTTGGTTAGGACTTGTGTTCTCTATGTATCTAGATATGGTGTGGGTGACCTCCACCACCCCCCCGCATAGCTGCAGCTCCACATTATTTATTTATTTATTTATTTATTTATTTATTTATTTATTTATTTATTTATTTATTTATTTATTTAGCATCAACAGGGCTGTCCTTGACAAAGACAAGCACCTTTCCTCAGTTGCGCTCTACTGTCCTACATTTCGAAATGCTAACATTATTTCAGATGAGTAGAGGTCCTCATAACCTCCTGTCACCTGGAGAGAAGGAATCTTCTCTGGAAAAGCTGGGCACTGTCTCATTCTCCTGTGTTTCTAGGAAGGGAGATGCTAGCTGGAACCTTGAACCCTTCTGCCTCTGATCCCTCCAGTTGATCCAGGTCATCCGGTTTTTTATTCTCTAAGGAAGACTTTGCCAGGAAAGGTAAAATAGAAGATTATCCTTTAGATTAGAGATGGGGACAAATCGGAAAAATTGTGATTCATTTTGATTTGTGATTCATCGAGGTCAACAAATTACAAGAAACAAATTAATGAATTGTTTCCTGATTAATCAGTGAATTGATTCACAAATTTGTTGGGTTTTTTTTCTTTAAAGCCCTATAAAATGGTCTCCAATGCACCTAGAGAAGTTTCCCATGAGTGTCCTCCATAATCACTGCAGGTTGATGAGGTTTGGGTTCTGGGTGTCTGAATTATGCACCTCCAAAGAGGTCCCCCAGAAAAGTGCTCTTCAGTCACTGAGGGCTCTATCACACATCCTTTAAAATTCTGATTAAATTTCAAGATAAAGTATTTCTAAAAATCTTGTCCCCACGGCCACCGGGCATTAAGAAAAACAGTTATACCCCCCTTTAACTAGTTTTCCAAGACCTACCAGAGAAGTTGGGAATTTTTTGCACCAGTAAAAAATGTGAGCCAGAAATTTGTGGGAGCTCACATATTACCCCATTTTCTGGTTTGTTTGTTTTTTCTAGCCCCAACCAGCTCATCCTGGGGCTTATCGGCACTTTTAAAAAACCTTTTTTCATTTTCCCTCCCCCCCCCCCAGAGGTGACCAACTGGCCTTCGGGCTATCAGCGCATTTTATTTTATTTTATTTTATTTTATTTTTTATTATTCTAGTGCAGACCAGCTTATCTTGGGGCTCGTCAGCATTTTTTAAACTTTTTTTAATTTTCCCACCCCACCCCCCAAATGCAGATCAGCTGGCCTTTGGGCTGTCAGTGCTGTTTTTATTTATTTATTTATTATTTTATTTTATTTTTCTAGCACCACCTCCTGGCCCTGGTGCTAGTCTGCACTTTTTTAAAAAAAATC
Source organism: Phrynocephalus versicolor (assembly GCA_023846285.1). NCBI lineage: Eukaryota > Metazoa > Chordata > Lepidosauria > Squamata > Agamidae > Phrynocephalus > Phrynocephalus versicolor. The sequence goes on along the minus strand of JAHTLZ010000204.1, from coordinate 90,700,021 downwards.
CTTGTACATGGGAACGGGGATCCCACATCTTCAGTCACGTGAACAAGAAAGAAGAAAAGCCAGACTTTCACAATATCTGGATCGTCCCCCAGATGAGACAGTGGTCTTAGACACACCAGGTTTGCAGGAAAGTCCCCCAGTACTGTCCTCTATAATCTATTTAAGTTTGGTGAAGATTGGGTTTAAGAAACCTGACTTATAAATCCACAAAGTGGCCGCCCAGGAAATTGCCCTTTAGCACCTGGTTTGGGGAAACCCAGGGTATTTGTACACGACCCCTAAACTCCGCTGCAAATGGCTCCCAGCTCCGGAGCTTAAAATTGTTTCCCCACCAGCTCCAGAGTTTACATATAATTAAGTGCGACCACGCCCACCTAAGCGCGTCCCAGCGCACTTTTCAGGTACCTGCTCTCCGGAGGTGAAAATTCCTGATGCGGATATAACGTAGTGACTTCCGGGCTCTCCTTGCTTCTGTTTGTTCTTTTTTTGCCCCCCGACCCTTTAAGAGATCTGAATGCAGTGGCGGGATGGCAGAACGGAGGTGAGCAGCATTCTTTTCTTTCTTTCTTTCTCCCTCCCCTCACGCAGCCAGCAGCCAGGAGTGCGGAGGGGGTGGAAATGCAGCGACAAACCCCTAAGATCTCTGGTCCGAATTTAAGTGGCCAGCGGATCTTAGGGGTTGTGTGAAAAGGCTCCCAATCAAAACCAAGTGTTGAGAGACTGTAGATGAGAGTCAAAGGAAGCTTCTCTGCAAGTCTGGTGTCACTAAGTACCTGGAGGGGGAATTTCCTGAGGGGTCATTTGGTGGTGCACCTCTCAGGAACCAGAAATCCAATCTTCCTTGGAGAGACTGTAGAGAACAGTCAGGGGACGCTATCCTGAAAGGTTGGTGTCTCTAGGTGCCTTTTAGATAACTAAAAAGTCATCTATTCGTACTTTGTTGACGAATTAGCAATTTTTGAACAAATTTTGCAGTTCATTTTTAATTCATGCCCATCTCTACTTCAGATGCATCAGATTTCTGTTCTCCAGTTTAAAGCAATGGTAAGAATTTTTAAATTTAACATATCAAGTTAATGTGTTGTTTTTTCCAAGCTCTGTCCCTTTTAAAACATTACTTTCAAAATGTTTTCTTCAGATTAAGTGCATTCCTCCTGTTTAACAGAAACATACCAATTTTAACTCTAACCTGCTGTTTTCAGTCATTGAAAATGCCAGCTTCCTAGTTCCAGGATGCTTAGGCTACAACCTTAGTGGATTTCTACATTTCTACAGTATGTTTTGCTTTAGATGGTGTGCATGACGACGTACTAATTGGCTTACCTTGTTCCCAGCATTCATTTTGTCAATGCTGGTCTTGAAGATCCTGTACGATTATTTGTGATTTATTTAAAAGAAAACTGTGGGACATGCAAGGCGCCTTCTTTAGAAAGTGGATATATATGGCTTCAGGTGACCTGACAGTTGGCAAAGTACAGTCAACTTCCTCAAATGCGCTTACAGAGCCCTCTCCTCTCAAAGGCCATTTGTATTCTTTCATTCATTTCAAAATACAGTAAGTCATCCCTGTTACTTTTAGGTACTACCGTCATATGAACTTTTTCCCTCTCTGCCCTCACCTCCTAGCCTCTCTCTTTTTTGAAAAGCCAAGAGGTGCATGCGTACATCTTGATTATCAAAACTCACCCATGGCCTCCCTGAAAAGGGAGAATAGCAACATCTTCCATGGGACAGAACATTTGGCTTACAAGCATTCTGAAGTAAACAGTGCTGTCAAACTTTTTTCTTTACACGGAAATATATGTGTAATAAAAGAAATACAGCTAGCAAGGCTCCTTGTCATATAAGAGGAAATCTTATGACTAACAGAACTTGCCAAGAAATTACCTCTTACCTAGTATGGTATCACATCTGATACAACTCAGCTTTCTCAGAGCGGATGCTAAACTCTTAAGATCCTGGAGCTGTGTTTAAAATCAAAACAAGGTCTAGCGCGGTTCCTAAAATTAAAGATACTCCTGAGGAAAAGGAAAAGCTGTTTTATTGCCAAATACAACATCAACGTGGATAATTTGATGGACTTTCAGTGACCTCACCAGGAAAAGTTTTTTCCCCCCTGAAACTAATGGAAATTTCAGAAAGGAATAGAAATGTTCCTCTTGAAAAATCACCTTGTCCTTAAATAAAGCTAATAATTTGGAAGGCAGAGAACAGAGTGCTGTATTAAACCTTTGTAGTAACCTGGCCTCAAGAAACAATGCATGAGCAATGGCAGCCTTTTCACACACCACAGAGAAATCAACAGGATTTTCCATCACACATGCACTGAGTCGGGTGCCACAGTCTATTTCTAGCCCTCCAAAAGTACCAAAAAATAAACATGTTTCTAAGAGAGTGGCTGAATTCACACTTTGTTTTCAATTGTCCATAGCTGCTCCTTTAAAAGGAAATCCTATATGTGCAGGGCTCAGACTGTTGTTAGAAAATGGGCACGCTCCAGTGGCGTCTGATCAGTCTTGGGTGATGGCTCACCAGCTGTGACCAGCCTCACCCGGCTAATCAACTCTAAACTGCTGCTTTTCTTTCAGCTGAGCTAGCCTTAAGCCCAGCCCATTCAAGCCAAGTGGGTTTTAAATTGAAACACAAAAATAAGGTGGTTGTTTTTAAAATTTAAATAACTGAACAGTTAAAAAGCACACTCTTAAGCTTGAAGCTACATGTATTATAAGAGTCAACTTTCCCAGGCCAGAACTAGCTCTGTTACAAATGAATCACATTATACAGCTCCTTAGAAAACCCAAGCTCCTCTTCTCCCCCACCTCCTCTTCATCTCCTGTTAACAGAGCACCTTCTGGCTTCTCTGGATTAGCACTCCTTTCTGGATTCTTCCAGCCATTCTCTTTCTTCCTGTTGTTGGATAGAACCGATGAGGTTTCCAATCACACCCACCAGTTCCTGCCTGCCTGTGTTCTGCACCTGTTGAATCCCCAGCTTCTCAAAATCTCTGAGGAATTGTGGGAAGGGAGCAACAGGATACGGTTTCGTCCACCATTACCTGCTGTGCCTTCTTCCCAAACAAATCAATGCCCCTTGAGCTCATTCCTCCTGCAGTGATTCGTTGGCCAATTCCACTAAAAAGTTGCCCTGTTCACTGACGCTGCCCTCAGTGGCTCACACGCTCTTTCTCAGTTGGTTTCTTTCTCTCTTGGTTGAATCACAATGTAGTGAAATCTGATTGGCTGTGCAGGCAGATGATGTCATCCTCTCTACTGTGTGCTGGCCATTCCCCCAAGAGATGTCACAGTTCATGTGGCCAAGTATGGTGAGTGAGCTACATAACAGAAGTAATTCACATCATCTGTTATCCTAAACTCCCCCTTTCTTTCTTACGGCCTGCAGTCCTCTTGCATACAAAACGTGGGTTCTCCTGTGGAATTACACTGCCTCCTTCAATGTTCTGAAATTAGCTCAGCGCTTGGAAATACTATTGCAAAAAACAAAGTGCTGGCAATATTTTTAAACAAAAACAACTTTTTATTTGTTACTAACATGTTCTCTTCTAAATTGCTTGGCAATACCACTTGGCAAGGCAAACAAATGACCAAATATTCGCCCAAATTGACCATCCAGTGCCACTTTACATTTGTCATTATGTGATGAGTAGCAAATAAATTTTACTGCACAAAATAATCTCGGCATGGAAGATATTGCACTAAAATGACATTAATTTTCAAAGCAATGCTGTTGCCTTAAAATTCAGCCTGTTATACGTAACCTGTTATTCCCCACCAATAGGAATAAAGATCGTCCTTATTCATTTCAAGTATGTCCACAAGAAGCCTAGGAAATAGTACTTTGAGCAACTGCACACATTTCTTGATAAATCTCATGTAATTCAATTTTTTCACTATATGAGATTACGTGCATACTTTACCTGGTACCTTTTGTTTCCACTAAAGAAGAACTACTTAGCTACATTAGGAAGTAGTCCCAGACAGCACAGAAAACTGTGAGGCTGGCTAAGCACCACAAAGTCATTAGCTTAAGATCTCTACAACAGCAGAATTCATACTGAAATATAAAGAGCAACCTGGGGATTGCAGCCCTATGTATCTCACTGCATGCTTCCGGCAGCTCAGACCAATCTGAAGACGTGCCTGGCTGTCAGGAGCCACTGGAGAAGTGTTTGTGTGATAGGCACTTAATTGCTGGGAGACACTTGGCAAAACTATTAATCCCCTGGAAAGATCTTACCATTGATGCTAGCATTAAAATATGTATGTGCATAAAGGTGCATGCTCACATATGGGCAATCATATTATTACTGCTGCCTTGCTCAATACTGCAACTCACCAGCAAAGGAAAAACCTATCTCCTTTTTATCAGTTGGTGGTTTTGGATTTGCCTTCATGCAGCACTAGAAAAGCAGAGGATTGTATATTCTTAATTATTTACTACAACAAAGAGAGAAACAGTGGTTGGACAACTCAGATCCTGCCTACTCCAAAGGGATCACGAATGTTCAAAATTGGTTGAAGGTCAATTTTTTAAAAAACCATTGTTCCTATTTCTGAAACACCTAAATCAAAGAGCCCATATTGAGAAGTTCAGTAAGTTCATGTTCCAGTGAACATGACTGAGAAATCATATGTGCAAATGAAGCTTGTGATTAATCCCTAACAATCAATCACAGAACAAAGATAAGCATGCACACTGCGAGAGTTGTCACTGATGTGACATTCAGATGTTATCAGTATGTAAAGAATCTCTTCTATTAATGGCAAGCTATAGGTAGAGTTTTGTCTTGATTATGTGGATTGTATTCCTTGGACAGCAACAGATACAGCAACATTTCTTAATATAAGCCATAAAACCAATGACTTATAGAAAATTCTACAGAGAAAATTAGACCTACAATTTAAGAGTACTAAAGAAGTGTAGACTAGAGATGGGCACAAAAGTACTAAAGAACTGTACACTAGAGATGGACACAAAACAAAAAATGACACACTGTTTTGTCATGTCATAAGGTTACAAAACATTTTGTAACATAAGGAAACAGCAGATAGTGTTTCATTACAAAATGCCATTTTTTACTGTTGAAACAAAACAATTTGTGAATTGCCCTTCTCCGCTCTCTCTTGTTCTGGTCACTGCCACCCAGCTGTTTTTGACAGCTCAAGCTGTCAAAATTATCTGGGTGGCAGTGGCCAGAATGGGAAAGTAGGGCAGGGTTTTGATTTTTCCGCTGCCTGCTCAGTTCTTCCGTTGTCGCCTCTGCCTCCCAGGTGTTTTTTTTTTCCCTTTTTCTATTTTCTTTCTTTCTTTCTCTCTTTTTTTTGACAGTTTGGTATGTGGGGGGTGGGGAGCCTAAATTCTGATCTCCATGGTCTGAAAAGTACAAGGTCAGGAAAGTTCTAATGGCTTGAGTATATCTAGGAAATGGCATGCCATGGAATGTACCCCAACACATGCGGAAATACTCAGAGATGTTAGGGTATACCCAGAAATGTCCCTAGGCTGACATACTGGTACTTATCAAAACAGATTTCCATAGGTAATCACTGTTAGGTAAATCAGATTTTCCACATATTTGAAACAATGCAAAATCTTGCACACTTTTCTTAGCCAGGCCAAAATGTACACTCTACAAGAAAACAGCATTTTCTTCAAAGTTTCCCAACTTTCTGAAAATTCTCTTGCGTACCAGAATTTCAGAATTGTCCTAGCACAGGGATGGAGAACCTATGGCACGCATGCCAAAGGTGGCACGGAAAGAGCTTTCGCCTGGCACGCGACATGCTCCTTGCCCCCCCCCCCACTTCCCCCTCCACTGGACCAGCCATGAGGAATTTGCGGAGGAGGAAGTGGGGGGGCAGGGAGCATGTCCGGTGCCAGGCTGACCGTGCCGTCGCCAATGCCATCGCCGCCCTTGCCTCCGCCCCCTGCCACCCCTGACCCTGCCTCTGCCAACCCCACTGCCATCCCTGCCCCTCCTGCCACTGCTGCCACCGCCGCCACCACTAACTCTGACCCCGTCGCCCTTGCTGCCCTCAACCTCACCCCATCCATGACCCCCCACTGCCGCCGATCCAAACCCCCTACCGCCACCGCCATCCCTGCCCCTCCTACCCTGACCCCGCCCCCTTCATCACCCTTGCTGCCTTCGCCTCCTTCCCCGCCGCCACCGCCGATCTTGACCACTGTCGCCGAGTTTGGGCACTCAGTGGCAAAAAGGTTCGCCATCCCTGTCCTAGCATTCTTTCCTAGCATGTTTTACACCCAAGCATGTAAGCTTTTTTAAAAAAACAATTAATTTGGTGGGTTGGTTGAATTGGCTTTATGCTACTCCTTTTTATTGTCCATAATTTTTTGTGAGTCCTCTTCTGTCCTGTTCCCACACACATGAGAGAAACTGCACAAGAGTTTTTCACAATTTCCTGCTGGTCTGTCATGCAACTGGACATGCAATTGAGTACATGACCTGGGTATGCCTGGGCACACAAAAGACCACTGGAACAATTGCATCCACCACTTATCCAATTTAAAGGTTTATGCTGTTGAATGTACTGAGGGTTTATACACAGCAGTTCAGGCATAATAATAAAAAAGCACAGATCATAAATGGTATTCTCCCTTGTGTATGCCAGCCGTTGAAATAAAATTTACTTAGTCGCAGCAAAACTTTAAGAAGGTTTACTGTATAACGTGTGTGTGTGTGTGTGTGTGTGTGTTTTGTCATTACAGCTGTGACCGACTCTTCATGACTCCATGTCCATGGAGTTTTCTTGGCAGGAATACTAGAGTGGTTTGCCAGTTTCTACTCCAGGCTCCTACAGCACCTAGTATTCTCTGGTGGTCACCCATCCAAGTACTAACCAGGGCCAACCCTGCTTAGCTTCTGAAATCAGGTGACATCGGATGTGCTTAGGGTATCTAGGCAGCTGCCTGCTTTGAGTTCAGTTATGGTTTAATATTATGATTTTGCTAATTGTGAGTTAACATTGAAACTTTTTGTGGGGGTTGCGTGATCATGGGTTAGGTCAGAGTGAACCTGGGACAACTTCATGTCATTCTCAAGAGTGTTCGCCCAATGCTTTTTTGCTTTTTTGGATGACCCCCTCAGTTGGGATCCACTGATCTGCAGGGTGAGACCCTTTTTGTCCAGAGTATCCTCATCAGCACACAAGCCCAGCACAGTTGGGCTTCACACGTCTTGTCTGCAATAGGCGCATTGCTGTATTTTGCTCTGATGTCATCATTGCACACATGTTCCTTTCACGTGAGGCCAGAGGTCCATCGCAGCATCTTCATCTCCATGACACCAAGGCGATGTTCAGTTACTTCAGTTGCCAGCCAACATTCTGCACCATAGAGTGCAACAGGTTTTACAATGGTGCAATAGATTTTTGATTTTAAACAGTTGCTGATCTTGATGTCAATACCTACTATTTCTAACAGAAAAATAACTAGTATTTCTTCTTCTATTTGGCAGTGAACCCACTAAACACTTTTCAGCCATCACCAGACAGAATGTGATTGGCTCCATGGGGTCCAATATGTAAATTATACAACTCACATATTCTTGTATACACATGCATTCATGCAAGGTTGCACACACTTACTGTATCTATTCCAACGTATGCTGCAGAAACACAGTAGGATTCTGGCCACTATATGTGCTTTATATATGCGTCCACTATTATCCTAGGAAGCTTGGTAATAGCAGTAATCATCATGGTTATCCTCAGATCAGTAAGAGAAATTCATCGTCATCATCATGAAGCAGCACCGGCTGCAGTGGCCCAGTTATAGAAACAAGGGAGGAAATCTGAGCTTACAAAACCATTTGGTGTTCTGTTCTCATCTAAGAAGCTGCTAACTGTTGTTCACTTCCAAAACCTGTGCAATTTCGAGTCTGAGAACTCAGCACTATACAATAAGTTACAATAAGTTGCAGAACTGAAGACTTTCCTGTCAAAAAAATAATAGCTGGCTTAAGCTGCTGACATGACTTTCTCCCACTTCAGCATTAATCATTGACAAATAGCCCAAACCAAATAATTTGGCCTTGTGGGACAGGGCATGGTTCAACCACTGCCCTGGCAGAATGTTACAAACCAGAACACCATACACAAAGGTAATGCAAGGATGCTTTCCAGGATTTGTTTGCACATTTGGGACTCAAACACCCTTGGCAGCTCACCCTGAATTGGGTAAAATCTCTGGTTTCTCCTCCTCACCTAGGACTTTAAAAGTAGGGGAGCTGCTAAGCCTCTGACAGGTCACAGGACCTTCTCTCTACCTGGATACAAAACAGCATCCCCAGGAGAGCAGAGGTACTGTATATAAAAAGACTGATGACTTTGGATTCACTAAGGAAGAGAGCCATCCACACCACAGCATGGGTAATTGTCAAAATGCTCCTTCGTTTACTTCAGCCGTGCATGGTTTGTTTCCAAGATAAAGAGGACTCCAAGGATATGGGGAAGAAACTCATTCCTTCCTGCATTCCCATAAATCTTTCCCTCAGAAAACAATCTGAACCACAAGGAGAAAACCAAAGGTTGTTGTCCCTCCAGAATTCTGTGCAAGAGACGCTCTGAAGCCACCCTCTAAGGTTATCAGGGCAGGATTAAATGTGGTACCCATCCTGAGGAGGCTTTACAGCTCCCAATGGTAACCTCACATCTTGTTCTCCCTCCCTCCACGCTAACATTTTGTAAGAGAAAAATGTGTGAGGTGATACCTTGTCCTCATATGTTTCCTCTCTCTCTCTCTCTCTCTCTCTCTCACACACACACACACACACACACACACACACACACACACACCCTGCCATTGGCTACCACTGGAGGAGAGGGTGATAGGTGATAGGAGAAAGTCTTGTCACTTCAAGACTTTCCTCAAGTACATATCATTTCAAGCTAGACTGGAACTTGAATAAGCTACATTTTGAGTTACAGTTCCCAACACTCCTTGAGGCAGCATTGCCCAACTATGAGGCTGCCATTTTGGGTGGCATACCCAATAAATGTCCTCAAGGCTAGCCTCCTTTTGTTCTAAAAATGACACCTTACGTGCTTGTAAACATTAGGGCCCAAGCCATGGAGGGATAGAAAATTGCCACAAAGGCTAAAACCCGAGAACCTGACATCCGTGGAAGAGGTAGGGGGAACCAATGGTGAAAAGCAGCCTGATAATTAGCAAAAGAAGCCTCTGAATACTTGGAGGAAGGAATATGAGAATACAATTCCTGAAGGAGCAAGCTCCATACCAAGGGACTACCACAAAGACCTATACACTTGCTGGCTTAAGGTATATGGACACCATCCTCAGATGGCAGGTAGGTTAAGAGAACAAAAAGTCACAGAATTAAAAACAAAGAAAACCACAGAGAAGGTTTCTAACAGAACCAGAGCCTAACCTAGACCATTCAGCTGGCTAGTGCTCGAGGGAGTTGTAGTCCAAATGGTTTCCAGTGGCCTGTGCTGTTCAGGACCTGGCCTTTACTAATAGGTGAGACTTCGGTTCTATAAAGACATATCTGGAAATAAGTCCTACAGAGTTGCCAGGTCCCAGGGCTGTGGCTGAAGTCTTGAAGAACTGCTATGATTCTCCAGACAGGATGAATCTCAGAGTGAGCAGGACAAGAGGAGGAGAACGTGTGCCTATAAGGTAGATTACAAGCCTGGGCATCCATCTCTGCCCATTCCTAAATAACGCCAGGGCACACTAGCTCAGTGCCAAGATATTTTTATTAGACATGGGTATTTCATTTTAGAAGGGGTCCGGTTCTGAAACAAAACACGGCAGCATAGCTGCCATTCAGAACTGGGACCCACCCTCCGGAACACAATCAACCACTGACTTACCTTCCTTCTGGTTACGCGTGATGAAACTCCAATGAGGAAGCAGCCTCCAACATGTCATCTTTCCTTCTCCCTGGTGCTGGCTAATCAGGAGCTGTGCAAGGACATGCATCATCCCGCCTCCCTGTCTGATTGACCAGCACCAGGGAGAAGGAAAGATGACACAATGGAGGCTGCTTCCTTGGTGGAGTTTCGCCCCACGTGACCCAAAGGAAGGTAAGTCAGAGGATGGATCCCAGTTCTGAACGACAGCTGTGCCGCTGTGTTGTGTTTTGGAACTGGACCCCTTCCAAAACGAAATGCCCATGTCTAATTTGTTGTGTATTTGTATGAAACAACAGCACGCCAAAAAGCTATGAGCATGGGACTGGCAAGAGAGTGAAGAAGGTGGTCATGGCTCTGGTCCCATCATATCTTTAGAACAAGACAGAGACTGAAGTGCCAATGTCAAATGTGCTGGTTGCATGAACCCTACCAAAGGAGGCACAGGGATAGGAAAATAAAATCTTCCTATGAGGTGTTGACCTGGCTGGATAGCACGGGAAGTGGAAATGAGTAGTTGAGAGTTCAGTTCCCACTGTGGTTCCTAGGAGAAGAGCTGGTCTATGTGGCCTTGGGCAAGTCAACCAGTCCCAGGATGGCCCAGAAGAAGTGAATGGTAAACCATTTCTGAGTATTCTCTACCGAGAAAAGCCTGGAAAGTTGGGATTGACTTGGCAGCACACAATTGTTATTAGTTTTAAGTTCTCAGACTGGAGTAGTAGATAGAATGATGGACTAGGGTCCTAGATACTAGACTCCACAATTGGCACAGAAATTCACTGTGGGAGTGGAACTGGTAAAACCACTCCTTAAATATCTCGTTTACCTTGGAAGCCTTATTAGGGCTGCTATAAATCCATTCTGACTTGACAGCACATAACTGACCAACAATGAGGTGGCAGTAAGCCTTCCACAACCCTAACCCAGCACCACTGTAGGTTACGGAACATCTTCTCACATACCATATAAAATTAACGAGACAAGATTCCTAGCAGAAATCATGGCAAATGTGGAAACTGATATACACATTTAGATGCCTGTCTGGCCTGCTGAAAGTAGAGTTTTTTAAAACTAATTCTAGGTTGCCATATTATCAGATTAGCAGAATCTGGACCCTTTCACCAAAATTTCTGCCCACTTCCATAATCTCAACTTGTTCTGAGCCCATTTCACCTCTGCTTGGCCCATCCCTACAAAGTTAGAAGGGCCTGCTCCTGTCACATCACATAAACTTGTTCATGGCCAAAACATTTCCCCCAAATCTCACAAAACAGGATGCAACTGATCTGGCCACCCTAACCATATCTGTCTGCATCAACATTGCAATGAATGCAAAGGGAGTACAGAAAAATAACTCCTTCTGACCCAGTCCCTGCACTTATACCCTTTGGGCATAGTCTCCAGAAAAGCCTGTTCTTCCATGGGTCTTGCCCCCATAAACTGTGCTCATTTCATGGTGGTAAGGCCCTCAAGCACTATCCTGCTTTCAGCGCTGATGTATACAACCATGAGGCATCCAGCATTCACCCAGTGCCAGAATAAAAAAGCACAGAATTGAATTTTGTGGACTTCACTTAGCACATACAAAGTGGTAGCACCACAAAGAAGCTCAAAACGTGATATAAGAACATAAGAACATAAGAACATAAGAAGAGCCATGCTGGATCAGGCCAAAGGCCCATCTAGTCCAGCTTCCTGTATCTCACAGCGGCCCCACCAGATGTGTTTGGGAGCGCATGAGACTAGATATCTGTCTCCTGATACCACTCTCCTGCATCTGGCCCTTGAAGTACCCTGGTTTAAAGCCTGGAGACTACACATCTCCATCATGGTTTGTAACCTGTGATGGACTTTTCCTCCAGGAATCTGTCCAATCCCCTTTTGAAGGCATCCAGGTCAGATGCCATCACCACATTGTGTGGCAGGGAATTCCATAGACTTACAACGCGCTGGGTGAAAAAATATTTTCTTTTGTCAGTTCTTACTCTCCCAGCCCTCAAATTGAGTGGATGTCCCCTAGTTCTGGTATTTTGAGAGAGGGAGAAGAGCGTCCCTCTATCCACTTTACTCATACCCTGCATTATTTTGTATGTCTCAATCATATCCCCCCTCAAGTGCCTTTTTTCCAGACTAAAGAGGCCCAAATGTTTTAGCCTTTCTTCATAAGGGAGGTGCCCCAGCCCAGTAATCATTTTAGTCGCCCTCTTCTGCACCTTTTCCAGTTCCACTATGTCTTTCTTGAGATGCGGTGACCAGAATTGTACACCATACTCCAGGTGGGGCCTTACTATTGTTTTGTATAATGGCATTATAATGTTGGCTGTTTTATTTTCAATCCCCTTTTTGATAATCCCTAGCATGGAATTGGCCTTCTTCACCGCTGCCGCACATTGGGGAGACACGTTCATGGAGCTGTCCACCAACACACCAAGATCTCTTTCCTGGTCCGTCACAGATAACTCAGAGCCCAAGAGTTGATAGATGAAGTTTGGATTTTTTTTTTGCCCCAATATGCATTACTTTACATTTGGTTACATTAAAACGCATTTGCCATTTCTCAGCCCACTCCCCCGGTTTGGATATCCTACTCATGTGGCAGGGACACTGTCCTGGCATCCCAAGGTACCCAGTTGATTATTGTTGATTGGTGCCCAGTTGATTACATTTCACATAGCCTCTCCCAAAAAAAGGATGAAAACAATACCCTTGTATACATCTAGCACCTCCAGTCTCACAACAAAGATCGATGCCTGAGCAATCCCTCAGTCCCAATAGCATGTGGGCGATGATCGTTCTTTGATTGTTGCATTGGTTTACTTTACAATTAACTCTCTGGTCTTGCTTTAGTTCCTGAGGTGTTAAGTAACCATAACAATTTAATGTGCTTAACCCACTGGTAATCGGGAGTGTTGCTATTTATGGAACTGCTGCAGTTCGAATACTTGACTGTCTGGACAGGTGATCATTGGAAGCAAAACACTGAATGAGGGAGTCAGTGCCCAACCACTATTTTAAAGGTGAATCCTCAAAATCATCTCAGTGAAAAGGAAAACAGCAAGAGCATATTTGCCCGGGGTTGCCCGCTGGTGAATGGGGACACATGAAGAATATGACAAGGATGACCACAAAATGTCTGCAGTTAGGTTTTCCAAGAAGGACTCTGTTCTGTGCTTTTAAAACAAAATTATACACTAAACAAAGCCTGAATAGCTACTGGATTTTCAGCCTTGGCTTGGGTTGTTGTGCCGTGGGGTTTAGTGATTTCAGCAAGTGATTTCAGCTCTTTGACATAGCAGGCTGGAGACAGCTTCTAGTGTAACAACTCTTTATTCAGGGAGAGAACAAGACTGGGGACTGGGGAGAGGGAGCTACATTTATAGGAGCGGGGACTGGCTAGGAAAAGATACATTTTGGAGGGAACAATTACAACCAATCACAAAGCTGCCTTTTGGCAGAGACCAATAGGATTGAGGATCCAAATGCAGCAACTTGAATAAACCAATAGGCCTGTTCCCTTTGGAACAGGAAGGCAGTTAACATAAGCAAGTACAGATAATAGGAATACAGATCAATACACAACATGGGTATCATTCCATGCCTTTAAAACAATAAAATTTAAATTCTTTCACAAGATTTCCATCTATAAGACGTCCCATGTATGAGACGACCCCCACTTTTCCAATCCAAAATTAGTTTCTTAAGGAGGTGGTTCTCTCTTCAGCTTACTTCCATGTATAAGACAACCCTCAATTTTAAACAAAAATATAGTCTTATACATGGAAAAGTACTAATAGCAAAGTAACATTTCCTCCCCCTCCCATAAAGGAATAGAGAGTATGCTAATTAAATTTGCAGATGATACCAAATTGGGAGGG
>JAHTLZ010000204.1:90651217-90662446 GCA_023846285.1 Phrynocephalus versicolor | reverse complement strand
TTTATTTATTTATTTATTTATTTATTTATTTATTTATTTATTTATTTATTTTTACAACTTATATGCCGCCCACTACCCAAAGGTCTCTGGGCGGCTTCCAATCAAAGAATTAAAACAGTTAAAAACGTCAAACAACAATAAATAATTAAAACAATAATAAAAACCTTATACTAAAATCATCACACTAAAATTGCCATCAGAAGACCGACAATCTAAATTGTATCAATTAAAAAACTTCTGGAACAGGAAGGTTTTTACCTGGCGCCGAAATGTCATCAGTGTTGGTGCCAGGCGGATCTCACTTGGGAGGGCATTCCATAGCTTGGGGGCAGCTGCCGAGAAGGCCTTGTGTCTGCAAGCCATCCCTCTTACCTCCTTGAGGGATGGGGCTTTATATGTCATAAAATTTAGGGCTTTATATGTCATAAAGGGCATTTAGGGCTTTATATGTCATAAAATTTCATTAATTAAAATCTCTCTCTCTCTCTCTCTCTCTCTCTCTCTCTCTCTCTCTGTGTGTGTGTGTGTGTGTGTGTGTGTGTGTGTGTGTGTGTGTGTACTAGCAGATGGCAGACACCTCAGCAGTAAGAAGGCATCTTGTAAGTAAGAGGCATCTGGAGAGAGCAAAAAGCCTTACTGTTTAGCCCCAATCTTGATGTGGAGGGAGCACTATAAATAACCAGGCTGTTTAAGCTTTGATATCTGGCTGTTCTCACTGCTAGAGCAATGCATGATTGCTGTTATGTGCCTCTTTCACCCTGCTGTCTGATTGTCTCTTCTTGACTCCAGGTGGGTAAACAGTGAAAAGAGAATCACAGTGATTGCTGCCTGATATTTGATGGAAGGAAAGGAAAAAGATTCAGTAAGCATGGGGGTGTGGGAGCGAAAACAGGAGAAAGTAATGGCATCATCCAATTAGCTTTGAATTCTACCTGTGCTACCTGATGCTCATCTCTTCAATATCTGGCCTGGATTCCCAGCTTTCGTTTTAAAAAAACATGAAATCTAGACTTGGTAGGGTTGAAGATAATGAACCAAAATATAGAGCATTTTTCTTCCAAACTGAGGTGTTTGTATGTGAACAGAGATGGCTAAACTATCTTAGAAGGACTGCAAACCATCCTATGTCCACCTATTTAGAAGCAACCTCATTGAAATCAATGTTACCTACATCTGGGTAAGCGTTAAAGGACTATATTGTCAATTGACTTGTTTAAAACAGAGAGTATCTTTGTGCAACAGTGGACAGCTGCCCCCTGGGTCCATTTCTGAAAACTAAAGGCAATTAATGTATCACACGGGAAACATTGCAGGGTGGCACTATTTAATTCTTTTATTGTGGTTGCTATGCTGTATACTGCCACTAAATACTCTCTCTAATAATAAAACATTCCATTTTAAAAGTGGTTTTTTAATGTATCGGGCGGGGGTGGGCTGTTTCCTACATTAGTTCAGCAATCCTAATAGGTCAGTATGATTCTTCCTATGTGGCCGAAGGAATATGGGCAGATGCCAAGCCTATAAGACACTGGACTGGATTATTTAAATGACTCAAGCAGAATCCCAAGCCCTGCAAAATCCCCATTTCTGGGAGAGAGATGCCTCTTGAATATATACCTCCTATAAAGCTCTTAAAGGTGGAAAGGATCCTTATAGACAAAAAAGATCCTAACAGATCACAGGGGTGTCCCAAACCCCATGAATTCCAAAGGTATAGGCTCCTTCATTGCATGCAAAGAATCTCAGGAAATCTTGATCAAGCCACTTGCTGGAAAGCGTTTCTGACCAGAAAATTGGTGACATGGCTCTGTTCATGTTTATGTCTGTGCACATGTGTTCTGAGCAAATCTGTTAGGGCCTATTTGCTTCCAGAAGGAGCAAATTCACATATTATTCCAATGTAGCTCTCTTAGATAGAGGATCTAAACTCTGGCGCACCTGAGACAGAGAGAAGTTTGTGGAGTGTGCAGAGGCTGGAAAGGAGGGGTAGAGAAGCGGAAGGGTGAATGAGCACCAGGGTAAAGAGAAAAATCCCAAAACAAAGAAAAAGATGGAGGGATATGGATGAGAAATAGATCAATGGGAAAGCCAAAAGCTAGGGTCATGTTTCTGGTCCCATTTGTGAAGCTAGTGCTAGCTTAATGAGTATTGGAGTGACAACATAGGAAAGAGAGTAACAAAGAAAAAATAGAAGGGGAGAGAAGATAAATAGCATTGGGATGAGGAGAAAATGGTGTTTCTTCATCCTGAGACTTGCACAAGAATGACTCAGGGCTAAAAGCATGGATGATGGTACTATCAGGGTATACTGGGATGAGCTGGGAGTAACAGGCGTGGTCAGGGGAAAGTGGGGATGCATGCCCAGCAAAGCATTCACATCCAAAGAGACATATTATAATCTCCTCCCCTCAACAAAACATAGGGGAGGGGAGCAAGCAACTGTTCATATACATAGGAGGGAATTATGGGCCAGGGATGTAGTTGTGTATGAGGAATTTTAAAAACCACTCTGAATCTTCCCCAGAAGTTGAATATATTTTGTCTGACTGTAAACTTATTTCTATACTTAAAGGTTCAAATGAACACAGACTGCAGCTGTAATTTTCATTTACTAAAATTCTTCAAGGCTGTAATATGAACTGCCACTAAAAGGGGCTAAAAGCTTAGTTCTGTCCCAGCTTCTTTTACTCATTTAGGTATAAGAAATTTCTGTCAGAGGAAAATAGTGATGATGTGCTTCCAAAGAAATTGATGATTTATGGATGACAGAGCTCTTCAGAAGCACTATTAACTTCTGTTTCCTACATAATTAGTTGTGAAACCAGTTAAAACTAGTGAAACAAATATAATTGGGCCTCATCCTCCTTTTAAAGCTTTCCCTCTGTTGAAAGCACTAGAATTCTACATTAAAACAAAAAATGTCCTTTTGTCCCTGCAAATGTAGTTGTGGTATAGCTCTCAGCCTGTAGGATATACCTGTAGATAGTAGATATTTGATTTGCACTCATTGTTTTTGGTTATTATGTCATTACGCTTCCACTGAATTTGTTTACAATAAGCTATTTGTATGAAAAATTTTAAACAAACTAAAAATATTTTATTTTTAAACTGTTCTTATTTTAAAAATACATCTATGCTTTAGCTTTAAAGAATAATAAAAATTAACTCCATCTTGTGGCCTCTAGTAGTCATTACTAGAGATGGGCACGACTTAGCGGAATTTTCATTTTCGTTTTCGTTTTTCATTTCCGTTACGTAACGAAACGAAAAACGAAAAACGGCTCAAAACTGGAATGAAAACGGAAACGAAACGACTAATTTCGAGCCATTTTTCGTTTTTCGTTACTGGAAAAGCACTTAATGGAGCTAAATGGAAAGAAACGAAAAATTTTTCGTTTTTGTTTTCGTTTGTCATTTTCGTTATGCAACGAAACGAAAATGAAAATTTTTGAAAATTAGCTCACGAAAACGGAAACGAGCCAAAACGGACCCCTAGACGAAAACGAAAACGAAAACGAAAAATTTTTCTGAGTCGTGCCCATCTCTAGTCATTACTAGATATTCACAGGTTTCAAAAAAGACTGCCGGTGTTAAGAAGATTAGTTAAAAGGAAGAGAACAGACTAAATTCTACTTGAGTCTATACTGAGTACAGAAATCACTTGAAGCCAAACTGTGGATATTTTGTAGGTACAGTGGTACGCACATCACTAGATGGGGCAACTTGAGGCTGTGGTGGGGCAATGGCTCATTTAATATAATGGATCAACCACCATTGTCTGAAACATTCCAGCAGCTCATATTGGCAGTAGTATCACAGCCACTGAAATGGTTGAATGATTATTTGAATGATTATTCCAAGGATGACTTAACTGGATGGGTCTTTTGGTCTCTACACATAGCAAATAAACTATATAAAACATCCCAGTCTATACTGAAATGTGCCTTTCACACTTTAGGACAAGAGGGACCTCCATGTTTGAAGGTACTTTCATAAAAACAAAATCCCTGCCCTCAGAAATCTAGCATATCCAGGAGATGGTTAAACAAGAAGCTTTTCTGTGTCATAAACAATGGAATGTCACTCAAGGGTGAATCATGCCCTGTCCATTCAGGGGTCACAGTTTCAATCCCTGATATCTGCAACACAAATTCAGAAACAGATGATACCTTTATTTGATCATGGCGGTGGGGGGGGGATATAACAAAACAAAAACAGTGAGCTTTCGAAGGTAATTCATCCTCTTCAGGCTATGCACTAGGTTCTTATGGGTAATTTTGAAATTATATGTTTTCATTAAAATCCCGAAGCCTCATGGCCATGGTTAAGGCCAGGTGGAGCTTCTAAGATGGAAATAGTTGTAGCCTGGAATCTGCAAGAGGCATGTGAGGGGAGGGTGTACCTTCAAACCCCTCCTCAGTCAGTGGTTTGGAATTTATCACCCAACTCCTAAAACAAAGAGCAGCAAAAGCAAAGCACTTCGAGCCCTGTCATTTCCACCTTCCCCCTTCTTTTGAGACACAAAGTATTTCTGTTTGGCAAGAGAAAAAATGGAGAGCTGCAATTAAAAATTAGTTAAACCATCAGGAACAACTAATTTTACCCAAACTAAAGCCAAATCAATATTTTTACCTGGTGCATGCTTTCCTCAGCATGCACTACTGATTGTTTGGTATCAAGAGTCCATGATGCTCAACAACTAACACTGGTGCCCTGACCATCCACTCCACGGTATCTTTAATTAAAAAAACACATAATTTTGGACTATGTCTGTGAAGATTCTCAGTCATCCAGGTGAGTCTATCTGGAAGTTGAGTCATGGCTACCGGACTTCTTTTTCTTGAGAGATAGAAACGATTCGCTGCTCATCCAAAGACTGGTGAAGCTGTTTGGATGAGCAGTGAAACGTATCTATCTCTCAAGAAAAAGAAGTCCCATAGCCATGACTCAACTCCCAGATAATGTTGGAGCTACCCACAAGAACTTGGTGTGCAACCTGAAGAAGCTGAATGATCTTTCAAAGCTCACTGTTTGTTTTTGGTTTTTGTTTTGTTAATTTTTTTTCAGAGATGTAATAAAGGGATCACCCGTCCTTTCATTTGTATTGCTTTGGGGACCACATAGCTTAGTACTGCCCCCCCCCACAATCTTTTCAGATAAAACTAAAGAAGGTGCCTACTGAAAACTCTGGGAAGCAGCAGTCAGTCAGTATCACCTGTACCAGTGTTGGTCAACTAATGACATGGGTGCCAAAGGTGGCACTCGGAGCCCTTTCTGTGGGCACCCGACATCACCCTTTCACAGCCACCTGTATGCAGGTTAAATTGCTATATTAGCACTTTGCAAAAAAATTAGTGGGTCTTGAATCGCAGTTTGGGCACTCGGTCTCTAAAAGGTTCACTATCACTAACCTATACTGAGAGATAACTGGGCCAATTTTCTCTGTCAGTAAAAGGAAGCTTGCTTCGCCCTTTATGTTGTCTAGGTCCAAGGAAGGTTTTATTTTCTTATTTTTTTAAGCAAGCCTTTCCACTAGGAGTCTCCTGTCATCACAATTTGGGAACAACAACCACAAGACAACTCTTTCTGTAGGCAAGGCTGTTACAATTATATTTTAAATAAAATAATTAAACTACAGCAGGTGAGCAACAGTTATATAAAGACTGAATGAGCTGTGTTTCAGTTTACTGCCATGCAGTGGTGTGGTTTTTCCGGGTGGTCATATGCTATCAATTAACAACATGCTCTAAGCCAAAGCTCTTTAACCTCATTATATGTATCATCCAGTGTGGAATTTCTCCACAGAGTCTTGTAATGCCAGCTCCTGCTTGTACAGAAGCTAAAAACAATTAAAGATTAGAAAAGATCCCTGTTCAATTACCAGTAGCTGTAAGGAGCTTGACACCTTATTCCTGTTTTACTTTGCATTCCAAGTATTAATCCCCTCATATTAGTTTTTACTATTGCTCAGGCAACATGAACAAAAGAGAAATCTTTTATTTGCCTCCAAACTTATTAATAGCTAGCATTTTATTTGTTTATTTTTAAAAGCTATCTTCCTATTTATAAACAAATATCCATGGATTCCATGAATTTATTAGCATATATTCACATAGTTCAGTGCACACAGAGAATTCAGTCTTGTTCTTCCTGGTTTGACCACAATTGATTAGTCATTAGGTGAAATTAAAATCATGGCCTCTCTTTATGAATATTTTAAAAAAACAAAAACAAATAACCATTTGTTTTATTTTGCTAAACACTGCCTGAACATTAAAATGCATGCAAACTCTTCAGATATTTGAACAATCTGCCACCTGCAAATCAGTTTGGAGGTTTTGTGCAGCAAATATTCATACACAAATCAGTTGATTAGTATTCACACACCAACAACCTGGGAATGGAAGAAGTAATGTCAAAATGCCCAAGAGAAAGAACATCAATATTATCTGAATCATAGTTTTCTCTATTTCACCAAAAACTGGCAATTGGAACCATAGTACTGACCTAGTATGGTGCCTAATTCAGTTCAAAGCTGACACAGTTACTCTCAGCTTTCTTACTAGCTGTTGTAACTGCAATACAGAGTAGTTGTGGTGTAAATTGGACATCCCATATCTTCCTCTTTGGAAGCCCCAAAAGTGATTTTTTAAGCGTTCTGAGTCTTTCTCAGCCCTTCATTGATGGATATGTGAGTTTGCAAGCAAGTGACATCACAACACTTCCACTGAAATCCAGGCCTTGCAGCACCCCCAGCAAAAAGGCAAAGCTGTTGGAGAAAGCTTCCTGAAATCACTAGCAATGGATCCAAAAGAACCCAAGATCTGGGCCATCTCAGTGTGAAGAAGAAGGAATTCCGTTCTAGTGTACTGTATGTTACATTTGTTACATGCTTATACAGCTGCAGTCGCAAATGGTACAGATCTTCGCTCTTCTTGGTCAGAAGTCCAAAATGACACTACCTTATTGAGGAAACAGCACACCTTGGGTTTGAGTTAAGCAAAAAAAGGGAGGGAACAAGAGAAGGAGAGAAGGAGAGGTCAGTTCTCAGTAGAGAAATGACTGCAGCTCAAGGTAGGGAGTCCCAATATTAAATAAAAACCTGCAGAGTTGTGGGAGAATGATAACGGGCAATGGAATGTTACTCTTGGAGACTAGCTATCAGGAACTCGAACTATCCACTGCTGATCCGAAGTAGAGAATAACAGAATGAGTATAAAACTAACAGTCCCAGCTCTGTGACTAAGTACTTAAATGCTTCAGTTGTTACTGGTAATCATGTTAAAGACTGAGGAATGAATAATGTGAGCTTCTAGATTATCCGTACTGAATCCCACAATGATAGACATAATGGATAAACATTCAGTATTAGTCCTCCTAGAGAACCATGAGCTGATATGATGTTCAGTGCCCATCCAAGTTCTGTTTTTAGGGTAGCTGCACAAATTCCTGCATGGTTGGCAAACAGACCTCTGCTTTGTTCCCCTTTGGATCAATCACGGAGCAGAATCAAGGCCATGCTAGCCCAAACTACAACCTGCTAATTATTCTTACTGTGTCCTTACATGTGTTTTAAAAATATGGATCATGGTTTCACAAGCATTTAACAAAATTCCAATTCTAAAGAATCAAACACATGGATTTCATTGAAAAACAAGACTCATCAGTGGTTTTATTGCTGCAGGATCACATAACCGTGGTTCGGTGAGGGGAAAAATCAGAAGTAACCCATTTTAAAGCAACTTTCCAATTGCTGGTTTCCTCGTCCCTCTGTAAGATGGGAGTCACAACCTGGACCAAAGGGCTGGGCTACTGTATGGGATGGGATTCTGGGTAGTGAAATCCAAAATGGTGAGTCCTTGCATCTCTGACAATTTCCTCACCCACTGCCAATTGGATCCCTTTTCTTCTTATTCCTATTTTCCATATGGTGTTGTAACTGGTGATTTTCTTTTTTTTGCTAGCATGAATGTTTCCTAAAATAAAAATCTAAAATCCATAAGGCACATTTTTATTTTATTTTATTTTATTTTATTTGGCTGGGAAATTGATGAAACAGGAACATGAACTTCGGGGAGAAAGGCGGCATAAAAATAAAGTTTTGTTGTTGTTGTTGTTGCTGTTGTTAATTTTACGTGCCTTTTGCATTGACTCCCTTCTACTCCATCCAAACTCAGTTACGCAATTTTTGTGGTAACTCGTTAGAAACGAAGAACAGTTGTATTAATAACACATATCTATTTGGATGACTTCATCATTCATTCATTCTCCCTCCCCACCCCCTTTTTTAAAACAGGTCTGCCTTTTTCAGACATAAGCTGATAAGATTACAAGCTCTAAAACAATCTGTGAAATGATGCATAGACTTTTAAGCAAATTAATAAGTGCCTCAGAGCAAGGATTTATATATATAAAATCACTGAAACACCTGAATCTTTCACAGTAGATAGAGCCTTGGAGCATCGTTTTTATATCTCTTTAATTATAGTGGAGGGGATAAATGGTTGGCTTTGCTGGAAGGAAAAAAGGCAACTTAAAACATACAGTCTGGGGAATTTCTTTTAGAGAACACACTTCCTACACTCTTAAATATTAAAGTTTGATGCTTTAATATTTAACCAATGGACAGTCCATCGAGACACCTATTTCATTTCCACAGGGGTCTCTGTACAAGCTTCAGCTAGTTTTAATAGACCTCACACTTTTTTGAAAAATAGGCACTGTTAAGTCAACATTCAGCTAAGAGCCATGGGGCACAATATGCTGTGTGGGTCAAATGCACACGTCCTAGAGGAACCACTGAACTAGAACTGCGTCTTTGTTATTAATCCAGAAATTGCATTTTTGAACATATATTGCTGACTATATAAGTCTTCCCTTTTCTCCCCTTGTGGTAATTTTCCTCTCAAAAACAAGACTTCCTCGTTTTATTTTTTGTTTTTTGTTTTTGCCCCTTCTCCCAACAAAAACGAATCTGAAACTTGGATTATTGTTATTTTTTGAAAAGATAAAGGCCACGTTTTATAGAAATCTGAATAGAGCGTGATACACCTGGTCCTGTGTGTTCGTGCCAGCACTCATATCAGACACCTCGAATAACATTCCCTATCTGGATGCGACTGGGATATGACCCTCTTTTCAAATGCAAGGTAACTTCATAGGAGCCTTCTGAAGGCAGAGTGTCAGGTCAAAATGAGGTAGTTGAGGTGTGAGGTTTGGTACTGGCTGTAGGCCAAAGGGGAAGAGAAACTATCTTCCACCTCATCCAGGACCTTGGTATTGACTTGAACGACTGGGGCATGAATTACTCATTTTTCTGCATTTCATTTCCAGACAGAATTGAAAGCCTAGCTTTAAACAGTGCATGCTGCAGAAGTACTTATTGCAGTCAAAGCCAGAAAAAAAATGTGTCCCTAATTCTTGTCACACAACTGTTTCGTACAAAGTATCCTCCAGCTTTGACTGGTTTCATTGTGGAGGGTGTGATGTCTAATTTGGAGTTCATTAGTCAGTGTTTGGTATCTTATTTGATAATATTTGATGTCCACTATGGCATTTACCACTTCAAATTTGACACTGTTTGACAGTATTTGCATGAAATGGTAGTGAGTATATATGATAGCATTTGATGCTGACATGCAATAGTCATTTGGGTTTGGCAAAATTTGAAGTGTTCCATGAATAGGTACAGTAATACCTTGGTTTAAAACTAACTTAGTTAAGTCCATTTTACAAGACAAACAAACATTTCTTCTAAATTTTGCCTTGATCAACAAGCAGTGTCTTGCAATACAAACACTGGAGCAGGTCACATGATACAGTAACAAGTCAGCCCATGTTCTCTCTCTCTCTCTCTCTCTCTCTCTCTCTCTCTCTCTCTCTCTCTCTCTCTCTCTCTCTCTCCTGGATTCTAGGTGACTATCTGGAATGTTCCATCTCAGGCAGCCTCCAAGGCAGAGGGCGGAGAGAGGAATGGAGGTCTCCCTTGCAACAGCCAGGAACATTTTCAAAGCAGAGTGGAGTTTGGATTTTATTTTTCTTTATATTTATATTATTCTTTAATTTGTTTTCAACATTTTTTCTCATTTTTCCTAGTCATGGGGCAGCTAGTCAAGTCTGTATATGGCTAAAGATTGCATTTTATTATTGTCAGATTAAAAACACAGAGTTACATCTAGTTATTAGTCCCAACTAGCAGAGCAGATTCTGCAGCCAGGTACCTAAACCATGATCTGGACATAGACTTCTAGCCAATTTTTTGTGAATTTTGGCATTTTGTGTGTACAGTATGTGGTCTATGGGACCCAGAACAAATCATCTGAGTTTCCATTATTTCTTATGAGGAAATTTGCTTTGATATAAAAGTGTTTTGGTTTACAAGCATGTTTTCGGAACAGACTGTGCTTGTAAACCAAGGTATTACTGTATTTGTTATATATTAAGCAAATGTTGAGTTCAGTTTGATAACATTAAAGCCAATATGGCTATTTTTATTTTTACACCTTGCAGAATACAAAATGCTCCATTGGATAGCACGTATCCTCCTACTCAACCACATCACAAATTTATTGATTTGTTTGTTTATTTGTTTGCTTGTTTTGTTTGTTTTATTTTTACTGTTTATATGCTGCCCACTACCTAAAGGTCTCTGGGTGGCTTACAATCAAAATGCATTAAAACAGTTAAAACATTAAAATATTAATAAACAATTAAAACAATAATAAAAGCAGTACATTAACATTGCCATCAGGATCCACAATCAATTTAAAAAACTTCTGGAACAGGGAGGTTTTTACCTGGCGCCAAAATGTCATCAATGTTGGTGGCACCGGGTGGATATCACTTGGGAGGGCATTCCATAGCCTGGGGCAGCTGTCGAGAAGGCCCTATATCTACAAGCCATCCCTCTCACCTCCTTGAGGGATGGCTCTTTCAAAAAGGTAGATGAGAGAAAGCCAGCTTTGCTGGTATAGACATGTCCTCAGAGTGGCACCGTCCACTGCCACCCAAACTGCTTTCCATGTGAAAAGTGATGTCTGGGAGCCACTTGGGTGACCAAAACAGATATGACAGGAAACTATCAAGAAGGACATGTGAACAGTCAACCTACACCCTGAAGACGTGGTCAATTGGTCAAAGTGGTACAGTACTCAGGATCTGAAAAGCAGACCCTGTATTTGTGGAAGAAGAAGAAGAAGAAGAAGAAGAAGAAGAAGAAGAAGAAGAAGA